>JAZHAC010000027.1:3755000-5005000 GCA_039707435.1 Actias luna
TTCAATTACTGAGCTCATACCTTAGATAGGCTGTGCACTAATGCCTAATTATTTCGGTAGTAGCATTCGGGAATCAGTTCGTTTATTAAGTTTACGTGGATATATGTAGTTGTGTGTATATAGTTTTACGTATGTTTTTTTTTGTATATTGTTAAGGCTTAGCGTTATGGCTATAATCTCACCTTATCTTAAGTGATGATACGGGCCAAGTTGGTAGACACGCTATACCTTTGGAGTAACTGGTTCTAAAAAGCAAGTGCTGGAACACACCTGTTGGTATTTGGCGGTAGATTTTCATTTTGAGGTTGGTAGCTAGCCAGGCGGGCATCAGAATAAGGCCTACTACCATGCATAATGAAAAACAGGCAAGCAATTTCGAAGAGCGTAAAATTCCCCATAAGATCCATCAAACCAATTCACAATATTGTAAAAGAAAGCTAAGCATAAGAAAATTGAAAAAAAAACCTTTTTTATATGTAATTTATATGAGAAAACTTCAAATTGAAATCGTAAGTACTTAAAATTGACGTTAAGAGCTCAAACTTGGTTAGATATTTTTTCTATATGCAGATTAATATTTTGCTTAAGCTTCAGAAACAAAAAATTGGAGGAAAAGAATTAGCCTAATATACACACAACTCCATACACACAACTTCATACACATAACTCCATACACAACGTACAATTGAAAACTGATGTTAAGAGCTCAAACTTGGTTAGATTTTTTTCTCTATATGCAGGTTAATATTTTGCTTGAGCGTCAGAAAAAAAATATTGGAGGAAATGAATCACCTTAATATACCCACAACTCCATACACACAACTACATACACATAACTCCATACACTCAACAAACACTTGAAAATTGATGTTAAGAGCTCAAACTGGATGAGATTTTTTTTTCTATATCTAGATTAATATTTTGACTGAGAAGCGAGAAAAATAATATTGTCGGAAATGAATGACCCTAGTGTATATTGTATTGATGGTGTGCGCAGTCCGTGGACCGCGGCGTGGTGGAGTGCTGTCGCGTGGAGCAGGCCTACGCGCAGCGCCGGGAGCTGCTCGCGCGGCGCCACGACCGCCTGCTGCAGCTGCTGCTCACGCACAGAGACCAGGTATACACGGATTTTATACACAACTACCAACATCCACACTCGGACCATCCATTTTTTACACAACTACCAACATCCACACTCGGACCATCCATTTTTTACACAACTACCAACATCCACACTCGGACCATCCATTTTTTACACAACTACCAACATCCACACTCGGACCATCCATTTTTTACACAACTACCAACATCCACACTCGGACCATCCATTTTTTACACAACTACCAACATCCACACTCGGACCATCCATTTTTTACACAACTACCAACATCCACACTCGGACCATCCATTTTTTACACAACTACCAACATCCACACTCGGACCATCCATTTTTTACACAACTACCAACATCCACACTCGGACCATCCATTTTTTACACAACTACCAACATCCACACTCGGACCATCCATTTTTTACACAACTACCAACATCCACACTCGGACCATCCATTTTTTACACAACTACCAACATCCACACTCGGACCATCCATTTTTTACACAACTACCAACATCCACACTCGGACCATCCATTTTTTACACAACTACCAACATCCACACTCGGACCATCCATTTTTTACACAACTACCAACATCCACACTCGGACCATCCATTTTTTACACAACTACCAACATCCACACTCGGACCATCCATTTTTTACACAACTACCAACATCCACACTCGGACCATCCATTTTTTACACAACTACCAACATCCACACTCGGACCATCCATTTTTTACACAACTACCAACATCCACACTCGGACCATCCATTTTTTACACAACTACCAACATCCACACTCGGACAATCCATTTTTTACACAACTACCAACATCCACACTCGGACCATCCATTTTTTACACGCTTTATATTAGCTTCACCTGTATGTATGTATGTAACCGACCCCTTTGAGCTCGATTTTGTCCTACTTTGAACGATCAGATTTCATTCAAACTTTGCGCACCTGTCAAAGATCGATGACAATGCAATAATCCGATCAAAGCATCCGATTATCCTAATTAGATTCGCCAGGAATAATTAATTCCTTTCCGCATCCTTTGCATGCGAGTAAGAGAGATAGAGCTAGTGCGCGAACTACGCATACGTGTAGTTCCAGACTTACTCTTTCGGACACTCAGCTCAGCACAACCTCGTAGAGACTTTAATATGGTAGTTGAATCGAACTAAATGATTTATAGTTTAAAAAATTTAACTAAAAAATAAAAAATTAATAATAGTTTAATAAACTAGAACACACGCTTTATATAGAAAACTAAACTAAAAAACAGAAAATAATTTTTAATAAATATTAATTAAGAATAATGTAATTTTTTTTAATAAATATAAGTTATTAATAGTTTGAATAAGAAAAAAAATGTTTTATTATAAAAAAGCGGGGGTGCTTTTCAAGATATTATCGAAATGATACTAATCCTTCTCATATCTGTCAATTAAATATTCATAACTATTGACACCATGCACCCCACGCTTTTTTTACAATAAAACATTTTTTTTTCTTATTCAAACTATTAATAACTTTTATTTATTAATTTTTTTTACATTATTCTTAATTAATATTTATTAAAATTTATTTTCTGTTTTTTAGTTCAGTTTTCTATATAAAGCGTGTGTTCTAGTTTTTTTTAAACTATTATTTTTTTATTATTGCGCAGCTTTGTGACTGCACTCCACCCGGTGTTAAGTACAGTACAATCCAAATCAACTGTGACTGACATTGACTCAAGATTCACTATCAGTCACCGCTGTCATGCTGGCCTGCTGATCACCATTTGCGGACCATACAAGGAATCGTCTTGTGCAGGATTCAAACCCGCACTCAGCGCGGTGGTAGCGGCAAGGCGACCGTTTAACTTTACTGGACAACCTACACCTCAGTCCACCCCGTGATCAAGTAGGCTGAAAAGCTTTCGAAACGTCGGGATCAAAATTAATAAAAAAACCGCTATAAAATCAGTTTAATTTTTTTTTATTTATATTCACGTAAACATAAGAAATCATTATACTTTAGTTTTTTTCATGCATTCCCAATAAGAATTTAAAATTATCTTTCAGGAGCTGTTGAAGCTGCAGAGGCTGTGCGGCGGCGCACCGGAAGGTTAAACCATGGGCTCTCTGCTGCTAATGTCTCTCTGTCTCCCGGCGGTCGGGTGCGTGTCTGCGTGCGTGTCTGCGTGCGTGCGTGCGTGCGTGCGTGCGTGTCCGGGCACGTGTATGTCTGTATGTGTGTCGCTCACTCTATTCTCTTACTAATCTGTGATATTATCGCCTACGGGGTGAGCGGCGGATGGCGGGGAAGGTCGAGGAATTGTCTCCACTATCACGTGTACAGTTTACCCACTATTGCCAGATCTAAAAGAAAAACTTCCTAAATTTAGGATTTTTTTCTAATTCTCACGTTCAAGTTTAAGGGAAGCAAGTATTATAGAAAGATTTATGAAATGAGAAAAATAATGAAGTGGGAGGAGTTTGAATATTATTTCTTGATTGCATTTCACGTTCCTTAAATTTAGGGAGTTTTAATACCTTAGGGAGGATAATATCCAACGGAATGGATAAATGAAGCAAGGGAAATACGTTATAATTTTTGAATTGCACTTATCTCTTACTTAGTTAAGTTTGAAATTACAGGTCTTGTTTAAAGATATCGGAAGAAATAAAGATGGGTCTGGCAATAGTGGCTTGTTTTCGCGAGCTCAACTAGAGCCGTGTCCACTTTAGTGCTGTCCCGGGTTTATCGATAACTATAGGGTCGCCCCGTGTGTTTACTCGTTTGAAGTGTGACTTGTCGTGTATCCACTGCATTTAATTAGATTATAGAGTCGATCTGTGAGTAATATTATTAACGCTTCGAGGTAATGCTAGTCACCGCACGTTTGTTCCGTTTGTATTATGATGGGAGTTAAACTGTTGGATTTCAATATGAGCCTTAGTTTGTAAGACATTTAGGCTTTCCGTTCTCGATATTGTATATGCAAATAAATGCGATATTTATACATATCTTGAAAGCGCAAAACACTGGTTTTATGTCGGTGGTTCTTCTTATGATATGTTTGATAATGTAGTGTGTAACGTTTTTTCGACAGTCTTATATTTTTTTTTAAGTTACATAGGTAATTCCATAGTATGTGGTTAGTGAAGTTCTTACGTGCAGCCGATAAGTTAAATATATATTAATATCATAAAGCGGGCAAGTTTGTTTGTTTGCTAAACATGATAATGCTTTTTGTTTTTGATAGAGCAGTCATCGAAGAATGTTTTAAGCTATTTATCATCACGCTACCACCAATAAGAGCTAAGCTGTAATGAAAAAAGTTACAAAAACGAGCTAAAATTGTATAATAATCTTTAGTTTTACGCGAACGAAGTCGCAGGCACAGCTAGTTTAGTTTATAAACTGCTAACGTATGATTTATCTGGTCAAAGGTGATTTCAAATGATATTTTAAATTCTAACTGCCGTTGTTACTAATTAAATACTTTTATATAATTAATATTAACAATAATCTCAGATTAAACATTGAATATATTTATTCGGGTGTGTGTGTTGTGTGATATATTACTAGATCTGTATGTTTAATTATGTTTTATTGCATTATTATTAATTGATCTAACATGTGTCATTACGAGTAGGTTGTAGATTAACATTCCAAATTAGTCGGTTTTATCGAGGTTAAAATATATGATGTATGAATATTAACAGTAGGAAGTTCAAGGGATTATATTAATAACAAATTATTACTTCGGTTTTTAAATAAAGTTTCGTTCATTCAACATAAAAACATTCTAAGAGGCAATATCTTAAAATTCCCCTTTTTTATTGTAAACTCCTAGAAAATATCTTTGTAAATTAGATGCAGTATGTGAATAGCCACTAGTTAATAGATTAGTGGTTAATCACTGACAACAATTTATACCTTTTTATTAAGATATCATAAATACTTTTTTAATTGGGAATAAAAAACTCTGTACTGTAAAAAGTACAATTGCTGCTTACGATTTTTTTCCTGAAAAGATTCTATATGTTACATTATTTGTGTAGTTAAATGCATGTATCCATCAAACAATAATTATTAGCAATATTCCTCATATGTATATATCTGTTATGGTTATAAAATATATATTATGTAGGTATGTAGTGGTTAGACAGAAACCTATAAGAAAACAAAATACCCTATTTATCTTTTTTGTTAGAACAAAAGATGTCTGTGACATATTTGCTAGAAACATTATTTCCGCTCACTAGTTGAAATCTATAATATAATAAATACATTAGTTTTTGTCAAAATAGATTAACTTTAAGATTGCAATAGAATTATGTATAGGTATCCAAAAAGGGGTGTTAATTGTTAATAGTCTAGCGTTCAGAAAGACAATAGCATTTGATGTTAAGTGACTCAAAATGGTGACATGCTAAATTTTAGTACCAGTTATCAAGTAACGTGGAACGGATCTGTACCCAATAAGGTTTCGAATGCGCCTTTCAAATATAACGTAGGTAGAATTTTAGTAACTTTTCACACTCCCCTCCTCCTTGCCAGCTAAATAAGCAAAGAAACTTACCCCCTACTATGATTACGTAAACATTGGTATATACATTTTAAATTTAATATATAAAAGCCGCGAGAGATCGAAAATACGATAAAAAATTTATTAGGGAGTCATCGAACGTACTTTTTGCTTACAAGCATAGACAAGTGGGGTTGCCATATCATAATTTAGTAAATTTAACAGAAAATTAAAAAAAAAAAGGAAAAAAACGGTGTGTGCTGAAGACCACACGACTGAAGTGTAACATCATTATATTTTTCTCGCTTTTATACTCGCCTCGAGCCGTCACGTCACACAAAATTGTTGCGGATCATAATTTCAAAGTTCTCCCATAAGAGGTTCACTACAAAAAACAATATTGAAATAAAACTAATTGAAACGGTTCACAACACGGTGTAAAAAAGTTCACAGTGAACTTTTCTGGCAATCTTCACGTCAGTCCGCCCCGTGACCACGAAGGCTGAAAAGCTTTCGAAACGTCGGGATCAAAATTAATAAATAACCGCGATGAAATCCGTTTAAATTAATTTTATTTCAATGAATAATATTCGCGTAAACATAAGAAATCATTATAAAAAATAATATTTTTGACGTTATCACTGTCTAAACCCCCTTGCCGGCATCAAACCCATCGAAAATAAGCTAAGCAAAAACCACCTAGCCCTTTTTGGGTGCCTACATAATACTCTAATGGCCCTAAACTCCAAACACGATGATTTTGGCAGAATAATCCTGTGTGGTGTGTTGAAACAATGATGGCTTAGTGATAGTGTATTTTCGAATCCTTGCAATAAGTCTGAGCGTTCGGTAAAGGAAAATATCGTGATGTAACCATAGCATGATGGTAGGGTATTTTCTTATACTGCATTGTTAGCTACCACCCTTGAGTGGAAAGTATGTCGCGAAATACCTATAGGTATAGCTATATAGTCACTCAATATCAGATGAAATTCTGGCTTAACGTTAAACCTATAAACTCTAAACAAATGGTCATATGTATATCATATGTTCACTATAGATTTCGGTCATGAACCCGTATATCTTAAGATCGTCCTCTAAAAGTCTAATACAACCTTTTCTATATACTATACCTTAACTATCAGAGCTTTTAATCTTGTATATATTAATATGGCTATGAAAATGGTGCTTTTTGATATGTATACTTATTCAGTCAGATTAATTCTTCTACATATTAATTTCGCAGGTTACTGATAGAGATATGCCATTGCTTTATATAGGTCTTTTTAATAGGTCAATTTTGTCTTCGTTTCAGAATAATCTGATAATGTTTTTCTATGAAATGCTTTTAAACGATTGACCTTTACTAGTTACTTGATGAAAAAAATACCTCCATATATCGTCACGAGCCTTTTTCTAGATATAACTTTAATAATAGTCTGCATTAAAACCATGCTGAATTGAATATCTTAAAGTATATTTCACATTGAAAGTAATTTATTTGTATTCACTACTCAATAAATTAGTTAATCAGATTAGTTGCTATTAACTCCGTCTTAACTTTTTTACTGTATGGAATTTCCATACACTATCTACAATGCATTTCATATAAGATATTCTTTGATTTTCACAACTTTTATATACAACAAAAAAATATTTTACTTCTGATATAATTTATTATTTTTCGAGAAAACGATAATTTATTCAATTCTAGAAAAAGCCAATGAAATTAGCATATTTAAAACCGTTTATCGATGTTATTTCTATATCCATAATTTTCCTTATAAAAAAGTTAAATATTAAAATTCCGGTACATAATAAGCTCTCTAATATTTAGGTTACACTCTGTATTTTCTTAGTGTATAGTTAAAATTCAAAGACATTAAAAATCTGTTTACGCTGTTTATGCTACGGTTAGTGCAAAAATGGACGAACAATTCTGCATAGGATATTGTAGAATATAGAAGCAGCTTGTAAAAGGAAGGAGTGCACAAAACTTTTGGCTTCGCTGAGATGCTCCTCTTCATATATTTGGTCCAAATTTCCCACCAAAGCAACAAAACAATATTTTTAATGGTCGCGAAATGCGCGACGGAATGCGCAACCACGGATAAGATTTAGAGTATGGATTCAATGCAATGTAACGACAGATTTGTGCCACGAAGGGTGGGGTATGAGGAATGCGCCAACCAATATCAATACCTACAATTAAAATTGCCAAATAAGGTCAGGTACAGATCCACTGAACTTGATTCTAAACGGCCAGTAATTTTATTATATCTAAAGATTACACCAATAATACAACTATTTGAATAATATATAATACCTCACATTAATTCTAAATATTCGGCTTAGATTACTTATAAGCAAGATTAGTATTTCGGATTTACCAAAGTACTGGATGACTTCAATAGCATTTAGACAGAGTAATTTAGATGCATATGATGCAACAAACTATTTTCTCATTATTTAAATTGTTCTAATTTTATTAATGTCAGGGAGGTATTCAGGAATTTCGCTCTACAGTATGTGACAACAACGTAACTATTCAGTTATATATTAATGTTAACACCTACTCGATCACAGTAGATACTGTTGTATGACTAACTCTTCAATTTCAATGCTATATATCAGCATTTTTTATATTTAAAAAACTGTTATAATGCACTGTAATATTTACTATCATTCTGATTTGTTTACGGGCTGAGGGGCTAGACCAGAAAAATGTTACAATAAACAACGACATTACAAACCCGACATCTTTTTGAGGTACCTACCCGATCACCTAGGAAAATAAAACTTTTTTCAATCTATTCAGCTTACCGTCAATTTTGGGAATACGCCAATTTATTTGACTTCTAAAATTTTATTTAATCATTACTTAATACAAGCACAAAAAAACTATAGCGGAAGGAGCTCTGTTCCAACAGGGTGTCCATAAGACACTTCTCTCTCTTTTTATTGTAATAAAAACGATCACTTACAATTTTTCTAGTATAGTCTATTTAACATTAAACTAAATTGTTTAATTATTTTTATTTAAAAAATTCCAGAGTTTTTGGTTCTCATGGGTATTTAATTGTCAATATAGAACATAAGGTGTGGGTCTAGACTTTGTAGTCTAAGTTTATAGTTTAAGTGTGGAGGATGTCATAGATTAAAGTTTCTAGATGAATTCAACATTAAATGAATTATTTATATTAATCTAATAAAGTGGAAAACTTTGCTTGTTTGAACGCACTAATCTTAGGAAGTTCCAGTCGCAATTTGAAAATTATTTTTATATTTCATAGAGCATTTCATTACAAAGGCTTTATAAGTCATTTAACACTACGCTACCACCAATACGAGCAAAGATGTATTGAAAAAAGTTTAAAAAATATGAAGTAATTTTTTAATTCCACGAGATTGAAGTCGCGGGCAGAGCTAGTAAGTACAACATAAAAAAACAAACAGAAATAGCTACGATGATCGAAATTAATATTAGATGGGCGGAGATCACGATTCCTGTCTCTGCACTTAAATCCGTGGCTGTATTATTATTTCTAATATCGTCTATTGTAAACAACTGTATATTTCGAATCAGTGCTACACCTTATCTTAATTAGGTCAGTTTAGTAGTAAGATTTATAGATCTGTAGTTATGTTCAAATAATACAAATTTTTGTAGCTGTAGCATGTTATAAAGTAATACATAAGGAAGTAAAAAAGGAAACAGGGAATCTCTTACTATCCACTCGATTATATTGTCTTTTATCGAACTAAGTAACTATTTGTTATAGCTTTATATTATGAAGCGAATCTGTAAACAGTATGAGTATTCTAATGCCAGAATAGGACAACTTTGAAGCATGATTTCTAATTTCAGCCTTTACAACCGATTATATATTTCCTATTCGGTATTTTCTGAATTCTGGATCATGAGTATAAATTTTAAAGGTCTATCGACAGATAGAAAAAGGATTTTCATATTGATGCCACTTCTCAATACTTAAAAACGTAATATAACTGAGGTAAAATGGTTTTGGTCCATTACGGTTGAATACCATTAAAATCTCCAACATAGATCTGATAAACAATTTTTTTTAAAGAAAATTTGTCCAAAGCTTACAGAGTCTCACTTGTTTTGGTTCTACGGTCCCACTTTCTATTTTCTAGATTTCTATATTTTTAATAACAGTTTACTCATTCTTCGTCTACTCGGTTTCTTACATATTGGAAACATAAGAAATTTGATTTAGTTTCTCTATATTTATCGACATATTTTAATGTTATAGTTGTATTTATCGTTAAAAGAACGAACTACTTAACTTTGTAGTTACAATTATTGTTATTAAAAACCAAGTGTGTAATATCTTATAAGTGGTGATTTTATGAAATTAGATTTACGAATGTGTACGTATTGTTACATGACTAATTGTCTTGCCTTGTGTAATAAAATTAGATTTGTCGTTAGTAAGACGTACGTTCGTTCTTTAGAAGAACCACAGTAATCCTTTTATTAATGTAATGCTCTTTTGCTTATTAACTTATCTTTAGAGAGTGGTTTATACCTTTAAAGGAGAATGTTTGCCACCTCTTACTTCTTCTATTTTTATTTTCTCCAAATTAGAACTAAATCTCCAAGTTGCCCCAATGTTTTTATACCATTTCGATATACTTCGATTATTCTTTTATTGTCTGTCTGGTTATGTTTGAAGAAAAATCTTTCACTTTGATTTCCTCTGGTTTGGTAACCGAATGAGTTAATTGTTTTTTACTTTTCTCATTAAGCTCTGCTAATTTGTTTTCTAGATTGTATATAATCTACCTCTACAATCTAAATACTGTGGTATCTACTTAACTATAAAATAATGTATACAAATAAAATATTAAATGTTTATGTGACTATGCCAATTAGATATTAAGCGAAGTGTGTATAATATTATAGAACCCCATTTCCCACTGCAGCTTCGGTAAAACAAGTGTTCGCTTGGAATTATGGAGGGTATACTGTTGTAATTCTCAGGTTATAAGACTAATATAGGTAATAAGTCAACTGGTTTATATGCTTCAACAAGATAAATTTTTTTGGCAGATGTCAATAACTATAGTGAGTCCAACATTATAAGTAAAAATCATTACTTTTTTTTGGTGAACATTTTTGCTTTAAGTGTTAAAAGTGATCATAAACCATCAGTAGTTTTGTCAGTAACCAAGTGTATGTAGGTTTTGAAACTTCGCGGTTCGTTATTAAAAACGTGCATTAGTTCAAACATATTAGCCTTTGGAAACGCACACGTGAGTTTTTATTAGGTTTTCCCAAGTTAGACGTTCAAATTTATGGTCTTAAAATGACATGCACAAGTTACCTTAATTTTAATATTTAATAAGTTGTTGGTTTACATAATGATAGTATGTTCTGGATTTGTTCAATAGTCGTCTTAAACTCTTAGCTCAAAGTAAGAAGTATTTTAATACTGATACAGCTGTCCTTTGCTTGACTTTGAAACACAAATTGCGTTAAATAGTTATAAGTTATATTTGAATATATCTTTCATGTCTTTACGCTGTCAATTATTTTATACTGGTTCTAACTACCTACTCTTTTTCAAGCTTTATAATGTTTACATATAATTTTTGAAAATTCTTCGCTTATGGGATTTTATAAGAATTTTACAAATGAATATATATATATATAAATATTTGGACGTACTTTTTGTTCTGATACAATGTGTATATACAGTTTCAAAGTTATAATATAATTTGTTAGTAATGTAATTTGATTATCAGGATTGTTAGGATCCGTAGGCTGTGGTATAGATTTATTTCAAACTGGTTCGCTATCAGTTACACAAATGTAGTGTCGTCTTTTTGTTTACCCAAAGAAACCTTTCGATTACTTTCATACTCTTTGCTACAATGTCCATTGTTAATCTTGAGCATTTATCTATGTGATTATTTCTTTTAAATTCAACCTTTAATACCCTTTTAACTTGATTTGTAAATTTTTGACTGGCAGTTATTGTTACGCGTTAAGGATTACGCATTACTAGAATACGTACCTCAAACTTCAAGGCATATTTTCCGTATTGATCTGTGTTTGTCTCTTGCTGCTTATAAATGTATCATTGTATAAGCTTTGCCAACGGAGTTACTTAGTATCTGTGACTATT
This sequence comes from Actias luna, assembly GCA_039707435.1. Taxonomy (NCBI): domain Eukaryota; kingdom Metazoa; phylum Arthropoda; class Insecta; order Lepidoptera; family Saturniidae; genus Actias; species Actias luna. The sequence continues at coordinate 3,766,797 of JAZHAC010000027.1, forward strand.
CTTATGATGTATAATAAAATAAGCGCAGTATGTAAGGGGTTGTGAATATAACATGAGATAGTTTTAACTTCGGAGCTGCAGTTGGCTTTGATATAGAAACCGTAACTTTATCACGGAAATCGCTGTCCAGCCGCCGCGTTTTCTAGGCATTTGTAAAGTGAACTATTTGTGTTAAACTAAATGAGTTTTTATTGCCAACTTTTAATTTATTACAAGCCAACTTATAAATTTATTATTGAGTTATCTAATATGGTCAAATTGCTTACAAACCTATATCAAATATAGCATGTTGGAGTTTTATTTTCAACAATTTCTATTACGATAATATAAATTGGATTTATGTCACAATTATCACATTATGTTATAAATTGAAAAATATTATATTTTTCGTTATTTCTCATGTACATTAAACAATATTATATTGCACGATGACTTATTATTTTTGTTAATTAATTTAATTTTTTGATATATTTATTTCTACTTACTAATTTCACTAATTCATTTTATTGATTATCTTTGTCATTCATACATTTTCTACGATTCCGTTTCTCATAGACACTCTTTGCTTTTGTGTTATACTTTATTTATATCTTTCATATTTGTATTTAAAAATTCTCGTTGATGATTTTAACTGGTCAGTTATCACTATATGTATTGTTGTGATATTGTTATATCTATAATTATACATTCATATATGAATTAGGGATGTTTAATATTGCTCGATACAGACATAACAATTATTATCGTGTATTTATAAACTATTAAAGACGTTCCTCTTTTAGAACTATTTTAAAGCAAAGTTATTTTTAACATCTCTCTAAATCTGTATATATGTTTTATTTTGTGTACAAACTCATGAATAAGTTGGAGACATAGTAAGCTCATTGTATCCTTACTTTAAGTTAAATAAAATACCACAGGTACAGTCCTACTTAAAAATAAAAAGTATATTAAAAAAAGGAACTGGTATGGGGCTATCCAAAAATTATATCGTACGTTAATAGGAGAGGAGGGGTCGATAAAGTGTGACATTATATGACAAGGAGTGGGTGGGATCTCCAATTTCGTGACGTCACATTTCAAAATCTAATATAATTAAGCAGTAGAACACGAAATGTGAACTAGCAAATTGCTGTTTAAATTTAATAATTTCTTGATGTAACATTGCACAATATGTGATGTCACATTAGCAAAAAAGGAGTCTCACAAATGGGACCAGCTGTGATATTGACGGGCCTGGGTCAAAAATCTTGTTATTCATAGGACGTAGTTTGTGGATAGCCCCTATCTTATTTGTTTCGATTGTACATTGATCTTTCATATTTAATAATTATATTCTTATATGTATTTTATAGATATATTAACGAGCACGTTCATTTTCATATATCCGATATATCTCATCCCTAATGCGTCATAATTTGTAGTAACTGTTGATAGTAGGATAAAAGTGTTTTTAATTAAGTAAAAAGTATATATTCATTAAATAAATAATTTGTGCACTTGAGTCGCACACTGAATCTTTGAAATGATCAGCTTAATTTAAGTTAGGTTTATTAGTGTAGTTTCTATGTGCCAGAGAATGATATCATTTTAGATGTAGATTTGTACCAATAATAATACATTTAACGTCCGCCATGAAGTCATTGTTAGGTTGTTATTTATTTTAGATTTTAGTTGTCGGAAATAGTAGTGTTTCTATGAAGCAATATACTTAAGATGCACTCGATTTATTATAATTGTGTTGGTATTGGTTAAAATTTAGATTTTTAATTTTGACATAGGGCAAATTAGATATAATTTCATTTGTCTGTAGTTGATTGCGGCCAATGTTTTATATTATGGAGACAAAAGTGATTTTATGTAATTAATAAATTAATAAAATGTACTAGGTATTTTATTCGATAGTGTTTTCATAGCAAGTCAACAGTAACGTTTTCGTTTTCACTAGTCGACTACTATGTACTACTTAAAAAAAAAAAACACTTTTTAAATACGCTTTGGAATAAAAAGCAATGATATTTCTGATAGGAGTCAAAAATAGACTTCTAGAGTAGATGTAGCGGTTGACTTTTGAATGCTTTTGTAAAAATTATGTACTTATATTAATTGTCGATCAGTTTGTTTAGTTACGTTGGCTGTAATGAATTTGATCCATTGACGAGATTTATCTCCTGTTTAATTTCTATTTTATCATTAAGTTTTAGTACTTTGATATTTTTCAATTGTTTTTGAACACAGTTTCTAGAAGTTTATATTTATATTTTGAGTGATTTAAACAAGAAATTTATCATCAACTTTGTACTCTATATGACAATATACAATTTAGTTACGACAATAAAACTATATGTGGATAGATTCATCTTATTTTTATGGTAAAACTCGTTAATGGAATACGATCCTGAAGACGTCCAGGCGGCTCTCACTCTCTAATAGATCTAGTCATTTTTAATTCCTCCGTGTTGTATCTATACATAAACGATCACGCCTGTATATGGGTAGACAATATAATAATCAATATGAATGTTAAATATAATATATAGGTGAAACTTATATCTATTAAATTTGATGTCTGTTCTATACTTTGTTTTATTTTTAATATAAAACCAATCTAATGAAATATTAAATGTTTAAGTGAATCTTATTCATATGGACTCAGCGTGAATATAAAAGAATATTATTTCTTATTATTATATAAGTATGGAATGTTTGTCCCCAATTTCACCTAATATTAAATAAATATCTGTCTAAGATGGTTACACGAAAGCCTTGTGGAGGAAATAATAGGCACTATATATTGCACGCCTTATAAGCGAACCGTTGAGGTTGGAACTACTGACACTTCACGCAAAACAACAGATTTTTTAATCTTAAAATGTCTGTATTTATCATATATTACACTTGTAAAATAAAATATATATACACATATAAAGAAAAAAAAAACTATTTTTAACACTCCTGAGATTTTTGATGCCATTATTGTTATATAAACTAGTTAAAAAAATGTTTAAAAAAGTCCTGTCTTGGACGTCTGTGTGTGAAGTGTGTGGATCCTGTATGTCATCACGATAGCGACGGAAATACTTTACTAATCGAGTCTTTTTTCTTACGCTGCAGTATAATTAGGAACAGAACCTTATTACTTTTCACGGTCTGATTCAATTTGTTTAATTGTTACTAAATAAACAAAAAAATAATAATAGTTCAATCTTTTTTCATATTTAATATGAATGCTTAAATCTATGTCAATCAATTAAAATTACGTTATGAGGCGTGCACTTTTGGATTTTCCAAACTATTTTACAATATACTTTTAGCGTTATGGTCACAATTACGACGACGATATGACCTATGATGGTGGACACGCAATACCTAGTGGCTGGCTCTCAAATGCCTATCGGAATACACCTACATATATTTAACGATAGATTTTCAACCTGAGTGTGGTAGCACCATGCTTTGCTATACTACCACCATGGCATGGTTTTATCACGATGTTTTCTCTCACCGCAAGCTCAGTTAGCACGGATTTGAAGTCACGTCCATTGACGCGGCCTCCGTACACACTACCAACTGAGCCATCGCTTCAGAATGATTTAGTACCTATTATGGACTCTCCTGCAAACGCATGAATGAGCTCCCTATTGAGGTTTTCTCATGAGATTGATTATTATATGACGTTCTTAATAAGGGAACTAAACAGTACCAATCACTGACCTGATGGTAAGTGATCATCACCACCAATGAACACTCACAACAGCAGAGGAATCGTAGATGCGCTGCCGGCCTTTTTATAGGAAGGACTGGCTTTCAAGTGCTATTGCCGGTACACACCTATTGGGTGTTTGGCGGCAGATTTTCAACTTGAGGGTGGTAGCTAGCCAGGCGGATCTTAGAAAAAGCCCTACCACCATGCTATGGTTTCCTCACGATGTTTTCCTTCACCGAAAGCTCAAGCTCATTGTAGCTTATAGGTGTCTATAACTGCGGCAGCTTACTATGAGTTGGACCGTGTACTTCTTCCCTACCACCATTTTTTAATTATATGCCATAAACAAAAATAACATCAAAAATTATTCAACCCATGTTTCATTTTTGTCATCCGATCCGAAAATGTTATAATGGTTGATTTGTTTTTCACATTTGGCTACTTTTTATACATTTCATTAAATTTCCATTGAAACTTTTTAATCAGAGATTATATTTAATTACTCTATGACTATTAAATTCGTAGAATAATTTCTTGTCTACATCCACATTACTTTCATAATGACACGTAAATAATTCATAGAAATTCAAAAATAAATGTAACAAAATAAACTGGGACTTTCAAACAACACGATATATTTTTTTAATCATTTTTTTGTGACAAAATAACCCAGTAACAATGTTCTTTTATCAAGTGAAGAACTTGCTGTCAGCATGTTCAATAGTTACGATTCACAGGGTCAATTATCAGAATTACGTGATGTCTAACGCTCTGGCAAACCTGGAGAAGGAATGCGAGAAGTTTTGTGCTGTACCGCGATTTCCCCCGCAGAAAGTAAGTTATACCACCTTCCTCACAGATATTTAGAGCTGTAAGAAATCGTATGTATTCGGTACTGAATAACGGTTAGACCATCTAGTACCGAGTACCGAAACATTACTCGCGAATGCATTTTTTTACTAGCTTTTTTTCATATTTTCATACTGAATATACAAAATGCCAACAATGCAATGTCGCCGGCATTCCATACACAACACGACTGATTTTTGTATAGAAAAGGGGCCAACCTAACAAGCGTGTCACCTGATGGTAAGTACTATTTTTCGTTACTTTTACACCTCTACAGATACCGCGTCCAACTAGAATTAACGGAACAAATTATATTGCACAAATGGAATTTTCTGAACGACCCTCTGACAAATTCCATTATACTCCGTCCCACCGTGTTTTAAGAAGGAATTTATATACACAACAGACATTGTTTTATAGTTCATAGGTTTAGCGTTAGGACACAATCTCACCGGATGTTAAATGACGACGTGGTCCAAGATGATGAACTCGCTAAGCCTATTGGAGAGACTGACTCTCGAATGCAAGGACCAAAAAACATGTATAGATATTTCGTGGCACATTTTCAGCTTGATGGTAGTAGTTAGCCGACTAAAAGAAGTATGTGGGTGCTTTACCTGGTCTCTGGTACACGGGTGTTTGAAGCGTCTTAGTGGTGGTGGTTTAGTAGGTAGTGTTGGGTAATTAGCACCCGATGAGTCACAACATGCCCTTCTCGCCTTGGCCTGAGCCCGGGTAATACGTGTGTGCATTGTTATGAGGAAATCCGTAAAGAATAAGAATTTAAGCACCATATTGATAAATAAAAAATATATGGTAGTGGTACCCAGTTGGGCATTAGAAAAAGCCCTACCATCATGCTATGGTTTCACGTTTTTTTTCCACCGACAGCGCAAGCTTATAGCCGGGAACGAACTCACGTCCTGTGACGCGGCGTCCGTACACACTACCAACTGCGTTATCATCGCTTCAAATTATTTATGCATCACACAACCACATGACGTTAAGATTCAGTTAAAAACTCTACTCTCACTTAGAATAGATATTTTCAAAACGATAGATTTCTGTTTGGATGTAAAATTAAGGAATTCAATTTTGTGAATTCCGAATAATGCAGTTAATGTGTTATTTAAAATTAGATTATGTTGCAAGCCAGTGATACTGCGGTTGTGATATTGAGTTATTTCTTACAGTATTACACATTGTACCGCAGAATATTCTTTAAGAATACAGTTCAGGTTTCGGTTATAATATACTTGCATATTATTATTACTATTTGAAAATAATGTGCGATATAAATTATAAAGAAACTAGCTTTTGCCTGCGACTTAGCTCGAGTTAATATTGCTTTTTGTCAGACAAATCCAATGACTCAAAATAAAGTTACACACAAAGTTTATCTCTCTCTATTTCTCAAATGCAGTTGTCGGGGCATTTAAACAGGTTTTTTTTTACTTTACATTCGTGATCATGAAATTCGTATAAGTATGTTTGCACATATATACATATTAGTATAGATTTATATCAATACTAGCTTTTACCCGCAGTTTCGTTCACGTTAATTTTGTTTTTTCAATCAAATCGGATGGTGCAATGAAAAGTTTGATATAAAGTTTATCTGTCTCTTTACCCCACTTCCAATAAGGTTTCCACGAGACATAGTAGCCTGTCACTGTCTCCAGGTTCCCATCTATCTCTATACCAAAATTAATCATAATCGATTCAGCGGTTTAAGCGTGAAAGCGTAACAAACAAACAAACTAACTCACTTTCACATTTATGATATTAGTATAGATAAGGTTTTTTACCAAAGTGATAATGTAAATGTTTGAAATTAATAAAATAAAATTATTACTTTATTTGCTTGTCACGTATCTTTACGATTACTAACTAATTATTAAACTTTAATAATTTACTCAGCACGTGTTCTGCAAAGTTACCAGAATTAAAGACTTCAAATTTAGCATAGGCATCCCTTTCATGATGAAGACGCTCTTAGACGGGAAAAACACGAACGAAATCGCTGAACACTAGATAGTTTTTAATACATATATCTGTTATTATGTACATATCAACGAGACACGTACTGGTCGTGAAAAATTAGCGTGATAGTAATATATTCCGTTCTAATTCTAGGTAACAGTTGTGGGCGCAGGCAGTGACGTCGGCCGGATAGTAGCTTTATTTTTGAAACAACAGAAAGTGATCAAAACTCTAGCTTTGTACGATGACGTACCGGAGCGGTTTGTGTTGGGCGTCGCCAATGATTTAGCTCACATAGACACAAGCACCGAGGTGGAAGCGTATCAAGGACGTATATTCCTGAAAACTGCGCTAGATGTACGGATTTAATATTTTTTATTATTCATTACTAGCTATGCTCGCGATTACGTTCACATGATCTAGCAGATTTAAAATCATGTTCTATTTAGTTGCGTAAAAAGACGGTTTTTCAATACCACGAGAATCTGTATTATTTACCAACAGCATATGAATTTTGATGGCTCTTCCATACTAACTTCCAATCCGCTATTACAAGCTTTAAAGTTTTATCTTCACGGTAATATGTGGCGTATGTACTTTTTCCAGGTCCAATCAATCTGTGTAACAAAATTATTTGAAATTGGTTCAGCGACAATTAAACGTGAAAATATATTACAATTACTATGGCATTTAGAATAGTAGTTTGAACAGGACATTTTAGCATTTTACCACAATCTTACCTGACTTATGCCTATGGGATTGAAGCTGGTAACATGCTAAACCTAGTGATACTATTTCTCAAATGCAGTTGTCGGGGCATGTAAACAAACAAACAGACAGTTGTTTTTAACTTCATATTCGTGATCACGAAATTCGAAAAAAGTAGGTAAGTACATATATAGAGAGTATGATAGATTTATATCAATATTAGATTTTACTCGCGGCTTCGATCGCGTTAATATTGATCGGATCAAACAAATGGTTGGCGCCATAAAAGTTTTATACAATGTTTATCCTAGTCATTGTCCCACCTCCAATACAGTTTTCACGAGAAATGGTAGACTATTACTGTCTCCAGTTACCCATCTAAATATATACCAAAATTATTCATAATCGATTCTGCTGTTTAGACATCAAAGCGTAACAAACAAACAAACTCACTTTCGAATTTATAATATTAGTTAACTGATTATATATGTGTTGCCAGAACGCAGACGTGGTACTCATATGTGGAGGATGTCACGTGCTGCCGCCAAGCTGTAGTATCCTAGAACGGGAGTTGTTCTTCAAGAACATGCCCCTAGTGCGCACAGTTACCCTCGCGTGTGCAAAGTTTTGCCCCAACGCTGTTCTCGCTATACAGACGCCCCCTGTTGATTCTAATTTTGCACTTTGTATTCATGTAAGTATACGTTATCTGTAAACAGAAAATGGGTATATTACATTAATAAAATGGTGTGTATTTAAGATCATACGACAGAAATGTAACATCACTACATATCTCGCTCCCTCAATCGCCTCGACTTTACCCAAAGGAGCGTCACACAGAAAGGTTGCGAATCAGAATTTCAAAGCCCTCCTATAAGAAATTTGACATCAAAATATTTATCGGAAACAGTAACCATAGTAGTAGTTTAAAACAGAGGTAGCTCAGTGGTAGCTTGTTCGAATCCCTGCTATGAGCCTGAGTTTTCAATGAAGAAAAACTATAGCGTGGAGGTAGGGCGTTTTCTATTGCATGTCTATCTGCCACCCTCAAGTTAAAAATCTTTCGCTAAACACCTATGCACATGTTCCGGCATTTGCAGTTGAGAGCTAGTCCCTCAACTACGCTAAGCGTGTCCAACATCTCGAACCACAATGTCACTTAACATTAGGCGAGTTTGACGTTAAACGCTAAACCAATACTATTCTTTGAAAAATTATAGTAGCTTTAACTGAAATTATCAGAAAGTATTGGTTATGAGAAATAATTTTTATTTATGTTCATAAAGATAATCTGTTAAATCTGCTTGATACTTTGATATTTCGAAATATACCTGATACCAGATACAGTTGATAAAACATACTCTACCTGCTGCGTCGCAGTGTTTTGTTGTAATCCCTTTGTTTTCTGTTGTAACTGTACTTAAATATTATTTATATAATTTCATACTTAGGAGATAAAAAATGCGCATGCACCGGTGTATACGCGAATGAAGTGAAACTTCTTTGCACTATATATTATTTTCAATAATAAAAAAAAAACAGATATTAAATAATTTCTGCTAAAGTCGCGATATTAAATGTATATTCACTTATGCATGTATGTCTGCAGCCGCAAGTAAACATGATAGGCGATGAATTGTTTCTTTTAATACTGTAGTAATTTTACTTACAACGTATCTAAAAAAGAGACAGTTTAAAAATAAGGAGTTTTTTTTTTAAGTTCTATAATGGATCGCTCTTATTTTTTTATTTTAATGCAATGTAAGACAGTATAGTACTTTCATTCGGCACTGAGTATATAGGATTAGCGTTATGGCCACAATCGCACTTGATATTAAGTGGCGATATTAAGTCCAAGATGGCGGACACACTAATGCGTATGTATATGGCACCCTTGCGCTGTTGTCTCCGGACTGTACCGAAAGTCAGTTTAAAAAAAGAGTATCTTTTTTTAGTTAGGTTTATTATTGAAACTACACTCTAAAAAACGTAATTACAATGTCATATTACTATTAGTTGTACAATATCTGTAGACTTTAAAAATGGCTGGAACGTACGATCGGCGTCGCGTGCTCGGTGTGAACGCTGTTAACTCTATGAGAGCGAATCAGTTGTTCTGCGCGATCACTGGTTCAGACCCGAGCAGCTCCAATATACCCGTCATATGCGGAACGGGCAAGTGTACACGCCTGCCAGTTTTTTCCGCTGCCAAAGCTGGGAACATACCTCAAGTTAGTTCAACACACATATGTAGTCACATTTTAATCGGGTAAAAATTGTATAATTATCAACAATAGAGTAATAACGATGTATTTATACAGAAATAATAATAAGTATATTTCTGGGCTATACAATACTAGCTGATTCTTCTGACTTCGGTTGTGTATTTTCTATCAACCGCGTGCGAACGTAAAATTAGTTTTTAGTGGGCGTTGTAAAAAGAATGTGCTTGACAAATTTTAAATCTATAGGCGTAGTAGTTTTTGAGCTTTCGCTTGATGAGTCAGTATAAGTCTCATATGAATGCCTATATATTCAATAGAAACACAAATATACCAACCACACACACATATATACACTATAGACCAGGGGTCGGCAACCCACGGCCCTTGAGTGGCTGTTTTGTAAATGAAAGTCTAATGTAAGTACTATCCTTCCCCAAAACACGACATCCCGAAAAGTGCCACTATGATAGTTTTTTACCATATACATAGTAGTCGTGAACCAGTTGAGAATACCCAACTACCCTACCACTCCATAACATTTATTAACATGAAAGACAAGCGGTGCCTGCCTTTACTTAATTTTAAGTTGCCTGTTTAAAGGTTGCCGACCACTACTATAGACAATTATTGTATTACCAGATTACAGTAATGTATTCATTACAAGCTGTGCCCGCGACTTCGTTCGCGTAAAGCTAAAATTTATTAAATAATTTTTCCCCTTTTTTGAAACTTTCCTATTGGTAGTAACATGATGTAAAAGAGCCTAACATTATCCTCAGTGATAGATAAAATACAAAAATAATTTTAGAAATCCCACTGGAAGTTCTTAAGGTAAGCGCGTTCAAACAAACATACTTTTCCGCTTTATAATATTAATATATACAATTTGTTTCTTAAGTGTGAATTTAAATCATTATAATATTGGGGTAGACACTGATGGCTAAGACCTTGGGCTGAGTTTTTAAATTAAACTGACTCAGTACGATCAATTTACTGGGTTAGGACAAAAACAGTCAAACCTAATTTTCAAACTCAACCATATAAATTATATTAAGATTATTTTAAGTTTCAGTGCTCTTTTTTTAAATGTAAAATTAATTTAACCATCGTCAATTAAAAATTCAGTACGGTTTACGGTATTTTGCATCATACAGTCGCAAGTGGATTGCCTGACGAAACTAGTGCGTGACGCCGACGATATCATCTGCAATGTGAAAAGCAACAATGAGCAAGGACACCTCTCTATCGGCTTCTCCACAGCCAGATTTGTGGTCAATATTATGAAAGGTTAGAAAGAATGTCGGAAGGTACGTTTTTAAGTGTGCCTAGTAAATATAGGTCATTTTTCCGGCTTGATTTATAAATAGTAAATTTATTATAAGTTTGCTGTTTGCTTAGTTCCCTCTTTTACTCTTGAACCAGCTATACCTAATTGGAAAATACACAGCATGTAATTATATTACTTCCATTAATGGTGTAGCGGTTTGAGCAATCGATTCCTCTTCGTTAACACGCTGAGTTCGAATCCAAAAATGTTTGTTCCGAGTTAGGAATTTATCTCTGTTAAATACATAATTGGATAATCTTTGCGAAAAGGGCCTTGATCGCAAGTTCGAAAGTTTCATTTTATTTTATAAAAATACTGGATGTGCCCGGGACTTTGTTTGCGTGAAACCAAACATTAAATGAATAATCATTTTTGGTCGTTTTTGTAACATTTTTCAATACAACTTTGCTCCTATTAGTGGTAGAGTGATGTTAAATAGCCTAAAGCTTTCCTCAAATATTGCTCTGTCAAATACGAAAATATTTTTTGAAATTGGACCGGTAGTTCGTAAGGCTAGCGCGACAAACAAACAAACTTTCCGCTTTTTAATATTAATATCATAGATTACCTACGCCCGTGAATCTTTAGCATGGTAAAATCACTTATTTTTTAATCCCTCGATATGCTTTTCTGTATCCCTGATACACGTCTATGTAAAATTTAATGACGGTCGGTTGACTAATTAAAAATGTGTAACCCTGACCGACACTCACATTCGCACATATAAGTTAAGATATTTTTATTTTTATTACTGAAAATAAAAGTGACGTCACATAATAAGTAATGTTCTGGTTACGTATTGAGCGGGTCACTTCAATTCTCAGGTCTATTCGAGAAGCCGACGTCTATCGATAGCGCGCTGGTCGAACAAGGAGATCCAGAGAAATGTTTCAAAATGCCCATATGTGCCACTCCGGTTACTGTAGGCAGCGGTGGAATAACCGAGTACGCTGTACCGAACTTGAGTGAAGCTGAGTCTAGAATATTGGAACATAGCAAGTAAGGAAATATAGTATATATAGGCTTAGGTAAAAAAATGTCGATAGATTTTAAATCTCAGACCATCGACGCTATTTCTTACCTGATGTAAAATTCGGTATATTTTACAAATGTGCCTATAGACTGAATCGAATGGCCGTGTATGCATACAAAGTCAAAAATTGATTCTACGTTCCCGGAAGTCGCAAAAAAGCCGCCTTTTAAAGTTTGCTCATGCATGTTAATTTATCTAGCCTGTCTGGAAATCTGCCACTGGTCATTGACGTAAAAAAAAAGGAAAAAATATGTATAGGACGATATTCTAAACACTACATCGAAGTTATAACTCACCTCAAAATCCCGTGATCAAACCGTGTTACAAGTCTTTCGTCTTTACTACCAACTGTGAAATAAATATCAATTTAAAAAAATTTCAACGTTCCCTGATCTCGAGACTTAGTTTTGAGATATGTCATCCTAATGATTTCTTAGGTTTTATTTCAATGAATATGTCATCCTATACATATTTTTGTTTTCTCGTATCTGGGTCAAACACAAAAACGTAAAGTGTTCAGGTTTCAAAAACTGTAGACATTCATTATTTTACCGAGTAGACATTTTTTTAAATTCAAGTTTATCTTTTGGCCAAAAAATTAATAATTAAATATTTATTTAATGAACTCTTTTGTGTGAAAATGTCCCCTTCAGTGGACTGTTCGGATACGATGCACCTTCGTTTTACAGAGTTTTAACATATTTCTGGATCTACTAGTATATATATTCCTTCAATTAAATAAATTAAAAAAAATTACGCAGCTTCTTAAATATGGCTTCATAAAATAATCATCAATTACTAGATTACGAATAAAACGCATAAACATGTTGTTCTCATATTTATAATCCTTTTCTGTAGACTCGTGAAATAGCAATATAAAAAAATAATTAAATCAGATATATCGTCTTGGCATTACTGCTTTCCCCATAAATCAATAATTTGTAATTTTGAAATACGGTGTTAATGTCGGTAAAGGATTCTTATTTAAAGAATTACAAAAGATTTTCGTAATTTTTTGTGAATCTCTCCCGTACTGCATGTTTTTTGGTAAATAGAGCCTTTAAAAATAAATGAGACCTAAGCTTCTACGCATATTAAGTGACTGGTTGCAAAATCTAATTTCTAACTTCAATAGATAATGTGTCATTTAATATATTTACATTTGTCTTTCATGTAGATGCCTGTGTCTATAGAAAATACTATGGTACGGGAAGGAAGTATAATGACTTTCCCATGTCAGAAAACTGTCTTGTAATATAAAATAACATGCAACGTTACTAAAATTTCGACGGTAAAGCTTTCTATTCTGTGGACAAATGTATTGTCAAATATGACTTGTCTAGTAAGGAAGTGATTATAATTTTGAGCATATTATATCAGGTTTTTCAAATGAATCTTAATAATTTGATTGCTTAAATAAGGTATATGTTATCAACTGTGGAAAAGTAAGTCATTGCTGTGGGCAGATAAAAATAAAAACTATGATTTTTTACAAAAATGTGTATGGCTGATCTGTGTCGATATTATTAAGCACAAACAAATACTATAACATAAATAAAAATCAACTTTCAAAATTATATGTAATGTTTAAATTTTTTTAATTAGGATTTTTTTTTTAATTTCGTGGTTGACCCATGTCATAACGAGTAAAATAGATAACTTAACTAAGGGGCCACATTGTAATAAAAAAAATAGTAATATCGTATAAAAAAGTATGTCGTAATTGGAGACTATTTTAAGTAATTAAGGCAACCTCGACCTTTTTTATACTTAAAGTTTAGAATAATGGCCATAATCTACGCTAAGCCTAGTGGAGGAACTGGCTCTCAAGTGCAACTGCTAGAACACATCTATAGATATTTGGAGACAGATTTTCATCTTGAGGGTGGTAGTTAACCAGGCGGGCATTAGAAAAAGCCATACCACCATGCTATGGTTTTATCACAATGTTTTTCCTTCATCAAAAGCCCAACCTAATTGTAGATAGATTCGAACTCGCGCCCCTTGACGCGGCATCCGTACACGCTACCACTGATATATCATCGGTTCGGAAATGATTTGTAATAATATGTTCTAGGATTTAAAACGAACACATGATTATACAAAAGGAATTTTTAAGATGTTTAAAAAATGAATAGACCTTCATACAAAATATATTCTGATTAATTATGCACTTTCAGGTGTGACCTGGAAGATATGTTAAACCTCGGTCGTTGCTATGCAGTGGGGGATGAATACTATATGCACCCTTGCAAGATACGCCCGTGCCGTGATCCGGCTCCTTACGAAGTTTGTAGTTCTTGTACATTAGATGAAAAACAGAAAAGTAAATCGTGAATAAACTTTAATATATGCGGTTTGTTTGAATGTTTCCTATCTTTCAAAGTTTTTTGTCGAAACAAAACCGGATACATAAAACTTATTCTGTTTTATTTTTCTAAAATAAAGCAATGATTTACACCCAAAAAATATTAAAAGTATACAATAAGTAATATTTATTGTGTTTTTGTAAAATGTATATTTTTTTGTAACCATAATAATAAAAATGTTATTTTTTCTCACAAAATCATTTGTATCGTATTGTTTCAATACGATTTATATTTACGCATTTCGCTCGTGCATATTAAGTGGAGTTTTATTAATGCTAGACCAGAATTCCAAAATTATACACCTGTCTGGTCGGATATTTTTGGAGTACATATTCTTTTTACAACTGGAAACGTATTTTGAGATCATGCGTGGTTGACAACAAAAATGTGAACGCAAATGACTTAGGTACTTGAATTTTACCTAGGAAAAACAAAATAAGACATGGCATTCAGAATTTCAATTCGTGAGTTTTAACGTTCCTAAACTGACTTCTCTCGTTCCTTGTTATTGAAATAAAATATTCTTTCCTTTTAGTCGCTATTTCAATTTGGTTTTGATTGTAAAACTTGTGAAACACTCGGTATATTTTTGCAGAAGTTGCAGAATTTGGTAATCATTTCCCTTTTACAAGATGTAATGTCACGTTTTTTGGTATCACGTGGACCGAAACACGCAAATAAACTTCTACCTACAGTCGTACGCAATATCGGATGTTTGTTTTGTTTCCCAACGTGAATGTAAATTCAACTTTTATATGGTTTCCTTAACTTTCTATTAAACCGTTCGTGGTCTTCGTTTAAAATATTTCTGTATTAAAATATGTACATAATATTTTTTTCTTTTTCCTCTTATTTAGTTGGCAATCAGTATATAAAGAATTATGTAATTATTCCTGAAATTCCTGTCTATTCCTGTGTTCTAACGCTGTGTTAGGGGGCTCCTACCAAATTTGTCTGGGCAGAGAGAGAAACACGGATAGTAAGTAAGTACGCCTACAGCCGTGTCACAAGTCCCGGAAGCTGCTCAAACTTTCCCATTCTGCCACACGATGGACCCACAGCCAATAACAAATCATGCCCATATAAACTATTACCCCCATTTATGTATAATAATCAAACCTCATCATGCAAGATACCCCCAATATTACATAAAATAAGGCCAAATAGAATACCTAAATTGACAAAATACAATAAAAGCCATGTCACAGTGAAATAACTTCCAACCACAACCATATAATAGTTTTAACCAAAATTAAATAACTGATAGTAATATTAATAAATATGTATCTCTAGCTGAACGTGTAACGTTTTTTCGTATTATATGATAGAGAAATATTACAAAGGACATTATAATGACATTAAAACAAAACGTCTCGTCTGTCTATATCTCGGGATATCACTCAAACTGATTTTTATTGAATTCTGTAGTTTAGAAGTTTATATCATTTCATAATTAATTGGCCGTAAGAATATTCAACTATACTATTAAAAAGTTGTTTCTTTTTATTGTCATATACTTTACTGAAATCTGTTACAGGGAAAGCAATTTTCCATTCCAAAATTATTAGTCTATAGTAATTAAAAAATATTAAAAAAAAATATATGAGTGTTTGGAGTTGAAAGAATTTAAAGGGTACTTATTAAGTACAAAGTTCCCACACACATCTTTATAAGTTCGGTTGTAGTTTTACATCGCTGAAAATCTTACTGTTTTTTAAACCAAGTAGTCTTCAGTTTCACAAGTTGGACGGCTCAAAGTACAAAACATCTCCAAGGACATTTATTTTACCTATCTCAATCATTTTAATAATTGGTATTTATTTAATTTGCTTAAATAAAAGATGGTAAGCCTAAGTGGGGTCATGGTTAACTCGCTTCGTTCAGGGAGCGAATAGTCATAAACAAATCTTCCGTTCCAAGAAGTCGTTTAGAGACTACGAATTGTTAAGAGTCGAACTACGGCTATAAAACTTCCGCGTGTTACTTGAATGTGGTCACATACTAGATTGGTTCAACCTTAAACAAAGCAACCACTGGGTAATATCCTGCACATTGCATGCAATACGTGCTGCTTGTATAGTATAATAGTATAGCTTGTATAGTATAGTATAATAGCATATCGATAATAAAAACCCCTTGTTCATAAAAAAAATATTTACTATTTAAAAAAAAAAAGTGGATTTTGCAAATCGTAACTGTTTTTTTTTCTTAATTACACAATGTATTTATAATGGTATTTTATAATAGATAGTACAAAAAAAATTTAGATATGGCATCCATACCTATAATAATATAACTGAAGAACCTATAAATACATTGTATTTTATAGATGACTAGTGACGTTCCCGACTTCGTTCGCGTAGAACTAATAATTATTTAATTACTTTTGCCCGTTTTGGTAACGTTTTTCAATACAGCTTTGCTTCTATTAGTGTTAGCGTCAAATTCGATACGTAGTTCCCAAAATTAGCGCGTTAATACGAACAAACAAACCCATCCGCTTTGTAACATAGATAAAGATTGATCGTTTTCTCATTAATATCTCTGATCTTGCCTAAAACTGAGCTTCCCGCAATGACTGCTAAAAAAAGTAATCGAATCTCGATCACTCATATATTTTCCTTGTTGAAAGATAGGTATCTATACCCATGAGATAAAAGTAATGTAAGTGGATAATGAACTTGACACTTGGCCTTCGTAGAAAGGTCGCGGGAAGGGCGAGGCTTCCCTCATGGGCATGACTACTCCACGTGACATGCGAATAATGTCCCAAGTTACAGGCTTTATATTATTAACATATTTCTTATCGTAACATAATTTTCGAAGTCAAAATTTGTTAGTCTAAAAACAATATTGTTGACAGTATTATCTGGATGCGGATGGACGGATAATGGTGTGAACGGACGTTGTGGAATCAACTTGCAGCGGCGGTGTTTCCGGATTGATACGTCTTGGGAACCTTCTAGAATAGTGCTTACTCATACCTTAAAGGCCGGTTGGCACCTGCTATTCCTCTGGTGTTGTGGGTGTCCATGAGCGGCGGTGATCACTTACCATCAATGCTATTTACATTAGTTTCCGCTTTAACTAATTGTAAATATAGTTCTTAACTTAATAATGATAATATATCTCTTATCTGTTAATTTATTGAGGAGATATATCTGTGAAACTACTTTGTATTTGATATTTGAAATCGATCTTTAGAAAACTTTAATATATGTGACATCCTCTAAACTTAAACTGTAAATCCGCACATAATGTAAACAAACACGAAATATCATAAAAATTAAATACCAATCAACAAATAAATCACTGAATTGTAAAATAGAATTACATTCGTTACAAAATAAGGACATATATACACACGTATACATATTTATAATTAGATAACATCCGAAGTCATCTGACATTTAATTTCATAATCCACTACGATATTGGGAACGTACTTAGTATTGAAAAAATAGGGGACATGTCCTAAGCTCTATTGAAATTACTTGAAACTTAAGTTAATTGACACAATGTGGTAAACATTGTTAAGTTTTAAAATGAAAGTATGCCTACAAAACATATTCATCCAATATCACCTTTTTAACTAACTCATCTAATCATACTGTTCATACTAATATAAATGCAAAAGTAACATTGTTTGTTTATTATGCTTTCACGCCATAACGGCTGAATTGATTACGATAAATTTTGGTATAGAGATAGATGGGAACCTGGGGACGGTGAAAGCCTAATTTTTCTCGCATAAAATTTATTGGAAGTGGAGTAAAGAGAGGGATAATTTTATACGAAACTATTTATAGCGTCATTCGATTTTTTTAATCAATATTAACGTAAACGAAGCCGCAAGTAAAATCTAGTTAATTAAAAGCATCGAGACTACGTGTCTACTGATCGTGACCGCAGTAATCGTGTCGCTTAACATTGATTTGTTTATTATTATTGGCTAATTTAGAATTATTGATTGACATATTTATGATTATTGACTAGAAAGCCGACCCGGTTTCGCACGGGAAATTGTGTTAAGAAGATAAATGTATATCGTTGCTACATTTGAATGTATATTATATATATATTTATTTACACGAAACTTTTAATACATTATATAGTTCAACCGACCTCATGAATCACTACGTACATCGGTGAAAACTGCACGAAAATCCTTTTATAAATTTTTGAGTATATCACGGTCAGACCAACTGACTTTGCGAAGAATTTTGATAGTTTATAGTGATAACATATATCTTATTATATATAAAATTGTATTGTCACAATGTTAGTTGCCATATTCATCTGAAACGGCTTGACCGATTGCTATGAAATCGTTATATGTATAAATAATATGTACCCCTAAGTGATAAATGTGGTCCGGTCCACCCCAAGCATTTTTTTTTACTTTTTGTTTTTTTTTTTTATTTTTATTTATTTATGATAAGGCATTAAATATACATACAACCTCAAATTTTCACCTCCTACCGTCGTCCTCTCATTTTTTAATACAATCAAATTATTCACTACAAATAATTTATAAGACAGAACAACGTTTGCCGGGTCAGCGGGATAAAATACAATCTGGTACTTTTTTGCAATAATATATAATATAAATACGCATAATAAAATTTACTTCCATAATATTGAAGTAAACCACATCCAATTAATATATAACTAAATTTATATTTATATTAATATTAAATTAATAAAATATATAAGAATCTCTCAACTCTCAGCTTTAAAACCGACAAAAGAAAGGATGTAGGAATAGACAAACACGTCGATACAAGATGGCACGCTATTTGCCGGTACGTTGGTGGAACATTCGGCTATTTAGATCAGAAATCCTACAAAATATTCGCGAATCAATATACCAGTCGTTCGAAGTCTATTTTTTACATTAACAACGTTTATTCGACGGTCACAAATATCTAAGATCAATTACTGATGACATGCAGAAATTAATCAGAGAGATATCGAAGACTCGAACCTTGTGATGCAATAATATTTTGAATTATTATACGGTGTATGATAATTAAGGTCTTATTTATAATTCGGTAGCATCAGTGATGATAATTGATGTTGCGAATGTATAGGTCGCTGCTGTATTGCTTCTAAATCACAGCAATTAACCTATAAGATATAAATTATTGAGCTTAATCGCTCTTTTCTCGTAAATTAGACCGTGACAGTAATTCTGTATTAGAATTTGTGTTGTTTTATTGAATTTTATCCGTGTGTCCGTGGGGAGTATTGCAAATGAAATGAATAAAAAAACTCCTGTAGGAATATATATACCTAGTAAATATATTTTTTTATATTTTATGGATGTGGCCCAAAATGGTGCACACGCTAAGTCTAGTGGAGGCCTTGGCTTTCAAGTGCAACTGTCGAAACAAACCTCTAGGTATGTTTGCCTGAAGATTATCAACTCAAGTGTGGTAGCTAGCCAGATGGGCATTAGAAAAACCCCTGCCACCATACTGTGGTTTCAATACGATGTTTTCCTTTACCGAAAGCTCAAGCTCATTGCAGGAATTCGAACTCATGTCCATTAATGCAGCGTTGGTACACGCTATCAACTGAACCATCATGGCTTCCAATTGATTTACACACACAAAAAAAGCTGGACGAGCGCTCCTGAATTTTCTTTTACCGTACTAAAATGTCATCCGATATGATTAAGGAAGTTGTCTATACAAATAAATTAAATGTAATATGCCAGTGTGTAATGTCAAAATAACAGCTTTTTACTAAATGCATATGGAAGTATATATATATAAAATAACAATATTGATTTTTATTTTTATTCCGTCTTATAGTTCCGGCTAATCTCTGAAATGAGACTACGGGACTATCCTTGCTAGCTGGTGTTATAAGAAATAACTTAGGTTACATTAGAAAAACATTAGGGATCCGGGAAAAAAAAATTATAAGTATTTTTTAGTTCCACGCGAACGAAGTTGCAGGCAGAGCTAGTAATTCATAAAAATAAGAACTAAAGTAAAAAACGCGATTCATCTATATTCGCAGCCAGATAAAACATAAAACGTGTGATTGTTGTTAAAACCGCAACAATGTAACCCCAATTTGCACACAATGAGTATTAAATATTACATACTCATGCTTCGAACTAATAATGAAAATATAATTTAAATTATAATTCAGTCTTTGATAAATGAATAATTCAAATAACTGCGACTAAAAAATATACCTACACTCTTGAAATTAAAATAGTTTCTTCTTCATGTAGTTAGGTGTTGTTCAGTGGTTGAAGATGAAACAACTACGTGCTTGAATGTGAAATGATATCCATATCGACCTAGTCACCGCCTTGACAGGAATCTATCATTTAAAGGCATAATATTTAACAACAAACTCTTTACCTTTCGCAGTTCATATATTATTCTATCCAAGGAAATGGTTGTCACTACGTATTAAATATGCTATATATTTTAATTGTAAGTACATAAACTTTCATAGGAACATTTATTCCGTACAAGCTACACTGTCAATTATTGTATGAAATAATACAAGAATTTTTTATTAGAAACATCAATTCATAACTACTGTGTGTGTCTTAAAAATCGGTGCCATGAGTTTGTAAAACATATTTATCTCTTAGTTAAAAGTACACCATACGGATTCAAAGTTACGTTCTGTGTAATTATGCAAATATATATCTTACTTAAGATTGTCGCAATTATTTTTAAAGCCAACGATTTACTCAAATTTACTTTTGGATTATGAATGGACTAAGAAAAAAAAATACAAACTATGTTAACCGAAATTAATACAACTGATTAAATTATTGGAGATATACTAATAACTCTTTTTTGCTGCAATAATCTACTCTCGCAAATCGTTTAACAGCGGTGACTATTTTTTACTTTTATCGGCCATCAGGAAAACTATTTATAAGGTCCTAAACAGATTAGAACTATTATAATCTAAGTCGGTTTAAACGCAAAACAAATTAACGATTATCCTTGCTCTTTGTTACAACCGATACCCGATACACGGTTGAAGCAGACCGACGACCATTTCTGTTCGCTGAATTTTAATCATGGGATGGTATATGGATCGACTATTGTGCTCGTATGTCATTAATATTTTATAGCCTGTACCTAAGTGTATTAGGTCTCGCAGGGATATGATGCGGAGTTGATTCTATTAAACACTTGACAAAAATAAACGCAATATAAAGAAATGATAATCGGTATTCATTTGTTAAAAATGCCGTGTTATCGAAGTCAATAAATGTGTGAACTTCCAGTCCACTGGATATTAAGTGATCACGCAGTACATGGTTCTAATTTGGAGGTTCTTCTATCGTTGAGACACCATAAAATACTAATTCAGTGATAGGGGTTCTAAAAGAACGGGTTGCAGTTTTAATAGAAATGGAAAGATCTTAACACATTTACTTGATTCTCAGTCATTGTTCTGTGTATTTTTGCTGTTGTACAACAATTACTGGATTTTTATGAATATATATATATGTCACTATAGCAGTAAGTAAGCGTACGGTTTGCCTGATATCAATTAAGCAATAGATGCTTCAATAATATAGGTATCTCTAGTGTGTTGCTAATATTTAACCTACGTCCTGCAGGCCCATTAGAAGCACTACTTATTGAGAAGAACACAACGCAAAGTTACAAATACGTCTGTAGGATCGAGATATTTTACCTATTATTGAGTTATTAACTATTATTGAAAGCAAATAACATATCCAGTTACTTAATTCTTATGCGAGTTATGGATTTCCAAAGGAAATTATTATAATTATTTATTTATTAACAATATATTTTTTATTCACACAAAAACTCATCCTGCTGAAACCGCAGTTGTGGTTTAAATGACGAGAGACATGGTAATTTAATATATAACTTTATCATTTTAGCAAATTAGAGTTGGGCGAGCTTAAAGAGCTTTTCTCTTTGAAAATTATTTCCTGAGAACGCGGCCAATTCTTTTAATATCACACTTTAATATTTCATCAACACAAGTGGTAGGTAGGTAATGTATTTAATACCAAATGTATTTATTCTCAGCCAATGCTTGTATATACTAGTTCGTCGCCCTACTCTTGCATAAATACATTTAATATTGGCTTTCGTTTATCGCTGCTTGAATTTCTAAAGACAATTTTACAAACACAACGGGAGTTTGTCTAAATACGCATTCGTTCATCTGAGATCGTGATATGTTCTTTCATGTTCTTGTGGTTAATGTAACAAATATCATACTGTAACAAATAATACTAGTATGAAATATCTACCGTATTGATTATTGGGTGTATTTTATTTGAATACGATGTATTCGTAGAGCATTGAGCTAAATTGTGCTTCTGAAGAAGAGCATTACATGTAACAAATTTACTACTCAATTTTCAGCTGCTAAGATATAAGTAAATAATATATTTCCAATGTGTCTTTAGCGTCAGCTCCAAAATTGAGGATTGAAGTTACGAGAATAAACGCGGATTTCCAAAACTATTTTATTATAAACATTAATATTCTAGCTTATAGACTAAAATACGGATCTAAATTACAATTGGTAATATCTAAATTACATTTGCCATCTCCAGTATACTGTGACATATGTCTAGCTAGTAATTTAAGAAGATAAAATGTGTCAATCAGTTCAGCAATAAATATATTAGGTTCTAGTCGCAGAAATATTTCCGGTGTATATTTTATTGGAATTTCCCTATTTCCTAGAGTCAGGAATACTACCTATACAAAGTTTTTAATAAACTAGCTTTTACCTGCGGCTTCGGTCTAGTTAAAATTGATTTTATCAATCAAATCAGTTGCCGCAATTGAAAGTTTCATACAAAGTTTATCCTTCTCTTTACTACCACTTCTAATAATTTTTTGAGAGACTAACTAGCCTATCACCGTCTTGAAATTCCCATCTATCTCTAACCCAAAATTCATCATAACCGATTGAGCATTTTTGGCGTGAAAATATAACAAGCAAACTAAGTCACTTTTGTACTTATAATATTATTAAATATAGTAAGGCTAATCACGTTTGAAAAATAAAACTGTTATATTTACGTGAAAATTACCTAAATTTTTTAGGAGCATGCCTGTGATTACTTCCACGTGGACATAAAATTTATTTAGTAGTTTTTCCCGTTTTTGTAACTTTTTTCAATACAGCTTTGCTCCTATTGGTAGTAGCGTGGTATTAAATAGCCTAAAGTCTTCCTCAACTATTATTCAATTACATACAAAAATAATTTTTAAAATCCGATTGCTAGTTCCTAAGCTTATCGTGTTCAAACAAACAAACAAACTTTTCGACTTTATAATACTGATAGCTGTGTCCGCGACTTCGCGTGTAACTAAAAATTATTTAATAATTTTTGTCTGTTATTATAACTTATTTCAACACAGCATTATTCTTTCTGATGGTAGCATGATCTTAAATAGCCTAAAGTCTTCATCTATGATAGCTTTATTGAATATAAAAATAGCTCTTAAAATTCTAACGGCATTTTCTAAAATTAGCGCGTTCAAACAAACTAATAACAGTCTATGAAAAGATCGCACTGAAATTTGTCATATGTATATTACGGGCGGTTGACGGTTAAGGTCAACCCACGTGACTCGGTGGATTAAACAACCCCTGCGAGTCGACAACGACACTCCAGTTTATTACGTTTCGCAACTCCAGTCGCATCGCATGATATTTCTGTTATTAATTTCCCATAAAACGATATTAGTGTACTTGTAATTTGATGAACAATAAATATGTAAGTTTTACTCGAATTTGTTACTGTAGATTTTTAAACAATTGCCTCAGAGCCGGTTCATACAAAAATATCTACGCTTTTTTCTTGTAACGAAATATAGTGTTATTGTATTTATTTTGCGGAAAACATATGGTTTATATGTAGTAGCATTTATAAGTACGTGCTAAGTTTAATAAATTTAATTTGATTTATCGGTACAATCGCAGACTTCATTATTAAGTAAATTTTATATAGATTGGTGATGTGTTTTTAATTTTTCATTTGATTAAGAATTATTCCAATTGGTGATATATGAAATAAAATTATCAATCAATAATGGCCCGAGCTGGAGAGAAGTTATATCCCAACTGTGACCAGAACGTGTGGCTGAGGTCTTGCGAAGAAGAAATCAATCAGCCAATCGAAGGGAAAATATCAGGTAATATCTATATTAACATTATAAAGCAATAAATTTACTTTTTTTACTTCTCTGAAAGGGCTAAACTTAGAAACTGCCAGTAGGATTCCAGAAATGCTTTTTGTCATTTGATAGAGTAATAATTGATGAAGGTTTTGAGGTATTTAACATTACGGCTACCACCAATAGTAGCGAAGCTGTATTGTAAAAAGTTACAAAAACGGGCAGAAAATATTAAATAACTTTTAGTTCCACGCGCAGTACGGCGCGGGCACAGCTGTTAGTAATACATCACATAGCTTTCTTTGAAGATTAATTAGAATCGTTTTATTCAAACGATATTTTATATTTATACCAACTAGCTCGGTCGATATTACTTGCTGGAAAGCAATAGTCAATAAATTACCATAGCGCTATCTGTTTTTTGTTACTGTGGTGAAAAAATACCTTAACGAACTGCTGGGAATAATCTGAAATGCTGAAAAAAAAATGCTATAACACCCGCACACTCCACCTTGCTCCCAGAAATCAGAAACTACTGCGGAAACCTTCTAGTACCACAACACTAGCTATCCCCATCAGGGATAGTATAGTAATCTTCACCATTAAAAATACTTCTACGCTCCAATGTTCGTAGTGAATGATCAAACGGTGTTGTAAGTTAGTGATTAATAAATAACAATAATAAAAAGCCCCTTTATTCTCAACCACATACAATTTAACGTTTTTGATTTTATTTCTTATAATATACTTCGCAATTCAGCGTGCCTCTTGGCATAGGCCTCCTCCAGCTCTATTCATTGACCTCGGTCTTCTGCAACTCTGGTACAGTATGGTCTTAGGGTTAGACGGTTATCGTCACTCCATTTTGTTTTTTGACGCCCCTGCTTCTGATGTCACCTCACCTATACTATAAAATTACTTGTTTGCTCCATTTATTTATTTTACAACGTAGCATATATCCTGTCCAACTCTATTTAAGATGTTCCATACGAGTTATTATATCTGTTACATTTGTCTTCTTTCTTATTTTCAAATTTCAGATTCTATCACTAAGCCTGATATTCAACACGCTACTTTCCATTGCTATTTCTGTTTTAGTATGTTTTTCTCTATGTTTGTCCGTTAATATCCATGTCTCGCAGCCGTATGTCATGTAGGCGAGAATACAAGCGTTCAAACTCTTTGTTTTGATATGTATGCATAGAGGTTAGTGATTACTTATATATAAATATTTATAATTATATATACTGCTAGCTGGTGACCCCGACTCCATTCTTGTTTTGATATCGGGTGTTTACGGTATGAAAGAAACGTCCACGTCAAATTTCAAGAGTATAAAGCTGATAGTTTTTGAAATATCATGACGAGTCAGTGACTGGTAAATCTATATCAATATTGTAATGCGACAAAGTTTATCTGTTTCTTTGAACGCACTGATCTTAGGAACAACCAGTCGGATGAAATAAAACCTTTTTGTATCTGATAGAGCAATCATTGAGGAAGGTTTTAGGCTGTTTAACATCACGCTACTGCCGATAGGAGTAAAGCGTAAAGGTGTAAAGGTAGTAAAGGAGTAAAGTAAAGTTTAGATACAAGTTGCGGACACAGCTAGTTAATATTATAAAGCGGAAGAGTTTGTTTGGTCCTTTCTTTGTTTCAATACGATAATCCTAGGAAGTACCAATCGGATTTCAAAAATTATTTTTGTATTTGATACAGCAATTATTGAGCAAGCCTTTAACCAATTGAACATCACGCTACCACCAGTAGGAGTATAGCTGTATTTAAAAAAGTTACAAAACGTGCAAAAATTGTAAAATAAAATTTTATTTACACGCAAACGAAGTCTCAGGCACAGCTAGTCAAATCAAATCAAAATTCTTTATTCAATTTAGGCCCCAAGAAGGCGCTTATGAACGTCAAAAATTACTACCGGTTCGGAAAGTAACGCAGTCATCGAGAAGAACCGGCAAGAATCTCGATCTACATCTTTTTTTTAAGTCTTATTCTTATGTTTATATACAATAATTTAATGTGTTACAGTAGTTATTACCGGATGTACAGAGAGGGGCGTCAATTCCAGACATCACGATCGGCTCACATATTGATACACCCTGTAATAGCCTTTTGACATCAAAACCCGTTTGACATGGTTCTTGAACCTACTGTCCTGCAATTCAGTAATGTGCTTTGGGACTTTATTATAAAACCTGACACTATTACCTAAAAAACTGTTACTTGTCTAACTCAGTCTAAAATAGGAAAGTCGGTTATATATAAAGATTTTGGGTTTTTTATCGTTATATAATGATAATTTTGCTTCATATGTGCACTGTTTTGCTGAGAAATGTAAGAATTATAATAATATCTACAGGACTAGTCTGCGAAATCTTTTCATACCTTTTGCACACCTCACAAGCGAAGCGTTGAGGTGGGTACTACGGTCACTACACGCAAAACAACTAATTTTTCAAATTTAAAATGTCTCTATTTATTACATATTGTTCTTGTAAAATAATATATACACAGACATATCAAGAAAAAATACTATTTTGAACACTTATGATATTTTTGATGCCATTTTTGTTATTTAAACTAGTTAAAAAACTGTTTAAAAAAGTTCTGTCTTGGACGTCCGTGTGGCTGTATGTACGGATTCTGTATGTTAATACTATTACTGCGCACACGGAAATGACCGAAATACTTTACTAATCGAGTCTTTTTTTTCTTACGCATCAGTATAATTAGAAATGGAACCCTATTATATTTCACGGTCTGATTCGACGTGATTTAATTGTTATTAAATAAACAAAAAAAAATTAGATAATGAGGCGTGCACTTTTCAATTTCGCAAACTTTTTAGGAATACTGCGCAAACTTAGTAATGTGTTATTTAGCATAGTTTATGTTTTTGTTTTATAGTTTATAGGTTTAGAATTATGGCCACACCTAGTGGTATTTGTTTTCGAGTACAACCTGCAGGTATTTGGCTGCAGATTTTGAGGGTGTGCAAGGATGGTAGTGTGGTCGCTATACAGGTAAGTATTAGAAGAAGCCTTACCACCATGCTATGATTTCATCACGATGTTTTACTTCACCGAAAGCTCAAGCTCATTGCAAAGGTGCTGAACTCACGGCCATTGATATTTGACTTTTAATATTTATATAGAACAGAAGTGCGGAATGCTAAAGTTTACAATATGTTATAAGTTACAAATATGCGAATATTTAAATGAAATTATATAATACGTTTATTGTTTATATTGAATTTTTAAAGGTTTAAAAGTATATTCTTAATCAAATAAGTTTAGTTATGTTCAAACTTTACGTTTTAATTATGGTTGAATTTCCATTATTTGGCGATAGTAAATGTTATCAAGTATTTTATCCTTATCTTTACTTCTTTACTAATGTTATAAATGAAAAAGTGAGTTTGTTTGTTACGTTTCGCGCCTAAACCGTTGAATAGATTATAATAAATTTTGGTACAGAGATGGCTGGAACCTGGGAGACGGTGATAAGCTACTTTTTCTCGCGAAATACTTATTGGAAGTGGGGTATAGAGAGGAATAAACTTTGTATGAGACTTTTTATTGCGTCATCCGATTTAACAAAATATAAACGTGAGTGGAGCCGCGGGTAAAAGCTAATGTATGTATAAATTACTTACCAGAGAATGTTATTTCAGGTGTTCTACCTTCATGGCTTCGTGGTACGTTGCTGCGTAACGGACCTGGCTGCCTCAAAGTCGGTTCAATGCGGTTCAAACACTTGTTCGACAGTTCCGCCCTTCTCCATAGGTAATATATACAAACAAAACAATTATATATTATTTTAAACCCTTATTTTGACGTGACTATATCATATATAAAAAATATATCTTAGTGACTATTATCATTGAAGCGATATTTTTAAGTATATAGATCTTGTACATATTTTTGATAGCAGTGCCCTCGATTTCATTTACATGTAACTAAAAGTTATTCTTCTGTCTATCGATAATAACTTTTTATTGCACGAAAAGTACCTTATTAAATAAAATATATATAAATATCGATAAAATATCTATATTGAAATCAAATTAATATCGATGTATTCTATATTTAAATATCGATTAAACTTTATTAAACTTTGTTTATCTACAAATAAACAGAAAAACACCTGACAATTATTCGTAATTAAATTTTTTATACTTTACTTTTTTTAGGCGTTTATGATCTCACGTAATGGTAAGTGTCGACATGGCCCAATATGGGGATTAGGATAAGCCCACTGAAGAGTACTGCTTTTCGACTGCCATAATATACCTTTAGGTATTTGCCGATTAATGTTCTATTTGAGATTGTTAGTTAGCCAGACGTACATTAGAAAATGCTCTATCAAAATACTGTGACTTTTCGTATTGTTTTCGTTTACCTAAAAGGTTAAGTCCGTTGTAGGGATACGAACTCATATCTAACAACGCGGTGACCGTACACTTTACTAAGGAGCCATCATTTCTTTCAAAATAATATCAAATTATGATCACTGTTACTGCTTATATAAAATAAATAAGTTTTGAAGTAGGTAGCCCTCGAGTAGTTCCAGTTTCGCTACACAGTGGCACTGCACAGGTCACTGGAAATTCGTCACCACATTGCAGTTCACACTTTCACACTCATACGTTCGGTGGTTCAATGTGGTTCGGTCTTTTACTGGATAATAAATTCGAAGCCTTTGGCAGCTAATGTAGTATAGATGCAGTCCAGACATTTTTTTATACTTAAGGTTCAACGTTATGGGCATAATCTTACCTGATCTTAAGCAACGATATGGCCCAAGTTGGTAGAAACGCTAAGCCTGTGGAGGAACTGACTCTCAAGTGTGACCGCCGAATCACACCTATAGGCATTAGGCGGTAAATTTTCAACTTGAAGGTGGTTGCTAGCCAGGCGGGCATTAGAAGAAGCTTTACCACCATACTATGGTTTTCTCACGATGTTTTCCTTTACCGAAAACTGAAGCTCGTTGTATGTGGTTCCAACCGAGATACTCAGTAAAATCCTTTCGTTTAGGAGTTAGATCGCCCTATTAGTTCGAGTTATTGTAGGGTGGATTTCTGCTTAGTTACGATCCGTCTTAGGATTGGTTAGGACCGCGTTCTCTTATCTCGCCTTCAGGCAATAGCCCAAGCCAAGAATCGGCTACTTCGTAGCTCCCTTGTGCTCGTTGCCTCGGGCTGAGTGCCTTAGTAGGTAACCGTGAAAGCCGTTAAAGCTAACAGCCTTTGACTATTCGAAAAAAAGCGTAGGTACCAAGACATTTATCTCTCCGATGGGAACGATCAAGGTACTTATCTCTCGAAATAAAACGAATACTAAATTGAAACTTCAACTATGAATATTTTGTTTGTATTCTTTTTGATACAAATAGTGTTTTTTATTCTTTACTGTCTGTCTCAGTAGTGACGTAGTGGTAAGATGAATATTACATGATAGCGAACAATTTAATCTCAGTAAAACAAAATCTTACACAAAAAGACGGTAAAATGTTACTACCGACCATAAAATTATTTGATAATCTTAAACAAACAAGAAAATATAAATCCCATAATTATATTATGGTACGAAACATTTCGAGACTTTTCAGGTAAAATATCCTTAGCGGCAGAGAGTTTTTTCATACCTAATTAAAAAGTATTTATAATATCTATATAAAAAAAAATATGTATTATTCGTCATAATTAACCACTGATCTATTAAAATAGTGGCTATTAACATACTGCTTCTAATTTACAATTATAACTTTTAAGAGGTAACAATATAAAACATTTTTAAGATTGTTGGCGCTCACCATGTTTTTCCCGAAACGACCCGATACATACTTATATTACTTACATTTTATAACCTATTCCACAGGTTCGCAATCCATGACGACGGCGTCACCTACCAATGTCGGTTTCTCGACTCGAACACGCTTAAGAAAAATCGTGCGGCCAATCGGATCGTTGTCACCGAATTCGGAACGAGTTCTGTTCCTGACCCTTGTCACAGTATTTTTGATAGGTACTGTCTTCTTTGTTAATAGCATTATTATATAAATTTCTAGTTAGAATAATCCAAAGATAATTTTCGTACTCAAGATTGGACCTTAATGGATGACTTAGAAAACCGTTATGAAACAAACTCGTATTTTTTGTAACACAAAAGATCATGTAGCTACTCTAATGTCATGACAATTTTTGTTACTATAGGATGATAAATTTTTACCCTCTAATCTATGTTTATATATTAAGATATACTCTCTATAGGTACTCAATACAAAATCTCTAAAATAGATGGATTTGAATCTTGTCATGCATATTTCTTCACAGCATAAACACTGATTAAAAGCGGATTTTACCATCACGCTCGATTAACAGAGAAAAGTGAGTGAAGACACAGGTCACATCCAGCAATAAGCGATAGAGGTTCAGTTGGTAGTGTGTACGGACGCCGCGTCAATGGACGTGAGTTCAAATCCTTGCAATGAGCCTGAGCAAAGGAAACATCGTGACGAAACCATAGCATGATAGTAGACCTTTTCCTAATGCTCACCCGGCTAGCTACCACCTTTAAGTTGAGAATCTGCCGCCAAATAATTATAGGTGTGTTCTGGTAGTTGCACTTGTGGGCCAGTCTCTCCGCTAGGCTTAGCGTGTCTACATTTTCGGTCCACATCGTCACTTAACATCAGGTGAGATTGTGGCCATAACACTAAACCTATAAAGTAAAAACTCTATTATTTACATATTTCTGATCGCTCGGCAGACGTTACCACGACCACAACGTCACCTTAGAATGGCTAAGCACGATTACCTTAGTGAAACAAAAAAAAAAAAAAAAATGATTTACACTTCACTTTAAACCTTATAATAACAATTGTAATAACACATTTTTATTTCACACTTATGGAAAAAAAGTACACAATTTTGTTGACAAAAGCAATCAAAACAAATCAAATATATCAATCCAATCCAATCAAATCAAATATCAACCAAATCCAATTTAGGCCCTAAGTAGGCGCTTATGAACGTCAAAACTACTACCGGTTCGGAAAGTAACGCAGCCATCGAGAAGAACCGGCAAGAAACTCGATCTGCATCTTTTTTTAAGTCTTACTTTTATCTTTTTTATATAATAGTTTAATGTGTTGCAGTAGTTATTAGCGGATGTACAGAGAGGGGTGTCAATTCCAGACATCACGATCTCTCACATATTGATCTACCATATAATAACCTTTTGATATCAAAACCCGTTTGACATGGTTCTTGAACCTACTGTCCTGCAGTTTAGTATTATTGTATAACCTAAGACTATTGCCTAAAAACTGTTACTTGTCTTACTCAGTGTATAATTGAGGGTGACCAGTTTCTCACGATTTCTAGTAGTCAAATCATGCAGGTCTTTACGAAATCTAGCTTTTGTAATGGAAAAGAAATAAAGATATAGTTACAATTTCTGAGAGGTTTGGAGTCTAGAAAAGGTACGATGACCTTAAAAACTACAGATCCCCAGAGCCACGTTCTCTAATATTTACCTAACTTTACCTTATTTGAAGCACAAAAAAAAAATTGAATCAACAATTAAGCAATTAGAATTAGAATAATCTTGTGTTGAGGGAAAAAAATTTTTTTCAGAAATAAACTTTTTAAAGCATGGTTTTATTTAGAACCCTATCAGTATGTAGGAGAGAATATTACCGATATATTTAATAAACATGAAAGCTTTTATATATTAACATTATACTTGCAAATATAATCTACTACGAAATTCAATATTGAATTGAAATTGAGGATACCTATCTATTTGATGATTGTTTATAATAATGTATGAATTATTCACACGCGTCGACAACTACATTGCTATTTATTTATTTCTTTTATATCTTATGTAAATACTTTTAAACGAAAAAGTTTGTATGTTTGAACACGTTAATCTGACGAACTACAAGTCTGATTTAAAAAATATATATTTGTATTTAATATAGCAATCATTGAGGAAGGTTTTTGGTTATTTAACATCACGTTAGCACCAATAGGAATGAAGCTGTAGTGAAGAAAGTTACAAAACCGGTCAAAAATGATTTAATAATTTTAGTTCTACGCAAATGAAGTCGCGGGCACAGCTAGTATGGATATGTGTATCTGTCGTAGTGAGTGATAATGTATTATTCATTAAAAGTGTGTAATGCCAATATTACTTCTTTACAACCTTCAATTCCTTTCAATTCGATCCAGGCCTTTTCGGCATTCAGCAACATGGCTGTAATATCCCTGGTGTTTCGGCTATCTATAGGTGACAGTAACCGTTTACCATAGAATGGGCCGTCTGCCTGTTTGCTTAATAGCATAAAAGAAATTCAATTCAATTTTCACAGGGTAGCGGCGATTTTCAACCCAGGCGAGACAATGTCAGACAACGCTATGATCTCTCTATACCCGTTTGGGGATGAAATGTATGCATTCACCGAAGGACCTGTTATTCATAGGTAATTACCAATTTTTTTAAATTATTTTTATTACCTCATAGATGGGACACGATATTTACATCCAACTGGATTGCAACAACAATGCACGAGGTATAACAACACTATAAAATGGCGCGAAAGTACGTATTGTTGTCTGGGATAAGCTGATGTGTACTAAGCCACGAAGTGGTTTAGCATTAGCTAAAGGGGCAGAAGCATGATCCTATTTTGTATTGTAGCACTTCGAAGTCAACCAGTATATATGCATTGCATCTCGCAAGGTGGTAGGACTATTTCTAATTCCCGTCTAGCTAGCTACTACCCTTAAGTTGAAAATCTGTCGCCAAATACCTATAGGTGTATTCCAGCAGGTAAAGTATTAAAAAATCTATCAACATTCTTGTCTCTACATCAAACGACAAACTGACAAGCGCTCGCAAGTCTCCGTTATCTTTACATATTAAATTGATTACCATCAATCATAATGTTTTAACTTTACCAAAACGCATAAAAAAAATCACATTCAAAGAGGTGTTTATTGATTAAAGATGATTTGTAAATATTTATAGAAACTGAAATATTGACACCAGAAATCAACATTGACAAAGCAATTGCAATTGACGAAGTTTTTTTATATATGCCTGATAAGTTTGCGCTTGATCTCAATCATGCCTGGTGGTAAGTATAGATGAGGGCGACGATGGAGCGCGCAAACTTAAAAGATGCCTATTCGCTCCTCTTTTGAAACTATCCAGACTATAAGTAGAACGGAAGACAGTAGCCGGGACAAAGTTCCACTCCTTAGTTGTCCGCATGATGAACGAAGACGTAATTCGTTTCTATGAATAATAGCTACTTCTACCACATAAGAGTGAAAACACGCGCTGCGTCAGATCGTCCTGTGGTGAAAGTCATTGCAGAGTCCAACTCACATTCACCGGTACTGTTCATCCAGTGTACGTACATGCTACTACTGAGCAATCACTGCCGCAAACTCCGTATTAATGGACGTGACTTCGATCTCTGGAACGAGTCCGAACTGCCGGTGAAGGATAACATTGTGGTGAATCCATAACATGGTGTTAAGCCTTTTTGTAATGCCTGCCTGTCTAGCTAACAACCTCAATTTAAATAATATTCCGCCAAGGACCTATATATGTGTTCCGGCAGTTGCACTTGAAAGCTAGTCTCTCCATTAAGCTTAGCGTATCCGCCGTCTTGAGCTACATTGTCACTTAACATCAGGTGAGATTGTAAACCTATAAAGTATTAAAAAAAACTACAAAATATATGTACAACATAAGTATTGCTACATATTTTATTGATTTTAAATCTAAATTATTTAATGCAGCTAAAATATGTGATTAATCGCGTTTATTAATATCGACATAATTTGTAAACTATGGTATCTCAAATCTTATTATAGAATTGACCCGGTCACGTTGGATACATTGGAAAGGAAGAACTTGACGAAATGTATCGCATTGGTCAACCATACGTCACATCCCCATGTTATGCCCAACGGTAAGACCACCTCAATGTATACATATATAAGTATATACATTTAACGTGTCTATACTTTTTAGATTTATATGAAAATAATTATTGCAAGTTACTAAAAGTAAGTAATAAAAAATACATCATTTATAGAAATGTCTACTGTCTGTTTGTTTGTACGCGCATCACTGCTAAAGTATAACGTGTATGATAAAACGTCCCCAAGAAAAACGTAAAACATATCTTCGGGTAACATTTAGTCTTATTAAAATCTGTTTACTCTGTCAAAAGTTATTGTAATCTGAATGACAGCGCGAGATTAAATAATTTTAGTTCCACGCGAACGAAGTCGCAGGCACATATAGTATTTTTTATATTTATATCGTTTGAACCAAAATTTCTGTTGCTTCTTTGCTCTTGCAAAACACGTAAAAAGCGTAGACCTGAGGAAACATAGGGTAATAATCTCACCTAATCTTAAGTGACGATACGGCCCACGTTGGTAGACACGCTAAATCGTTGGAGCAACTGGTTCTCTAGTGCTACTGCCGGAACACACCTATTGGTACTTGGCGGAAGATTTTCAGCTTGAAGGTGGTAGCTAGCCAGGCGGGCATCAGAAAAAGCCCTACCGCCACACTATGGTTTCCTCACGATGTTACCATCACCGAAAGCTCAAGTTCATTGTAGGTGGTTGGATTCAAACTCACGTCCCTTGACCGAAAGTAGTACACACTACCACTGAGCTATCATCGCTTCAAGATTGCACCAGATGAATTATGCCAGCAAACGCGGGTGTGTAATCGACAAATGAATTTTCATATGTTAAAAAATAAGTTTGCTTTAAGCGTTGAGAAAGAATAATTCATATTAATTTGTTCCAGGCGATGTTTTTAACGTCGGTATGTCTATGGTAAAAGGTAGACTGCGGCACGTTGTTGTTAAATTTCCCTATACTGAGAAAGGTAAGCGGTTCAAACTTAAAATATTTTATTACATTTACGCCCGCAGAAGGATCTTTCGAAAGTTCAAATATAACTATCGACTAGAAACTCGACTGTTTGTACAAGGTTTCTATCTTTGTTATTTAAAAAAAAAAACAACCTATATTTACTAAGTTTTAAGTATGAGACAAATCCCTTGATCTTAGCTTTGTTCTTTTAAATTTATATTTCAACCAACTTTTATTGTAATCGGCCAAAGTTGGAGTTTACCGTTTTATTCCCGATTCCAGAGGAACCGTTTTGTTTTATGGAATAGAAACGTATTCTTTAGGGTAGATCCGTAATATAAGTTGTCACAATTTCAAGTTTCATCAAACTCTGTCTAGTAGTGACAACATTGATACGATTTCGATCAATCAATTTTTATATACAATTAAAAATATATTATTGTAATATTATATTATTGAATATTTCACTTTTTATTTTGAAACTGTGATGTAATTTTCTATAATGATAAATGCTAATCCCAACTGAACTTGTTCTGCCTACTAACATTGGTTAAATAAACCAATCCAGAAACATTATACAACTAGTAATTTTCGATTAAGTGATAGTTTGTAATTTGTTATGTATTAATAAATCAATAAATAAGTAATACTAGGATACAGAAGAAACAGAAATATTAAAAAAAATTAAGTTACTACTACATAAAAAAGTATGATTATAATATTGATAAAATATTGAATGTACCTATATGTTTGGTTCAGTTACAGTTTTATTATACATACATATGTATTGATATAAAATGTACCCTTTTTTCTGTTAATTTCAAATCCCTGAATCAAAATTATCTTCTGAAATAAGAATACAACGAGGCATTTATCTTTCAAATTAGTTTAAGCTAACGATTTACTTATTCCGCCGCAGAGTGGTATTAATAAAATTTAGTTTTCGTATATTTTAAGGCGACATGTTCGAGCGGGCGCACGTTGTTGGCAGCATGAAACCACGATGGCCTTTACATCCTGCCTACATGCATACATTCGGTAATCCTTACTTTACTCCTTTTACTTATGTAACCGCGTGCCACTATGACTGCATTCTATTTAGAATTCACATCGCCCAAGATATTCCTTCAGCCGTCACAACAACATTTGCATATCTGCAAAGGTGGATCCACAGTTGATTCCGCTTGTGATAATGATAGTTAGTGTCCGACTGAAAGAGGATTTTTAGCCGAAACCGAAAGCGAACCTTCAGCTCGGGTCTCAGTTTCGGCCGAAACCGGAAAATCGAAACTCGAAAAATTTGTATTGTGTACTGAAATTTAGTATATATTTCACACATATACAGAGGAGTTACTTGTTATATAATATTTATTACAATACTAGTTATATCAAGAATATTTATGTTAAATATTAAATTTAACATTCGCGAAAATATAGAAATATATACATATGCCTACTTTTATAAGTAAACTTAAAAAATGTTGGCACTCAGTATTTAAAGATCTACTAATTGAATATTATCCATTTTATGTTTGGAATGTTCTTAAGGCTAACGTATATTATTCATTAAGGCGTTGTGTTTAATTCTAATACAAAGAATATGCAATCTAATTATCAGTGTCGACGAAGTTCACAATAATATACACTAAAGTCAAATACTTAATTTAAAATATATATACATGTATATATTAGTGATTTTGTCTAATAAGTCACAAATAAAAACCAAATTAATTATTTACCAAATTACTCATGGACTTTAAAATTTAGAAACTAAAAACAATTAAGGTGATGCGCGGTGAAGATACCGGTTAACACACTAGTCGCGAAAGAACCTGAACAACGCACAATAGTTTAGACGCAACGTACATTAAGTTTCGGAGCGACCGAAGATTCGGTAGATTTTTGGCCGCAGCCGACACTGTTGCCAAAACTAGATTTTTTAACCGAAACTAACCCAGACCGAAACCAAACCTTCGATCGATCATTAATGATAGTAAACGCACTTCCAAACTCAAGTCAAAGCAAAAGGTGGGATGGGTATGGCAGTTCATCTGGTGACAAGCCCCATCAAATACCAATTGAAATAACATAATGGTGATACTCTGTTGTCCGTATTGCCTTCTTCTTCATCGTATCTGCACAAATTGTTATAATAAATACTTTCATGCCGTGGTGAAAATATTGGCCAGTCAGTGAAGTGGGAATCGGGAGTAACTGCCAGGGTGAGCAGGACGTAGTCAGGTATCGTCACTAGTGGAGGTTCTTTCCCGTATTGCCATACCCCCAGGAACCGTTATCACTCGTCTTCTAATCTCCGCTATCGCTCAACCAATTAATATTCAATTTCAGGCATCACCGAGAATTACTTCGTGATAGTGGAACAACCGCTGTCAGTGTCGCTATGCACTTTAGTTCGGAGTCAACTCGCCAACGAACCATTATCAAGCAGCCTACATTGGTACCCTAATTATGACGTAAGGGATGGATTGACAATTTATCTATATTAATAAATCAATTTTAAGTGTTTGTTTATGATATCAAATAATAGGTTTTTACTAAATGTAAAAAAAAATACTAAAAAAATGTATACGGTTCTTATATTTAAAAAAATGCTGTGTGCTCAAAAATCACTATATCTCTTTCGCTCCCTTAGTAGCCTTGAGC
The DNA here is from genome assembly GCA_039707435.1 of Actias luna. Classification (NCBI taxonomy): domain Eukaryota; kingdom Metazoa; phylum Arthropoda; class Insecta; order Lepidoptera; family Saturniidae; genus Actias; species Actias luna. The sequence goes on from JAZHAC010000027.1 coordinate 3,804,763, forward strand.
CGGCTTTACCCGAACAAGCGTTACACTAAATGGTTGCGATTAGAAATTCAAAGCCTTCTCTCCCATTAAAAGTTTGACATCAAAAACAATTTTTTTTTTCTTTGTCTCTGTTTGTTCCATTATTCTCCGAAACGGTGGAACCGATTTTCTTGAGACTTCCGTTACAAAGAGTACCTTATGTCACTATTAGTCCAAGTCAACAAGAACATAATTGTGGATAAAGTTAGCCCTAATTAATATAATACATATGCAGTGGAATTCGCTGAACATCTACACGTATTTGCGTGACACATAACTTTGTATGTGAGAATCGGTCTAAATAAAAGCGTATTTCAACCCAAACTATCAATAACATACATACAATGTTTGTCACACAAACATGTCTTACAACACAGTTTGATTTATCGGCCAACCCGTGGCATGACCCTGCGTGTACAATCACTTCAGGACCACATGTCCGAGGACAAAGAAATAGAACAGAAAACCACACTAGGCGAGTTCCATATTATACTAGGATCGCACATCTGAGCGCACTCCAGGACAGAATCCAATAACATGAAACCAAACCTTGCTTGAAATGTATCCATCAGCTGTGATAGCATATCTGAGTAAGAGGACCTCCGAGACAGAGGCTATATCAACCCCAAGACAAACTTCCCTTAACGTGTTTACCCTTTGAAAAAAATATTTATTATCGAAGAATATGTCCAGCCACCATTATATGGTTTCATCACGATGTTTTCCTTCACCGAAAGATCAGGGTTTCTCGTGATACTTTGACGTTTTCGAAAATAACTAGGCTGATAAATTTGCCGCTTTGGTTTTAACTTAGTCTATTTCGTTCGTATTTACAGACACATATAGTACTGATCAGTAGAAAAGACGGGAAGGAAGTGAAACGATACCGCACGGATACATTCTTTTATTTACACATCATAAACACTTTCGAGCAGGATGGCAAACTGACCATAGATCTTTGTGCATATAAAGATGCGAAGGCATTGGACGCTATGTACATTCAAGCTATTGAGGTAACTGTTCGTTTTGATCTAATTTTATATCTAAGATCTTAGGATATAATATTGGCTTCGTCTATTTGTAGAATCGAAGTAAACAAAATCACTGATAAGTCACCATGACTTAATTAGAAAATGTCTTTACACCGTTGGACAAACATTTAAAATATTTGAACTAGAACAGACTATTTAACAATAAATAAGGTATTGTCGTTATATCCTTACCCAAAAACGCAAATTACTTTTTACATTCGCCAAAGATATCTGAAGTTCTAGTTCATAAATTTTATAGTAAAGACATTCGATAGTAAATTGCTATTCTTGTCTTAACAACAGCAAAAAACATTTATCATACCAAAGAGTATTTTACATTATTGTACTTTGGTTCGCAGACGATGCAAAGTAACGCTGATTACGCGAGCTGGTTCCGAGGTAAACCGAAACGAATAGAAGTGCCCTTGGACGCTCCTCGAATGACTAAGGTTGGACAAAGGGTGCTCGCTGATTTGGGTTGCGAGACACCGAGGATCCACTACGATCTACATAATGGTATGTCTGTCTAAATTTATATCTATTCAGTTATTTTTTAATTCCAATTATAGACAGGAATAATGGGGAAAATTTTGAGGTATAGGATACATTCCTATATTAGTATTTTCGCACAGCAAATTGACTGGACTGCACCTGACTGTATACCTACGCGAAATTAGTTATTAATTGGCGGACATTGCCACCATATAAGTGACAAGACAAGATAATTAAAGTGAGACGAAAGAAGATTATCAAAAAGAAACAATCAAAATTTTACGATCATACGTCGTCAATGAGAAAAACTAAAACGAAGTCGAGGGAATAAGTCAGCTGTCCTATACCTTATATATGCCTACATATAAAGATTATAAAACAATGATTGCTTAGTTAATAATGTGTACGAACGCCGTCTCAAGGAACGTGAATTCGAACCCACATACAATGAGCTTGAGCTTTCGGTGAAGCACATTTCGTGAACAAACCAATACCATGGTGTTGGGGCTTTTTCTAATGCCCGCCTGGCTAGCTACCACCCTCAAGTTGAAAATTTGTCGCCAAATACTTATAGGTATGTTCCGACAGTTGCATTTGCGAGCCAGTCCCTCCACTAGGCTTAGCTTGTCCACCATCTTGCACCACATCGTTACTTAACATCAGGTGAGGTTGTGGCCATAACACTAAACCTTAACTATAAAAAAACCCAAGTTTTCTTGATTACAAGTGCCTTCTTTTAACATCTAGTATTATAAGTATACCTTCATTTGTTATCATATTATTGTGTTTCTAATTTGTGTCTTAATTCTAGGACGACCTTATAGATATTTCTACGCAATCAGTTCAGATGTGGATTCCGAGAACCCTGGAGGGGTGAGTGATTGTTACTTATTTGGTTAAACCTATATTCAGTTACAGTAGTGATAATCAGTTGATCAGAAAGTTTTACTTGATATCACCATCTTCAAATATCTGTGTTATATATATAATTTGGCAAATCTAGAGCTTTTAATATACCAATACACAATGTCGTGACAGACGAGTGTTTTAAACCAGCGATATGTCAACTCGAAGATCGTACTTTCGAATCCAAATATATACCGATGAAATTTTCGGAATTGGTACTCATTTCGTAATTTATATTTCGACAAAGAAGGAATTCATGTCAAAAAGCTGAACGTTTCTCAATTCTTAAAGATATATTATTAAAAATAATGTTGTTGTAATATATAAATTTTGCTCATTTTTGTGTTTTGCAGCTTATCAAAGTGGACACAAAGACAGGAGAGGTCAGCACGTGGAGTGAGAGGAATTGTTATCCCAGCGAACCTATATTTGTACCAGCGCCGGACGCGAAGGTTTTTACTCCATTTGTTTGCTTTAATCCTTACTATTATTATAAACTGCGAAAGTGTGTTTGTTTGTTACGCTTTTACCACTGAATCAATTATGATGAATTTTGGTATAGACATAGATGGGAACCTGGAAACGGTGATAATCTACTTTTTCTCGCGATAAGCTTATACGGTTAAGGTAAAGAGTGGGGTAAACTTTACATAAAACTTTTTCTTAGATTTTATAGTTAAAGTTTAGCCTTATGGCCACAATCTCACTTGATGGTAAGTGACGGCGTGGTCCAAGATGGCAGACACGCTAAACCTAGTTGGAGGGACATGCTGTTAAGTGCAACAGCTGGAACACACCTATAAGTATTTGGTGGCAGATTTTCAACTTGAGGGTGGTAGCTAACCACTCGGGCATTTGAGAAAGAACTACCACTATGCTATTGTTTTATCACGATATTTTCCATCACCGGAAATTCAAGCTCATTGCAGGTAGATTCGAACTCACATCCCTTGACGCGGCATCCCTACACACTGCCAATTGAGCTATCATCGCTACAAATAAACTGCTTTTAGACTTGAAAAAAAAAACAAACTGCTCTACAGAAAGCATGAATTTATATAAATTGATGATGTTAAACTGTACGTATATTTTTAGTTGAGATCAATTTTCAATTGCAGGAGGAAGACGATGGGGTGCTTATTAGCGCCCTAGTATGGGGGGGTGAGCGCGAACATGAAGTGGCACTTCTAGTACTCAACGCAAGTACACTCAAGGAGATAGCTCGGGCGCACTTCGATACGCCTTCACAAGCGCCCAAGTGCTTACACGGATGGTTCTTACCGCAACCGAAGACTGGAGCGATATGATATAGTAGATGCGACTAACCGAACTCGGTTTCTATGGAGATATTTTAGTAGGATCTGCTATCTGTTGGTTTTATTTTGTTCCATAACTTTTGTCAGTTCGGCCTATATTTTTTTTTAATATTTTATGGGTTTAGCGTTATGGCTACAATCTTACCTGATGTTAAGTGACGGTGAAGCCTAGTGGAAGGACTGGCTTTTAAGTGCAACTGCCAAAACACACCTATAGGTATTTGGCGGCAGGTTTTCAACTTGAGGGTGGTAGCAAGCCAGTTGGCCATTAGAAAGAGTCCAAACACCATGCAAATGCCTATGTTACGCAGTTTGAACGGCATTCCACGTAGTATAATTTGGCTATTGAGCACAAGTGAATTGAGTGTATTTTTTTACCAGAAAATTCTCGAATATTTTTAACAAGAGAGCACATTTAAAGGTTAAAGGCTAGGCTAAAGGTAGGTTTAAAGGCTACTAAATCATACTTGGCGTACGTAAAATTGCTTATCTAGGCAGAAGATTTTTTTCTAATATTTAATTACTATGCAAGCTTCTTAATTTTTACTTATCATATATCATCACAAAATGAAAACATTTTGTTATGAGTACCTATTAAGACGATCTTTAGTTATATAAAGTCTATTGCAATAGAATGTGCAAAAATACGTTTAGTTAAAAGACGGTCTTAATTGGTTTATTGCAAGTCCAATGTAATTTATTCAAATCTACAGTTGATGCGTTGGTATGTAATCTCATTAGCCCGTTTCATATAGGTAAATTCAAAAAAAATATTTTTGAGCAGAAAAAAGAACATTAATAGTAATAATTTTTAATAAATACCTACTACAATCTTCTTTACAGCAACTACTGACGGCATTAAGTTATAACAGAATAACGATTTAGGCTGCTATTATCTTACATCGGTTATTATTTTAACATGTTATCAATTATTTTGCTATTCGGTTATATACTTCCAATGGTTTTATCCTAAAATAAAAGTAAACCTTATGTAGTCGGCCTAAGAACTATTATTCTAGATACGGAACATTCGTTATTCAAATGAAGTAACATAAACTGCTTTATAACAGCTGAATGTTGTCGTTGTTAATAATAATAACGTATAGTGGATTGCAGAATAAATATTTATTCAGTAACTTGTTATAATACATAACGTAAAAATCATGCCTTGGATTATTTGATTTTGGTACTGATCACTGCTATGTGCAATAAAAATTAATCTATCTATTATATTATAGAGAAACGTATTCTAATTACAAGGCAGCAACTACAGTTTTTTTTATTGGTTAAGTGCTTATAAATTATATCTCATTTGATCCGAAAACAATTACAGTCTCTAAATTTGATATATTTTCATTTATTTTACTGAACTAGTTACAATTGTAAATCATATTATCATATAACGTAAATGATATATTTTTACTTTAATGTTGGTTTTGTAAACATGCACTTCATTAGAAAATTAGTGTAAGATTATATTTAAAAAGAAAAACCAAATAATATGTATTAAGAAGACTTAAATTAAGTAATAAATGTGTATAGATAATAGTTTTTTTATGTATTCAAATTTAGACATACAAAATTTCGATATAATATTTTAAACCAGATTGATACTTAATAGAGTTTTTAAAAACGCGCAAGTAATGTTAGTTTCGATGAGAGGTAATTAAAATATTTTTATTTTTATTATATGATTAATAAGTATAAATGTTGTTTTATTTTTAGCTCATATTTTTAATTACATATTAAGATTAAATACATGTGTAGACGTTTAGGGAAGACTACTTAGATAATAAATAATGCTTCTGAGATTCATAAATTCCTTTGGTTTCCTGCCTTAAAACTATACTATGATGGATAATACAAGCCTTCAGTCTTTTTTGTACCAATTACAATAGTTATATTAATAAATTATGCTTTCAGAGTATAGCCTATATAAAATGTGTATTGCGTTCTTGCTGGTTAATTGTGTTTACCTGGGTTTAGTAACAAATCTTTTCAAATATAACCAAAAATATGAATAATGAACCATAAAACTGTATTTGGTGTTGTAAAAGTGGATCGATGACTTTGAATTGAGTTGTACAGACTCGATGCATATAATTTTGCCTATTGACATTGATTGAGTTAAATATATAATAGGTACGATACAAGAAAGATATAATTAAATCATTGTCCTTCAGGGGAAATACATTTCCTTTAGGAAAAGTATTGTTATCAAATGGCGAACATTTATTTATTTATTTATTCACCACAAAATATATACACAAATAACGAACATGACCGATAGTAGCTACGGTAATTTTGAACTGTGTTGTAAACCTCACATGTATGAGGTATGTGTGTGAACATACCACATTCGAAGGAAAAACTTCTACACATTTATGTAGATACTACATAAAAAAATCTGATTACAAAATAAAAAAATGCATTACTTTCATTGCTGTTAGTGTGCATTTTAATGTTCCTATTCATAACAACATCTCAGAAGTTACGAAAAATGTAAAAAAATTATGTATCTGGCAACGCTGACAACGACATGTTACCATAGAGTATGTAAGAATTCGTGACGTATGTGACCAACTATAAAATATATTTAAATACTCGTGTCAAGCTATGGCTGAAAATCTGCCAGAACTTACTGATTTAAATAACGAAATACAATTACTTTACTACTTACACTTTATCCGGCAACGCACTTGCGATTCCTCTGGTATAGTGGGTGTCCACGGGCGGCGGTGATCACTTACCATTAGGTTATCCGCTTGTTCGTCTGTTTCCCAGTCGATAAAAAAAATATACGAATAAATGAAATTGAAATGTCTGTTTGTAATGACAAAATAACAGCTTGTTAATAAATAAATAGTATCTACGGTATTTTGTTACGGTTAATCTTTGAAACGGGTGTACCAATTTTGACAAGACTGTCGCTAGCAAATTGCTAATGCTATAAGGTATAACTTACGCTACTTTTATTTTAGAAAAACATAGGGTTCCGCAAAAAAAAAAATATGCAAAAATACTGGCAAGATTAAAAAAGAGGTTTGTACTTAAATTAACTATGTGATTTAACTATTCCTTATACTCGTTTAAAAAAATACATTTTATTAACATTTTTATGTAGTCTGACAGAATAACAACACTGTACCGACTTGATAGTAATCACAGTAATATAAAAAAAGAATAATAAAGGTTTAGAATATGCTGTTATGCCGGGCCTCAAACCAGTCGATAGCTGGATATACATGTAACTAATGCTGAAACGTAATAAACCAAAAGGCACTGTGATGGGTTACACAGATTTTTGTTTTTTTCGATTTCTCGTATACAAATGTATATTTTTTTAAATAAAATATTTTGAAACGATGATGGCTCCGTTGACAGTGGGTACAGAAGCTGCGATGATGGACTTTAGTCCGAATTCCTGCAATGAGCCTAAGTTTTCGGTGAAACAAAGATCGTGACAAAACCGTAGCATGGTGTTAGCTTTTTTTTAATGTAATTTTACATGAGTCTTTTTAATGGAGACAAAGATTTGCAAAAAACATTTGCAAAGTTACTATAGCTTTAATCAATTCTTAGCGATATTTTCTATATCGTGATTTTTAAAATATCAGGATAAAAAAAAGTAATTTGACGGTAATTATAAATAAAAATAGTACAATTACGATGTCATTTATATTTTTTAAGTAATAACTTTTATTAAAATAACGTGTACTACTATTTAATAATAATAATAATAATAATAATAATAATAATATAATACATCATTTTTGTAGGGAAACCTACTTTTCGACGCGGCATACGTACGCCGATGTATGATATATCCATAATTCGATGTCTGTAAAATTAATAAAATCTGAAAAAGATAATATTTAATACGAGTATATAACAATTGTTGCGTGCGAGTACTTTTGTACGTGCACGTATATGTTTTCATCGATTGGTCAGAGGCGGCGTGGCTCGCCGGCCGATCATTAACCCAGTTGTGTGGCACTACGCGGCCCGAGAGGGCACGCGAGCCCGTCGCGACTCATTCCGTGGCCATGCAACTACCTGAGACGCCGCCACCACCTCTAGCTCCGCTCTGGGATCGTATCCTCAGAGCACGCGCGTTACCACCAGATTTAGACATCGAACTCCTCTACATCGCTATCAGAGATCGGTTGACACATCCTGAGTGGGAGGTACGTCTCCACGCTCTTCGAGTCCTCGCAGACCTACTACCGCTTTCTGGGAACGCTCTATCGTTTCCCTTTGATCAAGTTGTCGACAATTTGGGTCATAGTTCGCCGAACGTACGCAAAGCAGCCTTGGATGCCTTGAAAGTTTTCTGCTCACATTGTGAAGACTCCGAATGCGCGACCAGAGCCATTCTGGATAAGTGTTCTTATCAAAATATAAGGCCTCATTCAGCGAATATCGATAACAAAGTCAACGTTATTACTGGATTGATCCTTTCTATACCTTCGTTGATAGGTATATTGAAACGGAGACAAATAAAATTAGACATTTACCCTGTCTTCGAAGTTTTGGGTGAGAAATTGTTTGATCCGATACATAGAGATGTCGCGCAGCGATCTCTTATAAAGCTTCGAAGAGTTTGTGGACCACGGGACTACATGATGTCGTTTTCACGATTGGATCCAAAGGTTCAAGAAAAATTTCGCATTTTATGTGAATCATACGACGAGGACTCGCTCGATGTTTATTATGCACCGAGAAAATCAATTTACAGTGATATGAACAGTCAACCTTTAGTGAAAATAAATCATATATTCAACGGACCTATCACAACGCCGTTACGGATCGCTACCGATTCTTCTTCTGAAGATTCGTATACTCAAATACCGTTTTATAATAATAATTATGCTAAAGTGATAATTGAAACTGAGATTAAATTCGATTCGGACACTGCCATTACCATGACCGTTTTAGAAGAGAATGAAACGGAATCAGAGAAAAACGCTGGAAGCGATGAGGATTACGATAGTTCCGATCTGAACATGCTAAAGTATAGTGACGGAGATACTGAAGACACTGATGTAGTGGTGAAAAAAGTGAGGTTCGGCGGGGAAAGTGTAAAAATTAGGACGCCGGATAGCGATAATATAATAACAAGTGAAGATGATAATCAAAATAGACCAGCCATATTGGACACCAACAATGCTATTGAGGTTTTTCATCCGGATCCGACAGAACTCGATAATAACACGCAGGAGATGAACCACGAAACAAATGTCAGTGCACCTCAAATGAAACCTTTGAAAAAGAGTGGAATACCACTACCGGTGATCCACAATAAGCCCAAGTATATGTCAGCCAGTTATAACAGTGCTAAATTGAAATCGAAATCCCTTAGTGAATTATACGATTACTTTAAATCAAAAAATCATTTTCACAGTGTGAAACCGAAAGAATTTTCGGGATTTGCACTAACGTTAACCGAAGTACATTCACCTGATAAAGTACCGAGTCCTGTCGAGGATCATAGAGAAGTTGAGGTGCTACATAATCTGCAACGGAGCCCAACTGTTTCTCCACGTAGGCGACAGACACGGTTGCATTTGGAACGGGATGGGTGAGAACACTTTCTATTTCTTGTATTACAAGAATTTATATATACGTCTATATGTATGCTTTATGGAGATCCGTTAGAGTCCCTTTATTGGACGTGGTCTTTCTTATCATTCATAAAAAGTAAGGTTGATATCTTAGAAACTTTGTGAGTAGCTGTTTTTAAATTGGCAGCATAACGTTGTATTAAATTAATTTATAGTAAATAAATTTTTATCAAGTATATAGGTATACTTTGTGTATAAAAATTTAGTGCCTCGTTCTTTGTCCGCGATGAACTCTTAAACTACTTAACCGATTTTAAACAAATTTTGCACACTGTGTGCAGTTTAATCCATCTTGAAAGATAGGATACTTTTTGTCTCGATAAACGATCATAACCCAATAGCTATCGTTGCAATCGATGTGATTGACTACTCGAAAAGGCAGAACAAGGTCTGCCAGGTCAGCTAGTATTTATATATAAAAATCTTGTATATATCTACTTGTGCTGTGTAACGCCTAGACGAGTTGAATAATAATAGTACAATTAATGTCGGCGTATTATTCAGGTTAATAACTAATAATGAAATATATAAAAGTTTATATTTGGTTGACATATTTAATTAAAATATCAATGTTAATTCATGTAATGATAATCTTTTAATACACTAACTGTACTTGACGTAGGTTGCAATGCCAAGGGGAAAAAGTAGTTTTTTTGGCCATGAACTTTGCGAGCATGCATAGAACCACATTTTTACCAAAGTTTTATCACAATCGCGTATATAGGTCAAAGGAACAAAGGCATTTTAATTTCTCTTTATATACATTAAACAATTAATAATATATACAACAGCTGCAACAATTTAGATTAAATTATGTATTTAGATAATGTTTTGCTTTTTAAGTTTACTTTGATAGCTTTTATGTAAGATATCAAGCGCAACTCTATCGCACAGATATTAGTTTATTAATTATATCCAGCGTCTAATATCAACATTTTTAAATAAATCGTATTTATTTTGTCACACGTTTGCTGTGAAAGGAAATACCTACTTTGTGGCCTAAAAACATTGAAAGTTAAAATAGATACTACAATTTTGAGACTTAATATTAAATTATTCTCTTTGGAAGGAACTACATACATGTGAGGATACTTTTTTAAATTCTTTACTATAAAGTGCTATAAAGAACCTATGTTCCTAAATATTTTTCTTTTAAATCGTTTGAGCAATTTTGAACGAGATTCTTCGGTACGTATGGACTGATACGGAGGGCTATATAGATTGTAGTTAGGCCCAATAGGTGGGTAGTGTTGTCGACATCTATTTTACTAGTTTTCCATTAATCATTTTTATACATCATTTTTAGATTTCTTACACATAAAAACAAACAAATAATCAAAGCATTGTATGACTCGACCCTAACGTTTTAATAAGTTAGTTTCTTAATATTTTTATGATTTAGATTCATCTTGAATCTGCTGTCGTCTTCATCACCGAATGAAGAATTACTGTCACCGCGGCCCTCGACCCCATTACAAGGACATTACGACTGGGAAGAACTAGGTATTGTGCCGCAGTACGTTGCAGACCAGCTGCATAATACGGTATTTTATATTATTTACTTGCACATATAATTTTGAAGTTGAACATCTTATGCGAGGGCTATGAAATTCTGATCCCCAACCTTTTTGTGTATAGCTCGTTCGGGTAAAGTCGGCTGGAGGCGACTAAGAGAGCGAGACAGATAAAGTGATGTTTCAGTTCTGTCGAGTGGTCTTAAGTACTCACCGTTCTTTTTTCATTCTTTATGTTTGTGGTTAATTTAATTTAGATTCGCAATGTCAGCATCTAAGAGAAAAATAATAAATTCATAACCTTGTATGATCGAAGAAATGCGGTTTTTCAAAGTGACCGTATATTGGAAATTCGATTACTCGAACCTCGGTTAAGTGGTAATCTTCAGTAAAATAAAGCAAAGCATAATTTCTTCCCAATTCACTTCTAAGTACATTTTATCTGAAAGTATTTAGATTTTGTAAATGGAACATTTTTTTAAAGGTATCTTCATTAGTATTTTAGTTAGTAAATTGTAATAAAATCTAACTTTAAATTCCACGAAAGTACTTGCAATCTTCAAATTGAAAAAAGACAACAGAATTTCGATGTTAAACTTCTTCAGACTCAATCTGAAAGTCCTTGGCCTTTTTTGAACAGAAATCAACTTCAGTAAAATTTATAGTCAATTGAGTTCGTCTATTTCTATTCGTTTAAATCTTCAATACAATTATTAAGCAAACCATTAATATATAAAACATAATCTTTATTAATGTTTAACCTTTACGTGCTTTTAAAACTAAAACTCAATTAAGATCGTTGTAAATCTTATGAGTTTACCTACTGCAAATAAATACCTACTGTAAATTTTTAGTTTCATTTATATTTAGTATAATCCGCTTATCTCCTATAACATCAGTTTTTTTTACTTCAAACAATTATTTCCTGATTTTGTACTTGGTCGTACATTTACTTCAACAATAATTTACACAATAAGTCAAACTTTTAAACACGACTAAAACGAGAACGTACTCAGAGCTTGTGCCTGATTCGTAATTTTAACTGTTTAATACTTTGTATCACGATATACCCATAAGTTAAAGTCGATATTTTTACATTAACTTGAACTTGGAATTGTCGAGATCCTAATATAAATTATTTATGAATTATTTATTTATCTAACATTATTGATGACCAAATAATTTAATGCAGACTTTTATGAAATGTATGGCGAGGTGGAAACGTGTAAATTTAAAGTTAAAATGGCTGACAAAAATTATAAAAGTATATCATGTCTAAATCTGAATTATTATGTTGATTTTTTTAAGTTATTAAGTTGTAGCGCAAGTTATATGCATTGGTTTCACCATAACCGTTCTTATTCGTGACTATGTCAATATAATGGAGAAGTGGATTGTTTTTGTCTTTCAAATTCCTACAGGGTATAAAGACAAATGTTAGAACAGCTTTGGATAATTAAGAAATTACTATAAAAAAAGTAATTAAACATGACATATAAAATACGTTGGTATTAGTAATCTATTTTTATTTTAGAACTATAATGTTCAAAAAATTTAAAGTGATCATCGAAAGATTGGATATTCATCAATGTTAACCGCTGTCACTTTGGCTTACATAAACTTGCTTTCATGTTTCGCTGAAAGACCTAATATGACGAGAATTTCTATTACAATTTTGTAAAACATTCTTGATACGTGCTGTACTCAGCAACAATGAAAGTGTCAAGAAATTTTATTCTTGCAGGAGAACTGGATTGCGACAGTAAAGGCCGCAGATCAGCTCCATAGCGCATTGTTGGAAGGCGACAACGTGAGACGAGTGGAACCGGCCGCTTTATCTTTAGTCCAACATATGTGGGCCCTGAGTGATGCAGTACGTATCGCTTACGATGTTGTTGTCAACCGCTTTATTATAGGGGACTTGAACAATCATGTACTAAAGTGTTCGTTTTTTATATTATCGTATCTGCCGTAATATATACGGAAGCGATGATAGCTCAGTCGGTAGTGTGTATGGACGTCGCGTTAAGGGACCTGACTTCGAATCCAACTAGAATGAGCTTGAGCTTTCGGTGAAGGAAAACATCGTGATAAATCCATAGCATGGTGTAAGGGCTATTCCTAATGCCCGTCTGGCTACCAACCACCACCAAGTTGAAAATCTACCACCAAATATCTAGAGCCGGTTCCACCAATTTTTGCCGTACCGTCACTTAAGATCAGATGATATTATGGCCATAACGCTAAAACCTATAAACTATTTAAAAAAAAAAACTTGAACAATCATGTACTTTAGTGATCGTTTTTTTTATTATGACATCTGAACATGAAGGCAACTTTAATGTTTCCTAACAGTATGTGAAAAAATACGTTTTTGAAAACACTGAAATATATAGGTTTTTAGGTACTGTAATACTTATAATTGATTACATTTCTTCCTTATATTTTTATAGTAGCATGAAAAAGTAATGACGATATCCGGCGATAAGCATAGAGGAAGTTCGTAAAGAATAGGATTTGAAACACCAACTTACTAGATTTAAAATAAATCATGCAAACGCCGCATTATTTTCTTCATTTACCTTAGTCAGCACTCATTACTTTTAAAATGCTAATTTATCTTGTAAAATGGTTCACGTATTACATAAATATATCAAAAGTAAATATAGGATATATTAAGTTCTATGAACGATTATCTATTTTTATTAAACATAAAATACAGAGAGTAAAAGAGTTCCAAACAGAAAGAAGAAAAATTCAAATACAGAGAGTAAAAGAATATATATCTACTCTACTCAAGTTTTCATAAAAGTAATAAAAATAAACCATGACGACTCTTAATCTTCAAGAGAAATATAAAAATCATTGAACTAGGTAGCAGCTGCTCGGGCACCAGCAGAAGGAGCCGTGTGTGCCCTGATAAGAGCAGCGAGCAACGATTGTATACGACAGCTTCTTCCGATCCTAGTCAGTAGGATGGCTGAAGAACCGCCGCCGACCGCACTGCCCCACGCACTTTTGCAACGACTGGCATTACACCATCTGGTCGATCTGATATTTGATCCTGATATTATCGGAGTAAGTGATAATTCACAGTACAGTTAGAATTTGATCATAATATAGTAGCTTAGCTAATCATACTTAATATTATAAATGCGAAAATGAGTTTCTTTGTTAGTTTAGATTTCACGCAAAAACCGCTGAATCGATTATGATAAATTTTGGTATAGATATAGACGGTAGCTTGGAGACGGTAATAGGTTAATTTTTCTATGGGAAAAACTTATTAGAAATGGGGTAAAGAGAGGGATAAACTTTATATGATACTTTTTACTGCGTCCTCCGATTTGTTTGACAAAATCAATATTAACGCGAACGAAGCCGCGGGTGAAAGCTAGTATTAGAGATACGAATGTTACTTTGTGTGTTTTTACCCTTTCACGGTTTAGTACTCAACCGACCATCATGAAATTTTGCATATACGTTGTCAGGTGTAATATTAATTAAATGAACGCAATTAATTCACTAAGCTTACTATTGCAGTGTTAACAAATAGCAAAATATCTTTTAGATAACATAACGATACCGGTTTGTTTGCAAAATGACACTTACTTAAATAGATGCTCTATAATGTTTTAATACTTAAGGAATCACAAGATGTACATCGAGCCGAAAGTGCCCAATTGCGTGCAACGTTATGCTTAGCGAGAGCAGCTGGTCCTGCAGCAGTATTGTCAGCAGTCCGGAGAAGACTTGCCGGCACCACGAGAGCCGATATGTTCTGTAATAAGGTATTATTATCGATTATACAGTAATTTGTAACCTGTTGTCTGTCGGCTCAAATGTCTTTGAGTCCGCTATAGATTGAGGCAATATACCTACTTATGCAGAGAGTATGTGCAATCCCATTCGCGCTCTTATTAACTAAAATGTATATTTATTTGATCCCATCTCCAATTACAAAACTTCTGCAAATTCATGAATATTATCACCAGTTTATTTTGCAGTTACGTGAGAGATTGAGTCGACCAGTGGAAAACATTAAACCAAGTTATAATGTCAGGTTAGTACTAGTATTACTTTCTAGCTTTGGTAAAAAAAAAACTTATCCTCAAACGTATATACGCCAGCTGATCCAGGAATGCGTCATTTGTAAGTTTACCACGATAGCATATGTTACACTTGGTTCATGGTGGTAGCCATCCAATAGGATATAATATTATGGCTTAGAACTCATTATTTATCTCAAAATTTAGAATTCAATTGTGATCCGATGCAAGAACTTAAACGCGTTTTACAAATTTTCTCCTGAACGAATATACAAAAATAACGATGTAAGTTTTTAATTCTCTTTAGTCGTTCTTACGTGAATTATTGTCATTAAATCTAATTTTAGAGGCTCACAGCTACCTGTGCCTGTAAGGCGGCGAGCTCGATCCACGCCACCGCCTCCTGGTCCACCACCACCTAGAAGATTAAGGCCTTTGCCTGATTCGGCACCTTTACCTGGCAAGTTATATTTTTTTATGTACCCGACTATTTACAAGAATAAGATTTTGCGCGCTTACAGAATACACTTTATATTGTCATTGTAAATAATACAAACTTAACAACAAAAAATAAGTGATAATTAATATACAAACTAAATTAAATCGAGTTCTTGGCTAAATGAGATGCCCCATAAAAACTTAAGTAAATTACACAGTATTTGGGAGCATTAGATAGCATTTCTGCGAAAATACAGAGGTATTAGAGTTATTAGTTATATATATATTAATAAATACTTTTTTATTATTATGAGGTATGGAAAATTATATTGGTACATTGGTATTCGTTGAACATACTGCAAAATAAGGAATGAACCACTAGTATACACATAAGATATCCAAATTTATATGACGTAATGTATCCCGATCGTAACCTAAAAGAGCTATAATAGGAAGAACTCATTTATTTAATAATTTAAGTGGTCGCCACTCTGCTGCCGTCGAGCTGAGTGTGTGGGTTGATATCCCACACTATTTTTGTTTATTTGATCCACACACGGTTATTCTTAATCTGGAGATTACTTTGTGTACGCTGATTGTATATTTGTAAAATCTCTCGCCAAACAGGACTTGACCTTTAGTGCGACTTTTGTCATAACAAATATTTCCTAGATATTCGTTCATCACAAATAATAATTAACTCTTTCTTAACAGGTAACTTCCAGCCAGGCAGAAGTTATTTTATGAAACCCTTGTCTCCAATTCCTTTTAGTCATAGGTGAGTTTTTATAAATTCCTAAATTTTGCTTTTGATTTCTCTTACACTTTGTTTTTTCGTACGCTAACGATTGAAAAAAGGCAACTTGGTTAAGGGCTCTTGTGTATTGCGTGTATTGTGTATTGTGTATAGTGATTGCGATTCACCTTGGAAACTACAAGGGCGTAACTAGATATAGATAGAGAACAGATTATTCTCCATTTTTTAGTTTATGTGGTGAAAATTAAATTGACTTTGTCAGGCATCAAATCTTAAGCTTCAATTCTAATATTATCTAGAGTTGGTCCTGCCTAGCATATATATTTGTTTTTTCTTATCAATCTGCCTTCTTTCTTGAACAAAGTCGTGGCTACATCCTGTTAGCTTAAATTGTTATCAGTTATTTTTTATTTTATATACTTTTAATCTACACAACCTTGAATATATCTATGTACCTACATATAAATACCAATCAATGGTGACCTTGTCCCTATGGGAACTTAACACTTGAATTTATATTTCCTTTCGACAAAACTTTCTAAATGAAAACCTTATTTAACCTTGGCTTATATATTTCGTACCAAGATATTTTAAGTGTAGTATATTCACATATGTTTGCGTATAAGGGAAAAGAGAATGACCACAGTTGAATCGTAGGTTTGCGAAGCGATGATGGCTCAGTTAGTAGCGTGTATGGACACCGCATCAGTGGACATTAGTTCGAATCCCTGCAATAAGCCTGAGCTTTCGTTGAAGGAAGACATCGTGATGAATTCATAACATGATGGTAGGGCTTCTTTTAATGCCCACCTGGTGAGCCTTCACCCTCAAGTTGAAAATCGGCCGCCAAATTCCTATAGGTGTGTTCCGGCAGTTATACTTGAGAGCCAGTCCCTCCACTAAACTTAGTGTGTCCACCATCCTGGGCCACATGTCACTTAACACCAGGTAAGATTGTGGATAACACTTGTAAAGCATAAAAAATAGGTCTCAGTTGGTACGATGATCATTGTCATTAAATTCTCAAGTACGACGCGATCCGTTAACTATATTATACGTATACCTATACACAACTGATCTGGGTACAAAATGTATTACGTATTTGTAAACACTAATAATTTTCTTAAATTCATAGATCATTTCAATAATTCTTAGACATGACATCCTGGCTGGATGAAGGAAAGTGCTTTTTAAACAAAAGATAGCGTATTTTTGTTCGAAATAGTATTTGGATTGAACTGAGGCACTCAATATTAATTAAGCCTGACTATAAGGTGGAATATGTCGAATCATCACAATTTGTTTTAATGTTCTCTATGGAACGTAATAATTTTTACATTACCATATGACCTCAATTTGACATCCCTAGAAAGTATGACTGTAATTTTTACATGAATGTTACACTCGTGATATCTGGACGATGTCCATTATAGATTAGGCAATTTCCCGAATTATGAAGTACTCGACATAATTATTACATAACGTTATATAGAATTAAATCGCGTTCTAATTCTTTTATTACCAGTCGTGGCCGTCGCGCTGCGTCGCGTCACCAGACGAGGGTATTTATCTATGTAAATTAGGGCGACATTTAGTGCCGTTAGCTACACCTACCGAACTACCCGTGCACGAGTCACTCACCCCTATAATTGTTAAACAAATCGATTCACGGCGAGCGATATAAGTACAGTTCGCAAAACGGCTGCCTTCAAGAAACTTTATTACTGTTTAACCTCGGGGTAATGTCAATCACAACTGCTATGAGTCAAGTTTTTCATGAAGATTTTATTGCTCTTAAAGCGCTTACTCACGCTGCATGATGCTAAATTTTATAGTTCCTTCAGAAATATTAGTAATAGGTGTTTTAATTCTCGCTCAGACAACTGACTATTATTATCATCTTACTTAGACCATCGATATAGGGAACAAGGACCAAATTGTCGATAGTCAAGGCGACTTGGGAAGGAATTTCTTCATGATGCGTGCCGTATCAAATAAACGTGACTTCTCAATTAGATGTTTGCTCCAGTTACCCAATGAGAGTTTTTTAAGATACTGTTCGAAACTATTTATTATTATTATGTGTATTTAATAATACTTGCAATATTCATACATACATAAATATATACTATAAAAAATACATTTATAAATATAAAAATGGACCGCGGACTGTCGACAACGGAACAAGGTTCAAGGTGTCGATGGTCAAGGCGACATGAAGAGGAATTTCCTCACTATACGTGCCGTGTCAAGTCAAACTGCCTTCTGAATCAAACGTTTACCCAGCTACCCAATGAGAGCTTCCTAAGATGTTGTTCGAAACTCTTGGCTATGAGACTATGGGCTGACGCGTTTATTGGCACAATGATTGCCGATTATTGCCTATTATTATTGTTATCGACTATTGTACAATTTTATTGACAGGTTTTTTTTTTTTTGAAAAATGTCTGTACGTAGTAAAGGAAAAAACCCAACCCTTGTAATTTTATAATAATTTTGATAATATAATTAAATTTCCTAAGTATTAAATAGTTTTAAAATAGAAGATACAATTTGTGTACAAAGATTTATACCTGAATTTTTTTAATATTTATTTGCAAATCAACAAACTATACAGACATCGGCAGAATGGTTTTATACAGTCCACGTAGATTATATTTTAGAAAAATGCTATTTTTAAATGGATCCAAAAATTTTACGGTAAAATATAATAAATATTAAATTGAATAAAGTAGCGTTACGGTGACAAGTAATTGTATACTTTAAAAAAGGACCCGAGTAGAATATAATAAAAGAACCAAAGCTGACCTAGAGTAGTTTTACTATTAATTCTAACTATTCAATTGGTGTCGGCAACTGGGCCTCATGGAAATAATTGCGTGACACTATTGACCGACATTTTGAAAACTGAAATTGTTGGCCGACTTCCATTCAGGGTGTATACGAACTACGGACTCCGCGACCCATTTACAATATCGCTCAATCGTTCTACTTTTTATTCTGTCAAATAACACGTAATTGGCCTTAAATGTTGATAATTTTACCAAAACAATTGCGTTTTTACCAATGTTATATGATTATAGTGTTAGTTGTTATAATATTAACCAATGGTTACCTACCCGCATCACACAGCGATAAATTTACCTTGCTAAATTTATTAACCTAATCAATATTCACAAAATAATATAACTAAATACTAAAATTAATTAAAAAGTTTGCTTGTGATATACGGATAAACATCGAATAGAGCGCAATATTACATTTTTAATCTATATTAGAACAGACTGTATGAACTTTAATTATTACCATAAATAAAAAGTTAAATACTCTTCATATTAGGATTTCCTTCAAATTAACAATGATACAAATAGATATGTATACCGTAGAAATATGAGTGTGAGTATCTACATATTATTGAAACCGGTAGTCAATTGATTGGGGTAGGCGGGCGGGAGGGCTCGAGTAATAAGTACGGCGGCGCGACAGTCGTGAAGACGCCACGGTGTCAGGTGGCATGCTACGGCTGTGCTGTTGTCCTCGAACCGCCGTACATCCTGCGCCGCCGCCCGCGCCCGCCGCAACCGCCCTACCGCTCGACCTCGTCGCAGACTTGCCCCCAAAAACACGGTATCTCGTCACTTCCGACTCGTGCATTTCGACAAACGTACTTTTAAATTCACTATATAAACTAACGTTTTCCATTACAGAAATTCCAGTGTTCACACTGGCTCTGAAGAAATAACCCAACTCTCGGAAAAGAAGTCCCTTAGCGAAAAAATTGTAGAACGTGAAGAAAATTATGAACTCCGGCTATCTCGTTCGCCGTCAATTGAAATCGAAGAGTATTCACAAAAATCAAACCCAATTTTAAACGGCCGCGATTCTAGAGCTCAGAGTTCCTTGGATAAAACCGATAATAATAGAACTGAAGACGTCGAAACTCACAGACCTGTCACTGCATCTCCGGCTTCTAGAGCTTCTAGTAGAAAAGGCTCATTGACTCCCGTAAAAAGCCGAAGCGGGTCACCGGCAACCGCTAAAAGCGGCAACTCGACACCAGAACCCACGAGCGTCTCGCACGAACCCGTACAGATCGTGCGGGAACGAGATGTTAGAGCTGCACTCGCGGAATGCATTGTACCAGCTCGTCACGAAGATTGGGAAGCTATAGTGACTGGTTTAACAGAGACAGAGAAATTAGCGGCGGATGCAGGAGCGCGCGCTCCCGCCGCCAGCTGGAGGGCGGCAATACGCGGTGCGACCGTACACGTGAGGTCGTTACGATCGCGTGTAGCACGAGTCGCCTGTCGCACAGTGGGCACTCTATTTGAGCACAGAGGGCGCGTCCTCGACCCTGAGTTGGAAGAAGCAGTGAGTGCACTGTTGGAACGCTGTGCGGACGCGAATAGATTCCTTCGCGGAGATGCAACAGAGGCGTTGGGCCGAGTGGCTTGCGGTAGTGCTGTTGGTCGTGCGGCGGTCGCATTATCACGGCGCGGGGCCACGCATCGTGCGGGACCAGTCCGGGCAGCGGCTGCGGCGGCATTGGCACGGCTAGTACGCAATGTTGGCTCTTCTCGCACACTCGACCTGCCCATGGAACCCCGAACAGTGCTACTCAGAGCCACTGGTGAACTACTTACTGATGCTTGTTCGGAAGCTCGTATGCACGCGAGACACTTAGCCGTAGCACTGGCGGAGGATTTGCGATTCCGACCATTATTGAAAGAGGCGATGCCGGTCAGTCGATATCGCGCTGTCGAAAAACTTCTCGATAAATGGTTGTTCCGATAGTGTGAAATATTGAATGAATTTACTTTATGTATAAAATATATATAAGGCAATAATTGTAACATTGTAATAAAAAAATTGACACTTTAATAATCGTACTGCGAGTCATAAGTATTTATGTAGGTATGTCTAAATGTGTGTGGACTCGAAAAGTTTGTGTCACGACTGATTTATGCGAAAGGTATTTTTGTAAAACATAAAAATACATGTTTGATAAATATATAATTATTTGTTTATTATGAGACTTGTTATCCTCCGATGGAGCGACATTTAAATAAATACAAAAATATAATCAAATTATACCTAGTTGAATAATTCTTACACTAATAAAAATTTACAAAATAGTAACGTATTTTATTACCAACTATTTATTTAGACTTATCAAGCCTTTTAAGGGAAAACATAGTAAGCAACAATTTGACAGCACAGTTTTTCATTCCTAGTTAAAAAGTATTAATTGTATCTTTATAAAAAAATATAACTTGTTGTTCATAATAAACCACTGTTCTATTAAAATAGCGGCTATTTATATACTTCTAATTTAAAACATTTTTAAGATTTTTGACGCGGATGTTTTGTTTCTTGAAAACGCTCGATATTTAGAATTTATCAGAATAAAATCTCGTGATCTTTTTACTTTGCACCTTTTTTATTGCTGTTTAATAGCATTATGAAGTAACATAGCTATCAACTAACCTCAAACCCTATGCCAAATCAAATAATTGTCAAACATAACATCAAAATAGTGCAATAAAAATATATTTCAATAATGAATTTTAAATAATACTGATAAAGTCACCATCGAAATGGTCAACGTCTGAATGGAATTGGGACACGAGTTATCTACTTCATCTCTGTTGAAATTACTATCGTTCCTGTTCTGGAGCGGTTCGTACTTATGGTGCGTTGCGAAAGCACCTGATAGGAGTCCGGAATGGTACTCCAGAGCTATAACTTTACTGCACGGCAGCATTGCAACTTATGTTGGCCTATCACAATGCGGCGTACGCTCTTTATCACCAAGTAGGTTAACTAGTAAGTAATATATAACATCAAATATTTAATTACTTTATTTTCAATTTCCAAATGATTATCTCTATAAAATGCTGGGTAACACATATTGATTCAGCTTCGACCACCGCCTTTTTCAATTGGACATATGCTGTTAGCTGCAAGGATTTTTTTATAGTTAAGGTTTAGTATTATGGCCATAATCTCACCTGATGTTAAGTGGCGATGTGGACCAAGACGGTGGACAAGCTAAGCCTAGTGGAGGGACTGTCTCTCAAGTGCAACTGTCGGAAAATACTTGTAGGTATTTGGCGACAGATTTTCAACTCGAGGGTGGTAGCTAGCTTGGCGGGCATTAGAAAAAGCTCTGTTTTCTTTCACCGAAAGCTCAAGCTCATTTTAGTTGGATTCGAACTCACGTCCTTTGACGCGACAATCATAGACGCTACCACGGAGCTATCATCGCTTCACTAAGCTTGGGAGTGAGTACGAGAGGCACACAGCCCGGGGGCCTACCGCTTTTTAATCGGCGCATTCTTATAAGGTGGGTACTGACCGGCGTTGCAGGGCGTAAAGTAACGTGTTACACAGCGAGCGTTCATGCAGTAAGTACGGGAAACTAAAGCGCTCGCAGCGAGCAACCAGCAGCTCGTTGTCCGCTGTCAGTTCTTTAGCAAATCCTTTGAGTGTTACGTGCTTCAGTCAGTACGCCGCAGCGAATCGTCGCGAGCGCACATGGTACAAGCGTCGATTCTAAGTACTTCGGAGCTTTAGTTATTTATGTACTTTTGGTCCAATCACATTTAAATGTTCTTCAAAATTGATCGGAGACATGTGCAACAAAGTTTTTATATTGTCCAATAATCATTTGGTTTTTTGGTATTGTTACTAACGATCAACCACCAGATACGTTTCTGTTTTTTAAGAACTTTGATGTCGAATAACGTTCCTTTTTTTCTTCTTAATTTAAACTAAACAAGAATTGAGTAAAATCAAAGGTCCAAAATAACTTCGTCGTCATACATCTTGACAAAGAGGGGTTTGCGAATCTGGAGTACGGATGGGCAAAGAGTTCGAAACGAACATGTCACATGGATTTTCGCACACGTCATAACGTACATGCTTGCTGTGAACATGTGAACGCTCGCTACATTACGCCCCATTATACTGGTCAGTACCCACCTATAGAAAATTCGATTAGAAATGTCAAAGTTTATAAATTCTAAAATCATGTTTTAACTGAATAATATACGAGGTTTTATGCATATACGTATACATGCTTTTAAATATTTCAGTGAAAGTGAGGCCATGGCACTACGCATTGATGGTCTGGTCTTGGGGATACTTCGCTTTCGACCTACTCTGGTGTCTGGTTTACTGGAGCGAGAGCATCCTAATGCTATGCCATCACACTAGCGCCCTAGTCGCCATCACTATTTACATGCAGAAAGACTACAAGGGCTGCACGTTCGCATGCACTCTCGCGTTGTTGGAAGCCACTAACCCTCTACTTCAAATGCGATGGTATTTCTTCAGAGTTTTACCCTTCAACTGCCAATTAATATATATATACCATTAGTAAAATTAGTAGTGTTTTTCTTTTGGTATGGGAAATTTCAACAACCAAATATTTACTCTTTTTTTAGTATAGTTTGATTTTCGTCTGATTTATTGGAACTTAACTAATAGAACAGTACAATTATGATACTACTTTTGATTCTTAACAAAAAAAACACGCTTTAATAAATAGAACTAACAAGTAGAAAATAAACTTTAACAATACGAAAGTTTGTTCTGTAGCAATATAAAGTTCACTAGTTATATGAAGTTATATATATGACGGCGCTTAGCGTCGTTTGTTAAGAATTATTTAGTTGTCGGAACATACGGGTTGTTCGAGTCAGAAAGGGTTCTGCGGCGTGGGTATAGCGGGCGAGGAGACTGAGACATCACTCGTACAATAAACCAGTTTTATTTCTCACAATAATTTCTTATTAAAATTTAGGAAGAACACGTCGTTACAATTTAATCACACTTTGTACACTAACGTTTATTATAATACGGAGACAAGGTGTTCCGCTTAGTAACGAACACTGCGACTGCCAAACGCAAACTGAATCGCAAACTGTCCGTCCGCACGCTCTCCCTAGCGCCTCTAGCGGATGCTACGCAAAACTAATACTCAGCGCTCATTGGCTGCCGCCGTGACGCATCACTGGCCAATGAGCAACCGGCAAGCAAAGCACGTTACCAGCGTTACACCAAAGATGGCGCCACTTCCACCTTTAGTCCCCCAAAATTATACAAGGTGGCGCATAACTAAATAATTCTTAACAAACGACGCTAAGCGCCGTCATATAATTATAAAATTGGTAATGCCTTGATATAAGAATTAGAAATATTAACAAAATATTATTTTCATATTATAAATAAGCATAGGATATCTAACAGTAAATGTTATAAATAGTTCACTTAATTATTTTTTAGTATTATAAAGCGAAAGAGTTTGTTTGTTTGAACACGCTAATCTTAGAAACTACCAGTCGGTAGAGCAGTCATTGAGGAAAGTTTTAAGCTATTTAACATCATGCTACCACCAATAAGAGCAAAGCTAAATATAGACAAAAGTTACAAAAACGGGCAAAAATTATTAAGTAATGTAAAGTTCTACGCGAAGGAAGTCGCGGGCACAGCTAGTTATTTATAAAATTAAACATATGAGAAAAACACCTTAAAAGCACCCTACGCTTTTTTATAATATTATCTAAAATGTTATTATATAGGTAACTTAATTTTTATTTCAAACTCTGTGAAATCCTATAAAATTTTAATGAGACTTTTTAAACTTATGGTGTATGAAGTCATGTAGTTTATTTTTTTTTAATTTTCAGGTTTCTCAAAAATGGAGGATACGAGAAAACATTAATTTATTTTTTCGTAGAGGTGGCATATTTGGTTATGTTTTTGACAGTGAGAGGTGTACTCGGAACTTACCTCGTCTACAGGATACTGCATTCAGACTTCTTCGATACTGACGAGAAGCTGATTACTATAATATTTTACTTTGTCTCGATTGCTTTCATTCATGACATCAAAGGCTATATCTTACATAAATACAAGGATACAATTGTGAGTAGGTATTTGATGAATGTCAGATAGCAACGCTTGTTAAGCGATAAAGGTTCTTTGGCTATGTTTTAGGATTAAGTAAAAGAATAAAAATTCGATTTTGTAATTAAGTTTTCGTGAAAATATATAACGCGTTCTAATACCTTGTTTACTAGATCTCAAGTCGTGAAGTCAAATAAGTGATCTATGATTTCATGGTGGTAGGGCTTTTTCTAATGCCCGCCTGACCTAGCTACCATCTTCAAGTTGAATATCATAAGAAGCATTGGCAATTGAAATACAATCCCTCTTATAAAGACCGGCAACGCACCTGCGATTCCTCTAGTGTTGTGGGTGTCTATGGGCGGCGGTGATCACTTACCATCAGGTGACACACTTGCTCGTTCGCCGCCTATTCCATAAAAAACTTATCTCAAGGGATAACATTATTCTCAATTATGAGATTTTAATGATTGTTGTCGATAGGCCATCATAGATGAGAAGCTTTATTATTAAAAAAATTGAATTGTATTAAACTTTATCTATGTTGAATAAAATAAATAAATACATGGTTTATACTCAACTCAATAAAAAAAAAATGGAAATGAATCTGTGGTTCCAATCATTAAATGTAAAATAAAGTCTGAAATTTTTAAAAAAAGCTGGTTTTGAATTTTATTATGTGTGCACTCATGAATACAAACTGTTATTGGAATTGTAACTTTTTTTCAGGGTTTCAAGGTCAATGAGGTTTTAAACAGATGGGGAATCCTATTAAATGAACCAGAATAAATATTTTGTAAAATACATAAACGAATTTTCTTTATTACCTTTTTAATTGTACAAAGGATAACATTAAAACCTTCACACCTTATCTAAAATATGTAATATAGTCTTAATATGTGTACACACCATTACAAATGATCTTTACATAACAAAAATTTTTTCATTATTTACATCCCTAAATACATTATTTCATAATTTTAAAAAAATCTCCTGATCTGCCTAAAGATGTATAATTTATAAAAGAAATTATACATTTATTAGAGTAACCATAACACTGGACTCTAGTCTTTTCACTAAAATAAAGTAATATTTTCCTTGTTCTGAACTAAAAATATGCAAGATACATAGCAACATTCAATGCCACAAGTCTTTAAAAATTTCAATAAGTGTCTATCAAATAACTTTATCATTCATATTTTATCGAAACACGACAATCATTCTTATAATTTTAAAACTTCTCTCCATATAATTTATGTATATAGAATTATTTATACATATATAAATGATTTGTAAAAGATATGAATTATGTTACAATCGATCCTTATGTTAAAAATAATGCTAAAATAAATGGATTCATTTATCTGCCAATAGAATCTACTTTCACAATAGACTTTGCTGCATATTGTCAATGTAAAATAAATCATAAGAGTAAATGTTTATACTAAATTAGTACTTTTTTTCTGATTTTCATTAAAATACCTAGGTACTATGCAAATCAAGGTGTATAATTAAAATCTAATCTCGTTTATAATAATTGTTAGCTTTTTTATGGGGTCTCCGATCTCTCCAACCACTAGAATGTTTACTGCGACTGCTTCCTTTATAGTGATCACTATGCATATCTCTACTTCTATAATCATCCTTATTGTTATGAGGCTTATCTTTTGACTTGTATGGATGGTGTCTGTGTGTCCAATTGCCTTGTAAACTACCTAATACTAGATCATCCATTACTGCTTTTCGAGCAGTATTAATGGGTTTCAAGTCATCTTCTTTTAATTTCTCCGTCATTTGCGCAAACTGCTGAGTAACACCTGAATTTATTTGTCCGAAGAAATCTGGCGTGGGATCGGGTCCGAAACATCTTATAGGCGGTGGTAGCATGGATGTGCGTCCGCGAGACTGCAACGACAGAGTTCTGTGAAATAGCGCTGTTCCACGGAATAAGTTTATCGCATAGGGCACTGACACTTCGTGACGGTATGTAATGAATGCGAAGTTTCTTTGGCGACCGTCTCTGTCTCTTGCAATTCTCACTTTCTCTAGCGGCCCCGCCTGTGTGAATAAAGTATTTAAACCACATTTAGTAAGTGATACATGAAAACACAAATGATTACTTGAAATAACATTTAAAATGTACGAATTTACTACACAAACTTATACGGAAATACATTATTGGCAATTTGAAGCTAACCTGTAGGAATAGTTCGTATAACAACTCCTCAGTGACTTGTTCTGGTAAATTACCACACCAAATTGTTTTGTTGTCTTCTTCAATCATTGTTATTTGTGTTTAACAATTTTTATACCTATGAAATAAATAATTGTAGAAACAGATTTAGACTAGGGATGAATCGATACAAATATACAAATGTATATACTCAATACTTGTCATTCAGTACCAATAATATTTTATCTCGACTATACATACAAAATACTTAGAAAGTATCAGTGTAAAGCACAAAAACACTAATATCAATATTTGCTCGTAGCATAATTTAAATTTAAAAAATATTGGTTTCCATCTATATCTGGCTGATAGAAATTTTTAGCTATTAATTTTATATTAAAGTTTTTGATGAAATAGCGTCTCTCGTACTGGGATAACCATAAATATCGCATGATATTGCCTGAATTGAGTTAAGAGATCACAAAAAAAATATCAATGACAAATAATGTGAGTATATTCTTTTTCAAAAATAGTTTAATGTTAAACTTTAATGTTACTTAAAATATATTATGTCTCTTAATATTATATCTTATGTAATTATTTCTTATGTTTACGCGAATATTACTCATCGAAATAAATCGGATTTTATCGCAGACCACGAAGGCTGAAAAGCTTTCGAAACGTCAGGATCATAATTAATAAATAACCGCGATAAAATCCGTTTAAATTAGTTTTATTTCGATTATTTCATATTATTTAATATATTTTACACTAAAGTATAATATTATAGTTTAATATATACATGTATGTATATATCAATTTTGTCAATGAGTAAAAAAGTTCAACACTTTACACTATAACAAAAACTTTTAATTGTTTTCTGTCAACGAGGCATATTCCATATAACCTGTAGATATTTGATAATATTGGCCACAAATAGACATACTTCTAGCAAATTTTTTTTTTTTTTATGAGTTGACGTACGCTGTTAGCCGTAAGGGCTTTGACAGCTTCACCGAACTTTTCCGAACTTCTAGCAAAGTTACCTCACCTCTAGTTTAAAACAAATCGAATTTTCATAGTTTTAGGTTATCTGTCATCTGCGGTATAAAAGGCTATAAAGGAATTTAGTCGTACATTTCGTACAAATCGAAATGTTTACTCTTGTACGTATTACCAGAGCATATATTTAGTGCAAAACAATATTTCTCGTTAGTTCGTAAATCTTTTGGATTTCTTTAAGGTCGTCATAGTACCCGTATCACCATGGAGGACTCCAGTATATATAAACAAATGCAAGATGAAATGTCCAGGTAACCTTATAATAAAATATCCTGTATTTAACTTGAGAAGATATTACGATTTTAACAGTACGATTTCGTAAATATTAAATTTACAGATTTGAAGCTGAAATATCTGGTAATGAAATGACAGCGGGAGGGCTAAGAACAGTGATTGGTTCTGGGACTTTTGAAGCGGTGCAGCAGCGGTTGGAGCGCGGTCCGGTGCCTCCAATGACAGCTCCACCTGCTCCAATGATTACTCCCTATGAACCATCACTCATCTATCCCACTGTGCCACCCCCACCTCCACCGCCGCCATCACTCATGATACCTCCACAAGTAAGGCTTTGTTTACTATACCTTAATTTAGATAATAATTCATACTTTTATCTGAAGACTTTCTGATTCAATCATAATAATTTTCTCAAAGACAATTATTAAATGTGCTACATTATCTTGTAAGCATTGTTAGCAATCATCTCATCCTCTTTCCTGTTCACAAGTCATTTTGTGTTGGCGTAATATATAGTTTCTCCTTCCATAAATCTTTATCAGTTGCCATCTTTTTATTTACTCCCTTTTCTTTCATCTTATTTTTCACAGAATATCTATATTGTCTTTGGTCTTCATCCTTCAACATTCAACATAACCACTACTTTTCTCACCACAAGTATTTCCTCTCTTCTCAAGACATGTTTAAACCATAACAAATAATTTCCTTTCAACTTGTGTATTACTGGTGTCACTATCAAACTCTCTCTAACATACTCTCTCAGTTAGTAAATGTTCTAAGCAATATTTTATCATCTTATGTACTTAATAACTGGACCACAAAACCATATATCATTGAATAGCTATCACTTTTGAATTGGTTAGAAATTATATAATCACTAACAAACACACAAGGCAAGGGTTGCTACTAGCACTAAATGAGAAATTATACTTAATTAAATAGTCCATTGACATTAGCATTGCTCTAGTTTGTTAGGAATAAGTATAATTAGCATATTTAAACATATATGTAAGTGTAGACTGAAAAGTAAGTAGGTTTTTTCATGATACATTAAATTAGTATCACTGAATTTAGTGTTGAATTGACTACATAGTTTGTTTAGGGGTTTAAGTGATTATTTTGGGCCTACCATCATATTAATTGTTATCACTTTAAACTTCTTATAGAAGATTTAATTCTTTTAATCAACAAATTATTATTCTAAGGCCTATTATTATTTTGTGCCTATAAATTTCATATTTTTTAAATTCCTTTGTACACAAGAGTCGAATCTTAATATAGTTGCTTTTTTAAAAATAAAATTAATACTGGATCTGATTGGAAATTTCTTTATAAAGTTCATCTACAGAACTGACATGTTATATGTAAAATATAATACTATAACTTTTCTTTTAATAATTAATGAAAAAACAATCACTTAATTTTCCCACCTCAGTTTGAAAATACATATTAGGGATGCTGGACTTAACTTTTTTCATCTGGAACACTTCAACCAAGTTATTTTTGTAATCTAAGTGAGACTCAACTTGAAATTCATCTGTAAAGAGGACAATTGTCTATTAATCATTATCCCATATTAATTAATTTCTTCTCTGCTGCTATTATCTTAGTTTAGTGTTATTATCAGTAGATAAGCAAGGTAGTAGGGATCTAAACCTGAGTGGGTTGCAAATACTATGAGCATGAAAATAAATCCATTATATTGACTTTTTTTGAGTTTGTTTGTTTAGTCAATGTTTGTCCGGTTAGTGAGACGGTTCGATTTGCTGTCATGTTGCATTACTCCTAAATAAATTATTCTTTAGAATGACATTCCCAAATAGAAAAACTGATGTCAAGGTAAATGATTTAAATTATGTAATATTTATAGTACCACATCTAATATAAGCAATTTTTCTTCTCAGGTTCAGAGGTTTAGGTCAGGATTAGGTGAAGAATCGTTTCAGTCTCCAATCCCATTCCTGAGACCTGGCCTACCAGGACCACAACTAATACCACCACCGCAGAAACCACAGCCGGTTGTGTTATCAGCTGCACCAAAATTATACAAACCGCCTAAAGAAGATGAAGATGGCAAGGAGAAACGAGAGAGCAAAAAAAGAGTAAGTCTCGTGTTTCATTTAAATAAAGATAAAGAATTAGAGTATCCACTTAATTAAGTAGAACATTGCTTCTCAAACATTTCTCGTCACAGCACCCTTCTCGGTGTATAATATTTTGCAGCACAGGTAGAGTTAAAGATTTTAATTGTCAATAATGTTTATATTGGAATGTCATCTCAGGCACTTAGGCCCTTTTTGACCAATGTTGTTTTTGTGATGTCAAAGGAACACATCCTGAGTCCCTTATATAGTTATGCAAATAAGCATTAACACCTTCAAAATTTTTACCTGAATTTTCCTGATTCTTGGCGCGATATACCTGAATTACGTTTGCGGCACCTAGTTTGAGAACCTATGACATAGAACATGGAATTAAGGAAATGGTTTAATTCAACACTATGCCACTATGCGCCAAATTTCATAATTTCTTTATACTTTATTGGTAATTCCAAGAGCGCCAAATTTCATAATTTTTTAAACCTTACTGGTAATTCCGAGAGCGTCAAATTTCATAATTTCTTTATGCTTTACAGGTAATTCCAAGAGCAAAAGTTACCATCAATTTATAAATATATGCTGAAGTGATCATCATGTAATTTTGCATGCACCTTGTAGTCCTATTAAGTAAATACTAAAGTATATAAATCAGTGATATTTTTAATCATATTTTTAGAAACGCGAACGTGAACCTCCGCCTTCTCCGGCACCGGAAGTCGTCGTACCAACACCTCCACAGCCTCCAGTCATCTCGGCCCCGGAACCTGTTACGAGCAAACCGAAGAAAGAGAAGAAAAACAGAAAGGTTAGTATAATACCAACTATACATATTATAATAGGCTAACAGAATCAAATCTGTACGTTAAATATTTAAAAAATATATACAATTGTTGTGTACTTTCTTATAGATATAGAAACTAAAAGATACGCCATAGTTGAGTTCCAAACAAAAACTTTATTGAAAAGTACCTACATATGTCACATGATATCAATCACATACATATACCCTCTTATTTATATAAAAAAGTAATTTAAAGATTAATCAACATTAATTAATCGGTGTCCCTGATACCAATAATATCAGGCCGAAGATGCGGATCTGGTATATCAAGAGCCGGAATCGGTGAAGTTGATTGCTGTTCTGAATTACCACTACTATCCGGTAGGTCCCATAAGGGTCTTTCACCAATATCAGAAGGCATTTGCTGATTTCCATAATTTACTATAGCTCCTGGCAATAATTGATCAACGTGTCTCTCATACAGTTGCCTGTCATCTGTTCTCACCCTATATGTACTTGGGCCTTCTCTGCTCTCCAAAATGGCTCTCTGCCATTGTTGACCAGGACCAGAAATTTGTATCAAAATGGGTTGGTTAATTTGAAATTGCTTACAAGGTTATTTTTGTCCTATCTCTTCCCACTGTTTATAATTTTTAATTTTTATATTAGCCGGATGCAGTATCGAGACTGCAGTCCTAAACTTACGGCCATTTAACACTTCAGCTGGAGTCTTTATCGTTGTGCTACTTGGTACTGTCCTCAAATAATAGAGAGTGTTGCTTAGCTTGTCACTCCATTGCATTGTAGAAGTATTCCTAAGTTTACTTTTAAATTTAGGAAAATGTCAAATGCTTAGTTTTCAATAAATCCCTTTTTAGAGGCATATCACGTATCCTAAATACCAATCTGTCTCTTAATTGGCGTTTTAAATCTTTACAATTACTTCCAGCAGCCAGTGTACAAATTGAATTCATTATAGAATGTATTCATTTGACTTATCTGTATATTAAAAATTCTACGGTTTGGTCTTTTAAACTTTGATGATGTGTTGATACTTTTGCCGAACAAACAGCTCGGAGAAAAGAATTTTATCAATAAATGTATTGTTGAGACTAAATTGAATTTATTAGATATTTAACTAAAATGCACACAATATTTGGTATAATAATATTGTTGGGTAAACTTCAGTTATTTATTAAAATTTAATTACTGTGTGATAATTTTTACTCGGGCCCCATCCAATGAATTTGTCATGTGGTTCAGATCGTACAGTTATGCCACTGCCTTGTACCCTAATTATTTTTTGTAATTGCTTAATAGAATTTGATGAAATGGTACATGGTGATAGGTAATATTATATAAAAATGTTACTATATAATTACTAATAATCAATTATAAGATAATTTTTGTAAGACACTAAGTAAAGCTCATTCCTTCAGATGTTGAGTTAAAAATTAAATTATTACCTATTTTGGAAATGCAAAAATGGTTTTAATACGTATTTAAAATCTGCAGATACATAGTTTATCAGCCTTATATTATAATATGATAACTAATTCATAGAAATAAACTAATTCAAACGGATTTTATCGCGGTTATTTATTTATTTTGATCCCGACGTTTCGAAAGTTTTTCAGCCTTCGTGGTCACGGGCGGACTGAGATATAGGTTGTCCAAAAAAGTTCATTTTACTGTGTCTACCTTCAATTTAATTTAAATTAATATTAATTATTTGAATGAATAATATTCGCGTAAACATAAGAAATCAATATGATAACTAATTATAATTTGAATGCAGGTTGTAAGGACAGCCGGTGGTCAAGTCTGGGAAGATGTGACTCTATTGGACTGGCCAGATGATGATTTCCGAATGTTTTGCGGAGATCTTGGTAATGATGTCACCGATGAGTTGCTTGTAAGTGTGATACTGATTATACCTTTGAAAGCAACCTTGCAATGGCATATTATCTTATCATATCTTCACTTACCATTATTTCAGAGTCTGATCAAATGTACTTATAGAGAATATAATACGTATACTTTTCTATTCTAGACCAGAACGTTCAGCAAGTACAGTTCATTTCAAAGGGCCAAAGTAATAAGGGATAAACGGACAAACAAAAGCAAAGGATTTGGCTTCGTCAGCTTCAAGGACCCAGGTGATTTCATTAAGGCAATGAAGGAAATGGATGGTACGTACATTAAACAGAAATATATTAAAAGCATAATTATA
The DNA here is from genome assembly GCA_039707435.1 of Actias luna. Classification (NCBI taxonomy): domain Eukaryota; kingdom Metazoa; phylum Arthropoda; class Insecta; order Lepidoptera; family Saturniidae; genus Actias; species Actias luna. The sequence goes on from JAZHAC010000027.1 coordinate 3,838,403, forward strand.
TTACAAACAAAATAATTACACTGTATTAATATACTAGCTGACGCTGCCAGACCTTGTTCTGCCAGCGTCATCTATCGCATTATGATTATTTATGGAGATAAAAAGTGGCTATATCTTAAGTTGGATTAAACCGCACACAGTGTGCAAAATTTGGTTAAAATCGGTTCAGTAGTTTAGGAATTCATCTCGGTAAAACTACGTCACTCGAAATTTTTATATATAAAAATGAAGAATCTAGTTTTTGTGTGACATTTAAATTCCGCAATACCTGGCTCACCAATAAGCGGTCAGCTTGTGGTTTTGTCCATCATTATCCTGGTTTTCTTGGGCTTCTTTTGACCGAATCAGTCTCTTGATGCTGTTGCCAAGTGCTCTGGCCAGTTGAACGACTCACACTTAACTGGCATATTATTATTATTAGACACATAGGTAAGGACACTTCAAGAAGGGCTATAATTTACCTGTCCTTATCACGTTATCAGTTTATTTAGAAATTTTTATTAGTTAGTGCAAAAAGAAAGATTAATTTATTTAATTTGCAAAAAAATAATTTAAACGGATTTCATCCCGGTCATTTATTAAATTAACCAGATCGAGGACGTTCTGTAGAAAGGTCAGGTCAAAAGTACCCGTAACCGAAGAGCATATATGAAGGTGATTATGAAAATAGAGGAAGCGAAAGATGTATGTCAGGATCGTAGCAAGATCGTAGGAAGGATGTGATCTCTGCCTATCCTTATGGGAAAGAGGCGTGATGCTATGTATGTATTTATTAAATTTGATCCTGACGTTTCGAAAGCTATACCTGAACTGAGCTGAACAACCTACACCTCAGTCCGCCCCGTGACCACAAAGAGCTGAAAAGCTTTAGAAACGTCGGGATCAAAATTAATAAATAACCACGATAAAATCCGTTTAAATTAATTTTATTTCGATGAGTAATATTCGCGTAAATAAAAGAAATCACTTGCAAAAATTGTTTTAAAATTAAAAACAGTTTCAGCATTTCACGCCGTTAGTAAAGCATCATTTGTTAATTTAGAAATTTGAATGTAGTACGTATGGAATAATTCCAGAATGATTCAAATAACATGCCGAGACATCGTTAAAATAATGAAACCTCTTGTCTTATTCATTGAAGTAGAGAAAAAAATGTAAAGTTTCCGTTTTTTTTTTGTGCATAAGGGATATTTTGTGTTTCTTCTTATATACTGATTTCTTATGTTTACGCGAATATTATTCATTGAAATAAAACTAATTTAAACGGATTTTATCGCGTTTATTATCGGTTATTAAATAACCGCGATAAAATCCGTTTAAATTAGTTTTATTTCAATGTTTCTTCTTATGTGATTTGAAGCGATGATAGCTCAGTGGTAGTGTGCACAACTTCGCGTCAAGAGACGTGGGTTCGAACCCAAGCACCTACAATGAGCTTGAGCTTTCGGTGAAGGAAAACATCGTGAGGAAACCATAGCATGGTGGTAGGGCTTTTTCTAATGCCCGCCTGGGTAGCTACCACCCTCTAGTTGTGAACCTGCCGCCAAATACCAATAGGTGTGTTCCGGCAGCAGCACTTGAGAGCCAGTTCCTCCACAGGTTTAGCGTGTCTACCAACTTGGGCCGTATCGTCACTTAAGATCAGGTGAGATTATGGTCATAACACTAAACCTTAAGTATAAAAAAAAAAAAAAAAAAAATGTTTGTATTGGGAAACTTCTTGAATTCAGTTGGGAAAGGTGCAGCTTACCTGCATTCCCTGGTATCTGTCAATAAGGGAAAACATGTGTAGTTGTCGTGGGGTCATCATAGGGTTGTATTTGGGGTCATCGTGGTGTTGTTTGTGGAGTCGTCGTGGGGTTGTTCCTAAGGTCATTGTAGGGTTGTATCTGGGGTCGTCGTAGCGTTGTTTCTGGGATCATTGTGGGGTTGTTGCTGGGATTACCGTGACGTCGTCATGTGGATTGTAGAAGTGCGTAAATGTATCTTTCTTCGCGTTAGCAAAAAATGGGGTGACGTATATGAATGATTTTAGAGTGTTGTTATTTAATTGTAGGTCGTTACGTAGGCAGTCGTCCGATCAAATTAAGAAAGAGCACGTGGAGGAACCGCGCCCTCGATGTAGTACGGAAGAAGGAGAAAGAGAAAGCGGCGCTGCTCTCTTTACTCATGTCCGGTAATAAAAGCTGACGTAAAAAATAATCATTAAGTTACCTAATATTATGTATAATTTAATAACAGAGATTGAATGTAAATGTGAATAAATTGGACAATTATTATAATTCTTCAATACTTTGTGGGTTTTTATTGTTTTTTTTACGTCGTGGATGATTTGGACGTAGATGTTATTTTAAGTTATATAATAACTGTTAATAAAGTTATTAAGTTACAATAATAATTCATAATACCATATGGAATATACAACAAAAAAAGTACGTACTTAGTAGAAATAATTTATTAAAATTAATGGTACAAAATTCTTTGGCTTAACTTATGTACTTGTTCAGGTAATGTAAAAGAATTACATTTAACCACAAATTTATAAAACAACAATATTCATCAAAACAATCTTAATTATGTAATTATGAGATTTGCTGTTAAACTCCGGCCATAATAACATCCACTGCAATCTCAGTTTTGGTTTGAACCTAAGAAATGAAGCAATATTTAAGCCGGGCCTATGCTGGCATATTTCTAAGGACGCCAAGATTTTTGAGTCAGTAAAACTGAAATCAAATATACCATTTATGAACTGTAAAAATTTGAAATCAATTTTCTCATTTATCAACTAAAAATATGAAATCAATTTTCCCATTTATCAATTGTAAGATAAATTTTAATCCTTATTTTCTTGCTTTGACGACCTCAATATGTCAATATTTAAAGGTTGGAATTATTTAAATAATAGTGTAAGTGTAACTTATTTCTTATTATTATTGTATATAAGAACCTCAAATTAGCCTCGAGCGCCATCGAACCTATATCCGTCACTGTACTGTAAATCACGTCTCACGTTTTATCGACTGTGAGAATTACAACGACGTAAGTACAAACTACAATTAATCAAGTAAAATGCATTTGATATAGTTTTATTTTCTTTTTCTTAGGTTTTTCAGAATGGGGATCTATTTAGTGGCGACATTACTTATGTTTGACATAAAATATATATGTAAATAAATATGTAACCTTTGTCTAAATAACGATCAATAATTTAATGTCATATTAAGGTCATGACAAACAGTATAGACATAACAGTATTTGGTATATATATAAATAAATATATATATATTTCCATATTGTTGCACTTACGTCATTATAATATTCTAAACGCGTAAATTTGAAAGGACGATTTTTATAACGGTCTATTTTTTTGATGTTACATTACAGTAAATAAGCTACCTAATACGTTAATTGACGATGTAATCGTTTTTGGGTGCGTTATGTTTAGCTCTCATTGCGCGTAGTCGTATTAGAGGACGAGGTTTATTTTTCTGAGGGACAGCGGTCGCTGCAGCGGCGTATTGCTCGTCCAAACAGCAACGCGTATCGCCCTCGGTCAAACCTGATGTCCGAGGACAGAACGGTGTTACAAAATCTTCCAAACAGTACGCACCGGAAGCTCTATGAACAGAAATTACTAATGGTTTAACCAAATCCTTATACTTACTGATATTATAAATGCGAATGTGAGTTTGTTTCTGTCGTTACGTTTTCACGGCTAAACCGCTGCATTGATTATGTTGAACTATGGTGCAGAATTATATGAGACTTGCGAGAAACTTGCAGTAAGTGTGGCAAAAAGAAGAATTAACTTTGTATGAACTTTTTATTGTGTTATCCAATATTAATGCGAGCGGAGCCACGGGTACAAATTAGTGTCAAATAATTCCGTTTAATATATAAAATTACCTATGCACACTTGCACGCTAACGTATTAAAATTCTGAAATAAATACTCAATGTAAAAACAGAAAATACGTAATTTACGATAATCACGGCTTTGCCGTAATGTCACTTTTTGGCACTATTTTCTAAATTTTTTATTTTTATTATTAAGGCTAGACATGAATATAATCTCACCTGATCTAAAGTGACGATACGGCCAAAGTTGGTAGGCACGCTAAACCTTTCGAGGAATTGGCTCTCAAGTACAACTGCGGGAACACACCTATTGGTATTTGGAGGCAGATTTTCAACTTGAGGGTGGTAGCTAGCCAGACGGGCATCAGAAGAAACCCTACCATCATGCAGTTAGTGCAGTCATTCCTTTTCACAGCGTGGAGTCGCTCACACATAACTTCAAGATACAATTATGATCGATATGACAGCGACATCAGTTATATAATTCATTGAGCATATATCGCTAACGTTTATTTAAATATCTAGTCGACGTTAATTAAGGTAATGTATTTACTTATAATTCAATAATGTAATCAGTTGATTATTCTACTTAAACACTATAATTTCCTTAAAAATGTAAACAAAGTATAATATCTAATAATTTCTTTGAAACAAGATCTCTGAAGTTATTTTTAAATAACTTCCTATATTTTGAAGCGACGATAGCCCAGTTGATAGTGTTTACGAACAACGCGTCAATGGACATGAGTTCGATCCATGCAATGAGTTTTCGCTGAAAGAAAATATCGTTATGAAACCATAGCACAGTAGGAAGTATTTTTCTATTGCCCACCTGGCTAGCTATGACCCTCAAACTGAACATTTGAAAAAGGTGTGTGTGTGTGTGTGTGTGTGTGAGCTAGACTCTCCATTAGGCTTAACATGCCCACCATTTTGGGTAACATCGTTACTTTACTTCAGTTGAAATTGCGACCATAACTATATACCTACATATATATATATATATATATATATTCCTATGATATTCTCTCTATTGATATGATCAGCCAATTGTGATATAAGGATATAAGTGTAGAAGAACTTACGTCATAGGCGCTGGTTGTCCTATAGGGACTGGTAATGCTGCGGCACGAGCTGGGGGCACTCTGACAGAGCATCGACGACCGCACGGCGCCGCAGAACGAGATACGAATAAACTTTCAGCTTGGTAGCAGATCGACCAAATGTGGCTGCACAAGGCTTCATCTGCATTTTATAAAATGAGAAGTATGATGAGGGTCATCTTGATCCATAATTATAAAATTTACCTATCAGATACTAGTATGGCTATGATCTATGGCTATGCTATTATCTAGGGGACCGTCTATAAACTAGGTCCCTCAAAATTTTAACCTTCTTAGACCCTCTCCTCTCCTTTCGTGTGCTATGTCAATGTTATGTCATAATTTAAAGACCTCTCCCTCCGTACATGATGAGCAGACATTAATAGCAGTACACAAATATAAATATTTTAAAATATTTATTAGTTGAAATAAAACTTTAATATACATATATCTGTAATACAACAAAAAAAATAAAAATAATTATGAGCTGCAAACATCACATTTTCTAGATCCCTCCATACCCAATTTCACATCGCACCACAGTATTCGACACTCCATCCCCCCGTAAGTACGAACGTATTTTATGAACGACCCGTAGGCAAAATAAATATATTATGGGATAATGAACTGAATTGATCAAGTTTTCTACAAACTATATGATAGTAGCGACAAATATAATTATGTACCTATCGCATACTGAGATTGAAATTGACTAAATTCAAACTTTTACTAAGGAGATAATATCAGAACAAAAAACATTTTCTTTTACTATTTCAACCCGCGCACTGACTGCCACAAATTTGTAATACATATATACTCAATCTTATACTATTTTGAATTGAATTAGTTTATGTCTCAACATACAATACAGTCACGATTCAGTCGATGAAAAATCTATCTTTTTTTGGCTTGTCATGTTTGATGTCACTGATTCTAATTTCTGATTACTTGGTATTGTTCATTGCTTTTCGATTATTCTATGCTGACTACCAGGCACAGTGTGGTTACTTTAATATACAAAAAAAAATACATATTTTAAATGAAGTCTCAAGTTGTACTAACTTGGTGTGTCTTCGCAATAAGGCTGGCTGCGTCCACCGTTTAAGCAAAAGTCAGCGTGTCCCAGTCGAGCTGCCTCTCCGTATCGACCGGCATTCGTGTGTAACACGTGGACTGCTCGAGCATCACCAGGGTCCAACCTCATAGCTGGGGCTGAACGAATCAATGGACGTGCCGGATCGAGACCTGTTACCCAGTGTTCGAAGTTCGGGAGAAATTAACTATTTGCTTATGATGTTTTTTTTTTTTATACTTAAGATTTAGCGTTATGGCCATAATCTCACCTGATTTGATGTGAAGATACTGCCCAAGTTGGTAGACACGCTAAACCTGTGGAGGAACTGGCTCTCAAGTGCAGCTGCCGGAACACACCTATTGGTATTTGGCGGCAGGTTTACAACTTGAGGGTGGTAGCTAGCCAGGCGGGCATTAGAAAAAGCCCTACCACCATGCTATGGTTTCCTCACGATGTTTTCCTTCACCGAAAGCTCAAGCTCATTGTAGATGGTTGGATCCGAACTCACGTCCTTTGACGCGAAGTCTTACACACTACCACTGAGCTATCATCGCTTCATTGTAACATTGATTGAGGTTCTTTTGTTAAAAAATAATCTACAATACTTTGCGGGCAATATCCACTCTGTGGGTCAGTTCGATACATCGATATGTACCATTTAATTTACATTTTATAACAATTATTTGCAATATGAATGCAAATAATGCATATTTTAATTTATCTAAATTTGTAGTAATTTAATTTTTGTTTATTGTACTTTATTATACAATGATTATATTACTATACAATAACTGGAATATCAGTATGTTAAGCATTCAAGCTACTCATTCGATCATCATGAAATTATGCATAAATATTGTCAGGGATACACAAAAGGACATAGGATTTCCTTTATCGAGACAAAGTACTGTCCCTGATTGATATAAAAATGTATATTACATAAATATATTATATGTAGACTCGTTTATATATGTTATAGGTAGGTATATAAAATCCAGTCGTCGACGAATATATTTTTACAATATATTACTAATTTATTTTTACTAAAAAATAATGTTATAAATCTTATATATGAAATTCTCGTGTCACAATGTTAGTTGTCATACTTCGACTCGACCGTTTTTATGAAATATTATGTGTATATTCGTTAGGTCTGAGAATCGGTCGTAATCAATTTTTTTTATGATGTACAATTAAAAATACTTACAGCCCTAAATTTTCACGCTCCTACCCTCTCATTTTTAATACAACTAAAGTAATCGCTAGAAATATTTTTTTATAGAGAACAAAGTTTGTCAGGTTAGCTAGTATGATATAAGGTAGTAAATTATTATGAATTTCTAAATTAAGTAAGTAAATATATATTTATTTGAACGAATTTTTATATTTAGTCAGATTCTGACTTTTTGAATTCACCTATATAGTTGTAATTTTAAACGAATTATTTCTGATAAAATGATAAATTGTATTCGTATTTTTTAGCAATAATAATTGCTTACGTAAATGATATCAAATACTGAGTTGCCAAAGAAAAAAAAAAACCCAAGCAATAAATATAATTTAAAAAGTACCTATAATTCTGTTTAGCCTGAAGGTAAGGTAATTGGCGATGATGCCACACATGTGTGCGCCGAGTGAGTGCCCCACGCAGGTGAGTGCGTCAGGGCGGAGTCCCGCCCGCCGCAGCGTTCCGAGGGCCTCCGCCGCACACCGAGCCACCGGCCGCAGGTTGTGTACAGCTGCCACATAGCATGGCGGCTGGCACAGCGCACCCCAATCTAACATGAGCACGTTGTAGCCACCACGCCGAATATATGCTACAACACAGTTTAATATTTTCCTTTATTATACTAAAAAAACAGATCCTCTATTCCTTTTCAAAATATTATTATGACAGTCTTTATTTAACTTATCCATATTAATATTGTAAATCGGAAAAGTTTGATTGAACGCGGTAATCTTAGCACCATCGGATTTCAGTGGGAAATCGAATTTCAAAAATTCTGTTTGATTGTGACAGTAACCATCCCTCTGTTTACCCCACTTCTATTAAGGTTTTTGTGAGAAAAAGTAGTCTATCACCGCTTCCAGGTCCCCACCTATCTCTATAGCAAAATACATCTTAATCGATTCTGTGGTTTAGGCTTGAAAGCGTAAGAATAAAACAAACAAACTCATTTTCGCATTTATAATATTAATAAGAATATCGCGTAAAAGATTTCATAAATTATAAAGTATGTACAAAAATAAAAATATGATACGAATAAATTACTATATAACAGTCACGTGCCATGCAGTAGACTCGGTACGTAATAAGGATTAAAAAATAATTGTTATATTCAAATGACATTTCAAATGTTTGGTTACGAGCGTGCGCTCTTATTTTGTTGTGATTTGCAAATCGCATTGGCAAATGGTACGGTCTTACAGCAACAACACAAAGTTCGTTGGCTTATTGCATCGTATTATAGAGAAAGCCGTGGGATTCCGAACATGTGCTTGAAAACATGTACTTAATGTAATCACTTACTGACTACGATTAGGGCTGTTACTACAAGTTCAAAATCAAAATTTTAAGCCATGTTTTTCGTAACATAAATAAAAGTCAAAAACTTTAATTTTTTAAACAAAAATAATTACATGTAATATTATATGAAACATTTAATTTATTTACTTGTGAAAAATCCTTGGTAATATTATAAACGTGAACATTTATACGTTTGAATGTATGGATGTTTGTTACTCTTTCACGTAAAAACTACTGAATGGATTTTAATGAAACTTTACAATAATATTTGCTTATGAATCAGAATAAGACATAGGCTATAATTTATAAAGATATTGTGTGAATTGTTCAAAATATAACGATTTGTCAACTAAGTAGGAAAAAACCGTTAGAATTACACGTATATAATGTATAATCCTACAAAAAAAACCCGCGCCAGCATATATCTATCTTTTATGTGTTAGCCATTATCGCCAAAATAGTAAGGGGCCGGCTTAAAAAAAATACTAGTGGCATAAATGATATTATACTAGCATCTTTTGATATAATTTATATAAAATAGCGGGTACCCGAATAAGAATTGGTTGACAAACACAATATTAACGCGAGAAAAGCCGCGATTAAGAGCTAGTATAAACCATCTTGATGTAATCTAAACGGGGGCACAGTTGGTGGTGTATATGGACGCCGCGTTAATGGATGTGAGTCCCAAACTCGAGCTTAAACCTTCTGGGAAGTAAAAACGTCGTAATGAAACCATACCTTGACGGTAGAGCTTTCTCTAATGCACACCTGATTAGCTACCACCCTCCGGTTGAAAATAACCACCAAATACCTATTCGTGTGTTCTAGCAGTTGCACTTAAGAGCCAGTGTCTCCGCTAGGCTTAGCGTGTTCAACTTCTTAGGCCACATCGTTACTTAACATCCGATGAGATAGTGGCCAAAACTTTAAATCTATGAATGAATGAACACTTTATTACACTTTTAATTTGTACTTGGCGAGCTTAATACCACACGGCATTTTCTTCTAGCTAACAAGCGATATTTTGTTAAAACATAATAGTTATTATATGTAGTGCAAACATAAAAGAAGCAAAAAATAAATTGAATAACCTAAAATGAAAAAATATATAATAATAAAATGACCTAAACATTGAAAGATGTATATAAACATACATAAAAGATATAAAAATAAACGTAAATACTAAACTTCCTACATCTTTAATTCAATAGCATCGTATAGCGGTTGTTGACAGCCCTAATGGTATGTCAACTACGCGGCGCCGGTAAGGAATCGCGCACACAAGTAATTACTTTCACCTTCAGTGAAGTTATTCTGGTAGCAACTTTGTATGTGAAGAAAACGTTAATTATTTCGTTGGAATTCCTTCCGGTGAACAGTTTTGCTTACTATGTTTCATACAACCACTGTTCATTAACAACTATGGGTTGAGACATTAATAAATCGGCCGGTCGCTAAATACTAAGCCAAACTTCAGAATATTGTACCGATCGTATTTAGGCAAAAACAGACAATAGTGCCGTATCAAGATGTATTTTGATTAACAATCGTATCTAATTTTATTTATTTACGAAAACATAGAGGTCCTATTGAAACGTCAGTTAAATGGCCGTTCGCTAAACACTAGGCTAAACTTCCATTCACAACTTGAAGGAAGTAAGAATATTCTACGGTTTACCGGTCATATTTAGGCGAAAACAGGATATTAAAAGTATCGTATCATAATGTATTATGTAATTAAGGTTAAGACTTTTATCGATTTACTATGTCAGTACATATATTATGTTTGGTTACAGTCTTACCTGTTGTTAAGTGATTATATTGGGCTAAACTTAAACAGAGCGGTTGTTTGCAACTCATTTATACGTTTTTGGTAATTTTTTTAATTAGTAACGAGTTTCATCAATGGTTTCAATATATTCATAATTACGTGGATCGCGAGGGCGTCTGTACTTAAATAAAATATAATTTCATAACAATAAAAATAACAGATTTTCAATGTACACTTGCTTGTTTCGGTATTTTACATGCATTTATATGCATTTATAACGCAGAAATCAACTAAGAACGTATTTTACAAACGGTTGTTGAGCGAGAACAAAGCCGCGGAAAGTCGCTAGCAAAACACATACGTTAATCCGATTTGTAAGTTTTAAAGAAATATAGTTTGGCGGTTTTCATAGATTTTCCAATTTACTAATTCGAAAAATACAATTAAGACCTTTTCAACATATGTGCCCATTACTGTTGACCAACTCGCGAGAAATAATTTTATATGCGTTGTTGAACTTGTTTTTTTATAATGTAACTTAAATGCAAAATAATTTTTGGATACGATATAAGATAAAGAAACGTACATGTTAGATCGACGCGTCCAACATGTTATCAATTTGATCTAATAAACAGTTGAAAAATTAAATTACCGTCTCTAAGAACAGTTATCGGCAGGGTGTCATCGCCTCCTGCGTAGCCATGGATCAGCAGGATCGTCTCGTGAGACGGTTCCCATCCGCTCTGCCGCAGCCAGTCTTCACTGAACAGGTCTACCTTTACAAGATTAATCAAATAAATATAGATCATTTTTTATTATGTATAATAAGGTAACAAACTAGAGTGCTGTTCACCTGATCTAAAATGGGCGTTGGAAAAGGAAATTGAACTTAACTAGGGTAGTTACCTGTACCAGTGCGATTTGTCAACTCATGTCAACATGCTAGCTACCAACCTCAAGTTAAAATCTGCCTCCAAATACCATAAGGTGTGTTTCGGCAGTGGCATTTGAGAGTCAGTTCCTCTTATGAAGGCCGGCGACGAACCTGCGATTCCTCTGGTGTTGTGGGTGTCCACGGGCAGCGGTGATCACTTACCATCAGATGACACGCTTGCTCGTTTGCCACCTACTCCATAAAAAAGCCAGACTTTGTTTTTTGTATATAGATTGTTATTAAGGATTTCTAGGTTAAAAACGATTATATAGTAGGATGACCTAAAATAACGAGTGTAGGTTACGTACGACCGTGAGTGTAATGCTTAATAAGTCACCGGTAGGGGCGATAGCGGGTGCCCTCGAGGACGAGTAGCGGTAATTTGGACGCATTCCTACGTGAAGTGTGAATTTCGAATGCATTCAATCTTACAAAACAAACAATTAACACGGAGCACGCTTATGAACATGTGTATTTAAATGTAATAAAATTGAGCTAGATTTTTTTACATATTTTAGGCGGATTTTATAGGAAGAAACGTTAAAAATGAGCATGTAGTTATAACATAACCATACTGATGTAAACAGCTAACTCAGACCGAGGAAATAACCCATATAAAGGAAAATAGATGAAAAGTAATCAATCTTAGTTCAAGAAGCACTTTAGTTTAATAATCTTCTAAATATATAAAAAAATCCTGTCACGTTGTTTGTCCGCGATGAACTCCTAAACTACTGAACCGATTTTAATCAAATTTTGCACATCGTGTGCAGTTTGACTCAACTTGAGAGATAGGTTACTTTTTATCTCGATAATGCGATAGATGACGCTGTAGTTGATGTGATTGACTACTCGAAAAAGCAAAACAAGCTAACCCGGTGATCTTCGTATCACCTATGCTCTGGAATGCTAGATAGAATTAAAGTAACTAGATTTTGAGATTTTTTGACAAACAATATTTTTGTCTTTCTTTTATTTTATATGTATTTGTTTAATAAAAAGTATCCTATGTTTCTTCTAATACCACCAAGAATACGTGTACAAAGTTTCATGATTATCGGTTAAATAGTTTTCATGTGAAAGCGTAACAAACAAACATTCACGTTTATAATATTAATAGGGATGTATACACTTACACCAAATGTAAAGGTGCCTAAGTTATTTATGCTTCTCACAAATATATACATACATATAAAGATATGCTTTAAAGGAAGTTTGCGTTAATATTAAATAAAATAAAATAATAATTCAATAATAAATTAAATATAGTTTAATTAATATCAATTAAATAATATTGAAATCAGCGGCAATTACCCATAAATTAAATTGTTTTTATTTCTGTATAATAAAACGCTATATTTTATACCTCATACATTTTCAAGGACCTAGATTTTTACATCATCAAACGATTAATAAATCGTGTAGAATAAACTATTTAATTGCTTAAATAATTTAACTCGATCATTGTTGACACTAACAGTAAAGGTTAGATGCCTTTTTTATAGTTTATAGGTTTAGCGTTTTGGCCATAATCTGACATAATGTTAAGTGATGATACGGCCCAAGTTAGTGGACACGCTAACCTGTGGAGGGGCTGGCTCTCAAGTGCATCTACCGGAACATGCCAATTGATATTTGGTGGCAGATTTTTAATTTCGGGGTGAAAGCTAGCCAAGCAGGCATTAGATACCCTATCACCATGCTATGTTTTCCTCACGATGTTTTCCTTCACCAAATGCTCAACTTCATTGTAGGTGGATTTGAACTAACGTCCCTTGACGGCGCGTCCGAACTACCACCGAACTATTATCACATCAAGTTCTGACAATTTCCTTGTTCGAGAATCAACATAAGTGGTAATCAAATCAGTATGCGTAGGCAGTTGAAAGTAAAATCAATTTGCGCACACTTACGACACCAAGAAAAGTCATATCGATTTAATCGTTTATAGCTTTGGAAATTTTCCAGACGTTTTAACGTATGCTAATAGTATTGCGTAAATTTTAAATACATACAACCTTTATAGTCTTTGCGAAAGTTACTACATTCATTGTCGTACAAGACGCTTAAATATTTCAGCGCGTTTATGAGAAATGAGAAACAATAGTCTATTATGTAAGTATATAAAAATACCATACGATGCAGTATACCAGTGGCACTGATTTGCAATGAACAATGTACAATATTAGGTACACCTGAAACGGTCATTAAATTAGTTTCTATTTTAATTATATTTTTTATATGTTGGGCAGCAAATTCACTGCACTGTATCTGATGTTAAATGCAGTGTAATCCTAATCAGCAACGACTTACCACAAACGGAATTTACTGTCTCCGCTATCATGCTAGCTTGCTTAGGTACCTTAGGTATCTATCTCTCCTCTTCTTCCTCTCTCTCCTCTTGTCATATCTATCACGCTGCAAGTGACCCATCACGCTGACAGGAAGACCGATTCACGACATCACATTATACTATGTTATACGCTTCCTAACATCATCTTTGATTAAATGAAGGGACATTGAAATACGGTCTTTAAGTTCGGCAACTTTGGCGTTGCTTTGCAAGTAACTAGTTGAAATAGTCACAGAATTTTATTACTGCCGCTATCCTAACAAATAATAGTATAACGAAACGAGCTATATATAGGTAGTCGGTACGCGTTACAATACCACGGAAAGGAAAAAGGTTTTGGTTTTATATTGTGTTGATTTTTTTGGCCAGGATCCTTCGTACACCCGTACGAAGAGCAACACGAAAATTTCATCACAATCGGATGAATAGCTTAGGAATGCATAAAGTAGAAACATGCAAAGAAATTTTTATTTTTATTTCTATAGATTTTTTTACTTGACTATCCGAACCAGGTGGCCTCTACCTAAACCTGTTATAAAATTGGAGAAAAAAAACCTGAATTGTCAATTGTTTTTTTCTTCTTTTTTATTCATGGCAACTCAGTCCTCTTTAGAGATTATTACTGCTATTTACAAGAGATAAGATTTGGGCATTTTTGGCAGATGAAACTATCTTCAACAACATGGTGACTCTTGGAAGTTTTTGTGGCAACTAATATATCATTTTCCGAATGACTATTCATTATTCACTTCACTTATGCTCTTCGGGCTACACTAAATCATTTAAGATATCAGCTTTATTACACAATACAGGAATAAATACCTGAGTATATGAATTAAAATTAAAATCACAACATGGCATATCAAGATCCCGCCAAAAACTCTTCCAATTGGTTTTAAACTTTGAATCTAAAGAAATTGAATATATTATAGTCTAAAGCGAAACTTACAACTCTCTTAACTGGCTCTGATTCCGTGTAAAGGTGGAGTTTGACCGCTGGATCCGGGCAGGGCTCCCGTTCGCGTCGCCACACGCAGTCCTCGAACGTCGCATTGAAGGACTCGTTGTGGAGTAGCAGCGCTTCTTTGATCGGATGTCGATCTCTTTCACTCAGCACACCTGACAATCGAAATATCGTTATGAAATTAATTATCGATACACTTATAAAGCTTCTATACTTATACATATTAATATTATAAAGCGGAAAAGTTTGTTTGTTTACCTAAACGCGCTAATCTTAAGAACTACTGGTCGGATTAAAAAGAAAAATGAATTTCATAGATCAATCAATAAGGAAGGCTTTTGGCTATTTAACATCACGCTACTACCAATAGGAGCAAAACTATATTGATAAGAGCTACAAAAAGAGGCAACAATTATTAATTTTAACTTAAAATTTTAGTTCCACGCTACAAATCATAAGTTCTTCTATCTTTTCTTAATTTTCCAATCAATCTTTACTGCCATTTTAAAGTCCCCTTGATGGTCCCCTTGTTCGAACTTTCTAGAGTGTGTTGTAGCTATTTAAAATTCATGGTCCATGCTATCACTTCTAATCCAAGTTTTACGCAATAACCTGGCAAGATGTCCTCTAAATTGCACAATATATAGTCTCATAAACAATAAAAATAATCATTTAATCTATGAACACGTTAAAATCATTTTAGTTTATAATGGAATAGTATTTAGCATTTCGTGACGTAGGCCAAAGTTGTATTATAGGAGGGAATTTAAGAATTATTTGATTTTAAGAAATATTTTATATTATTCAATTTCGTTTTTTTTTTTAATTATAATAACGGTGTACGCTGTTATTAAAACAGCGATAAAAAAACAACATTTTAAATTTTTGTCGGTCTATTCCTTTAACGCGCATCATTCTGAAATTACTAGATACATTTTCATGAAATTCGATACGGCGATAACAAATATTATATATTAATAGCCAGAAAACTTTTTATTCTAAAAAATAAAAGGGTTTCCAAGAAAAAAATAAAACGATATTAGGAGTAAAAATTTTGCAAAAAATTGCTAAACTTTAAAACCGGTTATCATGAAAACTGATACGCACGTATTTTCTGACATAGAATATTTTTATATGATATTCATAAGAGCGATTATTGATGTTGTAGCCGAGCTACTACCTACTGGAATGGGCACGATAACGTCTGCCAGAGTTGCCAGAGGTAGTTGCATTAAATAAATAAAGCCTTTAGGACAAAACTTTTAAATAGATCCAAGGCAAATTGTGCATTAATTTTCACATTTTAAAGTTGTTATTCTTATAGATGCTATTTGGTATATAAACTTCTTTATGCTGAGCTGCTTTTTACAGCTTATGTGTGGTAAAGTTTCATTAATAGTATATCGTTTACCGATTCAAGGACGTTACTAAATACGGGTCGGCAGATACATGCAGGGTATGGGTAAACTCAATGTTGGTTGACTTTACTTTCACCTAACGCGAACACTCCTGCTTTACGTGTCTATTCGAAAAAGAGTGTTGCTATTGTTAATAAAAAACTTGAATGCATGTCTGATGGAGATGTAATAATGTTGCGAGCTATCCATAACAGTAGTTTTCTCTTTGCTGCTTATTTTCTGGACAAGAAACTGATTATAATCTTGCTACGTTAATTTGACGGGTTAACGTTTAATGTCAATTTCAATAACGATTCAATCGGCTAAGGGTACTGGTTAAGTTGAAAAAATACTCTTAATGCAACTATCGTAACAACCAATATTGATATGGAAACTCAATACGCTATGGTAGCAAACTAAACAATTTCGTCGTAAAAATTACATGCGATAGGCAGATCATCCTATGGGAATGTGGAGACTCAACAGGTGATAAGCACCTTCAAATACCCATTTAAAAAAATACTGTGACCCTCGATATCTCATTACTGCCAGTGACAGTTTTCAATTTCCTTTTTTCACACTTCTTCAAGGCAACATCAGAAATCTAGGGGTTTACGCCAATTTCTATGTGCAACTACTGGAATGGCTAGGTTAGGCTAGACGGGTATTACAGTTTTATCATGTTTTTAGGTAAGGTTTTAGCGTTATTGCATTATCTCATCTGATCTTAAGTGACGATACGGCCCAAGATGGTAGATACGGTAAAACTGTGGAGGGACTAGCTCTCAAGTGCAATTGCCGGAACACACCTACTGGTATTTGGCGGTAAATTTTCAACTTGAGGGTGGTAGCTAGCCAGGCGGGCATTAAAAAAAGCCCTACCACCATGCTATGGTGTCCTTATGACGTTATCCTTCACCGAAAGTTCAAGCTCAAAAAAGTTCAAGTTCAAGCTCCCTTGACGCGGAGGCCGTACACACAACCACTGAGCTATCATCGCTTTATGTTATGCTATGTTTTGCTTCATCAACAATTAAGACTCATTCTGGAATTCTAACCTCCTTGTTCGATGCACTAAATAGAAATGCACTACAGATCACCATATTGTCCCATCGAAAACTCAGTTTTTTTAGTTTACTTAAAGTTTAGGGTTATGGCCATAATCTCACCTGATCTTAAGTGACGATACGGCCAAAGTTGGTAGACACTTTAAACCTGTGGAGGAACTAGCTCTCAAGTGCAGCTGCCCGAACACACCTATTGATATTTGGCGGCAGGTTTACAACTTGAGGGTCCTACACTAGCTGACTGTTGAGGGTACTAAAAACCCTACCACCATGCAAAGTTCTAGAATATGAACCCGTTACAATCTATGACTGTTATTAGACTACACTATTACTGAACCTATTTTGCACTAGTCTCAGATTATTCCAAAAGATATAATATCACATGTATGTATTATGTTATAACTGAGTAACTAAGTAGCACCAATTTTGACAGTACTTTTCAAAAGTTTTTCTTAATATGTATATAAACTATATACGGTCTGTCATGGTCGTTGTACACTCACTATTGCACCTAGTTAGGTAAAAATTGTTAAGAAATCGCTACCTACATGTTTACCTAAGTTTACAAATTCAATTCATAATCTATCTGTTAAAACTTGACTATTTTTGGTTTCATTCGTTTTTCTACTTATAGAACAATATTTTAAGATGAAAGTATTGTCATTCTATTTTTGTAATGGTACATGCCAACATGGTTTATAATTTTCATATATTTGTAAGGGCTGGTACCAGTGTACATAGATATTTTATAAGGACAATATTCTCAAAGAACGTGTCAGTCTCAGTCTACTATGATCTTATGGTATTTATAAAAATTACTTAAAATCTAAGACAAAATTCTATAAGATATTGGCGTCTTCATTTGAAGGTGCAGTCAAGATTCTATGGGTGATGCCCTGATTTAATATAATATGCTTTAATTTAATCTATAACAGCTCTTCTTTACGTTTTTTTCCCGGTCATATTCTGTCTTTTTTCCTTTTGCAATCTTTGATCGATGCAATATGTGTTTAGATATATTCAGGAGGTGGGTGATAGTGGTTACAATACAGTTCTAATTACCGTACTACTATCGGCCATGTTCTTATTTGTATATGAATAAATAAATAAATAATAATAATAGTTACAATTCCTACAATATTGTTAAAATGATCACTTATATATCTATACATATAATAAAGCTATAATTTTACCAAATTTGTGTACTAAATATTTTATCTTATACATTATACTATACATATAAATGTATTTTGTTTAAAAGAACATTTTTTTTTGTTCTCATGTAAGCGCATCAATCCGAAAATTAGTCAGACTGGTTAAATTTGAAAGAAAATAACTGATATCATGTGTTAATAATAGTCATCTCATAAAAAATAGGGTTTCTCTGGGATAGGCAATAAATATAAAAATACTCTAGTAAATTAACTTATTGTTGAGTTTTAGTATAAATTTTCTATGTACGATAGCGAGCCACTTATGTAAAATCTTAAATCATATATCAATCATTTCACTTTTATTCATTTCATATCAATTCATTGTACCGTGTAAGTTGAAAATACTGGATCATATAAAAATCAGAACAAAATTGAGCGCAAAAATAAACACAACTACTTATACTAAAAATCACCATAAACAAGATTTGTAACTAGATAGAGATAAAAAAGATATCGACATTTTTCAGAAAAAACTTAGTTATTGCCAAACATCTTAAATATTTTTTGTTACCTCCATAAAATTATCTTTGTAAATTAGAACCAGTATGTTAATGACCACTATTTTAATAGATTAGTAGTTAATTATGAACAAATTAGTTTTCAAATTAATGATGTCATAAACACTTAATAATTAGGCATGAAAAAGAACTCTCTCCTGTAAAAAGTTCAATTTTCGCTTACGGTGTTTTTCTGAAATGGCTGGATATATTTAATTGACATAAATTAACAAATACCTTGTAATAGTAAAGTTGCGAGTACAGTGGCCGCGATACGCGCCCGGGCACAGATCCGCGACATCCTTGCACGTAGAACGCTTTGTTACTAAAGCGCACGTAAGTAACAGAACTCAACTGGGGCTGTGCTATTAGACTAAGGACCCCCCTACTGACTCACTGCCGTCACAAGTGGTGGTCGAGGACACGGAATACTAATCATTCAAAAAGGTATATCAATACATTTTTATTTTTTTACTAACCTTAACCCTTCGGTCCCGTTGATGTAAATTCTCTCAATGTACGTTTGTTTTTCTATCTCTCGAAAACGTATTTAAAAGGATAGATACGTTACCTTTAATAAGTGGGACTCTAATCAATTATGAATTAACTATGATGAATTTTGGTATATATATAGATGACAACCTGGGGGCGGTGATAGGCTCTCGCGAAAAACTTATTGAAAGTGGGGTATAGAGAGGGATAAACTTTGTACGCAACTTTTCATTACGTAATCCGATTTATTTGACAAAATCAATATTAACGGGAGCGAAGCCGCAGGTAAAGCTAGTACTTATAATAATAATATTGCTTGTCAATATTACTTTTTTATGAAAGATTGCCCTGTGTTATTTTCTATACCTATAAAGGAAGGAAAGGTGTATGTAAAATTTCATAATGATCGGTTGAATAGTTTAGGCGTGAAAAGGTAAGAAACCAATTCAGATTCGTATTTACACTGTTGTTTAAGATTTATAACAATCTAGGTATTTGCGAATTCACTTGCGTACGTTGTTAACGTAAGATTCAATAATAAAAGAAAATTAATTTAGAAAAAAAACGAGTTTGCTTTGGACCACACGATTGCTGTAAAACGTCTCTGGCTATGAGAGAAAGAAAATGTGAGCTCGCACCTTTCTCTCTTGTCCCTTCAGTAATATATGAAACGCATGCATGGTGGTCGGACTTTTTCTAATGTCCGACTGGCTAGCTACCACCCATAAGTTGAAAATCTGTCGCCAAATACCAATAGAGAAAATAACAGCCGGCAACGCATCTGCGATTCCTCTGGTGTTGTGGGTGTTCATGGGCGGCGGTGATCACTTTCCATTAGGTGATACGCTTGCTCGTTTGCCCGCTATCACATAAATAAAAACTCTCTCTCTTTTTATCTTCATTAACTTATATCTCCCTCTCAGCTTCCGTTTGCCACGCCCGATCACACTTTTCGTAACACTCTCCTCGCGTATTTACCAGCTTACTCCTCATATCAAGCGTGCGGAAAGAAGTTTTACTTTAAAAATGTTTGACTTTCAAATAGAGCAAAAAACTACTATGAATTGTAATCTTTAACACTCTATTGAATGAATAAACCATTATGAGCTGTTTATAAAATACGTTGGCACTTATTGTGTCGCTTACTGTGTTAAATGTGGCATGGGGTACCTGAGGATCTAAGAAAAACGTGCCGTTCGCAGCTCAAAAAGAAGTTATTTTTAAGTTATATTATTGCAAACAGTAACTATTTTAAAATATTGAAATTAATATACTTACTAATTGTCATAAATCATGTCATATTCATAGGGAGGTCGTAGAAAATGTAACATAGTATCACTAAGAGGACGTGGTGTAAAAAGGTAAAATTTGGTATTTTATGCACCGCCCCTAAGACTAAATTAAATTTAAATTCTAAATTCTAACAAAAGAATGACGGTAAATTTATTAAAAAAAAACAATGAGGAGTAAATTAGATAAGTTATTTTTGCGATATTGCGATATTGCTTATTAGGTTGTAGAGCACTATGATTTTATCTGACTGGATCATAACCACCATATACTAGTTTACCTCAATAATAGGGTTTCATTATGATAGCCACCAGTTTACGACAATTTGACTGGAGTTAATTAAGTATTTCCGATGGTTAGATAATTGAACTTGCGGTGCGTATCACTGTTATAGAATTAAAGGAATCGTGTTGGCAAATTCTTTTACGAATAATGCTGTAGCTAAGTACAGACCTAAGAGAGGCAATCGTCTCCTTAAAATCCGTGGGCATACTCAATGCTTGCTGTGTTGACTTGCACGGAGATGTGAGTTCTAATCCACCTACAATGAGCTTGAGCTTTCGATGAAGGAAAACATCGTGAGGAAACCATTTTATAATTCTCAACTATCTAGCAACCACCCTCAAGTAGAACATCTGCCGCCAAACACCAATAGATATGTTTCGGCAATGTTGCACTTGAGA
This sequence comes from Actias luna, assembly GCA_039707435.1. NCBI lineage: Eukaryota > Metazoa > Arthropoda > Insecta > Lepidoptera > Saturniidae > Actias > Actias luna. Next base: position 3,859,633 of record JAZHAC010000027.1, read on the forward strand.
GCCAGTTCTTCCACAGGTTTAGCGTATCTACCGACTTGGGCCGTATCGTCCCTTAAGATCAGGTGAGATTATGGCTATAACGCTAAAGCTTAAAAATAAAAAAATATGTATGAAACCTGTTAATACTAATAAGAACCAGATCTCGTACGAATCTCGTAATGAAATTCCAAGGAATTGTGATTTTGTGCCGTTGCCGCGAAACCAACAATAATGCAATGATGTAATTGACCTCTTATAAAAATTCCACGTCAATTGAGGTTAAAATAAACGAAATACAATATAAGTATTCATTCAATTTACATCTAAAATAATGGTAAACGTTGGATAGTTATGGTATGCATCAAAACGTATGAACTGTATGTATGTAAATTGTATTAATTATTATATCTTTTTTTATTAAATAAATACAGGTGACCTGCGCAAAACCAGTAAATGTAGATAAACCTTAACTGTCTCAAAAATTTAAGATACCTATATTTATATTATTTATAAATTATGTTTTAATAACGAATGTACATTTTTCACATTATTTTTTTCGTTAATATCACGTTAAAGTGGAAACGACCCGAGACTTTCGTGAACACCTAAGCAGTGATAACTACCGAATACAGTTAAAGAATTATTTGCTAATAGAATTGAACCAGGAACATGCGATATATACACATGAATCCATTTCAGTGTGTTTATTCTGTTATGTATTATCTACCTATTCCTTGACCTATTTCTATCTATGACCAGTTTGTTCTCGCGGTAAGGTGAGTATATGTTCCTTCAATCTGTTAAACTTATTGTCATTGAACTATGGAAGAAATATTACTTTTAGGTAATTCTGGGATAAAATACAATTTGCCCAATTGTTTGCTGTAGGTGTTGTACGTTGCTTACCGAAAGTAATTCAATTGAGATTTAATTTCTACATACATATTAGAGATAATGAAAACGAATATAACTCCGTAAACATTATTTTATTTTCAGTATTTATAAGTATAAAGTTTGGACATCGCACATTTGTCTAGTTTTAATTTCAGCACTCAAAGTGCAATAACTTGCGCTCACGTTTGTAAGTTGATAAAGACGTATTTGTAAGGCAAAATATTATATTCAGTATCTGTTCTCAATGAATAGGCACACAATTGATATATAGTGGTGTGTGTAAGGGCACACAGCAAGACGGCAGGCTGTAGAGCGAGACGCCGCGACAGCCTCCGCGCAGGTAGAGCGAGTCGCTGTAAAGCCATTAGCGGCCAGTCTGAGATAGGCGCATCGCGCGCGCCCGCGTCGTTTCGCCCAACAAAACGCTTCTCATAACCTGATTTGTGAAAACATTGCATTCAATAAGAATCTTACGCCTCTGTACACGTGCTGACTTAAAGTGAATGCTGTATGTATAAAATGTGTGTATAACTAATGTAAGAACAGTGTTAAATGAATGTAGACTCCGGTTAATAGTGCGAATGCCACGGTCCACGGCCTACGCAGCCGGCAGCGTTCCCCTCCTCCGTTCGTTCAAGGCCCAATCGTTGAACTCATGCTGCTTTAGCTTTCGCACGATCACAATACGCCGAGTTAAAAATGATCATCATAATGAAAGAATTATGTACTGACTGAGTTGTTGACGTGAGCGAATTGGCTCTAACAATGTCAATCAACCAGAAAGCGGGCCAGTTTAGTAAACAGAAACAACAACTAGGTAAACAAGGTCCAGAACCGGTCAGCTTTCCACCGCGTTATCATCCGCCGCCGCCGGCCGCAGGTGTCCCCAAACTTGTCACTGTAGACGCCGCCGCGAAGGAGTTCAAACCGCCTTATACAAATAAATCGATCGATCCTACTAAATTACAATATACGCCAGGGGTGCATGGATCGATACCGAATTCGTTTCCGAGCGGATCTGTTGCACTTTCAAAATATCCTCAAGGATATTCCGTGGGGTATCCTTTGCCTCCGGGAGCTCTGCGAGTATTACGACCTTCGGCAGAAATCATAACCAAAGCTATTGTACACGAACCTGTCGAACCAACAGTAAGAGCGAGAAGCGCCGACGATACTCATCGGGCGCAACAGAACATCGAAGAAGACCAGATCCACAGGAGATCTGCAGACATGCTGAAGTTTACCAAACGTGTGGAACCGGAAGGACCGCGTGCATCTAACGACCAGAGGCGTCAGATTCAAGCACTTTTAAATGAAATAAAAGCGCTGAAAGAGGCAAACCGTCGACTCAGCGAAGACAACCAAGAACTTCGTGACCTATGTTGCTTTCTCGATGATGACAGACAAAAGGGTCGTAAGCTTGCTCGGGAATGGCAGAGATTTGGAAGATACACAGCGTCAGTCATGCGCCAAGAAGTGTCAGCGTACCAGAGCAAGCTCAGGGAATTAGATGATAAGCAACAGGAGCTAATAAGAGACAATTTGGAATTAAAAGAGTTATGTTTATATTTAGACGAAGAGCGGGAGAGGAGTACATGTGTGAGTTGTGGTCGACCGACCGGCAGAGAGAGAGATGACGGTGACGGCAGTAGCAGTGGGACGAATGCTGAAGAAGGAACTCGCCCCGCACCCACAGTTCCTATAACACATCCACAGCTCGCAGAAAGAACAGTACAATACGTACGTGATTTAGAGCAGAAAGTCAGGAGGCTAGAAGCTGAGAAAGGTCTAGGGAGTAGTGTAAACGAACGCCCAGAAGCGGTTGTGCGAGCGTTGCAGGTGTTAGAAGTGAGGGAAAGAGTTGAAAGGGAGAGAAGGAGACCTGCGCCTGATTTAGACTCTGGTGAACAAGCTCTAGTGAGAGAAATGTGTAACGTGGTGTGGGGAAAATTGGAGGACGCACCACCCCAGGCGCCACAACGTTGATAGTTTTATAATGAGTTCCATACTTAAGTATTATCAGTAAGTGAGCAGCGAAGCTTTGTGATTGGAATTTGTTGATTGAGGTCACAGCGAGTGCCAAGTTGCTGGGTGACCTAAAGAACGGTTGTGTTTCGATGTCGACCTTGTTTATCTATCCAAGACATAACAGTAACTTAATTTATTGATAAACAAGTTGACTGTAGCTTGCCAAGTTATTATACTATTAATAAATTAATATTTATAACGGAAAGTACAAAAGTATACAGTATAAGTTACTTTGTTTTAAATCAATTCATGAGATAATATTTAGAGGTATTAATAGATCTAATTAGAGGCTAAAGGGCAATTGAAAATATTCAGATGTTCTCGTTTTGTTATCCGCATTGCAGCCCTAAAGGCCTAATAACATGTTTTTGACAGTAATGTTAGATTATATTTGACTTTAATGAAACTTGTCAACTCATACAAAACAATAAAAAAAAATATTATGTGTTTCAATAGTTCCGAAAATAATTTAGATTTCGATTACCTATTTCTTTTAATCTTGCCTAATATTTATTATCATTCGTGTGATTTGGACTTAACAATAACCTATAGGTAATTACCGGCAAAAATAGGTTATTGAAACTAAACTAACGTCACTAATATTAATTAATAGTTAATATTTTTGAGAACGTTATTGTAAGTCATTTTAAATGCTTAAAAAAGGATATTTTTCCAAAAGTTTTCCTTTAACATTTTATTGCCGAATGCGTAGCATCTAGTCAACGAATCTAATTTACAGTGAGCACTTTTATATAAGACCAGACATTTCCTGTTTTAATGCTTGCTCGAATTTGCATTGTATAGTTGTAAGTATAGATTATAAGGCGTTATTAACTTATTAAGATACATCTGCCAGAATAAAATTACTATCACTGTTCAGAGTTTTTTTATCATCTTTAATTATTATAAACTCACTGTTAATTAACACATACATAAGAAATGATATTATGGTAGAACAATTAATGTCTGATTAAAAATCAAAAATACTTGATTCAGTTCATAGTCTGAGAAGGCACTTCTGAAAGTCAAAACATTACCACCACCGATTTGGTTGGAGCTATCACAAAAGAACTGTAAAAGGCTTTGATAGGATTTTTAACTTAGGTATATATTTTTAAAAATGTATAAAAATTTACAAATGTTGTTGTTTCTTCGTCTAATCTTATTAATTTATTGTTTAATTTACTTAGTAAATAAATTTTAGAAGTAAAATATAAATTATCGAACACTTGTTATATTAGTTAAATAAAATAGTTAATGATGCCTCCGACATGTAGATGGGATTCATAAAGAAACTTAGTTTTGCTATTTAAAAAAAAACTGAAAACTGTTTGCTTAGTTTTCGTCAATCGTGTAAAACATAAGCTAAAAAATTGTGTCTAAATCATGAATTTTGACAAAGAATTAAGAGAAATAATGCGTTACCACAATAATAAAACGCATTAGAGAAATAATTAAAGTATGTATCAACTTAAGAATGATTTTAATAAGTCAGGCCAGATATAACAGTTTCATTGTTTGACAAAAACGTTAGCGAAATGTCAAAAGTCATTAACCTCATCTCTGCCGCTGGATACAAATTTCGCCGCCAGTATTTAATTTCACTTTATAAAAATGACTGAAGAAAAAGGCGAAGGACCAGATGACGTTGACACTATCGGTGTATGAATATTAATTTTAATTACTGAGTTAAAATCTTCATATCTTTGTATTTGCTATAGCATCAATAGCTAATTGATACGATCATTAAATAAACATAAAAAATGTATGCATACGTATTAAAAATGGATGTTCCTCCGTCTGTTTGCCTGTTAGTGTTAATATAATTGGAGAACTACTTGAACAGATAAATTTTATTTTTCTTAATATTTGGTAGGCATAATCTCTGTCCAGGTTTTTGGAGTATGTTTAGTTACATAAAACATTAACTGTCTTGGTAGACGTCCTTATTAGTGATACCAGCTTCTACACAGTGCCAGATATTTCCTTCAGATATAATATAAAAAGATTTCCATTAAAATTTACATACGGTTTGATATATACAAACACACATTTTTATACATGCAGAGTGAGATCCAATAGCAGATTATACTTTTAGTAAGGTTGTCTTCTATTGGAAAGAGAATACATCCCGAAACTCATTTAATTTTTTTTCGCTATCCCGAAGAACCTTTACATTTTATGGAATAAAAGTCTTATGTATGTTGATTAATAATAATATTATACTTTCAACTGTGTCAAATTTAATCAAAATCTATTATAATTTAGCGTGATGCGCGTACAAATGATAGACGGTAATATAACCACAATTTAAATACTACTTTTGCTAACGATAAGAAAGTATGAATCAATTATAATTACGAAAAATTATTAAATATACAGATTTACAATTGTACAATACATATATAAAACACAAAATGTCAAGGTAAAAGTAAATTTGAAGATAAAAGTTATACATAAAAATATGCCATATATTATTTAATGTTTTTTTTACGGAACTTTATGAACGTAGTCGCGGGTTCTGCTATACATGATATAAGCTAGGATTTATTATATTCACGACTTAACAAACCGCATACGCGAACACGATCTGAACAGCCTTGAATGTACCCATGCACAATTTAAGTATGTACAGTATTGTGCAAATTAATGGAATCAATCTGAAGATTTACGTTTCTCGCACTTTAGAGCGGTCAAAACATTGAAAATGTAACCTATAATTCTCCGTCTGTTTTTAGAAATTGTGATTTGAAAGACTATTCTATATTTTAAGTTTTAAAAATATATTTGTGGATATTAGAATGCTTGTATAGTCCCTATTAGTATTGTATAGTACAATGACTATTAGTAAGTTTGTGCAGTTAAACTTACCAAGGAAGCATGAACAAACGGATTGGAAAAAGTGGAACAATATAATAAATGCTCTATTTACCGATAAAATTCATTTCATGCTGCATAAAATTACTGCAGCTCATATGAACCAGACTGTAAAACATGCAGTTAAAAAAATGTTTTGGGGTGCTTTTCATACGGAGGCTCGGAAAATTGTTCGTTTGTTTTGTTTGTTGATGATCGAAACGGTCATTTCAGTGTGGTATCATGACGTGAAGATTTCGGAAAACTGTCAAAAATTCGTGGAATCCATGCCAAAACAAATAAAAGCAATAATTAATTAATTAGTAACTAGTGATGCGACTCGATCTGTTTTTTTACTCGAGTGACTCGAGTGAATTTGTTAAATAGGTATTCGAAGGAAAACCAATTTGATTCGAGTTCGTGTGCAATCGAGTTACCGAGTCAACTCGTCGCGCCGAGAAGATTCATTTTATTATACTTTGTTGATTAATGACTTAAATAAGGTAAATAACAAGTTGTATTTTATTTATACTACTAAACATTGCTAATTTAATAAAGGTATTTAAAACTTCTTAATCTAAAGTGATCGAAACTCTGCTCGAGTTATAAATTCTTACTAGAGTGTACATTTAAAACATGTGTACAATTTACAATTTTATAATAATTACATTAAATTTTGTTAATAAAATATTCTCTGTAATTAGTCTTCAAAACGTAAATATCAATGAGAACTCAATTATTAGGATTTGGCATGAAACTAATAACTTCTCAATTTTTGAAAATCATTGAATTTTATAGCGGAAGGTCGTACATTTTTTTCGTGACACTCCATATTTTGCTACCCTCGAAAATCACCCTATATAGTGCCCCGAGTGTAAATCCATCACTGTCTATGCTCATTAGATATACGTGGGCGGGCGGAGCGCTGACGGCGAACGTCATGGTAGAGGCTGGGCGGTGCTACCTAATGGTGACTTCTACCAGGGATGCTACTGCCGTGGAATGAGGAGTGGGAAAGGATTATATGTTTTTAAAAATGGTGCACGTTACGAAGGTATATAAAACTATATTAAGTACTTCTAAACCTCTATTCTATGTCCTCTAATACAGATTGTATACTTTTAGGAAATCATATAAAACAATGATAATTAATAATACTCTTTTTTATAATTAAAATTTAGCGTTATGGCCACAATCTCACCTGATGTTAAATGACGATGTGACCCAAAATGGTGGACGCGCCAAGCCCAGTAGAGGCACTGGCTCTTAAGTATAACTGTTGAAATACACTTATAGGTAATCGCCCGCAGATTTTCAACTTGAAGGTGATAGCTAGCCAGGCAGGTATTAAAAAATGCCCTCTCACTCTGCTATGGTTTCATCACGATGTTTGCCTTCACCGAAAGCTCAGGCAGGAGAGGCTCGGGGGAGGTGCAAGCCGACATGTGGCCGGGGCGTCAAAATGAGGGGGCGCCGCGGTGGTCGTTTGATTGTAGGAACTGATATTATATATATATATATATATATAACTAGTACTACTCACAATATATATATTGATATACTGATATTATATATATATTATATCAGTTCCTACAATCAAACGACCACCGCGGCTCCCCCTCATTTTGACGCCCCGGCCACATGTCGGCTAAGGTTAAGCCTAAAGGTCTACATATATATAGACCTTTTGGATTCCCTTCGTGCTAAAAACATATATTGCCTATGTAATAAATATATTGAGTCTATATTAAAATTTCTAAAGAGCGCTGCTTCAACTGATTTAAACTTTCGGTGCTATGGGTATATGGTACTTCTCTGATCAATGAAAATTATATATATCCTAAGAGGCGGCAATTTGTCTTATTGTTCGCTGCGACATAATTGTTACAGCGGACGTTGGGTCAAGCTCTTTGTAGACGCGGTGTCCGTACGCAGTACCAACTGAGCTATCATCTAATAATTAATATTCAATTTGTCGTATCTTGAATCGAACATATAGTCTTAATTATTCGATAAAAAGCGTGTGGCTCGCTTGATGCTAATAATTAATCTATTGACAACCTTGTACTCTGACACGACATAAGATTATTTCGTTGCGTTCTACTGTAGATTGGATTTGTTTTACTATCACCTCTGCTTCAAGTAGAGATGAATCTCCAGAGATTTCGTTTGATTCTCTGTCATAATTTTTTTGATGATGCAGACTGGAGTTATAAAACAGTTTTATAAAACGGTTAATTACTCAATTATTTGTTCCAAAATAGCATCCATTATTATTTTACGAGTGGAGCTTATTACAGTAAACGGAATGGTATGTTATGGATGTCAATATATGTTTCAAATAGTGATATAATTCCAAAATGTAGGGCAAAATACAGTCACTTGAAACACTACAGAAATACATCAATTTAAAATTATACAATCTTTCATAGGTGAATGGCGTCGAGCAATGAAATATGGCGTCGGGCAAATGATATATCCGGATGGATCTAAATACGAAGGCGATTGGAGGCATGACCTCAAGCAAGGATTTGGCGCTTACTATTACCCTAATGGCGATATTTATGAAGGCGCTTGGTTCAAGGGTAAACGGCACGGTCTTGGCACCTACTTCTTCGCAGAGTACCAAGTGAAATTCATGGGAACATGGATGGAAGGTCGAATGGAAGGACCGGGACAAATAATTTACCCCCGAGTCAGATATCATGGTTCTTGGTTAAAAGGCATACCTAAAGGGCCTGGCTGCTTTGTATTTGAAACGAATAGTATGCAACATGGATTTTATTTATTAATAAAAGATCCTGGCTTGGAAGAATACGGAGAAGGTGAAGAGGAGAAAGATGAGAAAGAAGTTAAAGAGGAAAGAATGGAAGAAGCGGAAGAAGAAAATGAAATTGATGAAACTTTAGGTACTAAATTTTGTCTTATAATATATGAATTTATGATGTATAAGAACTAGATGTTTCATAATCAAGGTGTTCACTTTTTTCTATGATATTGGAACTTCCAAACAATAACTAAAATTATATCTAAGCACGCCCGAGAAGCGAAAAGATATTTTAGGCTTTACTATGGCTGCCAATGAGATCTATGTCATTAACAGTCGTCTTTGTATGGAAACTGTACAATGAGTTGTTGTTTCCTTATTCACAACTAGTATTACTCGCGACTTCGTTTGACTAAACTTTATTGCACGCCTCATACCGCGAAGCGGATGAGGTAGTGCTCCACTCTTGATAGTCAAGATCAAGCAACTTTCTGCTCTTAAACTGCCTCCACCGCAAACAATTTGTATTTATACGATAATATGAATAGATGTATTACAAGAAAATACTTCAAATAATTAATTTCATATTTTGGCTATAACAATTTTATTTTGCTACCTTGAAAAATAAACTGTTTAAAAGAATTTACGTGGATGTTCGGATTTTTTTATGAGGTGTTCACGATAACTTCCGAAAAAATTTACGTATCGAGACCAGGTTTCAGTTATTATCTTTAGAATAACATCAACCAGTTACCTATTTTATATCAATGCCTAGTACCCGTTGTTTAATAGTAATTCTTTTATTGCACACCTTATTTTTGAATTTATTATAATTTACATTTACAAGTTTTGGGTATTGTCATTTTTTTCCTATTTAAGCAAAAGTTAAAGATACCGAAACCATACAGCCGGGTCGAATGTTACTCATAATAAAGGAGTTAGCGCTTCAATTTGATAGAGACTTACTAGGTAAAACTATCAACGGAGTTTTTGAGACAAGCAAAAAAACGTGCTTGCTTAAAAAATATAATAAAAGAATTAATCATTTATAAAATAAGCCAATGTAACAGGTTGTTTTTTCCAAACTTTTTTTCTATCCATCGGGAAATAACAGCTGAATAGGACAGACAACTAAATAGCGCATAAAATTTTACACCTGTCTTGAATTTCAGTATTAGGTCCTGGTTATAAAAGTACTGACTGTAAATCAAAAACACGATTTACAGGTAAAATAGCAGTATGGCGAGCTAGAAATGTGACTGCATACATGGCCGAGTTCTTACCGCCCGAGCCAGTCCCGTTGCCAATTCATGACTCTTTGCCGTCTCTCACGGACGAGAGCATCGAGACCGACGTCATGGTCTTTGAGCTCCCGTCCACAGTAGCTGAAGAGGAAGGCGTTGATGACGGTGACTCTTGGCTCATGCATAGGCAGAAGTTTTTGGAAGAAACTGAACAGAAAGAATAATCTTTACTACGTTGTTAATAAATATCTATTTACTGTGAATAATATTGTTTACTAGCTGACCTGGCAGACCTTGTTCTGCTTTTTCGAGTGGTCAATCACATCGACTACAGCGACATCTATCGCTTTATGATCACTTATCGAGATAAAAATTATCTTATCTTTCAAGTAATTTTTAAAACAACGTGACACGAAATTTTTATATATAAAGATTTAATATATACCTTCTGCATTGGGTTGATGGATTGGTTTTACTCCGCTATTCTCACGCTAACATTTATGTCATAGCAAAGCTCTAAGACTTAATAACGGAAAACCTATAAAAGGATCAAATAGCTAAAGTTTTAAACAAAGGTAAGGTATACCTACTGAATGTCCAAATATAGCGAAGTTAGTACGAAAAATAAAAATAAATGCTTTAGTTGTTGCCAGAGAATAAATAACTAAGAAAAAAAAACCAAGGACAGTTTTAAAACTTCTAGAGGAATCTGTACCTGACTGAGTTCTGATCAGCATATCTGCTTTCCACTGTTTATATTGAATTACTGCGAGTTTTATGAGCTGTCAATATATAAACGTATCTCATAGATTGCTTTTATTTCAAAGATGGTTATTGTTTTTAGATTGCAATGTGCTTATACGATGCAATTAACTTACCATGCAAAAGAAAAAGTTGCTCTGGATTTATTTGTACTTTTTCAAAATTTCAACAAAACTTGCTATGTAGAATATGTTTGTCGCTTTTTGCAGTCTCACCAATTCTTTATGAAAGTCTTATAAAAGAAGTAAAAATACCAGTGAAAATTGTTATGTTATTACTTCAGCCTTATATATTCATTTAAATTTTTTATATTTTGTTGAATATTTTAATTCTTAATAATTTAAAAGTGGATGTTAGATAATTATTTTAAATAGCAGACTAAATAACAGCTTTATTCATAGTACCTATGTAATGTAGACATCATACCATTGTTCCGCTCATAAAATATATTAATAAAGATGTCTGAAAAATATAAATATTATTGAATATAAAAACCTAAATACATATAATCCTTGTGAACTATTACTACTCTGCCTATTGCTGAAAACTATATTAGAATCGGTTGAATAGTTTATACGATCTAAGCGAAAAGTCAGCAGAAGTGACTTAATTTTATACAGTGTAAAGATTATCAGATTTGATTTAAGGATTTTAAACAGTATTATTTATATCAAGAAAAAATATTATTTTCTGTAATGTTTGTTCCTGAATTTGTTAACATATATTTCTCTGTTGTTTTCAAAAATATGATCTGTTAAAAGATTCAAAATTACTATAAGATTTGACCAGTGATTCAAGATATTAAAATACAAAGATTGAAGACACTTTTATTATAAGAAGTTTATTGAGAAAGCTTGGAAATTAAATATTTTTTACACTATACACTAACTTGTAATGATGTAATCAACTAATTTGTAGTAAAAACTGTTTCAAATGTAAAAAAAAGAATTACGTATTACTCTACAACTGTCTCCCCTATCACTAGCCATTTCTAGTTTACAAACAACAAATAAACTAAAACTTTTTGTCTCTAAGCAACTTATTTCTATAAATTATATTGAGCAAAGAAAGTTGAAAGTAATAGGAAATCAGTCAAATATGCATGCCATATAATTTGTTTTAATGTTATTATTATGCTTGAGGATTCTGTGTTGGATTATTATTCGACCCGGAGTTATTGTTTTCAAAGGTGCTTTTATTCTTGAGTAAATAAGCTGCCAAATAGTTGATGGGGTCCGGAGGTCTTTCTTTCGCTAAAGCTGATAATCCTTGCAGAAGTATAGGTACTACGGTCTGGTCTAAATACTGTCGAGTAGGTAACGCGTTGAGATCAATTCTAGATTTGCGATTAGCATTTGTTTCGTTTTCTTTCTCCATTGCTATAACTTTCTGAAAGATGTTTTGAAATAGTTAGTAATATATGTGAAGGCAAGTAGACATTTATCTACTTTACTTTCGTTCGGAATGGTTTCATAATGGAAAAATAAAATAGAATGCAAATTAACCTTTATTGAATCGGATATCTTGGACGGAGGTTTCTCTTCCTTTGTTTGATTGCTTTGAGTTGAAGAATCTGACATGGGTTAGTTATTTCAATTAAACGTTATCAACAAGTATTATGTAAATTATTTATATATTAAGATCAAAGATGCAGAATGAAACCAAAACCCTAATGTCAATTTGATTGTTGTGTTCAATAGTGATGCGAATTTGTGTGTTCTGATACTAAAGGGCCGATTATACAATTAGTGCAGTACTCAATTGATTAGGATATAAACAAGTTGCGTTCTCTTTTTCTCCCTCAGCCTGGCAATAGTTACCATTGTCACGAATTACCACTGCCATTATCAAATAAATAATGTGTCTCGTGATAATTTTAGCATCCTGACAAAGCGGTACATTGATAACTTTGTTAGAACTTTTTGTTCTGATTATTACAATAGTTGATAAGTTAACCGCTGTGTCCTTTATCGTTGAAAGTAATGTAAAAGAACGTTTTACAAGATCACCTACTGGGTTAATTTACTGGGCTGCCTAAAAATTTCTTTAAAATCAGTGCAACCATTTTTTGAGGACATAACAAACATACATATACACTTTGATTTATAAACTACATTGACAATTTTCAACAAAATTTCTACAATAATTTGAAAGTCATGCGTGCGATGAATAAACTTATAGAAATAAATATGTGTTACATACAGATAAATACGATTGCGTAGTTTTATTAACACCTACTAAGGAGTACCACATCGTAAATCATGTAAGCTCAAAAACAATAAAAATTTCATATTTAAGAGACTATAGGAGTTGATTAAACAGATTTTAAAAAATTAATCAAAATGAATATAAATATAACTGCTACAACACTAGTCATAAAAAAAATTATTACGAAGAGTGTTAAAATTACATCGTATTTGCCAGTGTCAGTGTACTTTTATTTTCCATATAACACAAGGGCTCTTTCGGGATAGAAGATATAACACTATATAGCCTCCAACATCATTTCACCGAATAAATTAAATATTGGTACGTATATATTTTTAATGTATAAAGATTTTATGTTTTTTCTGAAGGTGCTTTAGCGGTTTAGTTGTTATTGTTTTGGCTATTGTAAAGATCAGGATGTCTGCCAAGCCATTTAGGTAGTTGTATAAAAAATGGCTTATAAAATGCGCAAAGATTAGCTAGATGTTTTATAGTAACATATTATAATGTGTTGGCTTGATGTATTTTAAATTGGTAACGGTTTTTTGAAATGACACTATTTGAAATGTCGGCGTTTGTAAAATTTTAAACTTCAGTTTCGCCAAAATCATGATTTTTAGTATAAACTAAGTATCGTTTATTCATTAAAAATACGAAATGACCATTATTTAATATCATAATTAGGCTACAGAAGTTATATTTATATGAATTTTTAATAATATTTATGTATGCACTAGGATGAAATTCAAATATAATGCTTGTAGAGTATTGTAACATGAAGAACAATCTTGATTTTGTTGGTAGGTTTTGCCTTTATCGAGATCTGCACGAATTGTCATTTTTCGCGTCCACAAGTGACGTCGAAATTAAATTTAAACAAATAAATTAAAGGGAATAAAAACACAGAGACATAAATAACACTGAAAATTTATTTTACAAAAAAACATTCACTTAACATCTAAACATTTATTGAAAACATTGTAAATTATACAATTTAACACTTGACACACATTCCTACATTGAAAACTTTATAATAAATACTAACACTGAGAAAATTATTACTAATATTTAATTCAAAGTTTTACAAAGTGTTCGCAAATTCTATTAACTAATAATTTCTAATTCCCTTTTTCAATCTCACAAATAGTATTATATTTCACAATATTTATAAGTTTTACTTTAATTCTAAGTGATTTCAAGTTTAGATAAAATAGAATATTTAGATTTTAATGTAGACGATAAGTCAGAGAAGAAGTACTCATTACTTCTATCTTTATATACCTTATATAGAATTAGTGTTACTTATATATTTTTATGTACACTTTGTTATGCCTTTCCCAAAGTAACAATGTTTATTTATATTATGTTACAGACTGTGAACGAGGAGTTCCTTTCCTAATTATTTGATTGATATAGGAGTTATTTTGCATCTCCGATTAGAACGCCTTGTATCGGAACAGTCGACATCGATATGAGATATTCGATGTACGAGTGAAACACGTGTTATGCCACATACCCACAGTTGGTTCAAGCATCCGTCATCCCTCGATGTGTATAATAATTGATAAAATAATTTATAATAACTGTTTTATGTGACGTAGCAGTGACCAATCAATTCCAGTTAAATGTGGAAAGTAGCGTCAACTCCAAAATTACTTCCATCCATATAAAAGTAATGTCAAATGAGTTGACCGTGATCACATTTAAAGTTTTCAATCGTATATATAAAGTTATTTATCTCGTGTCTTTAGGATGTAAGTTACAAATACATAATGTTATAACTCAAAATAAAAAAAAACAATAAAAGAAATAATAAATATTTATGTCATTTTATTTCATTGTTTATTTTAAATTGTTAAATAACTGTATTCAATCAATTTTATTTCACATATAATAACTATTTATGACTGTTTAATTTCAAATGTGGTTTAATAATATTTGCATATAAATTATATATATAATATGTAATTTGATTGCATACATCAAAAATACAAAGATATAAAAAATGATGTAAATTACAAGAAAATATTATATTGGTGAATTAAAACCTTCTGAATGAGTGTAACAAAGTAATAAATATGCTCTTGGCAATTTTGACAGATTACTTTCTCGCTTCTACCTTGAAGTTGACTATAAAAATCACTTTATAACAACACATCCAACAACGAACTTCATGGTGTGTTACGTAGGCCCAGGCTCTTCCAGTTCAAGTTAAACAATTAGTCTTATTAATTTCTCATACCCCGTCAAAATAAGTATAGCTTAAGAAAAATGACAAGGTTGAAAATCATGTAAGGAATTCCTAGGTGGATAGTTTTTAGCGTTTTGATAGTGCTAAAATTGGAAAAGTAAGTTTAAACATATCAGGTATACAATGTTTATTGCTCAAAACATTTGGCCGTATTTAGAATTCTATTAAACTATTGATGTGATACTAAGGAGGCATTCAATTTTCAACCAAATTTTTAAGGACTTGGAGAAAGTCTGCTATTCGTCTAGGGTCCACTACTGCATAGAAGATAGAGACGATCCTTTTAAAGTCTGTGACCCCAATAAATAGGTTCCTTGAAAATCAGAGATTGTCATAGTTTTGCTATAGATGTCCATATAGATATTTAGTTGAAGAAAAGATTGATAAATGTTTTACTTATGAAGTAAATATTAATCAATACTCAAAATCTTATGAAGAATTCTAATACTTTAGGAATTAAAGAATATAATTTATTACTTTACAAAGAACTGAAATATTAAAATGTGATGTATTTAACGAGTAGAATACAAAAAACCCCTGTCTGTCATATGAAATACCAATTTAAGCGAGAATTGAGCCTACAATTACAATGCTATGAGACCAATGTTTGTGACGTCATTTTTGTTTTAGGTAACCTGGCTTAGAGATAAAATCTCACTGGTTAATTTTAATAGAAATACTGAAGCATATCCTACTGACCACCTGTTTTATCTTCTAGTCATATGACACCGGCGGAATGGGTCACTTCGCGTATGCCACCGCTCCAATAAAAATAAGAAGAGACCAATGTTTCAAGGATATTTATAACACTCGCGATATCGTCAGACATCAAATTCGAAACATTTTTAAAGTGCTACCTTAAAATTTAGCTCACTACTAAAAGGAGTACCTAATGGGTTTCCCCCACGGGTATAGATATATGTTTGCATGTACATTGTACATATACACATATGTATGTACTACATAAGATGTAGATAGAATATTAAATTTTCATCTTTGGTAACCGCCACATATAGTACTGCTGGACCGATTTCGCTATCTTTTCATTGTTCATAATAGTCCAGATAAAAATTTTAGGGTAGTGAAAAATTGAAAACGTTTCTTTATAATTTGGAAAACTCGGAAAAAACAGGTGTATTTTTTAAGAGACTTTTGTATGAATTATGATTCACGATCGATATTCGGTTTGTTCGATATTGTTCTGGAGAAGGTTTTAAGAAAATAGGGTGGGATAGTTTGCGTTTTTGCGGGGTTATTGACCACCATAAAGAGAAAAATAACGACAGCCGAGTGAATTAAAAGTGCTACAATAACCTAAAAAAGTTTTTAGAGAAATGGCAACGCGCATGTGATGCTTTTTGTCAGCCGCGGATCAAAGATTGTGGTCACATGCGAGATGACGTATGAACTTGCTCATGATAAATATAGTGTATTCCTACAAAGGAGATGTTTATAAAATATACGGTCCTGAGCAAAGCTGGTGGGCAAACACTAAACGTGAAAGTGTCATGGCACAAGTTGGAGTCAGCCTAACTTTTAGTTAATAAGTGTTAGGAACCAGACGAACGCAGCCATAGCGTTGTTTTCCAAAACTTTATAAACTTTTTTTTACGAGACTGTAGTTAGCTGTCAACACTTATAATGTACTGTACTTGTCCTTGTTGTAATATTAAATTATGCGTGTTAATTTACAATCTCTGCTTTTAATTCAACAGTGAGATTAAGGTAACCCTGTTAGGGTTGTGGACGTGTCCATCGTGCCCAACGGTGGATCCACGCTTGTTACTTGTGTTGCAGGCGTTAATCAGTAATCGCTTCCAATCAAGTAGACTTCATATTTGTATATCGCAATCGTGTTTTTGAATTTTCACTTCTTACGCGTGATACACAGGCACTACTTTTTTATAAATTAATAAACAAATGTTACGTATCAGTAAACGATTTAATACACTTTCTATACACAACAAATCAGTTCAGCGCTTGGAGGGGATCCATCCAAGTCTTTGTAGGGCCGCATGTTAAGTCCTAAGATAATGCGGCGGCGGGGGAGGTGGAGGCGCGGGCCGCAAGCGAGGACCTCGCTCCAACTGCCGCCTCCACGACGCCATTGCTTCGCTTAACGTCCACAGTTCTGACAGCAGTGATAGATCCAGCTGGCGAAGGCTGGCCTGGAAATAAACAACGTAAACTTATTAATAAAAAGAAAATCTATATGGTATACTAGACATTACGTGCGGCTTCGCTCGCGTTAATGTTGATTTTGTCACAAAATCGGATGATGTAATAAAAAAAATCATACAAAGTTTATCCCTCTCTTAAACCAACTACCTAGAAGTTTTTCGAGAAAAAAAGTAGTCTATCACCGTTTCCACGTTCCCATCTATCTTTATACCAAAATTCATTATAATCTACTGAGTGGTTTAGGAGTGAACGCGTAATAAACAAACACACTCACTTTCGTAATTATAATATTGTAAGGATAAGGATATAGAGCTTTATTAATATTATAAGGGCAAAAAGTTTTTTGTTTGAACCCGTTCATCTTAGGAACTGCCAGTCGACTTTAAATATTCTTTTTGTATTTGATTGACAATAATCGAGGAAGGTTTTAGGCTTATTTAACATCACACTACCACCAACGGCGGATAAGCTGTATTGATTTTTTTTTTATTAAAACGGGCAAAAATGGGTTAATAACTTTAATTCGACGATAACGAAGTTACGGGCACAGCTTATTATAAAATAAAAGAGAACTGCCCAACGGAACAGAAGGCTTTAATGAACCGTAAAATAATTTCCATAACTAATTTATCCGGCGACACTCGATAACAAACCGGACATCTTAAGAGTAGGGAGGATGTTCTGTTGAATATTAAATAGCCATCAAAATTTCATTTATAACGACTATAAAACGATTTTACAGTACCAGAAATCGTCGACAACAAACGACTTACCTACCGAACCGAGCTTTCGGATGCTAAAATGTTCAATATTCAATACACGTGAAACTGAACAGGGAAAGTTAAATTATACGCCTATAATTCTAGTTTTCAGTTCACAACAACGGTTTCAAGAATATGTTTAATGTTAAACACTGGCCGACCTAATTCTTTTAAATTAAGCAAACTTTCGCTAATACACGAGGTTCATTCAATAAAGATATTGTTTCGAACGGCTTACCTTTTGTTTTCTTTTAAACAACATTGGGTGTGGATATTGTATGCCTCATGAACTGTGTGACCTTAATTATGTTTTGATTACGGCCGGCAATAATATAGCGGATTATTTACATATATAGAGTACGGTCGGGAATTTTTAGCTAATTTATGAAGACATCAAAAGGCGTTGCAACAAACCAAATAGTTTTTTTGTGTATTTATTTTTCAAATAAAGCTTTACAAGAAGAAAAACACTGATATGGTCGGTAATGGTACGAATTATTTCTGCACATATGTCACTATCAGACAAAACCCTGTGTTTCCACGAACTTTAAAAGCACATAATTGATTGATCACACTGATTTTTTTGAGTAAGATTTGAGCCTGCGGTATTTAACGAGCACTTACGGGGTGCTAGGTCAACTCCTGTGGATAACTAACACCCTCGAATTAAAAATCTGTCACCAATCATTTATAGCTATGTTCAAAAAGTTATATTTCATATTTATATTCACTATTAGACTTGGCCTTGTCATTTAATATCTGGGGTGATTATGGTCATACTATCAAACTATAACGTCTAAGGAGATTAGACAAGGCTTTGATTATCGAGGCGCATAAATCTATATTAATATTATAAAGCGGAAAAGTTTGTTTGTTTGAATGCATTTAGGAACTACTGGTCAAATTAAAAAAATATATATTTTTCTCATTTTATATCGAGGTTATGGAACAAGGCCTTAGGCTATTTAACATTACACTATCACCAAGTTCAGCATAACTGAAAAAATTAAGGTAAAAACGGGCAAAAATTGTTAAACAGTTTTTAATTGCACGCGAATTAAGTTGCGTTTTTTTTTTCGATTAGACATGCTGTTAGGCCTAGCGGCTTTCACGGCTTCACCGATCTTGGGGGTCGAGTACAGAAGGCATTTAGTATGTAGGGTAATATGAATCGCAGGCACAGCTAGTATATATATAAAGACCTTGGTGAAGTGACTCAACAACGCACAGACAACGACAACTACAAAACCTATAAATTGGAGCGGTAGTTCCTTTTTGTAATGTAGATGGGCCTTTTAAAAAGAGATTTTTATAAATTTGGTTTCTAGGACCATAAAGAGAGATGGAAAAATTCATATGGGAGAGAAAGAATATCTACACTTATTGATTTTAAAGTATGCATACTCTTCAACAAAATGAAAGTATTACATGGGTAAAATAGGGGATGAAATTTTTCATGAATACTTTTACTGTGATATCCCTAAAACTAGCAAACTTACTGGCTTGATATTTGCCATGAATATTTTTTATAGTTAGGTTTAGTGTTATGGTTATAATCTCTGATGTTAAATGACGATGAGGCCCAAGATGGTGGACAGGCTAAGCCTAGTGGCGGGACTGGCTCTCAAGTTCAACTGCCAGAACACACGTATAAGTATTTGGCGGCAGATTTTCTACTTGAATGTAGTAGCCAGTCAGTGAGCGGTCATTAGAAACATCTCTACCACCATGCGATATTGTCGATATATGTTATAATAGACACATATCATGATATACTGATCACGCGTGATTGACGAGAATACTGCGAACAAAGTCGTGGAACACCAGGTAGTAATATAAAATTTCCTCCCATGAAACGTTGATGGTGGGAAATCCCATAGATATAAAACCTTTTATTAATACGAGATACTCAGCGACGTAGTTTTGTTCAAGCTAACGCAGGCTCCGAGTATTGCGTTAGATCGGAATGCAGTATGATCACGACCGAATGTGGGTCGTGGCGGCAAACCCCGCACAGCCACTGCACTACCTACAGCCGTCACATTCACGAAGACCAAAACAGATCTAGGCCAGCAGGTTTAGCTGACGAATTATTCATGACCTAGGTAATAGCTGTACTAGTGACAGGTGCCATAAACGTGTTTATAACCTTATGTAGCGGTACGAGCAGTAAAAAACTTATTTTGTCAGATGATATAGATAATTTTTTACAGGTAAAAGAATGGACAGCACTTGTTTATTTTCATTTATTTTCCTAACAAGAAAGTAAATTATTTTTATTAATAGAACAATGTAAACATAATCATAACAATACAAATTACATTAAAATGGTGCGGACCGAGAGTCTGCAGTGTAGAAAAAAATTTAACTTACTATACCTGTGACTTTGTATGTGTAAACTAAAATTTTATTTAATAATTTTTGTAGATTTTTATAACTTTTTCCAATACAGCTTTGCTTCCGTTGATAGAAGTGTGATGAAAAAACAGCCTAAAACATGTCCGAATTATTGCTCTATCAAATATTAAAATAATTTATAAAATCCGACAGGTAGTTTTTAGATTTACATATTCAAACAAACTTTTCTGCTTTATAATACTAATATAGATTACAATAATATTAATTAGCCTAGGATAGGTACAAGTTACATCTATTCCTTCGACATTTCAATTTGCATAATTCGATAACCACGCATTAGTATTATGTATACAGCATTGTATTTTATGTAAATTAATATAAATCTATCTTTTTGTTAATTTATGGTTTAATATAATAAAGAAATAAATTTTGTTAAAATTATTCCTAATCTTCGGAGCTACTGATTCTATTATCACTTATAGGTGCATTGCATTCAGTATTCTTCACAATATATCTCTATATTTTCTTTGGAGAGATATACATATATACAGAGACAACTAAAACATTAATAAAATTCGTGTACATATATCACTGTTAGTGAAACATCAAGAAACAATGTGTAAATCATCTCTTAATAGGTATGTGTAACTAAAAATAAAGCTGACGCCTCGTTCAACAAACAATTAACTGCACGGCTGATAACGCGATTAGTGTCAGAAAAAAACATCATGTACATTCCGTAATTGTATCATAGCATGCGACTGGTTATTGCAGAGTGAAAATTAATATCATTCGCATATCCGAAGAGATTATGCAGGGTGAAAAGGGAAAGTGCTCGAGATTTGCTTCGCGCTTCGTTGGTGATGTTCCATTAACAGTGGCATGATGCATCCGATTAATAACCATTCAAGCGACAATAGTAATGTTACGACATTTTATGAGTTTCTTTTTCTAGAAATTACTTGAGAATTCATAAAACCACGGACGAGACGTTCAATATGAAATGAGAATGTTATACAAACTTTTTGGACATTAAAACAGTAAGTACTAGCTGGAAAATTAGATTTTATCTGTTTTTGGCAGGATTTTATTTTTTCATGTTATAGTTTTTAGTGTAATTCATAACTTACGTTGTTATTTATCCCTATATTATAAAACTAGCTTGGACCTGTTACTTGGCTCGCGTGGAACTAAAAAATATTTAATAAGTTTTGCCCGTTTTTATAGCTCCAGTAGTGGCTTTTTGCATTAAATAATTTGGCGTGCGTGCATAAAGTAAGCAGTTTACAAGTAATAATAACTGTGGTGGGCATGATTTGTTAGTTCCAACAATTTCTTCTTGGACAGTTGCTGTATTGTCTTGTTAAAATGTTGCATGAACCCTAAAGATTTGCAAGGTATTTTACCATTCTACGTGATTTTGGTGTAACTGAGTTTAAACAAGTTGTCGCTAAATGAGAAGAAAAACATTGCTGTTTGTTCTAGCATTTTGGTGAAAATGAAAAATAATACGCCATTCTGTGTATGCTTGAACCACTTTGTTTAGGAAAAAGTCAAACAAAATTTACAGGATAAATTAGGATTGATAGGTTTATCGTATTGAATAGTTGCAAATATATCGCTAATTGGTTTATTATTTGAAAATCCATTAGTAATAGATATATTTTAGCTTTTATGACACGAATAAAAGCTTTGTTTATTCGAAGAATGCGAAACTGAAACATTTTTATTTATGTAACACACTAGAGCTATGTAGGAACTGCTTTACAGTTCAAAGATCAGAACAGTTCCAAGCAGTTACTTATAAATACCCGATTTTTAACTGTTTACCTGAATATTAATAAAAAAAATATCACAAGGTAAAATATTTCATATAAGAATCAAACATAAAACAGCTATTATTATAAACGAATACAGAACGTCTGGAAGCAATCTTGGTCAATTTATATTCATCTTGTAAAGTGCCCGGCCACTGTTCACAATGAAAATTAATTTTATAAAAGAAAATAAATCTCCGTACGTACCGAGAGCATACAGAAATTATTGGCCACATTCCATGAAATATTTGAATTCTAATTCAATGTGCTACTATTTAAACAAACAAAATCAAAATATTTTCATTCCAGACTTTAATTCCTAATAATTTATAGCAAGATGTAGTAGTGAGGCCGGTAAAAACATATGCCCGTAGTACATAGCTTTGCCAAATGAATATCTTGATTACACAAACATTGCCGAGGTCAAACAACCATTCTACAAAATTCTATTTAATCTACAATAATTATTTTTTATGTTTGGCAAATCGCCTAATTTTGAACATACGTATTTATTATCTTGTTTAATAGAATCAATGTCTTTGCAGCTAGCGACAAAATTTAATAGTATTATTAAGTTTGTTACTTGATATGCAAGATATTGCATCTATTTCTAAAAGCCCTAGCAAAGTTACTATGAGGTCTAGTTAAAGAGATGGTAGCTCAATTAGTAGTGCATATGGACGCTAAATCAATGACCGTAAGTTCGTTTCCCTGTAATGAGTCCGAACTTTCAGTAAAGAAAAACATCGTGCAGAAACCATAGCTTGGTGGTAAGGCTTCTTCTAATGCTTGCCTGGCTAGATATCAACCTCAAGTCGAAATTCTGCCGCCAAATACCTATAGGTGTGTTCCGGCAGTTACACTTAAAAGCCAGTCCTTACACTAAGCTTAGTGTGTCCACTATCTTGGATCACATCGTCAGTTAACATCAAGTTAGATTGTGGCCATAAAGATAAAACCTATAATTTAAAAAATATAACGATGTTACCGTACCTCTGACTAGGATAACGAATAGAATAAGAAAATTTAAATTTAAATCTAAAACTACGTGACTACCTGTCCCTTAATTTGAAATAATCGTGTGCTGGGTTTTTATTGCCGTATAAGTTTCTAAGATCAAATATTCTGTTTACATTATTATCAAGTAAAAGGCTTTCTTAATTAGCCACATCTTTTTTAGTATAACTGGTTCCCCCTTTTGAATAATAAACATTATTGTAGATTATTTGTATACATTGCTTAAAACTCTCCATACAAAGTGATTGTATATATATACACTTTTCAAAATATATGTTACACAAATTAGATACCTACCCCAAAAACTAAAGATTTTTTTTCTCGGACAAAAAACAAGTGAGTGTTTCTCAAACCTATAGCATTACGTACCCCTATTTGCTTTCAAAGATAATGTTAAAGAGCTTATAAAAGGGTGTATTTATGTAATGTATTCAAAAGAACTAAACTCACAGAGAGCATTAGATAAGTGTTCTTAATGATTCTGACGTGTAGACTAGTTTTTGTCTCAAACACAATCGATTCTAGAAGGAATGTAGTTTGTTTCATTCTTAATTCAGATTCCTGTATTTCGATTTAATGATTACCAGGTGCGCAGATTCTATTTCGTAAAAGTAATTACGTAAGGTTAATTAATCAAATTAGATAAATCATTTGAGCAGTCAATATTAAGTAAATTTTATCACATACCTAAATCATTAATTAGACTATCTAAAGGGGCACTCGTACTTAACTTTGAGAAACCACTAACATAAATAAAAGTGTTTTACAGATTAAAATTTTTATAATACAGCATTCTGACATTAAGCATGTTAATTTAGATTGTTTGAATGTTCTTGGCAAATCAATTTTATTATCAAGAAATGATTTATCAGTTGAAAAATCATCGCAATTTGATTGAAGCAATTATATAAAAAGCATTGTTCGTCACAACATAATTTGGTATTTAAAGTAATATGAATAAAACCCAAAGTACTATCTGGTTTTCATTCATCATTTGCTGAGTGCAGGACTTCCGTGTCACGTTATCGTAAAAGGAGTACCAGTTACATCAAATCTAATAAGGCATCGTAAAAGCTTTTTATAATGGAACCCATAATATGACAGAAGGGTGGCAAGCGATCAGTTAATTGAATTAGACTGTACACACCCCCGAATATTAATGGCCATTTTACTTTTCTGTCGTCCATAAACCAGGAAACTACTATTCTTTTTATTAGAAACAAGGAAATTATTGGGTAGGTTGTATTACATTGTTAATTCATGTATTCTGTACCTAAAATGGTAGAATTGTTAGATTATATATATATGTATATTTTGAGTGTGCCACATCACGCTATGGACTTTCATTTCACAAACAATCATAGAACAGAATGGAACATTATTTTTATAAAACATATTAAAATAAAATGATTATACAAAGTTTGGTTTAAAGTACATGAATATTACCTACGTCATACAACTTGACTTTCAAAAATGGAGGCTTAGGTTAAACTATATTTCTATCTTACTGAAGTACAGAACATCTAATACAACGTACTACATATTACTGATTACTAATTACGTTCGATTTGTTTGATGGTACGCAGTTAAAATAGCCTAAAAATGCTTGCAGTACCAAAGGCAGGAATCTTACTCGCATCAAGAAGACAACACAAGGTTATTTGGCCCCGATCTCCTATGGGAGTGAAAGTATTTCACCAGTCAGGTTCTCCCATGAAGAGATTTCTCCGAGTCCTATTTTTCTTAAACAATACCTCGTATAAATATCCTTTTTACAAAATATAGCTGTTCTGTTGCTCATTATGCGCACTGATATTAAATGACTTGTACGACAACAACTCTACTTAACATCAAATACATTATTAGCTTTCACTCGAAGATTTTTACGTTTGTATATGAAAAAGATGCATCAAAGAGCATATTAAGTATCAATCCTAAGTTGAGCACCTTAAGCAATAAATCTGTGTTGTTTTTAAGAAGCAAAGCGAGCGGTTAAATCAACAACTGGACTTGTTGTTGTTACATGTAGTTCAAAGGAAGCCCCTATTAGTGCATCAACGTCCGGTCCATTGTGTTCCGATTCGTCTATGGTACAAATTCTATTTGCTGTAGGTACTCTGTATTCTTCCTTAACATATTTTTTTCTTAAAACTCGAAAATAGCATAACTGTTATAAATATTTGCAAACCAAATGATGTTGATTTTTAAACCTTACCCATATAGCATTTGTATTTTTTATTAGTAATTTCAGTTATTAACGCTATTTTAAGTTATTTATGGATTAGGTGTTTTTATCCAGATTATAGGCCTATTTTTATTTAAGAATATGGCATAGATAGTGCACAGCTAAAGCCTAATGTTAGAACTGAGGCTCAAGTGGACCTGCCGGAACACTAAAACATAATTGCCGACATTTTTTTTATTTGATTGTAGTAGATGCTAGCCAGAGATGTATTCCCATGTTATGGATTGATCATATTTTTCTCAATTGAAAGCTTATTAGAAGGTTTAGAACTCACGTCGATTATTACTATGACAGCATGGGTTCAAATGCAATAGACTTTCAAGCAATGAGTACGCAGTGGTAGCGTGTATGGATGTCGTGTTAATGAACGTTGAATCCCTGTAATAATGAGCCTGAGCATTCTGTGAAAGAAAACATCGTGTTGAAAGGCATGGTGGTAGGGTTTTCTAAAGTCCGCCTGGCTAATTTACAAACTCAAATTGTAAATAAGTGTTTTATGGTAGTCACACCTTTGAGCCAGTTCTTCTACTAGCCTTTAAATGTCTACTATTTTAGGTCACTTAACAGCAACTGAGATTGTATAGTCATAACGCTAAACCTATAAAGTGTAAAAAAGTCTAGTTAGTTTAGACACACGAACAGTGTTAGACTTTTACATACTGAAATAACTAGAGACCCAAATAGCAGGCAATTGGCTAAGCCTAAAAAAAACCTGCCCCAGCGCACGTAGGCCACAATTTACTATAGTTACATAGTTTATTAATTGGAGTTATATAAGTTCAGTGTATGTTTTGTTTACATATTTTGAGCCGATTTATTAACTTTATATGCTATGCTAGTATATGCTCACAACATTTTGGTTATTGTCGATCGAATATATCTTGCTCAGTCTTTTTAAATAATGATTTCTTATGTTTACGCGAATATTACTCATCGAAATAAAACTTATTTAAATAGATTTTATCGCGGTTATTTATTAATTTTGTTCCCGACGATTCCAAAGCTTTTCAGCCTTCGTGGTCACGGGGTAGACTTACCCCACCCACCACCACCACCAGCCCAGTCTTTTTACAATAATTATATAAGGTCGAGTAGTACCCCTCAGTTATCCAGTTCTATATTACATAAATGTTTGCGCCCTCCGTTACATTTACTTTCAGTTTAGCTGATTTCGAATTATGAAGGAGAGTTTTATTTCCATATTTCTTGTTTAATTCTATTGTTTACTTTCTATTTAAAATTTTATTTTTTCAATTTATAGTGTTGTAGTTCTGATATAGTTTCAGTTTTAAAATGCCTACGTGTTCTCACAAAGGTGTTTATTATATTATTTTTTAATGGCGTTACTTGAAAAGCTTCGAGTTCAAAGTGATCTATTTCAACGAAGATCAAAGTACGCCTTGAGTATAACGAAGCACAGTTACGCCATAAAAATACAAAGTTACATTAGAAATTATAACAAGTTGTATTTTTTTAAGATTTATGCAGAACGAATAAAATTAACAATTATATGAAAACACTTATATGTTAACTAAATAACTTAGCTTCTACCTTGCAGAAGTGAGGCATCTATGCTTCTATTCTTATATCACATCACATTCTCACATCAGATGTAAACCTGTAATTATTAAATACCATTCATACCCGAAAACATCAAAAAAATTAGAAGACCTATTTCAATGAGGTTAACTAAATGATATGTGACCGCATAATTAGTTTTGACGTTATTAAATTTCCGAAAACGACAAAGATGGGTTATTCACTAAATAGCTTCCCTCATGTTAGAGTAGATATTATCTGTTGAAAATCATTGTTCTATCTCTAGGAAATAAAAACCTGGTGGAAGGTAATTTTCTAAGGCCAGAGCTTTGGTCCTTAGCGTTCGTATGCGACCAGCGTACGTCAGACCGGTTAGGGAGGAGACTAGCAAGTCCGAATGAGCATTCACCGCCAAAGAATAAAGAAGTGTGGACGAGGGCACTGTTCTCTGGCAATAGGGAAGCTTGAAGTGTTTGTTTTAGTGGGTAGTGTTGGGTGACTAACACTAGATGAGTCACCACATGCCCCTCTAGCCATGGATTGACCCCAGGTGATACGCTTGCGTCTTGCGATGAGGACGTCCGTATAGAATACGATTTTAAACACCATTGTCACGAAAAAAAAAGGAACATAACCCTGACAACGTTTATGCAAAATATCGTAATGATCGATGGAGTAGTTATGACTCGAATGCGTAACAAATAAACAAACTCACATTTCCATTAATATTAGTAAGAAAAGGAGTCAAATATAACCGGTAATATGAATAGCACAATACAGGGGTTGCCAAAGTGTCCACCGCGGCGCCCTGGTGCACCGTAGAGTGTGAAGAAGGGCGCCATAAAGAGATTCTCTTCACCATTTGTCGAAATGTTATGTGTTTGTGGGTACAAAATAAACAATTTAATTTATATACCTGTCTACGTGCTTGGAAACTGTTAATTTTATATTTATATAAATAAACGGTTTCGATTCATAATGTGGATGTTTTAATTTTTTTTCCTATCTACATAACTACTATCATTGTACTTATCTATTTTGACCAGCTATAGTAAATAGTAAATACGTGCGCCGTGAACTGAAAACGATTGGGAACCTCTGGCATAATATCTCATTATGTAGAAAGATCTAGAAAGGTATCACTTTCGAACTGGTACCGATTCTTGTTTAGAGAAGGGCTAACGCCGGCGCCACGGGAGCACCCACGTGTCGCATTATAATTTGAATTCAATACATATCGTATAAGATTTCTTGATAATTATGATAATTGTCGGAGGGTCCGGAAGACAGCACGTTGTGTCGGATCCACTGAGATTCCTGTTCGGTGCGGTGCGTAGGTAGTATGTTTTAACTTGTAAATTAATTTTGAAGTTGAGCGGTTGATAAAAATGCAGAAGCAGTGAGGCATTTTAATTACGTCCCATGATACGTTAATTTTCCATCTCACTATAATGTGTTGGATTCCACACCAATGAGATTATGCATAATTTTTAATTAGTAGACTATGGAAAGTATCTTTTAGATTAGTAAAACTCAAGTGAATACTTGAAGTGAGAGGTATTATATAGTAACAACTACCCATGTTTTAATTTATAAATTCATAACTAGTATATTTTTCATTAGTATTTATTGAGTTAAAGCGTTTGACTTGAAGTTACCTAACGTGACTGAAGGATATTTAAATGCTGACCATGTATAGATATTCGGCGACAAATCTTTAACTCGAAGGTTCTCGCTAAGTAGGTAAACGTCCTGATAATATGTTATTTTAAATACAAATATCTATAAAAATATGAAAGATCGCTGTGTATGCACGTAGATTTCCTCATTTGAATGGGGTCGACCAATTTTATCTTCTCATTTATACTCATGGGCCGACCTTCTTAGTTATAGTTGTGGACCCGGTTGTCAAAACACTAATTTTTAATTAACATATATTCTGTAATTTTCTGTTTCTAGAACGTGTAAATATTTTTCAATTCGTGGAACTTATTAATCTGTTGCATCACAATATTAGTCTAACTAAGGCTGTGTTAGTAAAAATATAAAAATTATACCTTCAGTGTTCCCATTTTCAAACTGTAAAATACATAAATATAGTAGCTGTCCTGGCATATGATGCCCTATATTTTCCAATAATTAATAAACCACAAATGGGCGCGATATGTGAACCACAGAATCATTTATTGCATTCTGATATACCATAATAACCTTTTATATGAAACACAACTTAAATCTTTAGTTAAGCAGCCGATTATAGAACGGAAAAAAGTATTGAAAATCATCAAGAAGTTTATTTACTACAAAATCGTACCTATTAACCATTATCGGTGAGAAACACTTTTTTATAAGCTAAAGGGTATTGCATATGTTAATTCATAACACTAGATATGACTATGTAAAATATCAGAGGTATGCACTTAGAGATGACGATGGCTCAGTTAGTAGTGTGCACGAACGCCGTGTCAATAGACGTGGAGTTCGAATCTTTGCAATGAGTCTGAGCTTTCAGTGAAAAAAAACGTCGTGATGAAACCATAGGAAGGTGGTAGAGCTTTTTCTAATATCCATCTGGCTAGCTACCATCCTTAATTTTTTTTTGTTACCGTGGTGTTTGAAATCCCAATCTTTATGGACTTCTTCAAGGCAAAGCGCATACGCATTACCCGGGCTCAGGTCTAAGGCGTGAAGGGCATGTGGCGACTCATTGGGTGCTAATCATCCAACACTACCCAATAAAACGCACCACGGCGACACTTCAAACTCCCGTGTTTCCAGAAAACAGCGACAGCTTTCACAATACGTTTAGTCGGCTAGCTACCACCCTGAATATGAAAATCTACAGCCATAGTACCTATAGGTATTTTCCGGCAGTTGCACTTGAGAGCCAGTCTCTCCACTAAGCTTAGCGCACCCGCTATCTTGGGCCGCGTCTTCACTTAATTAGGTAAAATTATGGTCATAACTTATAAAGTTTAAAAAAACGGACGGAGTAAAATAAAAAAATATATATACATTTTTGGCCTCTATATAAAAATACTCAAATTAAAAATATATGAACCGAATTGACTTCGTTACAGACTTATTATACGTATAGAAGATACATCTACAGTAAGGTCCGCTTACAGTTACGGCGACACATAAGGGCCACGTTGACACGACACACAGCCTGTTTAACTATTCGGTACAGTTAGACGAAGGCGCTGGAAAAACGTTTCGGGCACGTGGGACCAGTCCACCCACTGATGGCGTTCTCCGCACTCACGCCATTTTTGTGCACCCGCTGCCGTAATGAAACATTACCTCTACGGGTAACAAATTTAAACACCGTTGCCTTTATATTGACGTTGAAAAGCGTGAATGTCGTATCAGAAAAAATGCGAATACGAGTTGTTGAAAAAAACCCGCATCGAATGATTCTGGGCTCGCTCTTCTGTGATGAAATTAAAAATTATTTGATAGAAAATAATAAAAAAAAACGTTTTCAAATCGAATCGTTCATTTCTCACAAATAGGATAATAATATCATCACTTTTTTGATGTCAAAAAAAAAAAAACTACCGTCTCGGAAACAACAGGGCGTTGGGAATATTTGAAAGTATATATATAATAGTAATTTGACAGTAATAATAAAAATCTAATCGTACAAATAAGTCCACTAAGAAGAAATTCATATTGTGTATTTTTACTAAGAGTGCGTAATAAAAAATGAAAAGGGTGCGGCCCAAAAATTCAGACTGTGATTTTTTTTTACCTAAATAAAGTTCAGTAAGCGTCCACATATGCGCATCGGCACGATACGACACGCACCCAAACCCACAAAGGTTCCTGTAAAAAGTCGTTAAGGATCCGGTTCTCAAAACTACGTTTTGCGTTGATAACTAAAATCGAATGTCTGGGCTACCGTACAAGAAAGTTTTGACCGCTATAACTTGGTATGTTAAAAGGTTTTTGAAATATACT
This sequence comes from Actias luna, assembly GCA_039707435.1. NCBI lineage: Eukaryota > Metazoa > Arthropoda > Insecta > Lepidoptera > Saturniidae > Actias > Actias luna. The sequence continues at coordinate 3,890,503 of JAZHAC010000027.1, forward strand.
GTCATTGTATATGAAAAACTATTTGATATACTATTTGATATATGATTTATATTTGTTACAATGACATTGAAGTTTTGATGTCCATTTTTTATTAATTTTATTATCGATAAAAACTGCTTAAGTATTAAATAATAGGGAAATACAGTTTCGCTCCATACATTTTCTATCGACCACGAAAAGTATTCATGTTTGGTCGCTATTTAATACGTATAAGTTTCATGTTACGCAAAATAGAATTAGTTATCTAACACAACATTACGTAGTAAGATTATCTATATATATAAGTAAGTCAGTCAAAATGTTATTCATATACGGGTCAAAAATATTACCGACATTATCGGACAGAATTTCAAGAAAATCGACAAGGTTATAATTAATGTTTTAAATTAACATATTGAACATTAATCCGCATTAAACCAAAAATATTTCGACAAGATACAGAATAAAAGTTATTATTTTGTAGTATATGAACGGCTTTGTACAATATAACCTGATTGTGCTTCAATGGGTTACATACTTTGTTAGTAATAATTAGACAAATATCATGTTCACAAAGTTGAAAAATAGGACCTAACATAATTATCAGTAAACAAAGGCGCGATCACATCTAGTTTTATAATAAGAACGTTTATTTTCTTATAATTAACATTCTTTACATTGAACTTGTAACAGAATCAAACAGATTTACGAGGGAGAATAAGTAAACAAAGTAGTGCGCTTAAGTTGAATTCCAACACGTACGGAAGCGCAAGCTGTGCATGTGCTATAGGTAAGTGGTCCGCAGCTGTACATCCTGATTTTTTTTTCTAAGCTCAAGATAACAAAGCCGTATTTGACATAGCTATATTACTGTAGCTATCAGTTTTTATATCAAAATACGTTTGAACGCGCTAATCTTAGGAACTACTAGTCGGATTACAAAAAATCTCTTTGTATTCGATAGAACACACATTTCGGAAGACTTTAGGCTATTTAATCTCACTCTACCACCAATAGGAGCAAAGCTGTAATGAAAAAGTTACGTTACGATACGTAAAATAGTTAAATTATTTGAAAAAGTGTTAAAAATGAGCAAAAATGATTAAATAATTTTTGTTCCATGCGAACAAAGTCGATGGCACAGCTTGTATATATAATGAAAGTGTAAAGAAACCTAATCTGTACAATATATATATATATATACATATAAATAAAGGTGTAGGTACTTTATCCTTATAGAGATCATAATTATTTTGAATTTTTCATTGATTATCTATATCCTTGTACGTAAAATACTCTAGAGACTTTTATATATATTTTGATGAAGTATGACACGATTGTAACTAATGTTATGGAGTAACATAGAAAATGATTTTTACCCCGATTAAAGAAAACGGTTCCACCGGTATACATAATACAGTTAAAATTTGCAGTTTCTCAGTTCGGTAGCTAGTAATTAAATATCTTCTTTATGTTTAAACACTAGTCTCTGTATGGCGTGGGAGTGTTAGAAATAACGTATCGAATATTTGTCTTTTTTTATAGAGTAATTGTCGCTGAACGGAATAATATATTATTGCGTAGTAAAGAGGCCAGAACGTGTGCTGTGTTGCAAGTCATAAATAAAATCTTTGCGCTTATATTTTTTGCTTCTACCTACATGTGATACTCGGGTAGGGTATTACGGTTATTGTACCGATAGCAATGCCACGTTATATTTCCAGCTACTCAAAATTAATGACAGCTGCAAAATTGTAGATGAACCGATCGATATTTTATTCAATAAATAAAGGGTAGTATATTGTGTCTTTGATCGTTTGAACACGCAAATCTAGGTATTATAAGTATAACTTATTTTTGTATTTGATACGAACAATCATGTAGGAAGGCTTTAGGCTACTTAACATCACGTTACTTCCAATAGGAGAAAAGTTGTGTTAAAAAAAGATACAAAAACGTGCAAAAACGACGAAATAACTTTTAGTTCTACGCGAACGAAGTCCGAACGCAGCCAGTATAAAATGCACTTAAAGAAGACTATATAGTATAAGTAATAAATACTATCATGGCAGGATATGACATCGGTTTCAACCACCATATACCAGGTGAAACAGAACATTCGGAAACAGCCGGTGTACGATCTATGTAGTAATCAAACAAGTTGCTAGAGATATTCTACTGAACTGCGACCATATATGGTGATTAGCTAATCATAGTGAGCCCCTTTTTGATGTCCACGTTTCGGGACCAACCTGTGACTTAGCTACTGAGAACACTATAGTGCGACATGATAATAAACGCCTCTGATGGATACCCGATCTATCAGTAGTTGCCGTTATTTCTGAATTGTATAGTGCTCGATGTACAGTACCGTTACTTTGTCATGATACTATAAATAAAATCTATATTAATAGGTAAATAGTTATCTGTCACTATTGTAATGTTGAGTACGTATAAAACTATAACCTTGACGTATTTCTGTCCTGCGAAATCCCATCTTTGGAACGTTTCAAAAATTATTATGAAACACATTATTATGTATCTCATTTATATCGGAAACAATATTTAATATATATACAAGTATTAAACACTTCATAACAATAACATTTCCCAATATTTTTAAAATATCGCACACTACTGAAATGCTTTCAAGTCCGGGTTAAAACGCTAAGGAATGGTAATACGAAAACATATTGACCAAACCATGAGCAAGTGCAATTTAGAGTAACATAAAGAGAAGACGGGGTATACTGTAGACCACTTGGATGACAAACGTTCAAAGGAATACGGAGCATCTCGGCCTGTTGCATATATTGTACGATGAAGTAATGGGTGATATTGGATTAAAACAACGATACCATATAACTGAAAAAGGCCAGTACAAAGAAAAAGTAGTTTCCATGTAGGTCGAGCAACAACATCTGCCTTAAAAAGTATTTTAATTGACGGGTCATAAAATATAGTTTGTTTCCAGTAAAGAACTATCTGACGTATTTATTATCCCGATAAAGTTAGACACGTGCTAACACAATTATTTAACAATTGATCCCCGGATCGGGCACGCGCGTTCTGTTTAACTTTATACTGCCAGATACGTACCTACTCCCGGTCCGGTCGGCAGGTGTTTTATGAGTCTTTAACACGCATCAAAACTACCTGAGCCCCGGTAAAACCTTGGCTCGTTTCTTTTCAGTACTTTTTATAGACGCTTAGCAAGTTTATGGGTAAAAGTTAGGTAGGTACTAACATTAGCTTTTTTTATTACTTTTTATCACCTCAGCTCAATAAGCTGTAATTTCATTTACTTAAAAGAACTGACGTCAAAACCTCCTATTAATCTAGAAGGTTAAGTACTGAATCAGTTTAACAAGGGAGTTACTGAGCAAAAACAGAACGTTTATAATATGAGAGATTCGCTTTAAAATTTAATATGAGATAAAACATGCACAAATGCTGAGGTTCTGTGATTTCCACAATTGGAACATTATGACTAAAGTAAGTTTTGTTTATTCTTTATAATTTTAGCACTTGGTTATCATCTCCTCCGATTGTCCAGAAATGAACATGGCTTAATTAATGTTATGATCTTCGATAGTAATACATTAGGTCTAATGGAGAAAAAGTAGGGTGATAGATTTTCAATTTGCAAATAATATTTAAAGCTTTATCTTTATACTATAGTTTCATCGTGATATTTTTGATGTAGGATTCCACCCACATCCATCGACGGGGTGTCAGAACATGTTACTAGTAGGCTATCATTTCTTTAAACTTATCTTACAATTATACTCACAATCATGCTGAATTCAACCATCGTCCACATAAAAATATAAAAAATACAATCTATTCAAAGATACAATTGCGAATGTTTCTATTAATCTCCTACGATATAATTATATTATATAATATGTCATAACATGAGAGATGTAATAATACGCAGTGATGGTAGAATGCCAAACATTGGGTATTGAACCTACCTATTTATAGCAAAAGTGCACGTTCATCACAATTTATGACCGCTGATAAAAACGGCGTTTCTGTTTCATTGAAGACGATTGCTCTTACAAAGCCGCTTCTCAAAAGTTATTGTAAATTTTATTTCGTGACTGCAAAATAATCGGACCCCAAACTGGGATATTTCCTGTCTTTGTTGTCACCTGTTTAATTATGCTAATGACCCTGATGTCTGCGAATGATTCGTCTGTGTACATGTGAAAGATGTCTAAGTCACTCTATTGTTTATTATAATTATAATATGATATCTATGTAAATCGTTCTACAATTTTGATAGTAGACAATTTATACTTTCAAGAATACGGCTTAATAAAAGATTATCTTAGTTTTTGGAGCACAATTTAAAATTGCATGCAGAAAAGTGCCTTTGTAACGTCATAATTGCAATATTTTATATAAACAAAGCTTTGTCAATAACGTTTATTTTGATTAACCATGTGTAAATTTATTCAAGTCAACCACACGAACCTAAGTGGAAATTACATTTAAAAACATTGATCAATACATTACAGAAAACATAACACATAGCTACCACTTAGGAGACGTCTCCTGTTAATTTGTTTTTTGATTCTTCTTGACGAGAGATATGTTTTATAGATTACTAGTAATTGTTACATTTAGAATTGTCTTTATTAGTAGAGCTATAAAGTCTTTTTTTTTATTGATATAAGGAACACTGAGTTAACGAAAGCTGCATAACTAATTTACTATACCAGTATGTTTATGAAACATGTATTTTGAGACTTGCAATCAAGGAAGTTTAAAGAATTTAGAAGAAATTAAAAAGTGTTATATATTTTTTCTCGTGGGGATATGCATTCACCAATACACTTCCGGCCCGGAGGGACTAGGAAGGTTAAGTGGAACTTGCCCGGCGCTAGACGTCGGGAATGCCCGATTCCAACTACATATTTGACATTAATTTAAAAACTTTTCTTAAGTAAATCTTATAATTTTAATTCGATAATTTGGGTCTATGCATAGATATCTCAAAGTCTATGTTTAGAATCAAACATATCCAAGAATGTATGAGTGAATGTTCAAAACAAGTACTAATAAGTATATAAGTAGCAACACGATCACAGTGTAATAATAGGCAAGCAGAATACGATTTTGACAAGGTATTTTACAATTCGTCTATTAAGTAAATAACTACAGACAGTAATGGACATGTTGTCATTGCAAACACCTTCTACGAAACAATAGTTGTTTGACTAGATCAGTTGCGTTCCTACTAGTTGAAATTGCCAAGGCCGCTTCGGTAATAGGTTGAATCGACATTTTTTTATAGTTTATAGGTTTTAGTATTATGGCCATAATCTCACCTAATCTTAAATGACGATACGGCCCAAGTTGGTTAACATGCTAAACCTGTGGAGGCACTGGCTCTCTTTGGCGGCAGATTTTCATCTTGAGAGTGTTGTCTAGTCAGCCAGGCATTAGAAAAAGCCCTACCACCATGCTGCGGTTCCATCGCGATGTCTTTCTTCACCGAAAGCTCAAACTCATTACAGGCATTCGAAACCACGGTCACTGACGCGGCGTCCGTACACATACCAACTGAGGTATCATCGCTTTAAATTGGTATTTGTTAATTCATGTTTCGTTTATCTATGCACCATCAAAAACGACACGAGAATTATAAAACAGTATTGGCCGTGACCCACCTCCATTAAATAACAGCATTTTATATCAACACACGATTCTGAGAAAAAAAAAACTGAACCGACTGACACAGTTTCACGATAAACAATCATAAAAACAATTTTACATCACGGCTTTATACTTTCTATAGTTATCTATTTAACATAACAATGCAAAAAATCTATGGTATAAAAATTCGCATAGTTTTGCAAATTTATTACGACAATAATGTAATAAAAAGTAAACATTAAAATATGTAATTTTATTTCAGTTCAAGACCATGCCATAATAGGTGCATTATTTATTCATCGGTCAGTAAAAACGAAGCAAATCGTTGTACAATAATCAAGTCTTACGCCGGCGGTTTCGTTCGCGTAAAGTACAAGTGTTTTGTTTGTCTTTTTTTTACCGTTGGTTTAATTAATAAATTGTACATACAGTGTAAACTAATTTATGTGACCACAACCGCCGTCTGAAAGTTCAGCAAGGGCGATGCTTTTTATATATGTACATAGAAAATTTCACTGCAAAAGTATAATAATCAATTTAAATTAATATGAATACAGCTTCAGTGGCAACATATTATTTATAAAATAACCGTTTATTGCACTGAATTGCATTGAATTAATTGAAATAAAATATATATACTAATATATTATAATATATATATATAATATATATATAATATATATATATATAATGAAATAATATATATATATACAAATAAAAATGAAAATATTGAAATGAATTTAAATTCTTTAAATTTTAGATTTTTTTTATTCTTTAATACAAACTTTATAAGTTAATATAATTTTAACATTTTCCGTGATTTCGTTCAAGTAGAACTAAAAAATAATTAAATAATTTTTGCCCGTTTTTGTAACATTTCACACTACAGCTTTGCGCTTATTTTTGGTGGCGTGATGTTAAATAGCCTAAGTTTTTATCTATCATAACTCTATCAACTACAAAAATAATTCTTAAAATCCGACTGGTGGTAGTTCCTGAGATTAGCGCGTTCAAACAAACAATTTTTTTGGGTTTTATAATATTATTATACTTAGATAAAATCGTCTGCTTTGTTCGTAAGTCTCTCACGGTATGTTGAATCAGACCGCACCTATGAGACGGGTGTACTGTGTAGTAAACAAATATGGCTGACCACGTGAGTCATCGTAGTTTGGCAAATCGCTTCTGCGTCTACATAGATCAACGATGGAATTTGTATGGAAATAATATCTTACTCACGCGCAATAAAATATCTCGGAATACTTATCAAAATAATAAGCATTCATATATGGACTAACCGTTGAATCATTTTAATGGAATGTCTATACTTTTTATAATACACTAGCTGTGTCTGCGACTTTGTTTGCATGGAACTGAAAATTATTTACCTAATTTATTAGTCTATGTTACTCAGGGATAATATAGCATTCTAACAGTGAAAAAAAAATTGAAATCGGTTCAGTATTTTTTGAGTTTATTCGTTACTAACAAAAATACAAATCATTCCTCTTTATAATATTAGTATAGATTCGATACTGGGTCGGTTTATATGATTTATATTAGAGAAATTAATAATCATCATTTTGGTGTTTTATTGAAACTTTGATGAATGGTTTAAAATCACCGTCTTAGGTGGTTTCCATATGATAAAACGAAAAAGTTTGTTTGTTCGGTTGAACGCGCTAATCGCGCAAAGTTGGATTTCAAAACATCTTTTTGCATTTTATAGTGTCATCATTGAAAAAGATTTTCGGCTATGTAACATCATGTTGTCGCCAATAGGAGCAGCACACTAGTATTGAAAAACGTTATAAAAACGGAAAAAAATATTATATAATTTTTAGTTCCACGTGAATGAAATCGCGGATATAAATAGTTATGAAGAAATGAAAATAAATTTACATGGAAATGCTCTGCAATGTTGAAACACTTACACGTGAGCCTTTCGGAATCATTTGGTGTACATTTAGTAATCAAAGGGACCCATAGAGATTTGTACTCGTCTAGGTCACAACCATCGTGCACATGGCAATAAACCTGTTACAGTAATTTTTTCTGATTTCTGAATAAACCCTGTTTATATTCAGTGGCCGAGGGACTGATACACAGAAATGTGAACAACCGGAAATCGACTATCGAACTCTCGATTATCGACGTTGTTTTTTTTTTTACTGCACTTAGGGGCCATCCATACATATGCTACACGTTAAAGAGGGCGGAGGGAGTCAATAAAGTGTGACGAATTGCGTGGCGTCACACTTAAAAATGATATATTTAAGCGGTAAAACACGAAATGTGAACTATTAATTTGTTGCTTTGATTCAATCATTTCTTGATATAGAATTGCTAAATATGTGACGTCACACTGGGAAGGAAGGAGTCTCACAAATAGTGTAATGGTCCCTTATCAATACCCTTTATTGTCTCAATTAAAAGGTGACAACGATAATTACATCACATACATTTGGATTATATTTAATTGTACTATATGTGTTTACGCAAACAACATTCTGCATATGCGCTATACCTTTCCTTTCTAACGTGCGGAAGCAAACCGTCGGAAAATAGTTTTAAAATAAATTAGAGTTTATTATATTAAACCAAGATTTACATGATAAGTAGCCTCGTATATTTGTGTTACCCTTGCGACATCGTTTCCCAGTGCTTCGGTTTACATTTCACAAGTCATCTTTGTCAACGAATCGACTACAAGAGAAGCCACAAAAATGTTTCCCAATTCCGTGTGGGTAGGTGTTTGTGTGAAAACGTGGGCAATTCAATGAGTTTTAGAAACGTTAAAGAGGTGGAATCAACTCTACAATGTGACACCGCCAAACGAATAAATGTATGTATCCCCGAACCCCGTGTTTCGACTTTGAAATAAAACTAATTCAAACGGATTTTATCGCGGTTATTTATTAAATTTTGATCCCGACGTTTCGAACTGACTGTGGCCTCTCCTATATCGGACAAACTAAAAGAAACATAGGGACCCGCGTAAAAGAACATATAGCTGATGTTAAACACCGACGCTCTACGAAGTCTGCAGTTGCTGAACATTCAGAAGAAGGCTCCAAACATTATCTTCGATTTGACAAGCCACAAATCCTTGCAAAAGAACACCGATTCCTACCTAGGATGATTCGTGAGGCTATTGAAATTAAAAAACATCCAAATTTCAATAGAGAAGATGGTTGGAAGCTAGCACAAGCCTGGGATCCAATTATACATTTAATTAAATCGGAACCCAAAAGACCAATTGCCAGACCTCAAGACACTGTGAGCTCTTTCTGCGTAGATCGGAACACTATCAATAATAAAAATTAAATTGAAGGTAGACACAGTAACATAAACTTTTCTGGACAACCTACACCTCAGTCCGCCCCGTGACCACGAAGGCTGAAAAGCTTTCGAAACGTCGGGATCAAAATTTAATAAATAACCGCGATAAAATCCGTTTAAATTAGTTTTATTTCAATGAATAATATTCGCGTAAACCTAAGAAATCATTATGTAATCCCGTGTTTCGACTTCAAACTGTTCAAAAATTACATGACTTAATTTGAATATTTGAGCGGCCTGGGTATTTCTGCTAAAGGCACTGCATTACCAGCCAGATGAAGCCGAAGTATCTACACATGTAGGATCCCGTACTAAGAACTTCTCCCATTAATACTGATAACAAATATCTAATTATACAGTTAAATGTTTGATGGAGAAGGTAGAAAGGTATATTGAGATAAAACATTCCTACCAAGGGCCGTTGTAATCAACGGTATCTCTATTAGAGGTAGTGTTACTCAAATCATCATTATCTTTATTGATTATTACTCTTGGAGTGGTTTTTGGAGAACTTCGGTCACGAGCAAAAATGCCGCTTTGCATAGATATCGATCGTATTGATAGTGTTTGTACTATAATAAAATCATTAGATTTACAACAAAAACATTAGATTGGATTGTTCATTTTGAGCGTAGTGAGACAAGACCTTACAATTTTTTTTTTTATACTTAAGGTTTTAGCGTTATGGCCATAATCTCACCTGATCTTAAGTGACATTACGGCCCAAGTTGGTAGACACGCTAAACCTGTGGAGGAACTGGCTCTCAGGTGCTACTGCCGGAACACACCTATTGGTATTTGGCGGCAGGTTTACAACTTGAGGGTGGTAGCTACCCAGGCGGGCATTAGAAAAAGCCCTACCACCAAGCTATGGTTTCCTCACGATGTTTTCCTTCACCGAAAGCTCAAGCTCATTGTAGGTGCTTGGATTCGAACCCACGTCCCTTGACGCGAAGTCGTGCACACTACCACTGAGCTATCATCGCTATTCGAGTGTCATATATATTCTGCCTACTATGGACTCTAAAACAACTGTAATAGTTTTGATTAAATCTTCAAGCAATCGTCAGATTAGGCAAGTGCTGATCCTGGGAAGCTTTATTGTTCGTGCGAATAGATTTTTTTACTGTGAAAGCGACGGTGGTCTTTATTGGTTTATAAAAGTGGCTAATGGTTTAAATTCCCAGGTAGAGATCTGTTATTAATAACTTATTTTATTATTGTAAATGAATGCATTCTGACGTCAGCGTGAGTGCCATAGTAATATGTAATTTTTATTTGACGATATATCCTCAATTCTACGTGTTTTTTTATTAATTTTGTCGCGACAAGTATTAACGTAAATCCAACAAGTTCTCTATGAAATCACAACTCGTTTACTCACTTTATTCATAATACCACGTGAAATTGTATGCTTGTATTTAACGCGCATGCAGCAAGAAAAAAATGGAGAGTTTTACCTTGGATAGTTGGGTAAGCGTAGAATCCGACTAAACAAGAAGTAAAGTATATAAAATATCAGCAATGTACATAACATGCGAATACGATTATATAACCCTAAAATATGCCAAATATCAAAATATTAATTGAGATGTACTGTATATACGTCATATCATATTATTATGAAATTCAAACAACCGCACTGTCTGCAAACATAATGACACAACATGGCGTGATATGGCCACCCGTTTAGTCACAGTCACGGTGCTTTAACGTAAGGAATTGTTCAGCCATAGACAGTGCGGTGCCGTGGGCCTTTTAAAACAATAGTCATGGGTTGAAAGCCAAAGCGTAGACAATTAAGAATTTAATTACTTTCCACATGAAAGCCAAGCTACATGGAACACTGCGTTAGTAAAATAAATCCAACCCACGTTAAACATCATGTCCTTGTGTATTTCCTTAAACAATTACAAGGTTGAAAAAAAGTAGTCACACCGGTTTCGAAAGCTATATTTATTGAATTGAAAATAACAAAAATCTGCTCGAGGTATTTTATAAGTCACAACACGTGCGATTCAACATCAGCCGGTGAGAAAATTTGATGATCGACAAATAGCTTTATGGATTTCGATGACACGTGCGCGCCGAAAGTTACTGGCTGAAGACGAACACTGTACAAGAGTGGCATGACTAAACAGTGGTCATTCAGAATTCGACACATGTTCCGTTCCGTTTTGGTCGGCAGTACGTTCTATGCGACCTTAGCCAAAGTGGTACAAGGCGTGTCGAATAACAGGGAAAATTGATCATACTGTAAATGGGAAAGCGACAATTATCGAAATTAAACATTATTGGCCGCGAGCGTTAGTATGCTAATATGGTAAAGAAAATTCGAAATACGTGTACAAAGCCAGCATAATAACTATTTTTTGTACAATCACCTTAACCAAAGTAAAGCGATTAACATTTTGGGACTAGTTCTTACTGACCTTTCGAAAGGTCACCTTTGTACAAAAATCTGAAGTGAATAAACGTCTCTATAACTAAGCGAGACTTCTAAGGTCTCCATTGTTTAATGGCAATGATAAAGGTTATTCTTCAATATACATCCATGCCTTCTCTCGGGAGAAGAGTGGAACACTTTCGAGATTGTACTATTACTTATCCTTATTAACTTTTGAGCTTACAGTGAAATTGGTTCAGTGAATTAACTTAAAATTAATAACATTAACCAATGGTCGAAATCTAGTTAACTAAATGATAAGTAATTGAGATAATTTGTCAAGGACATGAAAATTGTTCATAAACAATAACCTAATCTTATAAAACAAAAGTCTAACGTAAGTGTATTACGATTTAATGACTGGTGTAAACAAAAAAGAAAGTAAACAAGAGGCAGGGTAGACGCAATCAAATAATTAAAAGTGATGAGATCTTTATTATATCAATTAGCAGTTGTGGCTCCTGTCCTGTTCAGCTGCTATGGTCGGTCGTTGGCAGCGCAAATTTAGACACGGGAAAGGTCGTACATGACTCACGTGGTAATTCATATAGGGCAACAGTTCGGCAGAGTACACAGTTACATTTATGACAACAGCAAACAGTAATATAAAAAATAATTAGAAATCGTCATTGAGGAATATATGATATATTAAAGGTAGGTACGTGTAACTGCGTACCAATAAAACAGTTTACAACAGTAATATTGATGTCCTTACAGATATTACATATTCCAATAAAAGAACGTAACACTTAAAAAAAAAAACAAAGCCCATTTCAATGTAGTAAACACTATTTAGGCGTCTATTGTTTAGAAAGGAATCTGTATGTAAATTTGAAACGTGCAAATTGGTCTCACATTTACACTAATTATTCTATTCAATCATTGCTTAATACATAAATGAAAAATAAGGTTATAATATTAATTAATGTCATAAGTACAATTTATGTCACATGGAAAGAAGCGAGGACAGTCGTCTACTTTTTAGCAATTATGAATTAAGAGAATTTGTTGGAGTAAACGTCCATTTCTAAGTCTAAATAGAATGTTAGAAACCGTCGCCTCAAACAGTTTGTCGGCTTAAATTCTACATAACTCAAATATTGATAAATATACTGGTTAAGGTAGCATCAAAATTAAAGTCACGTATTTATTTTACAGATATTTTCATTTATGAAATAGACGGTTTTCAGTTAAAAGAATATATTTTAATGAATTACGTTTCTGATAATTTTCCAACATACTTCTTTCCACCAAGATTTATAATGCAGACGTAAAAAGAGCCCTTTATATAACGTCCAAGGGCACGGCGCGTAAAACGAACGTCCGTTTTAGATGGACGAATGAACGAAACACGATCCGAGTAAACCAGTTTATTGTGTGGCTTTACTGAACAATGCGTTGTAAAGGCCTCCGCGAAATCTATACATTTGATGTACACCAGACCATGTTTTATTAACAACATTGAGGCTATTGGTCTAATAAAAAAATGTAATACATAAACTACTTCGTGGAATATTAAAAAAAAAACTTATGAATATTTTTTTTTGTTCAAGGTGATGCCTTCGTCAACTAACGTTGTACTGCATTTTATATCCAACGTGACATCAACCGTAATTTTAAACCTCATTTTGTAATATTTTGTCTTTTATCATGGACTTACCATATTCTTCCACCAGTATAAAATTAAAGGTAAAACTGTATCTATTAAATCACTTAAAAATGTCCACTTGGACATATACCTATACCGAAGATCGATACAACCATCCATCTTACGTTGGATGCATCCAGCGAGTTCTGGCAACTTTCACTAGTTTGTCGGCCCACCTCATAATTAATATGGGTTTTTCAGGTTGAGTCGCGAACTATTGTAAAACTAACCCTTGGTTTGGCAAAGGTTTGGTAATTTAAGTGAAACCACAATTTGGTTAAAACAATATTTTGAACGTTTATCTCAATTTTAGATTAGCTCCGTAATGATGAATTTTAAAACAAGAGAATTAAAATTCGTATTGATATCAAATTTTATTTAAAATCATGAGTCGCGTCAAAGAACTAAAAATGTAATTTTATGTGCCAATAACAATAGCAGTAAAATATTATGTGTTTTTAGAAGCTACAATGTCTGTATATGAAAAGCCGTATTTCTTGTACACAACATCAAACACCCCTATGAGTCATGGACTACTTGTTGTCTGGTGGGACCTTCAGTTGCGCTCTGGTGAGCGCTATTACGGAATACTAACGATAGCCTTATTACGGTCCAAAGTATATTCCATCATTATATTACAATTTCAATCGAACATTAATACTATATAACAAACTTTATATAAAATCATCCATGGTGACAGTATTTTCCAATAGCCGCCCAATATTTACCGCCAAGTAACTACAAGTGTATTCTGACAGATACACTAATGAGCAAGTCTTCTCCGAATGTTGTTTCCATGAGCTTATACCATTAGGAAAGATTGTGGCTAAACGTTAAGAGTTACTAGAATATTAAAAAAAAACATTTGTAAACAACATTTGTACCTTTATAAGCACCATAACCACCACTAAAAATAAAGATTTCAGTAACTTCTATATACTGTATTTTCCGTCTGCAACTAATTACGTGACCAGCTATTTGTATGATGGAAATATGAGAATTCAAACAACACAAATTGGTGTTAATTCATACCTCAACATTGTAACGGACATTCGTAATTAACATGTACTAATGTACGTACAATTACTTAAAGATTCCCTTGGCCGACAATACTCATCCTACCGTTGAAACAATGAAAACTAAGCTATCGATCATACAACGTGAACTTTATTGAATTGTATCATTATGATACTGCTTCTCCATACATTCGTGTATACATTGATGTTCTAAACGAAGAATAAAAGACACACTGCAGCTGTTTAGTAGGAAAACCAAAATGGCGCGGTGGCTGGCGTGTTTATTTTCTTAAGCCGCGTAATATAACCTACAGTCGAAGTTTTATTGTTCCATTTATTTTATATTGCTCGTTTTATAGACCATTACAAATTTCAGTTTATTTTATTTTGGCTAAGACCACTTATTATATATTTTCTATTAATGTCTACATCTTATAGAATATTTTATGTATTTATTACATACATATTATATTAATTTCTTATCATTGCCATATGCAATCTTTTTTCACCCATGGCTCTAGTTAATAACAACATCTTATTAATTAATTAATTATATTTTACCTGAATAGCAATTCCCGTGTAATTTTTAAGATATTCAACAGTAATGTATGTATTATTGTAAGAATTTTACAATTCACTTAATGCACTTGTTACCATATGATCGGGTGTACATTTTTCTGTTAACTTAGTAATTTAGGTCATAATCTTTTCAGTATAAGAATGAGTATGGAATCTAAGAATACTAAAACTTAGTGGGTACCATAGTACCTAACACAGTGAAAGGGAATTATTAACATTAGTCTAGATATTAGCTACAACTATGTAGCAACGGTATCAGGAACATATTTATTTGTCCTTTGAGATAAAGTATTTCAAATTCTGTATTAAAAATATATATATTTATAACTAACATAAAGTTTCAATAAATTACAACGTTGCATGCGTCATTCGTATATCGTTATGCAATGATACCAACAGTTTATGTCAATAATTACATATTGGAAGCTAAAACAATTAGCATTAATATTTATAGCAGAGGAAAGTAATAATAGGAGCCATATGAAGAGCATAAAAACGCTTACAAACGACGAATTCGCAAAGTTTCAATTCGACTGCGGCTGCAAATGAAAGAGTGGTATCAGTTCGTGAGAATCAGCCACCAGTGAGCAACATCTTCTCGACCCGGTTTAATTCACGTACTCGCCCACGCGCCTCGCCTTTTGAACCGCCATTCAAGCGACTCTCCAAACGTATAATAATTGAACGAATTTCGTACTACCGACATCCGTACGAAACTTTCTCCCGGTCTTGCTAGCCTACTCTGATTGCATCAGGGCATAACTTATTATTAAATACAAAATATTTTATCATTTGTTTGGATCGTTATTGACTTAGATAAGTAGTTACATACTGTAATTACAGACACAATGACACTCCATCCAAATTATTTCCTGATCCACGATGGCTAGAGTACGACATTCATCATAACTTTTGCTTTTTTAGTGTGTCGACAATTTCAGTAAAGATTAACTAAATCAATATAAATAAAATCAAATCAATACTTTTCATCATACAATCATTTCAAATGCATTTGGGTTAAAATCATAAGAGAATCTAATGTAGTTAGTAGTAAAGTGCGAAGTTTAGTTTAATATTAAGCACCAAGTGTTCTTATTGTAGCTTTTATGTCTGTCAATGTTCAAGATCATAGACATGTAATAGTCATAAATATGATATATGTTAATTTTGATAGAAATAAATGGTGTTGAGTTGTAAAATTAACTAAAGTAGAAGTCAAAAGTTTATGTTTGTGAGGTGAAATGAAAATTATAGCCACCTATTAATGATTACATTCTGTTAAAGGTTGATTGAATAATTTCAACGTAACCTTCAACATTCGTATTACAGGTTCTGTAATAGTTTCATTAAACGTATTTAAAATTATTTTGTCAATATGTATGGCTTTGCTGCTGTGACCTATTCAATTCAATGTATTTTGCGTTTCTTACTTCTTTGTACAACTCGATATGATCTTTACAACAGCAAATAGGAATGCAAATTACTTTATTTCTTTTTTATATACCACAATGAGACATTAATTCAATAAAAAAAATATTTAAATCCGTACTTGATTATTTTTCTGTTAAATTCCCGGTATGGCTTTAACCTTCAAAGTTAACGGTTATGTCTTTATAGCTAACTCTATACATAAAAGACGTAATAACAATTTTTACCTTATTTTGACCTTTTGCATTAAATACATAACATATTTCAACATAAGATACACTATTTTGTTTCTTTCACAGTGATATTCTACATCATATGTAAGTTTGTATTCAACAGCCTTTGTTTTTCTTGTTGGTTTGTTAGATAGATCGTTACTGTTTGAATTAAGTATTTATTGAGGAAGCAATTATGAATGGAGCAATTATTAATCGCCTGTAAAGCGAAATTAGTTGGTATTTTGTAGTAAAAGTGTTATTTAGCGCACGAGCAAAAAAACCGGTTCGTTTACACTTGAGTGTTTGGTGACTTAGATTCCGCTGAGTCGCTCCGGTCCGCGTGTGTATCGTATTAGCAAATTTTTGCACTTGCTTATAATTTACACCTGTTCGGACAAGTTGAGAACTCGTTTCAATAGCCCTCCTATACGATCACATGTCGCAATGAACTAGTTCTTGTTTGTATAATTGTCTTATCGTGGTGGCTTGATCCTTTGTGCAGTCCTGATGGAATTGTAAATACGACTTTCTTGTAACTCTTGTTTACTTATTCATGTATTCTTAGTAAAGGCTAATGTATAAAAGCTGGTTTATTTTAGTAATTCTGTATCATTAACAGACGTAACTTTGAAGTAATTTCCGACGGAGTTTTGTGCCTTTATTAAATTTTCAACGAAGTTTTAGTGTCGTCACGGTACTATTGTATTCCCAAGCGATTTTAAAGGTTGACTTTTATATTAAAGTAAACCTCAAGGTATGCTTCTCTGTAAAGATAGGAATATTAAAGTACTTTTCTAAAGTAATTGTAATCTTGTTTTTATTACAAGTTTCTCTATGAGATTATTTTTAGAAACGAAATAATAACTTATGTTCCTTTTTGATAAATTAACAAGCAGAGCAATAAAATCATCACTAAATTACGTTATATTTATATCGTTTCTAATTAAAAAAAAAACGTTCTTATATTGTATCAATGGACATTCATTCTATTGCAAAGTGGCGGCAACTTTCAATTCTTATGGCAATAATAAAGCCATTTTTACATTTACTCAATTATGACATTCATTTAAAGTTTTTGAATATCGCATATAATTTTCGATTACGTAAACTCATACTAATTCTGAAAGCATTATGTTCACAACTTTTGTAATCAATTTAAACTGATATAATTCATTTTTATAAAGTATTATTTACGAATTTAAAGTGTTTGAGTCTAAAGGTTGCTAATTGATCTTAGGTAATATCAAATCAATAGATATACACGAGAAAAAACCGAATATTTAATATGTCCGATTAAATTAAAGGTAAAGAAATGCAATAGGTATCATATGACCAAAATATACGATGTATGCATGATGGTGCGTGTCGGTCGCGCATGATAAGCTGGCGACGCACTGGCATGCTCATGATAAATACTTTCACATATCATACACGATAAATACAATTTCACCTACATTCAGAGTAACAGTCGGTGTTGAGGACAGATGAGACGAAGCCCGACCTCTCGGTCTAAACAGTCATCTTGTACCATCATGTCTTGTATGTATGACATAACTTTGTTTAGTTTTAGCCGTTATAGCACTAGTACTTCTAACTATAATTAATATTTAAAAGTCATAGGTTATTATGTTTGTTTTCCGATTCGGTTGAGTACTTTTGCACTCACCGTAAAAATCAATTTCTCTGTAAAGGTATTTCAGACTAATAGCATCAGTCAGTTTGATGGTAAATGAATTTCAGTCAGATAGATCCTAATGTATCTTACCATGCTACGCAATGGTTAGCTACAGTTAGGTAGTTTTATTAGGTTTCATCTAATTACAAAGCTTATGAATTCTTACAGTTGATTTCCTAATGTGTTCCCCAGTAATGACATCACTATAAAATTGCCAATGAGGTACTGTTGACTAAATAATACGCTGTTATATTTATTCCTCATATATGTAGAGAAATAGGTGGTAAATCTGAACGTCGGATCACCGCTACTTATATCTTTCACGATCTTGAAATTTTCGCTTAACTACTCGAAAAAATTACCTTTCCTAATTTTTACCGGAATACGCTAGACAGGCTACAAGGGAGGCATGAGTAATTCCAGGAATACCCAATAAAACAATCACATGGCGACCACGTATGCTCTCTTTGTCAAAGACCTGGGTATGCTTCTGGTATCTGACGAGAGCACTAATGTCTAGCATTGATACGTTTCACCCTGATGACTGAAGTTAATGACGTGAACAGGGGAATGAAGTGATTTAATTATTTGAAAATTTTATCTACCTATCATTAATATCAGATAGACCTCTACCAAGGTTGAGGTTTTTGATGATGGCCAAACGATTTATTCATTCATTTGATTAATATCACACATATTACTTAATTTTTATTACTCACGAAGAACAACTCAATGAATGAAGAATTATATTAGCTTCTAAACTAATCAATCACATCTAAATTTAAAATATGCATAATAGATAAATTATGTTTCAAACATAGTGTATACATAAATTTAAACGACACAACACGTATGTAGGTTAATGCGTCGATCCGATCGTTCGGATCACATAGAACTACCACTAGGGCTGTGAAGTTATCGTTCTAGATTACAAACATGTTTTGTTAATACGTGAATGAATATATTCGAAGAAGTATGAAAGTAGCACCAGTGACAGAAAAATTGAGGAGTATAGCTGAGCAGGTTAGCGTGGTATGGGAATTTAATAAAAACAGATGAGAGCTATATAACTAGAAGCATGATAAGTACGTAGGTGGGTGGATGTAGGAATCTTTGCGTGCAAAAACATTTCAAAGTTTTATCAAATCGGGTAAAAGTTTTGGAACACATAGAAACAAACACAAATAAACGTGTATTTCATTTCTATACCTTTCCTAATGTTTATACTCATCGGTACATACATTTCTAAATATATATAAACTATCCATTTGAAATCGTAAATTATCAATTTCTAGGGTTATTTTTTATTTCACAAAAGTGGCATATGAAGCACTTTTGGCTGTTGTTCAAAAACGTAACGAGAGGAATTTATATTTTACAAACAAAAATAGAAACACGATAGACAGCAAAAACAAATCATATGTATAATACATTCTGTAGTCAGCCCTAAATGCAAGGCTTATGGCCTGCGACTTACATAACATTATATACATCTGAAGGAAGTCGTGTTAATAGTTTTCCTTCTATTTACTATAATGTTATTTTAGTTATCGTCAAATCTAAGTATAGATAAATACGTTCAATTAAATATAAACAACATTTAATCGTTGTGATGTATACAACAATATATATATACAACAATTAATACAACTTCAGAAATAAATTCTATGAAATGAATATAATAAAATACGTTAAAAAACTTGATGTGTCCGAGTGAAAGTGGACGTCGTTTCATTTCGAAAAAAAAGAAAAAATAAACTTCAAATGAATTAATATGACTATAAAGTAATGAAAATATACTTGCTAATAAATTCGTACATCCTACTTTTGCAATTATGATGATTTAGGAATATGGAATTAACAAACGAACATTTTCTGAAAGGTCTCACCGCAATATTGATTCAAGTTTATATATACAAAATGTAAATACACTCTTTAACTACAAGCTTCATTATAAAACAAATAAATTTATACTTAGCAACAGAATTTCAACTTAATGGCGGTAGCTAACCGATCAAGTACGGTAAAATACAATATCACGATGCTATGGTTTCATCACGATACCTTCAAATACAATCCGTATAAATTTAATAAAACAATTATAAGCAAGTTCGGATAAAGAAATAAAATGTTAAATATATTTTTTTTGACCTAACTAACGACAGTTTGTACTTACATCATAGTAACTCTGCAGGTGCAAAATACAAAAGTTGGTAGAATGAAATCACTTGTCATCATAATCTTCACATAAACATAAGAAATTCATGACATGCCATTCAACCATCATTGTTATATGATAGCCATCATCAGAGTTTACCCTTACGTAACATAAAATATGACATTATAGCTGTACGATTTAGGAGTTAAGCAAATGAGGCTAATGCCTCAGTTCCATGTTTATTCATAGTATTTATATTATTTATTGAAAGTAATGGAATTATTATTACTCTCGTTGTACTACCATTATAAAAGACTAGCTGTGACTTCGTCCGTGTGAAACTAAAATTTCGTTTAATATTTTTTTTGCCCGTTTTCGTTACCTCTTTTATACAGCTTTGCACCTATTGATGGCAGCGTGATGTTAAACAGCCTAAAGCCTTTCTCTATGATTATTTTATTAAATGCAAAAATATTTTTTGAAATCCGCTTGGTTGATTCTAAGTTTAGGGCATTCAAACAAAGGAATAAACTTTTCTGCTTTATAACACTATAATACAGGTTGGGGATGACTGGAGAGGTTGCCTTAACTTATGCAATATTATTTAGCGGCAACCTGTTAATGCAAAACTATGCAAATAACACGCAGAATTATAGAATGTCTTGCAAATTTTAAGTGTTCACAGAAACGCATATAAGGACTCTTCTGTTAAAACTATCTAGGTGTTTTTACGAATCATGATTCGGAGTTGAATTATCTCAAGAAAAATTCCACCAATATTACAAAAAGTAAGTTCATATAACGCTAGTTTATTATTTACATTAAAAACTACAAGATAAAAAATTAAGATACCACCGAAAACTCTTTTACTTAAGGTATATCTGTGCTTAGCGCCGCTACTATTTCATAAAAGAAAAAGTAAAAAAATATAGTATCAAAGTGTATAAAATAATCAATTTCAATACTCTAATCGCCTTCATCTTTACCTTCAACTTGAACTCTTTCAATAAGCTCTCTAGCAATGAATAAGTGCATATCAGAAAATTCTATCAAATTTAGTTACGGCCACGTGCCTATGATAATAAAACCTGTAACTCTTTTTCGATTATTTGACCATTTAGTAACACTTTTACCGTTCATACAATGCTCGTTTTTGTTACGCTTTCATCGTATTTAGCAGTCATCTCTTCATCTATATGTAAATTGAACGATACCTACAGTTAGTTATCTGGAAACGACTAAACGATGTTGCTCAATCGCTCGTAACAGATTTTCGTCCGTCACTGATTTGATATTGGATAACAATTAGCGAAGCATTTTGAAATCATCTAAGAAACCGTGTCAAACGGGATCCATTTCAATAATTCATTAACTATTTTCGCAGAGCATAGTCTATTTTAAATGTGAATGACATAGTAGGTAACATGCGAACCGGTTTGGCTGTTTTATAAAATGTTAGAATTTAATAATGTTAGGTATTTTAAGATAACGCTAATATTACGTTTGTTTAACATAATTGATTGACATTATTTTTATAATGAGAATATAATCCAAGTTATTCTACTGACTAATAAATAACATAATTATTAATATCATTATCGAATAATATTTATGACAGAAGCAAAATATATTCGATGATTCGCTGTACCTACGACTTGGTTCGTGCAGATTTAAAATTGTTTAGTAATTTTTGATACAGCAGATACAGCTGTTTTCTTATTGGTGGGAGCGTGGTTTCTAAGATTAGCGCATTCCAACAAAGAATCTTTTCTGCTTTCTAATATTAATATTTGAATACATAGAATATGCACTTTTATGTGAAAAAATTGCTAATGCCGAACATCTTTATATAACCCTTTGATGTTACCTTACTACATCCTAAGCCTTAACGAACGAAAGCTCGAAAATCCGAAAGTCTCGAAATTTAATTTGATTTCTGATTTACAGAACAAAATGAAATATTGTATCAAAATATCTCATTGTATTAAGTTTAACATACAAAAATATATGTAATTTATAACTATAAACGATAACGATTTATTAGTATTTCGTGAAAATGGAAATATTATGTAGCTATCAATTTCATAACTGTATAATTTATTAGAGAACTATCTGTGTCCGTGACTTCTTTCGTACAGAACTAAAATTTTGTTTAATAGTTTTTGCCAGTTTTTGTCAATTTTCAACACAACGTTGCCTATTGGTGCTAAGCATGATGTTAAGTAGCCTAAAACTTCCCCCAATTATTGTTCTATCAAATACAAAAATGATATTCGATGTCCGACTGGTAGTTCCTAAGATTAGCATATTGAAACATACAAACAATTTTTTATCTTTATAATAATAATAATATAGATTAAACTTGTCACTGTTTAGCTGCAATGAAATAAACTTTACAAAACATATTTGCACTAGTTGTGCCTGCAGATATATCCGCGTGAATATGAATAATTGAAATCATCCCCTATTTTACTGCTTTGCGGAATAATATTTCAAAAACGCTTTATACTATTTTTTACCAAAAACATAATCAATTTTCATATATATAATTGACGAAACAATGGGTTCTCTATACAATTTCATTAAATATTCCGCACATCAAATTTTATTGTCGTGACAATAGGTAAGCCCAATCTATCTCTATACCAAAATTCACCGAAATTGATATTCAATAGTTAAACCATGAGAACGCTTCAAAAACTGAGTTACTTTTGCGTTTATTATTTTTGGTTTGTATTGGTTATTTATTGGAAATATAAGTCAGGTTTAAACACATATCCTCTGTTAGGTTAGTGACGTAGCAAGACATAGGTACATCAACATCGCGTTACGACACTACGTAAGGGGAAACATTGTGTATAGCCCTACCCTAATGACCCATTCACGTTTACTTTTTCATATGGGTTCTTCCCTCATCGTGAGTCACGATTTGCTCTGAGTACTCACTACACGTTAAATATGCATTTACCAATGCATCGGTCGATACACGAACAATGAATTTTATTATCCATTTACTATAAGTATAACGTGTTTTGTAATTTAAAAGTCCTCGAACATAAAAACTTTTTCTAACATAGTTATATATATATGTATATATATATATATATATATATATATATATATATATATATATATATATATATATATATATATATATATATATATAGTTGTAAATATTTCGGGTATCTCGAAAACGGCTTTAACGATTTCAATTAAATTTTATATTTAGACAGATTCTTCCACTTTGAATTCACCTTTACAATTGTATTTTTCGTAAAAAGGCATTTTTTTAAAGAAAATTATCATACTGAAATGATTTAAGTAAATTCATGATTTTTATTTATTTATTGTATACCTTCGTACGTGTTTAAAATCAATAAGCGATTTCTATCTAAATATATTTTTTGAACCACACACAAAAAAAAATACGGAGCTAAGCTCGGTTTCCCAATTTATACATAATATAAAATAAATTTACCCCGTCACTTCGGACAGAAGCCGATAAATTCAAAAACTACCGAGTGTATTTTAAAGTGCACCAAGAAAGCACATGCTGCTCGTATGTGCATACAATGTAGGTAAATGTATGAGACCCATTAATTGCTGCCTAAAGCATCAGCTGTATGCTGCTCTCGTGTCCGGTCTGCTTTATTGTTCACGTTTCATAGTTATACGTTACAAACATTTGTTCACGTTATTGTAAGTATAAATTTATACAATACACAGATTGATATAGTGACAAATATCATGATTTCTAGTTTATATCATAGGTGATAACAAAAAAACACGAAAATAAAGCAACAAGAAAAAGCATTTCACTAGAAACTAAAATGCAAGTGATTAGAAGATTAGATGAAATAATTATTTGTTTTAATGTAATAAAAAACTTAATTAATAAATTTAATGGTAAAATACCTAACCAATTTTCTACCCATCTTCTAACCCCATTATTTACATAATGAGATAATCTCGTATAACGCTGTTTCATAGTACTCTCTACTTTGTTGGAACGTATACCCCGCATCAAGCGTCATATAGAAGCATTTTTTTTACGGCTTCGGAGAAAAACAAACAAAAAACTTTTTACACTGGTTAGTTAAACAGGCTGTTTATTTTGGATATTTAATGGCTTTATTTTCCGATTACGATATTATTTTACCTAAAACATGAAAACAGTGTAATAGCAACATTTGTTTCAATAATAACATCCAGACGATTTTTGATCAGTAAAAATTTCAGTATGTCCAAAAAAAATTAAATATATCTTTAATTTTAGGCGAATTCCGAAAATTTGTTTGATATTCCACAATCTCAATCTGCAGACATCGGATCAATATACGCGAAATCACGATATTTCTTGTTAATAGCAAAACAAAATAAAAAAAACCATAAAAAACGGTATTACTGAGGTCAAATGAATAATGCTCTTGAGGCCAGAGGAAGGAAGTAAGCTCTACTAAACCATAACCAGGTTATAAACATAATTTATCAAGCAGTTTTCTCAGTGTAATTAAAGCAGTCGAACACGTTAACCACGATACCACAAAAAAAACGGTATATATTTTCGAGACCAGCTTCAAAATCTTGTCCACTGTACCGTACTGCTATTAAATTATTTGTTAAAATTAAAAAAAAAGCATAAATCTCTCTCTTATACTACGAGGGCTACGATAGGAGCATGTGGGACTCATCAGATGGGAGAAACTATTAAATACCAACTAAACGAGACATCATTGCGACCCATTTTCTTCATTATCAGAGATCAGAGACTGTTTACGCCTTTTCTTGATGAGAGTTCTAACGCGTAAACACATTGGCCACACTCAGATCAAAGCGAGAGTTGCGTGTGGCGACTCATCGGGTGATAATCTACGTCACTTATCCACCACAAAAGACACCACGGCGAAATTTCAAACACCCGCATTACCAGAGACCAAGGACAGTTTTCACGCTTCTAATCATGTACCGTACTGTCTACGTTAGGATTTTAAAGTAAAAAAAACCCGTTATAGTGACTGTCGTTTGGTTTGGCATTAGAAAAAGCTCTACCACCATGCTATGATTTCCTCACGAGGTTTTCCTTCACTGAAAGCTGAAGCTCATTGTAGGTGGATTCGAACTCACGTCTCTTGACGCGAAGTCGTACACGTTACCATTGCTTTAAAAACTCAAACTATATCTCAAAAAGACTGAACTGACGGGAAATGATACAACTTTGAGGAAGCCATAGCATGACGGTAAGGATAAATTTTTTATATCTGCCATCTACCAGACTCAGTTTAAAAATTTTCCCTTTCTCGTACTACATAACATAATGATAATACATTTTCTAATACTAACCAAGTTGCTACTACATAACAGTTTAAAGTCTCCCATTAGGCATTTATATTTTAATAACAACTCTTCCTTCTAAATTTTATTAATATTATACAACATCGTCCCTTATCTCTACAGTATGGTGAAGTGTTAGTCCAACGTTAAACCTACAAAATCCAAGTCTTATTTACAGTGGTTTTAACTCATACATTTTAACACAACACGGCAAATAGCGTTTGAACATTCAGTCTAGAGTATTAAGCTTACGACAAAGGGATAAATAGATCACGTAAGGCATAGTAATCAATTTCCTAGTTTCTAACTGTATACACGTGAATAAGTTTAATTTGCCCTACAGGAAATGTAGCGACAACTTTCTGTAATATTGTTTATACATCACAGGGATGTAACCATGATTAGACTTTTGAGATAACTTTTTTTTTTGTTTAAATTAAATATATTTTATAATCTTTTATATAAATTAATTATAAAAATAATAATGTTGCTAATAATAAGCTTCTACCTATAAATAATTAATAACGCACTAACGCAATTAAATTACCATGGACAAACACCGTAACATGAGATTTTATATATCATTACTGTCGAATCAATATCTGCTATGTACAAAAATTAAATAGATAGACAGACAGAAAATATGAATTAGACACTCATTAAGAGACAAATTAAAGGAGTTCAGCGTATTAATAGTGGCATGTCAATACATACCTATTTGATAATATCTTTTTAATTTCATAAAAATATTGATCGTTTAAAAAAGCAGTTATTTTCATGACTGTATGTCTAGAATTAAACATAATCTTGCTCTCATTGACGTAAATTTAACAAAAATATATAGATCATTTAAAAGACGATCTGTCCGCTTCTATAATAAAATCTTTCAAGAAATACGTGAATTGCAACTAAAATAGGTTACCACCATTTCAGGCCACATCGTCACATAACATCAGGTGCGATTGTGGCAATAACGCTAAACCTATCAACTATGAAAAAAAGGGAAAATATTGTTAGTAACTTTTTTCTTACTTAGCTGTATTCTTCGAAGTCAAAAAATCGATATCTCCAAAAACGGCACATAGCAAACAGGACTTTAACAGCGACAATATATTAAGATAGCAGAATATGTTAAGAGAAATAGCAGATCTAAATTAAGCGAATGAATTCAAGCTAAGGATGACAATGACGCCGATTACTAGAGACATTCAAACACATGTTAATGAAGTTTAAATATAGTTTTAGAATACTTTGAAGATTATATCGAAGTAGAACTAAATAAGAATTAAATAGAGCATGCCGCCGTGTCGACGGTTTGATTAAGCTTTCGACAAATCCGGATACAGATGTGACGTAATCCGCCCCCGGGTGTCGTCCGTTCTAAAAATATCGGCACGCGTTCTTCTACGCTGCACGTTTGACAGTTTCTTTATTATTTCAACCTATGTCCCTATCATAATTATAAATTTAAACTGGCTTTAAAATAATACACATTTGTACTTAGTTTCGTCAAAATTTGTACATCATTTGAATATGTATGTAGTATTGTAAAATTAATTACTTAAGTTGTTAGTAATCATTTGTAAATAACATTTATTTTAAATAATTAAAGACCTCATGTAACGTGAATGCGAACTCAGTGTTGCAATATTGGGTAAATAACACCGTCTGTTATTGAACACTTAAAGTATGCCATTAAATTTAGTTTTTGGTGGCAAAAAAACGGTACGCACTGTTGGTATAATTACTGCGTAATCAATATCATAAAATATAATAAAGCTGAAGGGTTTGTTTATATTTTTTTGAACGTGTTAGTCTTAAGAATTACCGATCGGATTAGAAAATAATATTTTTGCTTTTAAAAACTCAACTATTGAGGAATTTTATAGACTTTTTAACATCACGCTATAACTGTAAGGAGCCGAGTAAAAATAAAAAAAAATAGTTAAACAGTAGGACGGGTCCATGCTTACTGCGGAACCGATCATCATAAAAATCTACGTACTCGTTAACGATATAGAAAAAGCCATAGGGTTATGTTGATCTAGAAAAAAATTCTTTTGTCGAGGAATTAAAAATATTTTTTACTTCCACGTTTAAGATTTCATGGGCACAGCTACTTTATTACATATATAATAAACTATATAAACAACTAACTGACCTGGCAGATCTTGTTTTGTCTTTTCGAGTAGTCAATCACATCGATTACTGCGACATATATCGCGTTATGATCACTTATCGAGATAAAAAGTATCCTATCTCTCAAGATGGATCAAACTGCACTCGGTGTGCAAAATTTTATTAAAGTCGGTTCAGTACTTTAGGTGTTCATCGCGGACAAACAACGTGACACGAAATTTTTATATATAAAGAAGATATATATAATTACATATGATAAATATCTTCTAAATTATTGTTCGGATAGAACATACAATTAAATAGCAGACACAAAGACATTATTTTATTTTGTATATTTAATTACCTCTTAAATGCGTTGTCATTGATGTTGAGTAATGTAGGTGAGCCAAATGTAGCAAACACAAAAAACTATGTGGAATTTAAACAAAAAAAAAATGTCCGCATTATATAAAAACGCTTCGTTTTTGTCGTTGACTCACACTGAAGTTAGAAAAAAATATATAGATTAGTTCATAGAAAACATTTCATATTTTGTATTTAGGTTTTTTTTTTTTTTTTTTTTTTTTTATATTTAAGGTTTAGCGTTATGGCCATAATCTCACCTGATCTTAAGTGACGATACGGCCCAAGTTGGTAGACACGCTAAACCTGTGGAGGAACTGGCTCTCAAGTGCTGCTGCCGGAACACACCTATTGGTATTTGGCGGCAGGTTCACAACTAGAGGGTGGTAGCTACCCAGACGGGCATTAGAAAAAGCCCTACCACCATGCTATGGTTTCCTCACGATGTTTTCCTTCACCGAAAGCTCAAGCTCATATTAGGTGCTTGGGTTCGAACCCACGTCCCTTGACGCGAAGTCGTGCACACTACCACTGAGCTATCATCGCTTCGGTTTCGCTAGATTCGGTTTTCTTAATGCAACTATATAGTAAACAACTGTACGACCCGTTTGATGGTCAACGATTACTGTAGCCTGGAGACGCTTTTAAAACTACAATTATCATGCACACGTTCCTGACCTGAACCTTCCTTAGCCATCTAGAGAACTCTTGTTGGATGGAGATATTTCGACAGTCAAATATGTGCATCTATTCTCATCAATACAATGAACTTTTAGTAAAGTAGTTTAATGTTCAGTCATTTAAGTTACTTTTCTTCGCCAGAAATAATACTATATACAAAAATACAGAATAATATTCAAAAGTAATACTAAAAATGAAAGTAACTTTGCTACTATATTACACGAGTCAACAAACCAAGTTGATCTTATCAAAAATTTGCAAAGATCTAACTTGGACACGACGTGACGTTATCAGATTTGACACGGATTCTTCAATATGACCGATTATTATCTTAGTAATCAAGAATAATAATACAGATCCAAATGAAATGAAACTCCGTATAGACCCGACAGTTTCTTATAAAAAATGATATCATCGCATGTTTACGTTTTCTGTGGACATACATTCCTTTTATCCCCAACCAAAGTTGGAATCGTGCCAAAGTGTTGTTATTAACAGTGTAATTTGTGTACGACTTTGCTCATACTAATAATTATATAACAACGTTATTACCTATAACACATTGTTGTATGTAAACTTTACATCAAGCTTTTTAATTACAACATTTTTTGATAACTCTACCAATATGTATCTGCAGACATTCAGTTTGCAGATACTGTAATGGATAGATGAGCAATGTAAAAGCAAATCCGTTTTAGTCCAAAAGTCGATAGTTTCTGAATAAGTATACCTAATTGTTGCTGCTTTGAATTTGTTTCAACTTTGGACTAAATCGGATTTGCTTTTCCACCTCTTAGATATGGAAATTGTATTTTCATAACTATCAATTGCATAAAAGAAGGCTTTCCTCAAAATTTTAAAATCTTGGTATGCACAATGAAATAAGAGATGCAATGTTACAATGATATCAAAGAAATGAGATAGTTCAATATTGAATCTGGTGATGATTGTGGTTAAGAATAACGTAATACTTTCGGCTGCCAACGCGGACATGTGACAACTGACATTAAAGAGGACATTCATCAAACACCTTACAACAATAGCTCCGTGACATCGTTGGAGGCATTCTACAAGCGCCCCGTGAGGCATTGCCTGACATTTCGTATGGATAGAATGGTGTCGTTTAATTTATATTAAGATAAAGGTAAACTTTTATATCAAATTTATACTTCGTCAATTTTTTAAGATTCCATGTATTTTGAAATTCATTTTTCTATACTATATTTGAGGTTCAGGTTTAGGTAGGAGTATTACGGAAAAATAATATTATTCATAAGTTATTAAAACTGCCAATTTGTTTTAACTACTATTATAGTTTCTATTGAAGGTTATCATAATCTTTGTTGGAGCAGTGTGTTAATCTAACATATTATATGAAGTTTGTTTTTGCTATCAAGATGAGCATCTTAAAGCAGTTACTATCGATTTATCACATAACAAGCCCATTTAAGGAGAACTGGTAAAGACAATCGCGTGGGAAGACGACCTCGTACAAAGGTAGACATAGAAAGTGGTCGTCTATTTTTTTTAACGTCCAGATAGCAACTTTCATTATGTATACAACAGGTATATTTTATGAAGGAAATTTCTCTCATTAAAACTTATCATCATATAAGGCCGCGGCATTTATTCTGCAAATAATGCGATACAGTAACCTTTATATGGATTATAAGATTTATAAATAATTAATAAAAATAGACGCTAAATCATCTTAAGTGTACGTAGAGTTACTTACAGATATAATCTTTTGCAAGCAACAACGTGTAAAGAAAAGATAAGTCCAAAAAACTTTGTGTTGGTTTTTCTGTTTTAACGTTTACGAGTGTTTTCTTAGGGTTTAAAATAAGCCTAAGTCAGACTGAGAGGGGTGGGTCGAGCGGCCCGCCTGACATTGCTCCAGTCCAGCTATCTAAGAAGGAGCTCATCAAGCTGCCTGTATGGAGGCCTGACTTACCATCACGCCAGGCCACAGTCGTCAGATTACCATGGGGTAATCCCGGCGGTTAGTCCTGGGCGAGTCCCGCATTAACCTTTCAGTCCCCCCGAACTAGGAGCATATGCGTAAAAAAGGGTTTACAATTAGCAAAGTGTTTTAGTTAAAATTTTAAAGGAAGTTTCTCGGATACAAGTTACACTGAAACGTAGAACTTGAAAGCTCGTTATCAAATTAACAATCATGGTAATGGATGGCTCGCGGCGTTCGATACTAATGACTTCGGGCATTTATCGATAAAAGTCGCAAGTCATTGTTTATGTAAGCAAATATTCTCGTCCCGTTTTGTACAGCGAACATTTGGAAACGTCGAAAGTGGGTGTAGCTTCTTCCAATCAGTTGGTATGTAGATATTTTTTTCTTAAAGTTTCAAATAAGTGATATCTGAAAAAGCATTGTAAATACATTCCGAGGAATAGAAAAAAGATTACAACACATGAACAGTGTTTAAAACCGGACCTCAATCTTATATATTATATCTGTTACGGAAATGATAATATCAAATTTCTAATTTTTATTGCGTGTCAGTTTAATAAAATTAGAATTTAATCCATTAAACGTTGAGCAGAATATAGATTTAATTACCCTCATTTAAAGTTTTAGATATTCGCATCGATTATTGAATAATTATTATAATACATTCAAATTCCAAAGGAGGCTATTTCATTTCAATACTGACGAATCTCAGGTACTGTTTATATAACTTTTGAATTTTGTGATTTTATTTCGTCACAACGCAGGTTGAGATTTTAGTCAACTAAATAGAAAGTAACTTATCTAGTTATTTACCTACACTATAACGAAATTTTTTTTTTTTATAGTAAGGGTTATAGCGTTATGGCCATAAGGTCATCTGATCTTAAGTGACATTACGGCCCAAGTTTATAGGTACGCTAAACCTGTGGAGGGACTGGCTCTCAAGTACAATTGCCGGAACACACCTGTTGGTACTTGGAGATAGAATTTCAATTTGAGGGTGGTAGCTAGCCAGGCTAGCATTAGAAAAAGCCCTACCATCATGTTATGGCTTCCTTACGATGTTTTCCTTCATCGAAAGCTCAAGCTCATTGTAGATGGATTCAAACTCACGTCCTTTGATGCGGAATCCGTACACACTACCACTGAGCTATCATCGCTTTAAGCTTAAGCCTTAAGCGCATTGTACAATATATATTTTTTAATCATTTCGCTAAGTGTGCGTGTGTGTGTGTGTGTGTGTGTGTGTGTGTGTGTGTGTGTGTGTGTGTGTGTGTGTGGGTGGGTGTGTGTGTGTGTGTGTGTGTGTGTGTGTGTGTGTGTGTGTGTGTGTGTGTGTAGTGTGTGTAAAAGTGTAGTAAATAATATATCGTTTATTATTTTCTGTTTGGCAAAGTCGTAAGGCAAATTATTCTCTTTGCAATATATTTAAGTTTTTTTTTTTTATTTATAAACTTACTCGTGCGCACACACATCCATACAAAGAAAGATATAAGCATACGCAAATATAAGAGGGTTGAAAAGTCAAACTGAGAGCGTTAGCATGTGTTATATAGTTTTAACAGATGCTCAAGACACAAGTGACGTTTCCTTGGCTTTAACTGTTTAGTAAAAAAAAATACGTAAATACGTTACAGGTTATAAATATTAATTTCAGTTATTACGCGATAGAGCGTAGGAAGTATATTATTACAAGGTCTTCAAGGTTGCTAAGCTGTGATTATTTGAAACCTGTTATTAGACTCCGTTCTCTAATACAAAATATTCACCGCACACAAAAATAATAAATTGCAACTTTTTTAAGTATCCTTCAATATACTTATAAAACTGCAGCTATATGATTTTTTTAACTTTTAATTTAATAAAAGACGGAAGGAAGGAAATCAGTCATATATAAGCCCAAGAAACAACATCCTACTTTTTATTATTAAAAATTAATAATCATATTAATACACAACTTTGTACACAGATATATAATTCTCGACTAAAAGTGAACTTGTATTGTGGTAACTCTAAGGATAATATTTAACCCAGATATTGCTATTTGCTTTTACATCAATGCAATGGGGTTTCATCGAGCTTCTGTGTGTATCTCTTTCCGTGGCTATACAAACCAGTCAGATACCAGCATTGAGCAGTATTTTTTCCAACATAACCAGCGTAATTATAACATTTCCGATATGATCCAGGCTAACATACAATAGGTCCAGAAATAAAAATGAAAATAATAATCATCACACCACATATCAATCTTATTAAAAAATACTTATTCAATTCAGACCTTAAGAAGATACTTATGAATCACACTACCACCAGTTAGCAAAATATCCCAGCGAACGAGAAAAACTATAAAGAAACTCAATTGGGTTATGTTTTTTGCAATAGTCTTATAGTCTTAGCTCAATAGTAGGATTCGTTGCAAATACGCCTCGAGGCCTGTCATTTATAATTACTCTCATTTTGTAAATTTCAGGGGTTTATTTAGGAATTATGTCATAAGTTTATTTATTATAATCGTTCTGTTTTCGACCTATTAGTGTCATGTATTGCAGTTAATAAGGTATCGACCGCATTATATCGTGGAGCTAAGATAGAATTAATTTAGTTCATCAAATTTAGCGTTATTTGAGAAACACTACGAATTAAAACATTGGTCATTTTCCAGTTTCTTTTTTTTTCTTTTTTATTTAAAAGGTAAGACATATATTTTAAAATATTAAATTATTTTGCTCGTTTAACTCAAAAGTTGAGATTGACAACTTTAGTTCTATATAATGTATTTATGAACTAAGTTAATAAACCTATCTTGCTCTAAGTTGGAACAATTGAAAATAACAAATAAGCAGGTATACAATACATTTATGAAATACCTACTATTAAGTGAGCAATTCTTGTATACATAGGTACATATAATTAATCGGTGCCCCACAAACAACTGTATTCAAATAAAAAAAAAACGTTCAAGTATGTCTAGATAATGGTCTTTTGAAGTAAAACTTTTTATGACATATGACAGCGGACCTAGCAGACCTTGTTCTGCTATTTCGAGTTGTCAATCACATCGACTGCAGCGACATCTATCGGGTTATGATCGCTTATCGACATAAAAGTATCCTATCTCATAAGATGGATCAAACTGCACACAGTGTGCAAAATTTGATTAAAATCATTTCAGTAGTTTAGGAGTTCATCGCGGACAAAGAGAGTCACGTTTAGGCATATTTTGTTACACGAGAAAGAAGTATTAGAGACAGAGAAAGAGAGAGAGAGCTATATACATTGTCTTTTTTAAAACTTAGAGACAACCCTTTCATCACGTATACGATAGTATTATTCTGCCCCGTATTCTTGATTACATATTTTAAAAACTAATAGAACAACCCTGGAAATTACAGCTATTTAAATATCGCGTAACGAATTGACCGGGAATGATACAAAACAGATGAAACACGATAATAGTATTTCAGCGACATATGTACAGCTTATGACTAATTCATGACGCTGGTAGGACGAGAATTGTCACGGTGGTGCCTCCTCGGTGCCAATAACGCATACGAGACACCAGAATGACGCAGTATTCGACCAAGGTTACATTCATACAAGAAAGGCATCGCACAATACACAATGACAGTATCCTAATTAATATTATGAATGCGAATGATTGTTTGTTTGTTGTGCTTTCACGCGCTAACTACTCAACCGATCATCATGAAATTTTGTATACACGTTGTCAGGAGTACATAAAAGGAAATAGGTACCCTAGAAAAAAGTATATATTTCCGAGGGGTACATAAAATAACTTCTAGTATCACGCGAACGATGTTACAGGCCCAGCTAGTTTATTACATACATGAAGACAATAATAATTTCTTGTTTTTAATTCCGTAATTGACATTTATTATAAACGCAACTCCGATAACGAACATCATATTAAAATAAATTTAAATTAAAAACGGTGCAATTTATTATCGCCAAACTATAGTTACATTACAAGATTTTCTTTGACCGAAATTTTATTCTAGATGTCGAACCAACAGCGATAGATGTAGTATTAAAACATGCCACCACTGACCAATTTGCACTTTTAACATAATATAATAACTGGCAACTTTCAAATGATAATTAACGGAACTCTTGTGCGAAATAAATTTCATAATGAAATTATAAATAGAATTAAAATTGGCACAAAATTATAAGATCAAAATTATAATTATCTTAATTACTGCTGTTTCTTATTTATATAACTTTGAGACGTAAGTTTTTCTCCATATATTTAAGCACGTTTAATGTTATAAAAGATTACTACGGATTCCTATTTAATCAAATATATATTTCATTGTAGAATAGACGCAGATAGAAATAACAATTAGTGGTCAACCATTAATTGAAATTTAACTATAGTTAATTAAATGATAATTCAAACTATTTTAATTAAATTTTCCATACTCGTTATCAGGAATACAAAAAAGACACAGAGTAGTTTTCATCGTAAAAAAAGCATTGATACTGACAATAGAAAAAATAAATTTTAGATTGACAAAATCTCCATTAACGATAGCGAAGCCGCCAGCAAAAGCTGGTACTATACATACATATAAGCATGTAACAACCAGACACAAAACTGACAGTTATATCCATTGCACAAAAATATAAAGTACCACTGTGGCACGAAGCCTGTCAGATATCAATACACGCTGACATAAAATGATACAAAGTCAAATATATGTATTTAATTTGTTCAGGTGTTCATATTCAAATACGTAAGACGTTAGTAGTATGTAGTACTCTTCATCATTATACGCATTTAAATTGCACAAGATTCGCAATAATGTTGCATACAATGTTTTGTTCGAAAAGGGCTCGGGGAAATAACTACAGTTCAGATAACATTTCATACTTCAATGCCATTGAAGGATCCTATATCGTTAATCATACATTTATATTATTATTATAATGTGGAGAAGGGGTTTTATTTGTTTCAGCGCGCTTATCTTAGCAACTACAAGTTGGATTAAAAAAAAAAAAAATTATAGAGCAATCATTGTGGACGGCGTTAAACTACTTAACATTACGCTACCTTTAATAGGAACAAAGTTGTATTGAAAAAGTTATAAAAATGGGCAAAAATGATGAAATAAAATTTTATTTCCATGCGAACGAAGTAGCGAACTCAGCTAATAGAGAATGTAATAGATGAAAGGAGCTTCTACGCAGTTTAATTTTTTTTTTATGCAATAGGGGGCAAACGAGCAAGCGTGTCACCTCATGGTAAGTGAACACCGCCACCCAAGGACACCCACAACACAGGGGGAATCGCAGGTGCGTTGCGGACCTTTATTGAAGGAACTGGCTCTCAAGTGCATCTGCTGGAACACACCTGATGGTATTTGGCAGCAGATTGGTAGCTAGCCAGGCTGACATTAGAAAAAGCCCTACAAGCTCAATCTCATTGTAGAAGGTTGGATTCGAACTCACGTCTAATGAGGCGGCGATCCTACACACTACCACTGAGCTATCATCGCATCAATGTTAGTATTGGTTAACACTTAACGCAGCCTCAAACATTAAGTTTTACTGTAAACTTGATTCGCTAGTTAAATGTTTACCAATTCGAAAATACTTAGAAATCAAAGATAGTTTCTAATTGATAATTTAGAAATTTCAACATCAATAGATATTAGATTAATAATTAAGTTTCTCTCTTATCAATTTAGACGAGTAAGTCATTTCAGGGCTTCAGGCAGGTGATCCCTGTGCCTTTGTGGTAAAGCCGGACCTGGTATTAATATAAAAAGTTCATAAAATCGCATTTACATTTAAACAATCGACAACCATAAGTAGGATTGCGTGTTACGTCAGTATAATACTGCGCAACGTTATGTCGGCGGATAATTAGTATCATTATTTATGACACTTTAGTACCACGTTCTATTTTTATGGCGAACTTAAACACTATTGTTTAGTAAATCGCAATCAATTATGAATTTAAAATGGACACAATAGGAAGCTCATTGAAATATATATCTCATCTACTATATACTATTTGTACCCGCGACTATGTTCGTGTTGAGATCAAAATTATTTAATGAATTTTGACCGTTTTGAAAACATTGTCAATACAACTTTGTTCCTATTGGTAGCAGCATAATGTTAAATAGCCTAAAGCCTTCCTCAATGATAGCTCTATCAAATACAAAAATATTTTAATATTATATTATAATCCAACTTGTAGTTGTTAAGAATAGCGTGTTGAAACAAACAAAATTTTCCGTTTGATAATATTAATAATATAGTAGATATAAACTATAATAAAGTTTATACTCGTAGTTGTATAATTTATGGTAGCTGATTTGTAAGTCATGAGTCTTTTAGTAGTCACTATTTTATTCTTTAGTTATTATAATAATATTGTGGTATACTAGTAAGCATGTTTCTTGTTTGAATTACCGTCTATAACAAACGAAGGACCACAGAGTCGCTAGATAATGGTACACGCCTTATTTGTACCATAAATTTTAGTTTACACTATACATAACTTTCATGTATTTGCTTTTTGTATATACATATATCTTTGTTAAAGGGGTTAATTGCGGTAAATGCCTAAAAGATTTCTTATAATAACAAAAAAATAGGATTAACATCAAAACGACGTAACATTACAGCGATGCACAGAATTATAATATAACAAAGTTGGAATTGAAGATATAATTATACGTACAATAACCAAGCACAATGTGTGAGTGGATAATCGATTAGCGAAACACATTCGTCATACTTGTGGATGGCCATGGGCATTTATCATTATCGGTGTTATCTATTAGGTTGCTCGACGAGTTAATCGCATCGAAGCACTGCTCGCCGTTTATTGTTTTAATTTTATTCATTTCTATCATCAATACTTTCCTACCAATCGACTTCGTATTGAATGCAAGCAATATTAAAATGTGCAACAAAATTCTCAGTTCACCAGTAAATTTAATTCATAGTGATTACTAAAATTAATGACAATAAAGTTTTACTTGTTATTTTATTTTTATTTTGTAGAAATATATTGACAGCGAAATAGTCAATATTTTATAAAACCAACGTCATATATTGATTCTGGATTTCCTTCATCAAATTATACGTTTCAAATATGCCAAATGTAACACTCCTTAGTGCGGATATTATACATATTGCCGATTGAATAGCAAAACTAATTTTATTCCAAAAAGAACACATTTTACAGTACTAGTATTGAAGTTTTTAATTTATATATCGACATATATTGTCGGTTATCTACGACGATATATTTCCCGTATTAGAAGACAAGGTTTTATTTTCACGTATTAATATATAAGTTTTATAGAACAAAAAACCTGGCATGACATTAAAATTAAATTTTGTAAGGATTTACCAAACACCGTTCTCTTGTTAGGTATTTCGCTAACTCAAAGCGATAGTGCAAGTCGCAAATAATCAGTAATAAATTAACAATTAAGTACACAAAAGCTGATATACAATACTAATTTGCCACTTGTAAGCAAATATTTAGCGATTTTATACCATTAACTTTGCTCTTATGAAATACGCGATAGCGAAGACGCTGTTTTAAGCTCCTTACAAATTCAGGTATTGGTGCGACAACGTCAAACTAAACAGCGACATGTTTTCTTCGAAGTCTACAAACACGAGTGTATAATTATTTATTTCTATACTCCACTACCTTTGCACGTATATACACAGGGGTCGTTCTATTTTCGGTGTCACAGCTTTTGGTTTTTATAAAACTTGCCCATATTAGGGATGCCTTGAGATCAAGGAGCGAAAATAGTATAGATCTACGCTATTTCATTATATTTTGAACTAGCTGTACCTGCGACTTTGTACGTGTATAATTAAAAATTATTTAATATTTTTTACCAAAGTTTTTGAAATGCAGCTGGTAGTTCCTAAGATTAACGCGTTCAAATGAATAAACAAACTTTTCCTCTTTATAATATTAATATATAGATAGATTTAACTCAGTTTCGAGTTTTTCTTTATATTCTCTCAAACCACATGCCAAAAAGTATTTTGATAAATAAAAATGAGAGTAATATTCTTATAGCTAATATAACTAAACACAATTATATCTAAATATGTAGACATATAAACTAGATGTGCCCACGAATTTGTTCGCATGACACTGTCATTTTCCTCTGTATGAAAAGTACCCTATGTTTTTCTGCACCCCTGATAACGTGTAAGCAAAATTTCATTATAATCGATTGAGTACTTAGGTGTGAAAGAATAAGAAACAAACAGACAAACTGACCTACGCATTTACAATATCAGTTACCATGTGTTCAGATATTTTAGTTCATAAATCTAAAAACAAATTAAGATATTTAAAAGGATCATACTTATTACAACTTTCTTGGACAGGTGACAACCCTAGCTATAGACGAGGTGTGCGTCTGGTGTTCCATAAATGGACGATTATGCAGTTTCACTAAACTAAAGGTTTTCGTAATATCCTGCGGACATATATATTTACCAATTTGGGCGTTTTTATAGCTGGTTATAATGAAATTTCGTTTGCACCGAAGTCGTAAGTTAGACAAGGTTTCCTTTAATAAAATTTACGATTCCTATTAAACGCCCTTTTTATATATTTGTAAACGTTAGCGTGACGAAAATAATATTTCATATATAATTAAGCTACTTTTTAACAGCCGTGGATAAAAAACAATTTTAATTATTTTCGTGGTAAGCCGAGACAGATGCGTCTTGTATCCTGGATTCCTGACCAGGCTTATACAAACCTTGGATTGACCAGTAACAGAAACAGTTTAGTTTTTATTTACAATCTATGTTATTATTATAAAGGAGAGAAGTTTGTTTGAAAGCGTTTATCTTAGGAACTACTTTTTTTTTATAGACAAATCATTAACGTAGGCTTTAGGCTATTTAACATTACGCTACTACTAATAGGAGCAAAGCTGTATTGAAAAATGGTTACAAAAACGTGCTAAAATCATACTAATATTACAAATGCGAAAATGAGTTTATTTGTTTATTTTTTACACTTTTACGCCTAAACCGCTGAATCGATTATGATAAATTGTAGTATAGAGATAGATGGGAACCTGAAGACGGTAATAGGCTACTTCTTCTAGCGAAAATCTTATTAGAAGTGGGGTAAATAGAGGAATAAACTTTGTATGAAACTTTTGGCGTCGTCCGATTTGTTTGACAAAATCAATATTAACACGAGAGAAGCCACCCTTGAAGTCTAAGTATTAATTATTTTTTAGTTCCACGCGAACGAAATTGCAGGCACAGTAAGTCTATTACATTGGGAGTGCTGGAGTAACCATTAACGTTCGAGAAATTACTACAGTTTTATAGTTCTTACTACTTTGAAATTTATTACAACAAACTGAACGTATAAAAAATAAAATAGCGATAAAACAATAAACAGTACAAGTGAAACTGGCACAAGCCGTTATCACTTCAACAGGTGCACACCCGATAACAGATGGCGAACAGAAATGGGTCGACT
Source organism: Actias luna (assembly GCA_039707435.1). Lineage (NCBI taxonomy): Eukaryota > Metazoa > Arthropoda > Insecta > Lepidoptera > Saturniidae > Actias > Actias luna. The sequence goes on from JAZHAC010000027.1 coordinate 3,930,644, forward strand.
TACCATTTCCTTCTTCAGGTAAATTAGCTGCGAGTCGAAATCCGTCGGTGGCTGGTCGGCAGGGGTGCCCGGCTCCTGACCGTCTTCTGGGTCACCGTCCGCGAACCCGCTAAGACTTTTAGGCAGCGGTGGCAACCCTTGCAGCGACATTGTGCTTATCGCGCGGAACTGCTTGCATAATCTGTTAGCAAGACCGAATTTTAATTATGTACCGTTAGACATGCAAATGAATAAATCAACATAACGTGGTTTTACATCAAGTATAACGTATTACATTCAAAATTTGACTTTTTCGTATGTAATCTATATTATAATATTAAAAAAGGGAAAAGCTTGTTTTTTTTTGTTTGAACGCGATAATTTTAGAACTACCAGTCGGATTTTAAAAATTATTTAAATCATTGAGTATTGGTTTTAGGCTATTCGACATCACGCTACCACTAATAGGAGCAAACTAGTATTGAAAAAAGTTTCAAAAACGGACAAAACTTATTTAATAATTTTTAGCTCCACGCGAAGTCGCAAACACAACTAATAGTGTATAAAAAGGTGTTATTCTTACTCAATATTCTATACGTATGAAAAATTATTAATAAATAGAATTTGCATTTGCAATAAATTACTCAATATAATCACTAAAACTTTTTCACGGTAACTCCTTTCATCAAGCATTAAGTTTATATATTTAATGTATTACAAAAATCAAGGATTATGAGCCAGTTAATAGAAGGCCGATCGACCGATTCATTGGATCATATTACTCAGCTTTAGAAATATATGTGTTTAAGTAATTAACTAAATAACAAATCACTTTTGTATACACTAATTACCAATTAGGTATATAGTAAGATCTTTATGTACTATATCCATTCATCAAACAATATATTGACGGAGCCTGTTAAACAATTTTGTCTGTACAAAAGATAGGGTAGATTATTACGTAAATCAGAAAATTATTAAGTTTAGATATTGTTTAAAAACAGTGTGCACATATTGTTCGCAGGATGGTAAAAACGTATTTTTATTTTTTATTGAATTGCAACCCTACCGTACGTCAAGTCCAATATCAGCTATAAAGTGGTATGTTACGCATGTTACGTTCCGAGATTGGCTTGTAGGCCAATATGACAGCAAAAATCCTTGATGAATTATTTCCCTCACGGAGGTTGTCTCCGTTTTTGAATTGTAATGATGTCACATGCATATATAAAGCCCTGCCAAGCTATAAGCTCCGGCTAACAGCATATGTTTATTTGATAAAAAAAAATGTATTTTCTTGCTATCATTTGCCGCAATTTTTCCTTGCCACTTTGACCGAGTTTCCTACAAGTTACTCTAAATAACTGCGATATTTTTTAAGCGTTTTTTATCGTGCTTAAGTCCCTTTTTGGGATCTAAATCGGTTAAAACATATATGTATATATATATATATATATATATATATATTTTTTTTTTTTTAATTATAATAAATTTATTTTATCCTATGAAATATATTTTTACTAATTTTAGAGAACATTATTGAAAGATTATCGTATTCTCGTATTTAATTTACAATATTTTTTAAATCTAAATCTCATCTGTTGCTTAGCTATTATAACTTAGAAAAAAGTTACATGCTACACATTTGCACTTCTCAAATACCTGCCATATTATAGCAGACTGTGTCTGTGACTTCGTTTACGTGGCACTACAAATTTAGTTATATATTTTTCACTCTTTATTAACTTTTTTAGCGCAGCGTCATGTTAAGTAGACTAAATTATTTTTCTGTAATTGCTCTATCAAATACAAAATCTTTGAAGTCTGATTTGTAGTTCCGGCGTTAGCGCATTCAATGAAACTTATGATTTATATTATTTTAATAAAGATAACAGATAGGAGTGCCCATTATATGATTCGATTTCACGCTGTTTGAAGACAGTTTCCGAACGCATTAGTAATGTGCCATCATCACAATAAACATTAAATTATCATAATGACGATAGAGAAAGTAAAAATGTAGGTCACTATTGCACCAATATCTCGAACAGAAATACCATCAGCACATGTTGGGCAGTGGACACAGCTGTTTGCCTCGCTTGTGTCTGTTTTATTACTTCAATACAATAACAATAGTAATAGATCGATATAGGTACAATATATACACTTAAATTTCAAGGAAAGAAGCTACAAAAATTGGTATATGCAGGTACATGACAAATATAGTGAATTCATTGTTCTGTCTTTTCCAGTAGGCAATAACGCCACAACAGTGTCATCATCGCATCAGGAAAAATGTATATACCTACTTGCCAATTTTTACATGATTTGTCAAGCAATGTTGTAGGTATCATTTTTTTTTATTGCTATTTCCAACCACATAGCAAGCATAAAGCGATTTGCAGACTGTAACAAGGGGGGAATGTGGGATCGCCTTAATGTATCTTTCTAGATCTTGTTGGTTCAATAAATTGAGTCTAGAATACTCCTCCCGCAATCTAACCGGTACACGCAACAGGAAGATATATGAATGTATCTTAACGGTTTTAAAAATAAAACCAGGTAGGGTGGGATAACAATAGTGATAATATCGACCCGAGCCAATATTTGTGTTTACAACTCAAGCGCGTCAATTGTAATAACTCATAACAGCTAACTGTATATCAATACTTTGTAGTTATTAGAACTATAGTAAAATGACTACATAAACCCTGAAAACGAGAACGGTGCGGTTTTAAAACAGTGGTAACTGCCAAAGGGAAATAATTCAAAGCTCGTACACCGACCTTTAAATATCATGGAAAGGCCTCTAGAATCTAAATAGAATATAACTCATCGCAAAGCCACTCATTATGAAGGATGTTTCATTATTTATTATAAACTTGAATAGAAATTATTAATTTATTAATGGTATATATATAATTGATTTACTTCGCTTACTTCCTGTTTGGTATTTTGCTGTGGGCGACAGCAGCTGAGGTAGACACCGTATTTATTTTACAAAAAGGAGTAGTTCGAACTATTTACAATATGAGACTTTGCGAATCATTAAAGTTTTCGGAATTCGGTGTCTTAACTCTGCACTCCCAGTACATTCTTGATAGTTTCATGTATATCCGCAAAAACTTTCATAAGCTGGATTGTGTTAAAGACCGGCTTGACCGAAATACTACAAATTTTGACAAACTGGTCACCCCATATTTTAGACTCAATAAGACCAGTAACAGTTTTTAGGTAACAAAGTTAAGTTTTATAACAAAGTCCCACAGCACATTACTACTTTGCCGGATAGTCCAAGCACCGTGTCCAACGGGTTTTAAAGTCAAAAGGCTATTACAGATTTGATCAATATGTGAACGATGATGATGTCTAAATTTGACACCCGTCTCTCAGCAAGAGCCAAAATGTATTGCATATGTATTGACTGGTCTCTCGAAAAAAAAACGCAAAAAGTATATATATATCACCAGATCGAGTTAGTGCGGGATCTTCTCGATGACTTAATTATTTTCCGAGCTGGTAGAAGTTTTGACGTTTATAAGCGCCTTCCCAGGTCCTAAATTGATTTGATTGGATTTTGGAGTAACCTGATTATCTACCACCTTCAAGTTAGGTATATGTTGCCAGGCACCTCTATAGGTGTGCTCCGGCAGTTTTTGCAATGTTTAGCGTGTTACCCATCTTGTGCCAATTTTTTTACTTAACAAAAGGTGAGGTTATTGCCATAAACAAACCGATTATAATGAGATTTAAAGGAATCATCAGATTAAACCAGCGAATTATCCAGTAAAGTTTCGTAGCGATCGCAGCTACAGATTAATTTGTTTTTTTTTTTTTTTGCATTTGGCTATAGATAATAAATAATAAAAGACAGATAAATAGATAATGATAGAGAGGCCAGGGCGGGTCGTTATTATATATTAATATTATAAAGTGGAAACTTTATTTGAACGCGTTAATATTAGGAACTGCTTACTAGTCGGATATTAATAATTCATTTTGTATTTGATAGATCTATCATTAAGGAAGGCATTAGACTATTTAACATCACGCTACCACAAATAAGAGCAAAGCTGTATTAAAAAAAGTCACAAAAACGCGCAAAAATAATTAAATAATTTTAGTTTCACGTGAACGCAGTCGCAGACAGAACTATTCCTATATAAAAGACTTAATAACTAAACGTACTCAGTTTAAACACACAAAGTTACACGCGCATTGAACTGACTAGCCTCATCTGTTACATCACCGAAAAACAATACATAACATTCAAAACTTCAAGAATAATGTTACAATGACCTAGAAGTTAGTAAATCTATTACTGACAAACCGGATAAAGAGTTTAGACGGATTTTATTGGACCGTTTGACCTTTCAACGCTAGTTACAAATACACTTAAATCGCGGAAGAAATAAGGATGCCTAATCTAAAGTTAATTTTTATTACCAAGAACAAGGTGAAGAATACTAAATTTTAATGAAATATTATATAACTCTTATTGATTTTAAATATCACGATTTGCAACTATCCACATAGATCGTGGTAACTGCTACAATAACATTCCAAAACATATTGCCGAAGAGTCTGACATTATGAAGTTCGAGTACCATAACAAGCAGGTTTAACTGTCAAAAGGTTAAAGGTAATCAATCAATACCTTATTATGTGGAGACTATGTAGTGGATTCTATAAATGTTTCTTTTTTACACTTTATAATAGTATTATTTATTATATATTTATATTTATATTTATTAAAGTTGAGAATATTAATTTAATAATAAGTAAATCAGGGTCTATGTATAAATTGAATATAAATATTTTTGATTTTAATTTAAAATGTTTAAGGATATTTTTTTGCTTCTGCGTCGAAGTAATATAATCATGAGTCGAAGTAATTCTTAGCTTTGTAAAGGATAGGATATCAAACGGAAAATAAAAATAAATATTTAAGATTATTAAAAAATGCGGCTATTATAATTAAACAGAAAACTGAGTGTCTAAAAGGACGTAGATTCCGATATAACTAGTTTTTGTAATGTTTTACATAAAAAAATTAAACACTTAACGCAAGCCCAATTATCTACTTAAGTATAAGTTTAAAAAAACTGGAGACTTAAGTGCAGGCTATCAAAGGTAATACAATAACTTACGAAGAGTATTAAGAAATGTGTATATAGAACAATTTTTAGTAATAATTAAAAACGTTTGATGTGTGTATTATATATAATTTAAAATGTAAGAATGAGAGCATATTTTATTTAGATTCTGTTAATCTTTGTTTACATTTTATACATATTATAGCTGTGCTAGCAATTTTGTTCGCATGGAACTCAAAACTATTCAATAATTGTTGTCCCTTTTTCAATGCAGCTTTGCTTCTATTTGTGGTAGCCTGTCATATAGTCTAAAGTCTTCGCCAATGATTGATCTATCAAATACAAAAATATTTTTTGAGATCCAACTAATAGTTCCTAAGATTAGTGCGTTCAAACAAAGAAACAAACAAATACTTTTCTGCTTTATAATATTAATATAGATAGGCTTAACTTATGACCACAATCTCATCTGATATTAAGTCACGACGTTGTCCAAGATGGTGGACAGGCTAAGTTTAGTGGAGGGAGTGGCTCTCAAGTGCAATTGCCGTAACACACCTATACGTATTTAGAGGCAGATTTTCAAACTTGAGGGTGGTAGCTATCCGGGTGGACATTCGAAAAAGCCCCATACCATCGTGCTATGGTTTCATCGCGATGTTTTCTTCAACCGAAAGCTCAGGCTCATTGCTGGGATTCTAACTCATCTTCATTGACGCGGAGTCCGTATACACTACCAACCGTGCCACAATCATTTCAAAAAGCTCGCTACATCCAACATAAATGATATTAATTGTATATTTAAATTGTATTTGTATCACTCTTGAGAACCCAGAAGGCCTCTTGGGGACTTAAGTTATATTATTATGACATTATGATTTCATTATGGGACTAAAACAATAAAAATGTTAATCATACCTACACCAAATAAACTTGAAAAATATTCGTGAACAGGTTTTAAAATCATTTGTAATAGCTGGAAATATAATATACATTAGGCGTGCCCTCAACTTTGCTCACGTGAAATTAGAAATTATTTAATTATATTTGCCTGTTTTTGTAACTTTTTCAATACAACTTTGCTCCTATGGGTGATAGTGTGATGTTAAATGACCTAAAGCCCTCCTCAATCTTTTCCCAATCAAATACAACAAATAATATTTAAAATGCGACTTATAGTAGCTAAGATTAGCACTTTCAAACAAACTAACTTATCTGCTTTATTTTATATATATTATTATTAACTATATTAATAATATATATTTAGTAGACTTAAATTTAATCATTTAGATATCTCCAAAACTACTAGAGGCATAGACTTAATAATTTCATTGAAGTGTATTTTATTACAGCCTTGCGCCCTGCAATGAATGTATTTTCTTTCTTTCTTGATTCAATAATATTAAACGAGAATTGAGAATGAAATTTCAAGGACGTGTCACGTTTATACAAATTTCGGTACTCGAAAGATATAAAGAATAGCCAAGGGGAAGAAAGCTGTATACTTTTGAAATTTAACATGAGTATTCCTTTATGACGTTTACAGTTTTACGGTACGAACAGATTTTACGGTTGACGAGAAAAATACAAACGAAGTACCGGGAATCAGTTAGTATTTTATATAGTTGCGATACGGCCGAAGCTACTAGGTAGAACTCAGTAATATTTTATTTTTGAACGTACCTTGACTTCAAGTCATCGTCAAGTATATAAGCGTAAGCTTGATCGTCACCATCGTCTGTATGTCCGTTTGTTACTGAAGACATCGCATAATTTTGCTCTGAGTCCTCAGAATCGCAATGCCCATTTATGTCTATAAATTCCTTATTATCTAATGTATCAGGCACGTTCGACTGTGACCGCATAGTCTGCAATTCGTATATCAACATTTCATGATTATTCATATCTTTCATAATCTCGGGCGATTCATTACCGTTACATGCATATTTCGTGTCTTTTCCTTTATCGATAACAATGTTTGATTCGTCTATATTATTATTCCTGCCAGCGAGAATCTCCGAAATTAACATCTCTGTAACGCGCGATGTTTTCCTTTCCAGTGAATTGTTATTTTTATTTTCTGTTTGGTCACACAGGGTGTTTGAAGCGTTTTGTGGTTCGGCGAGGTTGTTGACTTGTTTCGATGGACTATTCCGTAATCTGTCATCGAATTCTTGGACTTCGTCCACTGAAGCGTAGGGCGCCTCCGACAACGGACTCTGCGGTGGTTTCGCATCAATGGGCGATGAATACGGACTAACTTCAGGTGGTTGTTTTGGCGATGACTTCTCTAACGTAATTTTTTTTACAGGTAATGGTTTTATTGGTTTTAACTTAGGTTTAGGTGAGAGAGGCGGTGGGGGCGCTTTTCGTAAGGGTAGAGTTTTTTCTGCAAAACTCGAGGATTTTGTGACTTTGCATTTTGAATCCTGGTCTAATTTGTTCGAGGTTGACAGGGACCTGACTAATATTTGTCTGCAAGTTTTGACCGCCTTTGAATTAAGCGACTCATTAGATTTCTTTATAGATGCTGGCGCCGAACAGCTGTCACTCGAACTTCTCCGAGAATTTTGACCACTGGACTTGCGCTCGTCAGAAGAGGAGCTTCTATCACTGATAACATCTCTGATAAAAGATTTCACGCGAGCTAGGCCGTTCTGTTTTGCCGGCACCGTCGGCTGGATGGTTGTATTGGCTCTGTCTAATGTTTTGTATTTAGGTGGTGTCTTTTGTTCTTGTTTAGAGAAAGCGCGAGCCTTCGTAAAGTTAGCCTTGGATTCGGCGACGGCCTTCCTCGTTTTCGCCAGCGCCTCGGCCACCACGCTCTGGTTGGGCCGAGGGGGTACCGGCGGCGGGCCTTTTAGTTTGTTCTTAATGGGTTGCGCGTTAGTCTGTACCATCAACATGTTTGAGGCGTCACTCGAACAATACTATACAAGAAGTGTTATAGTAAAAGGAGCGCGTTAACACTAGCACCGCGGTACGCTCGTGACTCGCGAACGCGCTACGGACTCGGACTGCGCGACATGACATGTATCACTTTGCGGGCGCGCGATTCAAGACTGCAGCCGTCTGCCTCTACCGTCCGCCATGCCGGCGAATAGAGTCGCTTAGCGCCGCGCCGCGTCACATCGCCCCTACTATAAACACACTACACTACACTGCACCGTTACGTCGCATCGCGACCTCTACGTTTGACACGACGTATTCGTAACTTTACTATCGACAATGTACAAATTTGCTACACTCATTATTACCTAATATATTTTTATTTATATTTATAATAATATATTTTAATTATTGTAACTTTCATTCGAAGTTTATGCGTAATTTTTAAAATACTAGCTTTGGCCGCAACTTCGTTCACGTGGAACTAAATATTATTTAACAATTTTTTGTCCGTTTTTGTAACTTTTTTCAACACGGCTTTTGCTTCTTTTCATATTTGTGTGATGTTAGATAGCCTAAAGCCTTCTTCAATTCTTGTTCTACCAAACATAAAAATACTTTTCAACCCGGACTGATGGTTCCTAAAATTAGCGCATCCAAACAAACAAAGAATTCCACTTTATAATATTAATATAGATAACAAAAATTAAATATTCACAAATCAACAGTTATTGTTTTATTTTTTATTTATAGTCACACAACGAAGTCAAAAACAATAACATTAATATGAAATACAATTTCAGACATGTACATTTAAGACCGAACTAAATTAATCTCTCAAACCGGTAATAACTATATCTATAAGAAGCGATGATAACTCAGGGGTAGTGTGTACGACTTCTCGTCAAGGGACGTGAGCTCGAATCCAACCACCTACAATGAGCTTGAGATTCCGATGAAAGAAAACATCGTGAGGCAATTATAGCATGGTGGGGGCTTTTTCTTATGCCTGCCTGACTAGCTACCACCCTTAAGTTGAAAGTGTGCCGTCAAATACCAATAGGTGTATTCCGGCAGTTGTTCTTAGGAGCCAATCCCTCCAAAGGTTTAGCGTGTCTACCAACTTAGGCCGTATCGTGACTTAAGATCAAGTGAGATTATGGCCATAACGCTAAACCTTAAGTATAAACAAATATATATATATAATACTTAACACCCAGCCACACAACTATCATGCTAATCACACACAAATCAGTCGTGAGTGTGCCAGTTTTTAAATTGGTAAAACATGAGTTATGAAGACATCACACTGCGCAAAGACTTTACCGACCTGAAATATAGACGTAAGTAAGTATACAGTGTACACTTTTGAGGTTTCCTGTCGCATTGTTGAGCTATAGCGTTATATCTAGTACATTAGTATCTATAACATTAGTAATTTAGTAGAAATATACACAGTACACGTACACATACATACTCTACAATGCTACATACAAATGTAATTGACAGATTTATAGAATTTTATGTGTAATTGATTAAACTCGGTTGCGGAAAAAACGTTGTCATCTACATTAATATTATAAAGAGGGAAAGTTTGTTTGTTTTTATATTAACAATAGGTAATCCTAAAAATACTGTACACCAGAAGCGAATAACATAATATTTCCGTTTATTTCAAAAATTTTTGTTGCATTTGTTATACCAGTCATTGAGGAAGACGCAAAGCTATGTTAAAATAGCGTACAAAATCGGACAAAAATTATAAATTATTTTTTAATACCACGCGAGTGAAGTCGCGGGTAAAGCTAGTAACTAATAACTATGAATCAAGTATGGGGTCTTAATTGATTGGTTCGTTTATAAACATAACCGTATCCACGGAGCTGCAAATTAGTGGTCAGGATTGGTCGATTGCAATACTCACATGTGTAGTAACAGAGGAACAAATCATTGACCCGCAGTTTAATAAGCGATTGTTTACTATGAGAATGAACGCAACTGCTGCCGGTTGAAGGCGCACAGTGTAACGAATAGGGGTCTGCCTTTCATAGGACTTTAGAAAAATAAAATGTGTTATTTGGTAGTTTTAGTTTTTTGTTTATTTTTTGACATTTTGAGTTGTAAAACTGAAACTTATACGTATTATTACCAGGGTGGTAACGAAGTCTTAAGACATTTGATCTTGAACATGGGCGTCCTCTTTCAACAGATATTGGTGATCAAAATTTCATACTCTGACGACAATGTATTAAGGTGACATCATCAATTTGTTCGTCTATTTTCGACTTTAATACTACAGCTGTCGATAAAACAAAGGGTGATTATAATTATATTTACTTACCTCCGATTTATCCTACCATTTCGTTTTCATCACGTTCCAAAAATACGATGCAAAATTAGTTTTAAAACTACAATATACCTATTTTTCTCTATTAAAACTTACTCTACCTTTAAGTTTGCACTATATATTCAAATTATCGCCAATTACTATTATCTGCTACTATTATTAATTGTTTTTGTTTGACATTCGATGCAAAATGTCTTGGTTTTGCAATTTAGCCCAATTAGTTTATTTATTTTGGTGTAGAAAATAGATCAGGATTCTAAATGAAAGCAGTATATCATGACTAGGTACTTACATTATATATATACGTATATTATATATACTTATATTATATATAGATACATATCTAAAGTTACGCTGCGTTAATTTTGAGTTATTCAATTCGGATGGACTGGTGGCAAACATCGACTTTTATGTTACCATGAATTAAATTTTTTTTTATGCAGACAATTTGGTTTCAAAAAAAGAGTTAATATTTGTGAAATTTGCTCTGTCTAAAGAAGAAAAGATTAATTCGTAGAAAGAAAATTTTCATACATTTGAAATTTACGAGTCGCTATTATATGGTGTGCATAAGGTAAAAATCAAGTTTCAAATTACTAAATAATTTATTGTTACGACCGTTATGACAAAACTGTACACTCAAAACTATAAAATAAGATATTTAATTTTTCTAAAATCCTATGAAATGGAGGCTTCGATTTCCTTCCACTGTGCGGCGTACGCGACACGCCATTGTTGCTTGTTTCGAAAGCACTCTCTGAACTATTGTTACGTTGTAATCAAAAAGTTACACTACACTTGCAGTTTACGGGAAGCCTATTAAGTATTACTTAATCACAAACAAACTTGATGTTAAGCAATGATGAGGCCCATGATGTTGAACACGTCAAGCCTAGTGGAGGTACTGGCTTTCAAGTGTAACTGCTGGAACACATCTAAAGGTATTTGGCGGTAAATTTTCACTTTAATGGTGATAGCTAGCGACTAAAAAAAGTACGAAAGCTGTCCCTGGTTTCTGGCAACAAGGGAGTTTGCAGTTTCGACGTAATGCATTTTAATGGGTGTAATCTAGTACTTATCACCTAACGAGTCTTGTAACTTGCCCCTCTCGCCTTGGCCTCAGCCCCGGTAATACGCTTGCGCTTTGCGATGAGGACGTTTGTCAAGAATAGGACCATCTTAATACAAAATTATAAAAAAATGCTGGTAGCTAGCCAGATGGGCATTAGAAAAAGTCCTACCCCCATTCTATGGTTCCACCAAGATGTTTAGCTTTACCGAAAGCTCTGGCTTTTTGTAAGGATTCCAAACTCACGTTTACTTCTTCTCCTAATGGCCAACATCATTACTAACCCATTGCAATTTGCAGCGATGATAGCTCAGTGGTAGTGCGTACGAACTTCGCGTCAAAGTACGTGAGTTCGAATCCACCTCCAATGAGCTAGGGTTTTCGGTGAAGGACAACATCATGAGAATCATAGCATGGTGGTAAAGCTTTTCTAATACCCTCCCTGGTCAGCTACCACCCTCAATTTAAAAATCAGCCGCCAAATACCAATAGGTGTGTTCCGGCAGTTGCACTTGAGTGCCAGTTTCTCTACAGGTTTAGTATGTCTACCAACTTGGGCCGTATTACGATTAAGTTAAGACTTAAGATCAGGTGAAGTTATGGCCATAACGCAAAACCTTATCTATAATAAAAAAACAAGTTGAAAATCTGCCGCTAAATAACTGTAAGTGTGTTCGGGCAATTGCACTTGAAAACCATTCTTTCTACTAGGCTTAATGTGTCTAACATTTTGGAACACATAGTCACTTAACATTACGCGAGTTTATGGCCAACAAACAAAAACAAAAAGCAAGGTGGTATGGATCCGTTCCCAGTCACGCCACTATACACAAGGTGATAAATAAATCATAAAAGACTCTCTTGGTTTATCACGAGAAGCTTGCAGAGTAAAGCATGACAGCATCGACATCTGAAGATACAGTTAGTCGCCATTTTTTTGGGTAATACTGCATTTAGGTATAGTGCATACACTTTCCCATGCCACAATGAAAATTAATATGGATATCAGCAATTTTTTTTATGATACCAGTCAATGTAGCTATGTTCACCAATTTCAAGTGAAAAGGATTTTTTATGATAATGGGCTGCAAACAGGTAGACTGCCAGTCTGACGGTAAATGGTTACCGTCGGCTATGGACACCAGGTGTATTAGAGCCATGTTGCTGAAGTTGAAGGGACTGGTTCTCGTTCACTATGCCGAAACACAAACAATCATACTAAACCTTTATTTTGCGGCAGTTTTAACCCGAGCGTGGTCATTAACCAGTCGGGCAAGAGCCCTACCACGAAGCAATATAAATTATAATCACTTTGGAGTGCAAAACACTTTGTGGTCATAGGACTTTATAAACACAGTTAACAGACAAAAAATAAAACTCACAACAACTATTTGTGGATCAGACAAATAATTGTCCCGTACAGGATTCGAACCCACGGTATTTCTGCGCGCGGGTTGCAGCGAGGCAACTGTTATAACAGCTATACCAACCGTGCAGCCATCAAATAATTTCAATCATTTCAATAAATTTATTCATTCCACGAATTACGTAAATCTTTTTCTAAACTAGATTATAAAAAGAAAGCTAAAAAAATATACACACAACATTGCATTATTAAATCAAATATTTTAATTTATTTCGTTTCGTTCATTAAAAAAAAATCGACGCACCAAATTTGAATAGAAAGTACAAATATGATATAGGCTTTAGTAAATCCCTCACTTTCACTTGACGCTTTCACAGTTCAATTATTTTATAATCAGATCATTCAAGGCATGGTAAAGTTTTGTTTGTAGTAAGAGATATCTCTGACTAGTACGCGACCACCATACATAAAGTAGTACAAGCACCATATATATCAATTTTTGTTATTATAAAGCAGTAGTTTATTTTTGTTTGAACACGTTAATCTTAGAAACTACAAGTCGGATTTCAAAAGGTCGTGTTATATTTGATAGAGCAATCATCGAGGAAAGCTTTAGGTCATTTAACATCATGGTACCGCGAATAAGAGCAAAGCTGTACCTGACTAAAGATACAAAATGGCCAAAAATGATAATTTGCAGTTCTACACCAACGAAATCATGGGCACAACTAGATTATAATATTTTTAAGCGTGTCTTCATCCAAAATATGCCAGTGCATATCCATCAATAAAGTAGGTTGTCAAGTATCTGTAATTACCTAAGTCGCAACTACAGGGCACCTAGTAACAAATTTTTCCAACTGACTCTCTTTTGTTTTGCCACTTTTCAGAATTATCCAGTATATATCCAGCTACCATCCTTACCATCAGATCAAATGTGCCGCTTCCATTGCCCTTGTGCTTTGCACTTGTACACATGCCATCCATTCCACATAAATACCACAGCTATTGTGGTTGAGGAGAAATCATTACATCATAACATGTTACCTATGAGTTTAAAATTAAATTAACAAAAAAATAATAATAATAATATATTTGGGGTTCCATCATCCCATGACCTTGAAATGAACCATGTCCCCTCAACAATTACTTCCAAAGTAAAGTATGTGTCATTCATAATTGATATTTTTAATTTTAGCAGACTTGAATACCACACAGAACCAGCCTGGCAACCTTCCTTCTGCAGATGTTGGAGTAGAAAGGATGCTATTACGTAAACTAACAGATCTCAATGATTTATTCACTTTATTTTCAAGGATATAAATTAATCACTATAGTACCAATCACTATTAAAAACTAATAATTGTATTATCTTTACATATTTAATTTTATTAGCAATTTATATGTTAGTCCTTTTATGAATAGGTATTAATTGTGTGAAGCATATAAATTACTGTTAGAAGTAAATAAGAATGTAATACTTAATCAATGTATAGATTTTTGTAAGAAAAGACATTAAAAATAAGTTATGTTATAAATGTATTTTGTATATTATATATGAATTTCAATCATAAGACATCTCTTAAGTACTTGCATACACTTTATATCAGTCCTGATAGAAAGTGAATGTGAAATGTGCTAGCTTCTTGTTCAAATAGTATAATGTATGTAATTATAATTAAAATTTTCAAATTCAACACACAGCTTAGAATTTCAAATAAGTATCATTGGCTGATTATATTAAGGACAAGTTAAATAAGTCACTACCTTTTATATTATCATTCCTGAAACATGAACTGACTGTCTACTCAATTCAGCACTATTATAAAATTTAAGAATATTTCTTAGTATTCTACTAACAGACAAACTATGAACCATATGGTGAAACTATGATTCTGAAAATATTTTAAACCTCTCCCCATTTGACTGTTGTTAATTTAATATATAATACATGTATCCATAATATGACTCCCATATGTCTAGATTTAAAGAACACAGCCTCAGAGAACCTATGCCCTTTGAAAAAAAAATATTTTGAAGGGTTGTTGGTTGTATTTCAGTATGAGAAAGGTAGTGATGTATTATGAAAATACAGTGAAATTCATCTATAACAAACTCAATGTTACAATGTTTTAGATTTACGACTAAGACCTTAAAATTTTAAGTTTAATTTTAGAGAAAATTGATTTGGCTATAGGGACTTTGACATAATGCAATTTTTGAATACAGTAAATAGTTTTAGTCACTACATGTAACAAGTTTCTAGGAATCCCTTACAGAATTGTAACCATATATACATTGAGTAGGTATATTTTGAGGTAATATTGTTTTCTTTCTCTCTAACTACATACACATTAACTCTCTGATATAGTGATACCTTTGTTGTCATTATAACCTAGCTACACCATATGTATCATATGTATCTAATTCACACATAACTGATATATTTTATTTATTATTTATACTATTAAAATTGATTTAATTAAGAGTGACCTATATATAGAGATCTTATTTATTGTTCCATATAAAAAAATCAATAAACATGTTATAGACTATACAAATATTATTTGATATTGAAATTATTATTATTTTTAGTATAGTTAAAAAATAGTATTAGTTATTTATTTTTACAGAGATAGTTTTATGTAATACAGTTGTATTTGCTTAATAAATTCATACTGTTTTAACATTTAATAAATACTCTATATATTTTAATAGCATTTGTGAATACATTTAGAGATAAATGTAAAACAATTGTGTTTTAGATTTTATTTCAACACCCAAGGAGCGAATCTTAAAGTACATTAAAGCTATATTAACTTTTTTTCCTTTTTAAATTATTAATTTGTATATTACTTACATGGTTTATTTGTTGTTAAACTTCCAATCTTGTCTGCACATAGGGCACTGTTGCTGCGGCTGTGAATGAAGCCACTTTACGATACAGTGCATGTGAAAACAATGAGAACAAGCACCCCAGACCAAAGGGCAATCGTCACCAGGTAACTTGCAGTCAGGACAACAACTATCGAACGGCATGCGACATATACCACAGTTATCGTCGTTAGCTATCCAGCGCCAGGTTGCAACTCCCGTCCAGCCTGAAAAAACAAACGATTTAACATTTTCATATATTTTCTTTGCTCTGATTGTTATAAGGTTACCTTTGTCGATCCGATAATAACGGATACTTACTCTTAATAGTAACTTTCATCGCGTAGATAGGTTGTAAATGTACACATTATATATATAACGTTTATTCACAGAAAATCAAGCCGAACAAATAAAACATTAATGTCATTAAAAACACCGCAAATCCAAACCAATTGACACTTGACAGTAGATAATTGATAAATCACAGAGTTGAGAAACAAATGAGATCAATAACTATTATGACAGAAAGACATTAGAAAACTATAATATCTATAATCCACAGACTACTGCTATCGTCAATTATACATATAGTATAGCAAAATGAAGAACAGTTTACAAATTAACTGTACTAAAAAAACTGAATTCTGACATTTAGTTGTCATAAATATTTTAATACAAATGCCAGCTAAATTATTTCGTAGTCTACAAAATACCTCATTTAAAAATTGTCTTTATAAGGTCACCTGTTCTGAATTAATCAATTTAGGTTTATCCAATATCTTCTTTCACGATATTTTCTTGTTAGATACATTTAATTTAAATGTTATGTTATGAGCTGTAATTTATTTTTTCTAATTCCTATAATTAAAATATTATAAAATAGAATGAATCATTTTAAAATAAAGTCTGTTGCAGGATTCTGTTTTAACTATAAGCTCTTGTAGAAACTTATTTTTTACAACTAACCGCTTAAAATATGTGCGATAAATCAATAGCATATCATAAAATATACCGTGATTTTCTTTTTTGTTTGTTAAATGTAAACTAGATTATATCTGTGGTTAACTGTCAATTTCGTTATTAAATGTCAAATTTTTGTAGCGATGAGATTGATGTGTTGGAGTTTATTTATTTTAGCCATATTTTATTGACGAAAGTGTGTACTGATATTTAAAAGATGAGTAATTTCGACACAAGATTCGATGTAAGTTTTATCTAAAACGATATCTTGATACAAGTTGTTTTGAAGTGAATGCTTTTTGTCTTCGACAACTAAAAAATATTCTCATCATAATTTGTATCAAACTGCTTATTTCTGAATATTTTTAGTTTTTAGCAAAAAAATGTATTTAAGAAGTTTACACAAATTATAGAAAACGTGCAACAGTAAATATAATATTGGTTTTAAAGAAGATGAGTCAGTAGTTATATGCCATATTTCTTTATACACATCGTTATATTTTATAGTCATAAAAACACCGTAGTTAGTGTACAAATGTGTAATGTTCAAGTGAAATCCCATTTTATATCTTATATTTAAAATTCAGTTTTGGCAATAAGTAAATAAATGAACTGAAACTGAATAAAATGATAACATCTATAGTTTATAACCCAGTTTTTAACAATAAATTTTTATTCAGTGCAAATTTTAGATACATATCAGTTCATGTGTTTATAAATTACACTTTGGTGTTATACAGACCTTATAATTGAACCTAATTTAAAAGTATAGTAGCTTTATGAAATACTAAATCAATAATAACCCTCTATGAAGTTAATTATTGGTATTGATATTAGAATTATCATTAGTATCAATAATATAATACATTATAAACTCTGTATAGTGATATTTAATTGTTTGTAAATTTATTGATATTATTGATAAGTTGTAGTTAGAGGAGGTCTACTGAAGTGGCACAGATAGAGTTGAGAATAAATGCCTTCATATTATTAGAGAGTTGTTATTAATTGGAGACAAGATAAATCAATATTAAAGGAACCAAAGTCAAGTAATTACAATTTTTTAGGGGATCTGTTGTTAACTTGAGTCCACAATGTAAATCAATAAATATGTTATATCCAAATCTTTTTAATGTAATTTGTAACTTGTATATTTTTTTGGCTATATTATTTAACATTTAATTAATATGGGGTTATGTTAGAGTTATCAGTACCAACTGATATGTCTATGTTATACATCAAAGAATTAATAACTTATAGGTCGAAAATAGGAACCATCCTCAATTTTGGATCTATGCTAAAATTTTCTTAGTGAAATTTTTAAAATGTAACTATTAACAACAGCTGTGAGGTTTTGATAAATACTTTTACTTTTTGTAAGGATTATCTATACGAAACTAGTGAAATTTGTTGTCTGTTTTCTTTAAAAAAAGAATTTGAAATATTTAGATCATAAAGTAGTAACAAATTTAATTGGAAGAAACATTAATTTATCCTTTTATGTTTTCAGATGTATCCCTCAGGGGATGTTGGTGTCATTGAAGGTGAAATGACTATACCAACAAGAGCAGCACCATCTGGTGACAGTATGGAATTTAACACACTGGATGAACCTATCAAAGAGACATTTGTAAGAGTTTTCCAAGTTTTTCTAATTTATGTTTAAATTTGATTTTATTTTATAATTTACTAGGGACCTTTTTTGGTTTGACAGAAAAACGGTTCTGTTGAATATATTTCTACCAAATTTCACAGAATCACCTGCTGGGGTAACATAAGATTGTCTGCAAATTTCAATAAAGCTGATCCACCTGTTTTGAAGTCCAAAAGAACCATAAATACACACATTCATTTATGTATTTATAAATATTATTTTTAATCTTAGTAATTTTTGGTATATTACCTAGTGTAGCAGTTAGCTTGCCAGGCATGCATTGGATCATAAAGTACTGCTATGGATTTGTCAGTGTTCTCCTTCACCAAAAACTCAGGCTTATTGCAAAGATTTTCATGCTACTACTAAAACAATGTTATTTGTTTTATTAGTACATTATATTTTATTAAAAAGTTAGTAATTGTCGTCACATAGAAGTAAATAAACTCTTACTTCAATATATATATATTTTTAAAGGAAACATTAATAGCTCTTTGAATTAATAAAGTAGAATATAATTTTTCTTATTTTTTTTGTAATGGTGAAGTGCCCAATTCTGCTAGTTTCATGTGATTAGATGATAAAATAGAGTAGAATATTGTCACTAGGTATAGTTTTTAGCTCTCCAATGCTGTCCCAGCAACATGGTAACCCCCATACTCTCAAGTTTGATCATGTAGGCACTAATATTAAACTTTTGTGTATACATAATTATTCTGGTGTTGCATTTTCTTGTAAAATATTAGAACTTGAAATCTGAAAAAGGATATTTTAGAATGTAGTTTGTAGTAGCAATCTATATATTGAGACAATTAACTGTGTTGTTTTAAATTTATTTTGATTCAATTGTCTATTGTGATTGGTTTTAGTTATCTTCATTTTAAAAGGGATAATTTTAACTTTGTCCATAGTACATATATTGTAGAATGTATTACTTTGTAATTGACAATTTAGTATCATATTAACTTCTAAAATTTGGACAAATTTATTTTATTCAAATTCTGATAGATGTATTTATTGTTTACCTTTTGATTATTTCTAGCTTCGAGATCTCAGGGCCGTGGGAAACAAGTTTTACCATGTTCTCATTCCTAGAGAAAAATCTAGTTTGTTAAAAGAATGTGAGTTCAAATTACATTAATCTACTTTGTGAATGCATGTTTTGATTTTTTATCAGTGCTTAACTGATTTTTTCAATTTAGATTATTTATTTAGTTGTCATTGGTCAATATCTGATAGGCTTTATCATAGTGTGAAAACTAACAGTGATCACCATGAAAATATCGTTGAATATATGTTTGGTTCTATTCAGCATGGTTGTTACATAATATTTTTATTTTATTAGGTGATTGCTTGTTAGTTCATGGGTCTTTATATCTCCATATTAGTAGTAATAATATTTAGAAAATATTATCATAATTGATGGGGATACAATCTGAGACTACTTGGTACTATTCTATCTACCTAATCTACCTTACCCTTAAACTAATTGTAATAATTTCTACATTAATTTCACTGTAATAAGTTCGTTAATCTATGGACATAGGTAGGGTGTAATGATAATTATCAAGTCACTTTATGTTTTTCATACCAAATGAAAGAATCTTTCGAAGTTCAGTCTGGCTTCATTAATGTCATAGGATAATAATAATTTACAGGGGATTTATGGGGCCCACTGATGCTCTGCACTTTAATGGCGACGATGCTTCAGGGCTCTGCTGATACCGCTGACTCGGTCAATGATGGTGGACCAGAGTTTGCTGAAGTATTTGTAATTGTTTGGATAGGAGCTGCCGTTGTTACTTTAAATTCCAAGCTTTTGGGTGGCAACATGTAAGTTTAAGTTAATTTTTACATTTTGGTACATTTATATCCTTTTATATGCTGGTTTTTTTTTCCTGAGAATACTCATGTTGCAAGCAAATCATAAGCAATCTTTTTATGTCCAATTTCTCAGTGTGTATTTCTTAGTCATACTAATCATAGGATGGATAGGATAGGATTCTGGAATAGATGAAGGATAGAAATAAATAGCTAGTTGATTAGATATTGTATGTGCATAGCATAGTGGGATAGGATATTTATATCGTATAACTTAGATTATTAGTTTAAATTAAGGTATAATAATATTATAGAACCATGAAGGCTTAAGATCAGATGTAAAGGAATGTAAATAGTAGCTAACAAATAGCGACATTGCGGAGAGTATACACAACCAAATTCTTGCTATCCTAGTGTAATAGTAGTAAGTCCTGATTTAACACTATGTACAGTACTAACACATGTCAAAGGCAGAGTGTTGCCATGACAAAGTATTCCTGAAAGTAATAGTAAATAAATCTGATGTAAAATTAAATGTTTCTTGACTTAGTTTGTTTTGTTTTGGTAGTTGTACAGTATTAAAAATTGTTTTGAGTGAAAGTATATTTTACCTCTGTATAAAATCTCTTAAGAAATGTAAACATTTTTTAGTTCATAAATTTAACGTCATGGCCACAAGCTCATCTGATGTTAAGTGTCGAATGTGGTCTTAGATTGTGGACGCGTTAAGTCTAGTTAAGGGACTGGCTCTTAAATGCAACTACCGGAAAACATCTGTAATATTTGGCTCCAAAGTTTCAACTTGAGGGTGGTAGCTAACTAGGCGGGTAGTAATAAAAGTCTTCCTACCATGTTATGGTTTCATTACAATTTTTACTACACTGAAAGCTCAAGCACATTGCAAGGATTGGAACTCCCGTCCATTGTCGCAGCCTCCATACATGCTTTGGGTCGTTCCAAAAAACATTCGCATTTATGAGAATGCCATTTATTGTGCAAGAAGGGTCGGGGGATGTAAGGAAACCTGCAAAATTTAATCATTGCTTGCAATATATAATTATTTAGAAATTTGTGTACTGCTATTAATTGCCATTTATTATATACGGGGGTGGGAGACTGTCATTTCTGTTTTAATATTGATATCACAAAGTGATGAAGCTGGGATTTTGTATAATTTTGTAAGGTCTGAGTACGATGGGACTGACATGTCCTTTTTGGGCTAAAGTCCCTAAATTAAATAAAGACGTGTGACAATATGACAAAGAGGTCTGAAATGGTAAAAAATTGCATGACGTATTTAATGGATGGACCTCTACCACTGAGCCATCATTGTTTCATATGTTGCTATTAAAATTATAGCGATAATTTATATTTTTCCAGCTCATTCTTCCAGTCAGTGTGCGTGCTGGGTTACTGCCTGCTGCCGGTGGCCGCTTCGCTGATCATCTGCCGCATCATCCTGTTCAGCACTCAGACGACCTTCCTCTTCTTCTTGAGGCTCGTCATATCAACTGCCGGCTTTATATGGGCTACTTTTGGTGAGTTTCTTTCTTAGATCAAGGCATTTCTTCTTGATTACAAACGTCGTGAGTGTGTATTCTACAAAATTCATAAACTCTCATACATATATGTGCACGCGTGTAGATATACACAAACACAAACACACACACACATGCGTCATATTAAATAATTAGCGTTTTGTATGTCACATATAATAAAACATAGTCCTTCGTTGCGTCCATCTGTTTTCACCAATACACAGAGTGATTCATGAGGAAGGTTTAGGTGTATAATTTCTTAAGGTTTTTGATAATTTTCTTGAAATATGGCGATAATTGCTAGAAATATCGGAAAAAGTTTAACCGTCTGGGTGGGTGAGTCCTAGTAGAGGTTTATTTGACAAAGTGAAATTATGTAAAAAAAAATTATAGTTCAGGTTTAGCGTTATGGCTACCATCTCACTTGGTGTTAAGTGACGATATAGCCCAAAATGGTGGACACAGTAAGCCTAGTGGAGGTCTTTGGCTTTAGATTTTCAACTTGAGAGTGGTGTCCAGTCAGGCATGCATTACAAAATGCCATACCATCATGCAAATCTGTTTATGTTATGTTCTATCACACGAAAACTATATATGGATACATAATTTCCATAAGAAGCATTATTAAAATGCAATATTCTGCTCCATTAACGATTTGCTTGTGTTTCGAGAGTCTTATTCCGTTTTATCACTGGAAGTAAGCGGATTAATATCTGTGAAAGCTAATTTGCGTTTTGTTTGAACGTTCATTTTGTATTTTTTGTTCCAGCTGCGACAAAGTTCCTTGGTGACAGTCAACCGGAGGGCAAGAAAGCACTCGCCGTGTATCCTATATGTCTGTTTTACTTCATACTATCATGGCTGGTCGTGTCTCATAATAACGCTTAGGAATAATTTAATTAATTTATTGTGATACGGACGTATTTAATGTTAATATTGTGCATATATTTTAAGTGGGTTAATTAATTATGCCATGGCAGTCACCCTAAGGTTTAAATTGATTTTTTGGTGGAAATTGTAGTCGAATAAAGATCATTTGATTAATTCTTTGATTACCGCATGTTCTTAGTGGTTACGTCGCCCCAGATAAAAAATAATAATAAAATAGTTTGGAAAATTCAAAAGTGCACACCTCATAATGTATAATTGAATGACATAGATTTATGCATTCATATTAAATAGGAAGTAATCCGATGTCATTCTAGAGCTATTAAAAATAATAGTCTCGATACATCATTTTTTTTGGGATTACATCTATACACAAAGACATCCGGATGTTCATGAAAAAAAAATCAATAATTTTTTTTTTTTGTATATAATGAAACGAATTTAAAAATCATCCATTGTGATAGTGACAGTATTTCTCTGGATAATAACACATTTGCAACACAAAATATTTAAAACAATGATCATTATTGAAGTCTCGAAAAATGCTCGACTTTGAAATGTTAAGAGTAATGCACAAACTCAAACCCTTCGCGTTATCAGGCGTGCAACAAGATCAATTGATTTATTCCCTAACTAAAGCCTGGTCTAGTGGTTACGTCGCCCGAAAAAAAAACGAATTAACGCCCTTTATGACGCATTAAGAATAAATTAATTTAATATAACAACTTTAAATATTTTGTGACCTGATAAGTTACTACAAAATCAATTTAAAATTGCGTCAAATTCGTAGTACAATAGTGTAAACATTGTACTTATTGTAAACATTCCTACGTTATTTCATATATAAATCTAGTGGATAATTGCATTTTTGTATATATACATATATAGAAATAATAAATAAAAGTCTTATTTCTTTTCCAATGGTGATTTTTATTAAATCCTTAAATACATCTAAAAATACACGGTTAATTGGTATTCGAGATAAGTCAGTGCGTGTTTTGATAACGCTACGTTAGCTTGGCAGGTACCCCAACTAGACTAGTTACATTGAACATTACCAGTAAATCACAATTGTGTACACATATACATATATATCTATATAAAACGTCATACATTCGTGAATATTCTGTTATACAGTTTTCAGTCACATCATTAAATTAAAGTATACATAAAATCTTAGATATGTTATGTAGTTTTTTTAAATATTATAACTCATAAAATTGTTTTTAGTATACTTTTATACGATAAATTATAGATAATAAACCAGAGACGTTATCTTTCAAATTTTTGCAAAAACATACTGGACTGTATGAAAAAGGGTGCCGCATCTTGTTACAACTAGGTTTCAAGATTTTATTTCATCCTGAGTTAGAAAAATTTACCTATATGGAGAAAGTGTAATAAGAAAAAGGTCTGTAATTATTTTTGGCAACCCGATAATTATGGAATAACATTACCTAGGCTGCATGGTTTATGTACCTTTGCTTTTTCTGTAAAAAGGTAAAAGTGGATTTAAAAAAATTGTTATGGTTGATTTTGAGGTAAATAAAATTTAAGAAAATAATTGTTCGAGCTTATAATTAAATATTGACATAATATTATCTGGCCGAATAATAGAGAAATGTTATGTTACATCGACTAAGTACATAACAATAATTGATAATATCTAGTATTTTCTCTAGACTAAGCAGTTAACCACCAAAGAAAATACCGATATTTTTGAATAAGACATGTTACATTTTTGAGATTTCTTATTTAAATATGGATATTGTAAGAGAACTATTTAACTGGTTTCGGTCATCAATTCGAATATAAAATGATTTCGGATATTCGATAAATTCATATAATTCCAGTTATGACATTGAATTATTCAAGGAATTGTAATTGAAAAAAAAAGTATTATTTAAACATTTATGCAGTCGAGAATTGACACTATTTTTAGGTTTCGATTGAATTTAATCTCTTTGAAGCCCAATTTGAATTTAATAAATACCTATTGGTTACGCTTAAGGCGTTCTATATCATCGCGAGCTTCTGTAAGCAATTTTAACTCAAATTATAAGGAACAAAGTGATCAATAAGCGTCATTTAATTCACATTTTGCCATAATAATAAATTATAATAGTACAAAATACGTACACGAATAAAAAAAATACATAATTTTGAAATAGGATTCATGTCTTAGTAAATTATTAATCTAAATAATTTATTCAACAAAAATATAAGTATACTCGTGATTATTCAATATATAAGGGAATTTTTAACACTTGCAAATAACCATGAATACAAAGGCAATAATATTTTTGTTAAACGACATCTATTGCGATAACTTAACAAAGAAAAGCATAAAGTTCTCGGTTTATTATAGTATGTCGTTGTGTACACTTATCAATTAACTACTGACCCAGTAATAAACAGTGACATGAATTTTATCTAATCACAACGTTTGGAACATATATAGTATATAACATTCACCCTAGCGGTACATACGCCATTTTGTATTTGGTATAGATCAAATAATTAAATCTTTACTCAATATTAAATATACATCGAAATAAATTAAAGTTATATAAACCTCATAAACAGATGTAAAATAGGATGAACGTTGCTTGTCTCTTAAAATCCTGGAAACATAATGAAGTTTTAAGCAGTGATTAAAGTCATTTTAGTTAATTAATCGACGGTTAGGGACATAGCTATATAATATGATAATCACCCTAGCGGTACATAAGCCATTTTGTATTAGGTACTGATCACATAATGAAGTCTTTACTCAATGTTAAATATACATCGAAATAATACCTAACTATCCTTATATAAACTTCATAGAAACGTGTAAAATACAGTGAAGGTTGTCTGTCTCTTACAGTCCAGGAAAAATGATAACTTTTTAAACAGAGATTCAATAAATTTCAAATAATTAAACGTACTTTGATATTATTTTAAAGAAGAAAGTATAATGTTTTACATAGCACACTCAAACAAAACCTTAAATGTAATAAATCATTATTGTTATTCCAGGATTTTCCGTAACTGTATGGTAAGGTATAATTTAGATATAGAAACTCTATGTACCTATCGATCATATAAAAGTAAATGCTTCTGGTTTTATGTATTTTATCAAAGTTTAATATATTAGATTTAGGGAAGATAACAATATTGAAA
This sequence comes from Actias luna, assembly GCA_039707435.1. NCBI lineage: Eukaryota > Metazoa > Arthropoda > Insecta > Lepidoptera > Saturniidae > Actias > Actias luna. Next base: position 3,956,290 of record JAZHAC010000027.1, read on the forward strand.
TTTTATTTCAAATCGCATAAAAAGGTTTACATACATGAATTAATATTCAAATACATTGTATTGTACCTTTGTTCGTGTCTAAATAGCTGTGCTTTCTGTTTATATGTTTAATCTATAATTCTATAATGTCCTTGCAAAACTCATACTTCATTATTGTGCCTAAATTTGTGACTGTACTATGTATAGTCTTTATATTTTAGGTTACTTTATACTTTACTGAAGTATGGACAGTTTAAACTAAAAACGTTTGTCACATTTGACATTGGCAAAACTGCCTACATAGGCAGAAACCGTATAAAAATAAAACGCATAAAAACTTTTCTAAATCATTTACACCTTCAATCGGAGCGGTATTTATTTTGCTCACACATAACGTTACCTTCAAATAAATATATTAATACGATATATTAATTTCTTATTAAATAACACGATAGAAAAGCATGCGACATACATAAAGTAAGCAAATCTACTGTTTATCACTATATTCATTAGTATTGGAAAAGTCTTAAATATATTAAATTTTAACGTAAATTTCTCTGACTTCATTGTATGTATTTATTTTGTAAATTATACTATATAATAAAATGAAATATCTTTGATCGTTTTATTATTAGTCATACTCTTTAGTGACAATAAACCAAATGCGAATAAAGCATTATGTGATAGGAACTATTTCAGTCTAAATACTGACTACATAGGTTGATATATTTTAAGATAAACGGTTATATAAATTCGTATAAAAGTCAAAAGTTATATGTATACACACCCAGTAAAAAGTATTTTTACCATGTTGGCTACCAAGTTTGCTATATCCATATGTTTTAAATCGAAACTTCTTTCAGTGCGGTTAGGTAAAGTAACGTTGGCTAAAGAAAATTTAAACGCTGGCCATTTCATATCAATCTGTCAATGTCAAAGGAACTGTCATTATATATACAATTTCATCGCATACACTTTTTCTTTTCATTTGATGTTGGCAATTGCCTAAAAAGAAATAGCCGATAAATAGAAACGATTCGACAATTTCTCTTATTGTAAAAATGCGTCATTCGCCATGTACATATACGTGAAGGTCTCCCTAACAACGGTATAGGAGTTCTTGCCCAAGTATTTTGTCTTATAAGACGCGATTCTCAGTTTTTCCAAATATCAAGAATGGTAGCATCTTTGATAACCAACAAGTAAATCAACAACACGATATATTGGAATGACAAGGACTTTTAAGAGCGAAACTTAAATTAATCGAGTTAGAGTATTTCCAGACATATACACTACAGTAATTATAAATCAAATAAATAATTTGATTTGGTAACTTCCATTTTTTACCATCAAAGCAAATTAAGATACCCATTAGTGTTTTACTGAGTAGTTGAGGAGAGTTTTGTCCTCTTACTAACTGTCGTAAGTCATATCATAAAAATAAATAAAAAATGTGAGCATCGTAGTGCTTGCTCAGTACATATAAATATTAATGCCGTTACAAACTAGTTCGAGCTTCATCCCGAGTTAACACCAGCGTATCCAATTTTGATTAAAATAAGTTTACATAATATTGTCTTAAATGCATGAACCATAAAAGTAACTTGAAAGAGTTACAATAAAAAAATGCATATATATATTAACCAATACGTATTTAAGGATTAAGAGGTAACGTTCGGCCTGGGAATTTTCTAACTCGATATAGCGCTATAAAATTAAAAAGTACGTATAGCATAGCGATTAACTCGACTCGGAGCCGCTTGAGGATTTATCGGGAGTGCGCGGCGGAGACGGTTTGGGCGAAGTCTTCGCTGGGATCTGGTAAGACATGTGCATCTGGATGGTGTCCCTGGCTTTCCTCGCATTCTTGTACGTTAGGGAATTAGCTCGCGGCTTACGCCTTGAGAAATGTCGTTCGACCCATTTTAGCATCGCGAGTACAGAATCCGTCGATGAAAGACGTCGCTCAGCTGATGTTTTCGTTATATGCGAGGAAGCTATGCGGAAAGTGGCCGCCATACCTTTCAAGGCCTGTAGAAATATTTACACATTTCTAATATCATCTGACAACTTAAACCCGTTGAATTATTTATTTACACATCATATGCTGACTCGATTTAAAATTTTAGATTGTTTAGCAGAGTAGGTGCGGGCGGTGGTTGATAAAGAGCAAAATGTACATTCCTATATTTTTTTTATAGTTTCAGCTTTAACGTTATGGCCACGAACTCATCTGATGTTAAGTAATGATGTGGCACCAAGATGGTGGACACGTTAGACCTAGTGGAGAGATTAGCTCTTAAGTGCAACTTCCGGAATACATAGCTATAGGTATTTGGCGGCAAATTTTCAAATTGAGGGTGGTAGCCAGCCAGGTAGGCATTAGAATTGCTATAGATTCATCATAACGTTTTCCTTCACTGAAAGTGAAAGTTCATTGTAGGTGGATTCGGACTTAAGTCCCTTGATGCGGCGTCCGTACACACTACCAACTGAGCTATCATAGCTTCAAAATTCTTCGCTTCTTTAAATAGAAATGTATTTGCTATGTATGTAATTCTTTTAAACGTTTGTTACGTTTTAAAAGACACTTTACACCATTCTGTACCGATAATTCGTTTAAGTAAGACTATAAATTGAATCAGTATAAACTGATTCAATTTATAGTGTTAGTAGTTATAAATTCTCAGTGTCCGATATCTTGATTGACGTTACATCTTGTCAAATCTTTATAAATATTTACATTTTATACGAAAAGTTTGGGAATATTTCTCAAATATGTTATGAAACTTTGTCCATCAACCTCGTTCAAACATATGTCACATTTTTTTCTAATAAAAGTAGCTCTTAAATGAGTACTGCTCTTCTTAGTAACTGGTGGAAAAATGATCATCTTCATAGTTCACGGCCTGCCATCAACTTTATTTAAAGATATCTTACACTATTTTCTAATAAAGTACTTTTTAATCAAAGTTATTTTTTACTTTCTGATTTCCAAGTGTTTTCCAAAATAATTGTCGTGAAAATATCATAAACTTTAACTCACCAGCATAGCGTCTTCATCTGTGAGGTCGTCACCGGCGTAAATAATCCTGATTCTCTCGCTCCAGTCCAAGCCGAATGCTGTTCTCAGGATATAGATAGAAGCTCGACCTGTTTCAAAATAATATAGATGCAATGTCAACAAGAAACGAAACTTTTTAACCGATGATAGCTCAGTTGATAATGTGTACGGACGCCGCGTCAAAGGTCGTGATTTCGTCTCCCTACAATAAGCTTGAGCTTTCGGTGAAGGAAACATCGTGATGAAACCGTAGCACAGTGGTAGGGCTTTTTCTAATGCCCGCTTGGTTGGGTACAACCCTATAGTTGGAAAACAGCCGTCAAACACCTATAGTGTCTTCCAGCAGTTGCACTTGAGAGCCAGTCCCTTCACTAGGCTTAGCGTGTCTACCAACTTGGGCCGTATCACTTAAGATCAGGTGAAATTATGGCCGTAATGCTAAACCGTAACTATAAATATATATATATATATATATATATATATATATATATATATATATATATATATATATATATATAGATTCTAAACACCCAGCCATACAGCTGACAATCATGCTAATCACACAAAAATCAGACGTGAGTGTGCTTATTTGAAAGAATTGCATTGATGTTTAATTAACCACCAATAACCCTATTTTATGAAATAGACGGCAATCGAGTAAGCGCGTCATGTGATGGTAAGTGATCACCGTCGCCCATGGACACCTACAATTCCAGGGGAATTGCAGGTGTATTGTCTATTGTAATATTCTTACACCTGTAGGAGAGAAATACAATATTTTTAAGTGGGTTAAACGTCGTCCTTACTAATATTGTAAATGCGTCAGTCAGTTTGTTTTTTTGTTGGTTACGCTTTCACGTCTAAACAGCTGAATCAATTATGAAGAATTTTGATATAGAGATAGATTGAACCTTGGAGACGGTGATAGGTTACTTTTTCTCGCGAAAAATAATTTGGAAGCCGAATAAAGGCTGGAATAATCTTTGTATGCAACTTTTTATTGCGTGATCCGATTCGACAAAATCAATGTTAAAGTGAGCTAAGCCGCGGCCAAAAGATAGTTAAAATTATACCTTTATCCCATTGGACAGGCGGTCGTGCCTCAAGGGCGCAGTGTGCTGGTGCAGGTGTAAATCCGGCTGCTGTGATAAGTTTCCGTGCCTGTTCCGCTAAGGCAGCACGTTTTGCCAACGGAGTTTCCCTGAAGTGGAACGTCAGGAGCGCACCCTTGTTTTCAACCCATGCTCCATCTTTGCACACCTGTACGTCATATGTAACAGCTTTACAGACTATTCAGGTATTACGTAACGTAATTTTTGACACTCCTTCCCTATGTAAAGCGCCGTTATAGTTTTCTGTACCGCCCCCCACCCATAGTAAATCGTTACGTACCACCCCAGTCAGCATTTTTAATTAAAAGTTACAATCATGTTTTACGTTTTTCTGCTAATAAACTCGTTAAAATAAATTTACTTATTTATCTTAACCTTTGGCAATGCGATTAGAACTAGTCGAGGGTATGGTAAAAAATGGTTTATGTTGTTGCGAACTCGGGAAATTTTAATTGCTTAGTTTTCTATTTCAATTAAAAAAAAACATATGATTCGTAACGCGTCGTTCCAAGCCCAATCCATCCTTGGACGCAACGCATCGTAACGATTTACAAGACCCCTCCGCCCCCCAAAATTGCGTTACGTAATACTTGAAGGGCCCGTTAAGACGGCATCACTACATTTAAAATGTATGATTCAGTAACATCATGGATGTAAAAATTTCCGTAATAAACTGCGAAACAAAAATAAGAAAAAAAAACATTATGGTATGACACATGTCAAGGTAATTGACATTTCATATTAAATGTCATTCCTTACATTTTTTTATTTCTTTACGTTATCAATTTTAGAAAATCGACTTAGTTAAAGGCACCTCTAATCTTAAGTTTTTCCTACGATGCAGTATATAAATTCGTAACTTTTTGTAGCGGAAATATTATAAAAGAGAAATAAAAATTACTTAACATTATATTTCAAAAACAGTACAACTTATAGTTAAAACTGAGTTCACCTTATAGTTTTTTTATTTAATATAGTTAAAAACCTGCTTGACTGTTCTTTTTATGCTTAAAAGTAGATTGTTATAGTAGATTAGAATTACAGTGTCCTGACAAGATCTGTCCAAATATCAATAAATCTGTTTGTATAATCTTGTGCATTTAATAAAAGCTATTTATTACAAATATTTATAAACAATAAAAGAAGAAAGGAGGAAAGATTTTTCCTCAGATTCTCGAAATTTCTTAACTTCAATTAAAAACAAGCTACTGATTTATTTTTATGCGAAGAGTACAAGGAAAACACAAAATAAGAAGCTGAATATATCATTGTTACGGTCAGTAGATAATAACAGAGTGTGCATACAAACATTATAATTACTATGAATTGTTCGAATTTTACATAAATTTTTGTAATTATTTAAATTTTCCTGGTACAATTACGAACAAAATAAAATAATAATAACGGATATGTATTATTTAGATTCAGAGTTATGGCTTTGAGCTCATATAAAAATCCGTAGAAAAAAAAATATTATTTCCCTAAAACCTATCCGGAATATTACAACCAATTTTGTAACGTCTTTCCACAAAGTTATGGCAATAAAATCATTCTAAAGCAGATACAGATTAAACATAAACTAACAAACCGCTCTTTAAAGATTGTGATGCAAAATATTGTTGAGGAAATTCTTAATACAAATAATATGACCTAGTGCATTCATTTTCTTCGAAATGGTAGATACACTACCTATAAATTCTTATCGGAGGGAAATTACGTATTAAAGTAGTACCTAATGTTGATAGGACCTCGGGGTACGTGAGGTTAAAGGTCTGAACAGCAGTTACCCTGGGACGGAGCTATCGAAGGAAAGGTTATCGACCTGATATCACTTGCAGGGTTTATACATAGCTGGGAGGTCGCTAGAATCTCTACTGATTACTATAGTTATTCGAGAAACCTAAGAGCTATTTTCGGTCCTAATTGTGTATTGTAAATCGGAATAATTGCAGCAATTAGAGCCTAAGATTATGTTGTCAACAACCTAAATACCAATTACCATCGAATGTTATGTCTAATCACATTAAAAACTTTATTCAATGTAGGACCTGGGAAGGCGCTTATGAACGTCAAAACTACCACCGGTTCAAGAAATAACCCAGTTATCGAGAAGAATCGCCAAGAAGCTCGATTTGGTAATATTTTTTTAGGTAGGTACCATGTGCAACGTATAATGACAGAAGGTTTTTTTTTTGAACTTACATACGCTGTTTGCCTTAAACTTTGACAGTTTCACCGAAATTTTGAGGCGAGTGCTCCGAGACGTTGGGCGCAAGGGTGCCAGAATGGCCGAACCTGGGCTGGGCCTGCTGCCGTAAAATAACCAGAGATTCGCAAGCCTGACTAACAAACAGGTCCTGACTTACTAATTTAGTGATCCGAACAACGACCTTATCGGCCGCTCATGGGCCGCTGGGGTAGTTCCTTACAGAACCGTGTACTTAACTTGTGGGTGTGCAAGAATGGTATACGGTGTGATGATGTACTCTCATTGATGTAGAGTGTCACTGTATCGCCCGAGCAGTCACTTCAGGGCACAATAACAAAACATTTATACAATAGATCTTAGCGGATGTACAGAGAGGGGTGTCAATTTCAGACATCACCACCGTTCACATATTGGTCCTCCCTGTAATAGCCTTTTGACATCAAAACCCGCTTGACATGGCGCTTGAACGTACCATCCGGCAAATCGGTAATATGCTTTGGGACTTAGTTATAAAACCTAACATTATTACATAACTTTTACTGGTTTTACTGAATCTAATATATGGGTCGATTTCTAGTATTTAATTCATGCCGGTCATTGACATAACCTAACTTTTACATACATTACATAACTTTGACATAATACTGGTTCCATGTCTATCAGTAGTTGAGATACTATTGCAATCAATATGCAAAACAAACGTTTGGGCTATCCCCCACTAAAGGCTAAAATTTCTTCAAAGTAACAAGCCGATAGACAAATAATTTGTAGTAAACTATATACCTGTTCCTGCAATGACTTCAGGAGGTCGACGACTTTGTCCTGGAGTTCCAGAGGCATGGGATGGACGAACTTGCTTCCGTCAGGGTGTAAGATCTCGAGTCCATGGTTTCCAGCATACGTGATACCTTCTATGCCAACCTGTGGAATTTACGGTACGATTAAACACTAGAAAATATCATAAAAAGTCAGTCAGAGATCCAGTGCAAAGTTCGCCTATGGGAGAACCATTCCTAAAACATTTCTGCAACAGAGTAGATACTGTAGATAGCAATACATGCGCTACTGATGTTATTTATACGACAAGCTTACATCCCGCATGGAGGAAAGTGGCTACTGTACCAAGATAACATTCGTAACATCATATGTATTAGCATTTTCTTTTTATTCAAAGTCCTTTAGACGTCCTGTAAACTGTGGTAACGCGATACAAGGTTCTATGGCTGCAATCTTCTGTAGTGTAACTGTATTTCATATAATCATCATCATAAGCGCCAAAAATCATAACAATGTGTTGTTATTATAACCTCCTAAAAATTATCTTTGAAAATTAGAAGTTGTATGGTAATATCAACTATTTTCATAGATCAGTGTCTAATACGGAAAAAAACTCATAATTTTTATAAGGATATAAAATAATATAATATTTTATAATATTTACTTTTTAATTAGGCATGTTAAAAGTGTAATTGTCGCTTACGATGTTTCTCCTGAAAAGGCTCGATAGAGAATATGGGCTGTTTCAAGTAGAGAAAAAAGTACAAAATTATTCATCTCTCCAATATCGTTCTCAACTGTGTTGCTGAATATGAATTTTATGACGTCCATTTCGCTTTCATTCTTGACACCGTTTGCAATAAATAGCCGTTAAAGTCCGGTGAAGCTGTCAAAGCCCTTGGGGCTAACAGCGTAAGTCAGGTCGAAAAAAAAAAAAAACAATAAATAGCTCAGTTAAAAACTCTATCTACAATATAATAGGTATTGATAAAGCAAGTTTGACGTAAAGCATGAAAATTCAACGAGACGGTACGGAGCCTCCATAAATTACGCCACACGTTAAGGGGGAGGGGTCGTCGAAGTGTGATAAGGAGCGAGATAGGTGCTAAATTTCGTGTTGTCACACTTCAAAATCTAATACATTTTAGCAGTAAAATACAAAATGTGAACTACTAATTTGCTGTTATAATTCAATATTTTGTTGATGTAAAATTGCGAAATATGTAACGTCACACTAACGGAGAAATGAGTCTGACAAATGTGATCAGCTGTGACAGGGGGTCAAAACATTATGAAATTTGAGTGACGTAATTTGTGGATGGCCCCTAAGTAGTGGAACTATCTAGCTTCGCAATAACAAGTTCCGCGCTATCATTCTGAACTTTGACAGGTATTATCGTTGTTTTTAAACAAAAATATTTATAAAGTATGTTATGCTCGGCGGCATGCCTAAAATCCTTGATAATGTATTAACCCGGTTTGTTAAGGTACATGCTGTTGATGTTTACCCTTACCTAATGTTTGTAAGCTAGATAGTACTCGCACGCGTATTATATCTAACACTAGCTGAGCCCGCGACTTCGTTCGCGTGGAACTAAAAATTATTTAATATTTTTCCCTGACTTTGTAACTCTTTATACAGCTTTGCTCCTATTGGGGGTCGCGTAATTTTAAATAGCAAAAAGTCTTCCTCAACGACTGCTCTATCAAATATATAATTTTGAAATCCGATTGGTAGTTTAGAAGAATAATACGTTCATACAAACTTTTCCGCTTTATAATATTAATATAGATAATAGATAAATAGCTATACCGGTCATTACCAATAACTTTTTTCCTGTTTACAGGTTTATCTATAATCTAAAATAATGTTTAGTGACGGTGTAGATAAGAATTGTAGCTAGGTAAAATGAGTGGGAGTGCTGTCTTTCGACTAACTATAGAAGTTTGGCGATATAATTTTAACTTAATGATGGTAGTTAAGCACTCGGAGATTAGAGAGTGCTTACGTCTCTCTTTTTATTAATGTGTGGAAAGACCAATTTACAGACTAGTGGAGGGACTCACTGGTGCAATACACCCATTCCTTTTTTGTATTTGGTGGCACATTTTCATCTTGAAAGTGGAAGCTAGCCAAGTGGGCATTAAAAAAGCCGTACCACCATGCTATGGTTTTATTGCAATGTTTCCTTCACCGAAAACTCATATTAATTGCAGGGAACCGAACTCATGTCCATTGATTCGACGTTCGCATACACTATCAGCTGTGCCATCATCGCTTAACCCGGTATTTCCAGAGACCAGGGATAGCTTTGACAATTCTCTTATCTACCTAAATGAATTAAACAGAATAATAATTTTTCCTAATTGGAATATTTTATTTGATGCTTTATATGATAAAAAAGGTATCGATATTATTTCAGTAGTTTTTATTTAATTGAATTAATTACGTTTAGAATAACAGTTTGATATGACTCTATCTTAATAAGATAAATATCGGGTTTATTCCGGTTGAATAATTTGCTTACTTAAAAAATATAAAATAAAAGATTCGAAACGAAAAACATGGGACACAGGCAATACATAAGTATAAACATTATAATGGCTGTTTTTTTTTTAATTATTATTTTCTGTGTTTTAGGGTTATGTAAATGAAATTTTGTTATATTCTGTTCATCTAACAGTTAGATTTAAGCTATATTCAAGTATATAGCTCATCGAGAAGTTAGGTATAAATCGATTATAATTTTTTTATCTAAAAAATAAACTAATACATATTTGCAAATTTTCATGCATTGTCATCCACTTCTGAGCTATGGTCCAAATTTCAAGTATCTAGATCACCGGGAAGTTAGTTTAAAATCAATAACAAAATTCCACCCAGAAGACATAAACAAGAAAGCGAGTTAATAAAAACACGGTAAAATGTATAAATTTTTCGCATAATACATGATTATTTTGGGAAAATCTTGAAAACTATCATAGTTACAAAAATCGATTATGGTCAATTTAATGAAAACATTTACGACTGCATAAATATTATTTAACACCTTTTGAAAAACCAAAAAATAACAATTTTATATTATATAGTCATTATGGCTTAATATTTTTGTGGACTACATCTGTCTGGTTTTTAAGGACCCTGAAAATTTGTATAGAGGTATTTTTTTTACAAGATATTTCCTAAAATTATGCGTAACAGAAAATACGATAGTAGTTACGGATTTCCAATAGTCTCTCTTACGACTATGGAGTTCCAGCTGTATGTAGTATATAGTACCAACTGTTTGTGTATTACTAACAGGAATGATGTCTCAATCGATTAACTGCCTATACGCGGACACGTTTAAGTAAATAAGATGAAACGTGACACGAAGCGTTCAATCGTTATGTTATCGCTTAAAAATTCCTTTGTTTTCATTAATCATATGATTTTTGCAATAACGTTTAATATATTTCAACAACAGTGATAACCTTGTCTGACTTAATCCGGCAGCGATTCTCCTATCAACTCTCCGGTGACATAAGAATTTTAAACAAAAAATCGTTATATAACACTGCGTTATCTAATTAAACGTTGATTTTGGTTATGTTTTCATATTCAGTACAAATGTTGTAGTTGGTTCTTTTTCGTGGTGTTATTTTAAGCTATTTATTGAAACGGATGTGATGCGATGTTGTTTCGAACATATTCATGCCATCCTTTTTTATTCTTTAATAATTTAAGAATATATTAGGTATTATGTTTATTAAAGCAAAATACGCTTAATTTAAATAATATAAACCCTGCAACTTGTACATGAATTAATATGAACTTAGTACATCTACATATTTTGAAATCATTTGAAACGTTAAATAATCAATACACAAGTCATTTTTGATATATAATTATTGTAATAGTAATCTTCCTTTTTATATTTTCATTTATATTAAATACTAGCTTTTATCTGCGGCTACGCTCGCATTAATATTGATTTTGTCAAACAAATAGGCTGACCAATAAAAAGTTTCATACATAGTTTATCCCTCTCTTTACCCCTCTTTTTATAAGTTTTTCGCGAGAAAAAGTTGTCTATCGCCGTCTCCGGGATCCTATCTACCTCTATATCAAAATTCATCACCATCGATTCAGCGGTTTAGGCCTAGCAGCGTAACAAATAAACTTACCTTCGCATTTATAATATTAGTAAGAATAAGGATAAGGATATTTCCTTTATATCAAGTATCTATTGATTTTGTTTAATTTTGCGATATTTAAAATACTTTGACTGCATGAAGTTTGTTGAAATTTCACTAAAATTCGCTTGACATTAATAACATTAGCTCGGTGAATAACACAATAGCTGATTTTAAATAGATTAACATCCACAAAAACGGTTCGTTAAAAGGAATTAGTAACACAACTTAATCAGCAGCCGTTGATGTCATGCGGGCCCTAATAAAAGTTAAATTAGCGTATTGACCACAGTGCATCACGTGAGGTATGGACCCTAAAGGCTGTATTGTTATACTAAAATTTGATAAGAAAAATAGTCACATGTTTAATAGTCAAAATGTTGGGATTTTTAAAAAGTGCAAAAGTGCACATAGCCGTGTCCCTCGTCAAGTTGTTTAAGAAGAATCAAAGAGCAGTGTTGTTATACAAATATTAGTTTACTAAATTGGTATATGTATAATACTCAACACGTCTATATCTGCAAAATGTGCAATAGTGCACATAGCAGTGCCCCCTAGATAAGTTTCCTTTCACACAAAAAGGTTGCGACCAGAATTTCAAACCCTTATCATAAGAAGTTTCACTTCATTTTTGTTCTATTAAATGGCCATATGTGTGCACGCACACAAATTTGCCAATGTCCGTAGGTAGAACCATAAACGATGGGGATTGTATCAACCATTTTTTTCCTCTATAAATTGTATCTAAACTGAGCTATTCAAACTATACAACTAACTATGAAAACTACATAAAACATTTTTTTGTTGTTGAAAACATAAAAAGTTTATGGGATGACACATCTCAAAGTCACATTGATATTCTATGTGGGATGAAATATTTCAAAGTCACTTTGACATTCTATATGGAATGTCATTTCGTAAACATTTGTTTTTCTCGTTACCGTAGCAAATTCTGAAAGAAAATTTGGCTAGGAGCATTGGTATTGTTGTTTAACACGAGTAGTATTTAAATGCAGTGATGGATTTACACTTTTGCCAACCATAAGGTATACAAATTTTGACGTCCCTACCTTCCTCTACAATTAAATTCAACATAGGACTATGTAGATTGTAAAAAAAAAATCGATATAGGACTTAGATTCTAAGTGGTGACAATATTAGATTAGAATGATGATATGCTAGAGCATATACCCCAAATTAGCCGCCTCTAAAATCTTTCGGCCTACTCTGCTACTCTGCCTACTGGTAACTCCACCACTGTTCAAATATATTCACTTACCATTTTCTTGACGTTGTCAACGTTACGACCCGATACGATAGCGATGTACACATCGGACATGTTGGACAGCCTCTGCAACGTGTGCTTGGTCTCCAGCGGTAGCGTCGCCAAATCAGGGTGCGGCGCGATCGGAGCAAGAGTACCGTCGTAGTCCAAAAGGAGAGCCAATTTTTGCGTGTACCCGATATATCTGAAAGTATTAACAATCTTATTTACATGCCCATTTACATTCTCGCACTCTAATGATATTCTCATCTTATTTATTAGATACTGTTTTGCTCGTACTAGCCTATGTTACTTCTGATAAAATAAAATAAAATATAATATGATATAATATAATATAATATAATATAATATAATATAATATAATATAATATAATATAATATAATATAATATAATATAATATAATATAATATAATATAATATAATATAATATAATATAATATAATATAATATAATATAATATAATATAATATAATATAATATAATATAATATAATATAATATAATATAATATAATATAATATAATATAATATAATATAATATAATATAATATAATATAATATAATATAATATAATATAATATAATATAATATAATATAATATAATATAATATAATATAATATAATATAATATAATATAATATAATATAATATAATATAATATAATATAATATAATATAATAAGTACAGATAAAATAATATTCAAATACAGAGAGTAAGTTTATATTCCTTGTTCTGAACCTAAGTTTCCCTGTCGGGTTTCCCTATCTCTCTCAGATAAAATTTGCAATCTAGCGTCGGCAATAAAAGTTTGTAATAACTAATTAGAATAATTGATAGAATAGTGCTTCGTAGTTAAAGCATCATAAAACTACAGCGTAATAATATGCAATATTGAAATAATTACAAATCCAAAAATAAAACAAAATTCAAACGGATATCTCTATAGACTTTTCTTCTTTTATTAGTTATGTTACTTCAACTTGCCAGTCGAAATAAATGGTTGCACGATAAAAAAATGCAGATACAGATACTGTACTAGTGATCCCTCATTGAATGAAATTCGATCACAATAAATGAAATTGTAAAATTTAAACATTATTCAAGTTGCTTATCAAAATACACTAATTTAAATGCAAAAGTTATTTTTTGTAATGTATGATTTTGTGTTAGTGACAGTGTTATTTTTTGCCATTATTTGGCAACATTTTAAGATTGTTTACTCTGTGAAATTGACAATAGACTATAAGTTTCACATTTAAAGAATACATGTAAACTATATAGGTACTATATATATAAAGGTATAGAGAACCACCTCGGGAAAGTTGAAAAAATGTGTAGCTGTATATTGAACATAGAGATTCCAGTACCCGCTAGAATAGCGCTGGTAAAAAACTACGATACGAACTTAGCTGATGTAGACTGAGTGAAGTTTGCTAAATTTGATAATATATACTCGTTAAAAGTAATAACTTTTAACATAATTTTAAATAATATAATTGATTGTTGAAGCGATGATAGCTCAGTGGTAGTGTGTAAGACTTCGCGTCAAAGGACGTGAGTTCGGATCCAACCTTGTACAATAAGCTTGAGCTTTTGGTAAAGGAAAACATCGTAAGGAAACCATAACATGGTGGTAGGGCCTTTCTAATGTTCGCTTAGCTAGCAACCATCCTCAAGTTGAAAATCTACCGCCAAATACCAATAGGTGTGTTCTGGCAGCTGCACTTGAGATTCAGTTCCTCCACAGGTTTAGCGTGCCTTGAGCCGTAACCTCACTTAAGATCAGGTGAGATTATTGCCATAACGTTAAACCTTGACTATATATATACATATATAACCCGCCTGTTGATTTATTTTACATTTACACCTTATTTATAAAACCCCATAAGACTTTATGTATTTTTTTATTCAACAGATAAATTATTAACATGTTAAAATATTTACAATACTTTACTAAGCGGGAATTTGTCGGTTTGTTTATTTCTCTATTTTATTCTAATTACTTTTGGTGCTTTGTTTAAAGTTTATACTAGGCTATCGCAGCGCCACAATTATTGGACGCGTTTTTACGAATACGTTTTCATACATAGAGATGGTGCTCCTTATCTCTAATCTCCATGATATAAACATTAAGTATAAAATAAATAATACTTGAAGGAAATAAATAAATAAATCGAAATATATAATATTCCCAAATGTTTTATCATTAGTTTTATTCATACATACTTGGAAAGGTATTCGTCAAAGTCATCAATGGTCACCGGCTGCATGGATGTGGCTCCGATATCATCAGCTTCTTCCTCTAAAGAGTCCACCGCCTTGAGGAATGCTTTCATCCAGCTGTCCACATCATTCGTTTGTTCCCGCCGTCTCAAATGATTCATACGGACAATCCTCTCATCTTCTGGCATTATTAATGCTCTGCGAAAGATACAATGCAATGATTTTATACAATTACTAGCTCTATCTGAGATATTTAGTACTTTTTCGTAAATTTTATTAACACAGCTTTGTTCCTATTGGAGGTAGTGTGATGTTCAATAGCCTAAAGACATCCGCAATGATTGCGCTCTATCAAATATAAAAATATTTTTTGCAATCCGACAGGTAGTTTGTAAGATTAGCGCGTTCAAACAAACAAACTTTTCACTTTATAATATTAATATAGATATCACATATTATGAATGTTATCTCCATCTGTCTTCTTTTTGTATCTCATTATTATTGGGTATTAATCATATCCAAATAATTGTATAATTTATAAAGAACACAACAGCAAAATATCGACTGTAGCCGCTGTTAAACCAGCGTGTAAATTCGGCAATTAAACATACTCTATCTAACCTTAGAATACGACAAATCTAACATCACATAGTCTCGAAGAACCTAAAAAAGATCCTAACACTAAGAGGTCTTAAAAGACCCTAACCCATAACCCTTAAACCAGATCGATGAATTTTTACATCAGTGTGTTTTTTATTATTATTTTTAAGCCAATAAACTTTTATACTTTGCTCTATTCCATTTCATTTCTATAATAAAAATAAAAATAATGTGTTCGCAGAATGCGTTAATGGGATGTGTAACTTTTACAGATGACTAAAGAATCCGGTGTCGGAGCTACATTTACATCCATACCCGATACGGATGGACTAAAGTCTTGCAACGTTATGAAACCCTAAATTATTGAGGTTGTTTTTTTTGTTACCTGTGAATAACCTCCGCGGATTCATCAATTTCATAAGGATTGCAGATGAGGGCTTCGTGCATCATCTCCCCGGCGCCGGCGAAGGGAGATAATATTAATACTCCAGGGGGTTTGTTGATTTGGCAAGCGACGAACTCCTTCGCGACGAGATTCATCCCGTCTCTAAGCGGTGTTACTAATGCGACTGCCGCATCTCTGTAAAAGGCAGCGAGCTCCTCTTGACCGACGCAACCGTAAATGTATCTGAATGAAACATTATATTGTTACAAATGCACAATTTGTCGTAGTAGGGAATTGTGTGAGTGGTGGCCGAGAGAGGGCAAACGATGCGTGGGTAGACCGATAGCAAAATGGGTATATATATATAACTTATCTTGAGGGATAAACCTGGGACAGGACAAAAAATATGGAGTAAAAAGGAGGAGGTGTGATGATGATTGTCCGGTTCAGTGACAACGGATATCAATAACTAGTCAATTCTCTTGGGTTCGACTGTAAAAGTAATGAGAACACAGTAGATCTTAAGGCATTTTCAATGTTCGCTTTGTTAGATCTCTGAAGTAAACAAAATTGCATTTACGTCTTAATGAGACCGTATCGATGCCATAGCGATATATTATTCGACTCAATAACAATGTGGAACAATGCCACATCAAATCGTCTGCATTCGAATAACATATAAGAAGCCTAAAGACAGCATCATGATGACACCATAATGGGTATGAAAGTATTTCTTGCCTGCCTTGTTGGATTTGTAAACGAAAAACTTTACTGTTTTTAAAATGTGCAGTTAAGAGTGGCAGGGATCTGTAGTCACCCAACTCAGTAGTAGCGTCTACGGATACCATGTCTATCCACTTGAGGTCGAATACCTTACAAGCAGCTTGGGCTTTCGGTAAAGGAAAATATCGTTATGCAAATATGGTAGGTATGGGCATGTTCCAATGCCTATCATCCTACCTAAAAGCCGTAGAAACGATATGTTCCGACATCTACACTTGAGAGTCAGTTCTTCTACTAAGCTCAGCGTCTTACTATGTTAAAACAAATTGTCACTGAGAATCAAATGGGATTGTGGTCATAAGTAATTTCTATAATGGATAAGAAAGAACCATACACTCTTGATGGCATTTCGGGACATAAAGGTGTATAATAACTAACAGTTGAGAGGCTTATAAGACTTCCGATTATGTGCTGATGAACTCAAAAATGTTTGAAATTTCTAGAAAGAAAGGTATAATGATAAAGCAGCATATGTTCAAGAGTTGAACGGTACTGCGGAGATATATAACAAGTCAATCATGGACACTGCAAGATGTCGTTTGGAAGAACCAAAAGTTGATAAGCGTTATTAGTCAGAAGTGCTAAGAACTGCTGCATATTTGAAAAACCGGATTTTAACTAACGCAATAGAGAAGAAAACACCATATAAAAATATATCAAAATAAAACGCAGTGTTGATGATACTTTTATAAATAATCACATACATTGTGTGTACCGAGGCTAGATTCATCGTATACAGTACAGTATCGTACATTTCTGTGTACAGTATTTTATAATACATACTTAACGGTGACGCTACAAATATAATTATATTGTTTTGATATTTGAGCTCACCTGATAGGAGACCAGTTCGGTGTCGTAAACCTTCCGTTAATCCTTCCAACGAGTTGATCCATTTCTTCCTTTAAATCCTGATATTCCTTGACATCAGTTCTAGATGGCACAGATATCTGTAAGAATATCACTTTTTCGATATGCTCCGGGTGCTTCTGCAACAGTCTCTCGAAAGCTTTCAGTCTGTGTACTAGTCCTTTGGTATAATCCAGTCTGTCGACTCCTAATATGACTTTTTGGTTCGTAGAGAGCACTGGTTTAGCGTTTTGCGCTAACTGCACGAATCTATCGTACGGTACACCGATCGGGAGCGGTCGAACGCAAATGGTTCTGTCTCCCAACTCAACTAATAAATTCTTTCTGTCAACTCGACAACCTAACTTTCTTTGGCAACAATCGATGAAGTTTAAACAGTAGTCCGTTATATGAAACCCGACCATATCACAACCTGTGAATGAGGAAAAACTATTACACCATTTCTCCACAATTTTACTTCATATGGTTTATGGCAGTAATATATGAGTGCTATAAAAGGGACTGGGAGGCAAGTGTAATTGCCAGAACCCACGTACTGTCGTTCAGCGAAAAAGTTGTCATGTGGGCATTTAAATTTGCAATGTTACCTTTACCAAAAGTCGAGCTGCATTGGGGAATTTAAATTCCACGCTATAACTGAGCAATTATTGTTTCTAGAGTGTTGAGAATTAAATTTATTTCTATCTAATTTGTTATATTTAATGTACAGACAGTTTTCTGATTGCCTATGTACGATGTTAGGATGGATGTAAAATCGACGTAAAGTGTACTAACTATATCTAAAGGAAAGCGTCTGTTATAATAAACGTAGATGTTGCAACAATTTCATCGCTGTATTAAACAGAGCTTATAAAAATGTTGTTAGCATAAACAGTTCCGCTATAAAACTACCTAATTCCTGTATTTCGTGTGGCTTTGCTCGCATTAATATTGATTTTGTCAAACAAATCAGATGACGTAATAAAAAGTTTCATACAAAGTTTATACCTCTGTTTATATCGCCTTCATATCGGGACGTAACGTTGATAACGTGAAGGAAATGGTAAGTGAAAATATTTTTTATCTCACCCCATATCATTAATAGCTAGGTACTAACCAAAAATCGGTTAACATACAGTAGGGAATAGGGAGAAATTGTTTTGGCTTTACCTTTAAATATAAACATTATATATAATTAATAGACTAACCAAGTATGCCTTGTAAGACTTCATCAGACCACGGAAACAATCTGAAGATATCCCACGATGGAAAAGGTATGTGCAGGAAAAATGCCAGTTTGCATTTAATGTTATCTTCTTCAGCTCTCTGCATCAAAATTTCCATTAAATGCACCAATCAATAATTAGACATTTTAATACAAAAACTTTAAAGAATTTCCTTTTTTGTAGAGGATGCATACTAAAATTAATATTACATTAGATTTGACATTAGAATATTAAAGACGCAACTACATGCGTCTGTCAAAAAATGCGTGTAAATCTTATAAATAAATATTTATAGTTAAGGTTATGTCAATGTTCTCATCTGATCTTAAGTGACGCTACGGCCCAAGTTGGTGGACGCGCTAAACTTTTGGAGGAACTGGCTCTCAAGTGCAGCTGCCGGAATACACATATTAGTATTTGGCGGTTATTATTTGTGGATGACATTGTCCCGTGCCGGACTTAATCCCATAGCACTTTGGTGCTGCTTTTGGCTCGAGGCAACTGCTTTTAAATACTAAGCCAACCGTGCACTCACAAATAACGGACCATCATTGTTACGCTTCCGTCACTCTGACGTAAGCAAATGCATGTAAGCTACACTTGGTCGCACCTAATTAATGACTTCAGAATTACATAAATTACCTGTCTTATCCAATTAGCGGCCAACATGAGGTGGTAATCATGAATCCAGATAATTGGTGCGGAGGCTGCATTCTTTTCTTTATTTTCTTTCAGTAAATGTAGAGCGTGGATGGTTTTATCAGCAAATTCTTCATTTATTTTGACGTAAGCCTTCCAGTGGTCAGCAATGAATGTAGCCCGGTCCGGCATGGAATGGAACAGGGGCCACAACGTACCATTACAGCAGCCATTGTAATAACTATCGAACAGTTTCGGTTCTGCACGGATCGGGACGATCTGCGAACGAGAATGTTACCTTAAAAAAGTGATTTATGGATTGTTATCTTAATTTATTTATTCACTAGCTTTTATCTGTGGCTTCACTCGCATAAATAGCGATTTTGTTTCATACAAAGTTTATCCCTTTATTTACCCCACTTCTAATAAAGAGTTCGCGAGAAAAAGTAGCCTATCTCCGTCTCCAGGGTCCTATCTATCTCTGTACCAAAATTCATCACAATCCATTCACCGGTTTGGGCGTGAAAGCGTAACAAACAAACTCACTTGGGGAATGTAATATTAGTATGATTTAGGAAGGCGGCGCCATCCGTGCGCATATTGTTTACTATCATTCTGTACAATTTCTAATTATGTTATCCGAACTAATTACATTCATAAAGTAAAAATAATCAACATCAAGCATCATATAGGCAATATCATATTTGTCTGATATATAAATGTTACAGTTAGGGACAAAAAGGCTATTATTATACGACCACAACTACATATTATCACCAAGTCATGTCCTTGGTAAACAGCGAGTACGTTTCCATTACGCAATCTCTAACTGGTGAATTAATGTATTCAAAATAGTCACCGTAACACCTCTACATAAAAAGTATAAGGTCTTTATTTGTTTAATATCAATATTGTCGGCCCTTATTAAGAAAATACATTAAGAATAGTAAACACGACAATACATAATAAAAAAAATTGACAACATAATGAAATATTCCTTTTATTATCGTTTATAGGTTTTAGCTTTATGGCAACAATCTCACCAGCGATGTGGCTCAAGATGGTGAACATGCTAAACCTACTGTAGGAACTAGCTCGCAAGTGCAACTGCCGGCACACACCTACAGGTATTTAGCGGAAAATTTTCAACTCGAGTATTGTAGCTAGCTATGCAAGTATTAAAAAAAGTCCTACCTATAGTTTCATCACGATGTTTCCCTTCACCGATAGCTCATGCCCATTGTAGATGGATTCAAACCCACGGCCCTTAACACGTCATCCGTACACATTACTAACTGAGCTATCGTCGCTTCAAAGCTAAGCTAAGGGACTTTTTAAAAATATAGGTCAATAAAACCCAAACATATAGGTATTCCTATTAATTAACAAAAAGTTACAGTTATTGTTTTATTGTAGGACTGTGGAAACTTGTGTAACAAACAAGGTTGATGTCTTTTAATCTTTTGGTTTGCCCACGTGCTTGTCTATTGCTATGGAATTATTTACAAACGTTGGACGATGCACGTGTTTGATATCTAAATAGTCTCGTATAATTAATTTAACAAGAGTATTACTGGATCTATAGCAAATATAAGAGTAGTTAAATAAACGATAAAGGAAAAAAAGGAATGAAACTATATAACAAAATATTCAGATAACGATGATGCATAACAAATTGTTTACCAAAAAATTAGTTTATTGACGTGTTTTTCCCGTGTAATGTTGTTAAACTTTTTTAATATTCTAAATATAATATTATACTCACTAACTTAGTATGAATTTTGGCAATTTTTTCGTATTTATATATAAATTTTTAGGCTTCGAACAATCACATCAATCTTACCGTGTTTTTATTAACTCGATTCCTTGTAAGTCTGTCCGAGTGGAATTCTGTAATTGGTTTTAAACTAAACTTCCCGATGAGTCAGATACTTGAAAGGAAAATGTTCTGCTTCCATACATTGTTGGCCCAATAACCAACAGCGAAAGAAAATTCATTCGATTACGGTAGGTACTTAGTAAAAGTGAATTGCCGAACAAATATGTTTTTTTTTTTTTAATTTAATAAGCAAGTTTTCGCATTTGTAAGTACGAAAGTTATATTGGCTATACATAAGTGTAAGTTAATTGACTATATTTCATTGAAAACTTACATTTGACAGTCGATCGCCATGACACAGATTTAGGGGTGCCCAAAGATAAACTCTGTACAAGCGATTTATTTTAAAAGAATCATATCCAGTAAGTATCGTGTATTGATATTATGTTAGATTTATGTCCGTTTAAAACGTTTTTTTTATCTAAAAACTACAAGATGGCAATGTTATAATCTAATAATAGCCCATAGGTCAAAAGTAGATGACAATACTTTTAAATTTATTTGATTAATTGATTAATAACATTGATTTGTTTATTTATTCGATAAAAAACTTATAATATTTTTATAACTAACTTTTCGATCAGCTATATACTTATATATAGCTCAAATTTAACTGACAGATGATCAGAATGTATAAAAATTTCATTCATATAACCCTAAAAAGCTGTTCATGATAATGAAATATGATTAGGAGGATAGTTGATAACACTCATTAGTATATAAGTACGAGGCAAGCGCGGCTATTAGTTCAGTCTAAACGAAGCCCTCGAGACGACGACATCATCGATGTTACTGACTAAACTAATAGCCGCGCTCGCCTCGCACTTATATAATGACCGGTGTTATCCACTACCCTCCCAATAATATATATTTTTCCAAACTATTATTTTCTACTTCTTAGGACGTTATAAAACCATGGTATATTAAAATTATATATTTATTATAATTTATATAGATTTATATCACAAGCTGTGCTCTGCTACCTGTTAGTAAACATAAAGTTTATAACAAAGCGGTTTCTAGTCAATTGATTACGCAGACGATGTCTACTTGCATTCATAATACATTAATTGTTCATCACGCTTTGTGTTGTTTATGATAAAATGGATTATAACTATGTTAATTGATTCAAATAGATACAACAGAACATGTATTTTATAGACAGCATATATATATTTATGGCGTTTAACAAAAGACAATGTTTCTGAGATAATTAAGTGACTATTGTATAATTATTGTCATATACACAATTCATCTTTTAACTCAACACAAGCGATTACTCTACAGTTTTCCAATAGTTAAATGTAATAGGGGCTCAATGGTAGCTTATATAGACGAGTGAGCTTACGTTTGCGGTAATGGAAAACATCGTAATAAAATTATAGCATAGTGGTATGATTTTCTCTAATGTCAGTTTGGATAACTGCCATCGTAAAGTTGAAAATCCGTCACCAAACACTTGTATATTTCACTTGGGAACTAGTTTCTCTCCTATGCTTAACGTATTACCATCTTACGCCACACCATGATATAACATCAGATGACGGTGTGATCAAAACGCTTAACTTATACACAATAAAAACAGATATCATAAACAATAAAAGCCATATCAATTTGCTTTTTTTGTGTAAAACATATTTTAGTACTTCTCTGGGAAGTTACCACATCGGTCGAAAGTTTGTAAAATATTCAATTGATCTGAACCGGACATTCCACTAGAGAGCCAGTCCTTCTTTTAGGCCCAATATCTTATGCCCGTTTTTGTTTAACTTTTTGACATCAAAACCCGTTTGACATGTTTCTTGAATCTATTGTCCGGCAATTCAGTAATGTTCTTTGGGATTTCATTGTAAAATCTAACACTAGTACTTAAAAAAACTGTTACTGGTCTTGAAAAACATTGATAAAACCCACGTGAGAGTCAGTAAGCAGTAACTATTGACCATTGTTTTAAATAATCCGTATCCTTGATTTTCATTTTAAGCAAAGAGAAGTAGGAATGCCATATGATAGATAATCTTTTTTTATAGAAAAATCAGAAAGTTAATTAATAAATATTGTTAAACTAATCACCATCTGGACTCTCATCAGCCCCCATGTTCTCCAAAAAAAGCCTAAGCAGAGGTAAATACTAAAGATAAAAAGAATAAAATAAAATAGATAAAAACTAGTCATAATAGACAAAATCTCCAAAAAAGGCTTCTAATATTGCCCCTAGCCAAGTTGTCTTTCAACAATTGTTAACGTAAAAAGAAAATAAAAGTGCTTAGAATGACACATGTCAAAGTGACAACAAAATTGACATTCTATATCAACTGTCATTCTATAATTTTATTGTAAAGAATTGTTAATAAGCAATTTAGTTGAGGCACAGATATTGGCTTAACAAAGACTATATGCTAAAGAAAGTTCAGATCTTACACGTATACACCGAAATATGAATATATTTTTCTTTTATAGGAACATGTTTTTTTACTTAGGTATAACAATGAGAACCATAAAGACAAACAATGTAAACATTAGCAACTGAGCATGAAATTACACAGACTCCGTGTTCATCCAACAGGCAAATAAGAATGGGCAGGGACATTGAATTCGGACAACAGAGAGACATTGTTTTTAGTTTATTTTGATTTGAGTAATAATGGTCGAGTTACTATTGTTATGGCGTATCGTACACATATACTTGTGACGTCCGAATATTATGCTATTCGCCATTACAAAAATATCATTGGATGCTTGCAAACAATCGTTGTTCTTATTGCTAGCAACCTAATATTTCAACGTATAAGATCAAATTGGAGTAAAAATTATATAACTGTTTAATTTAAATTATATTAATTTGAGCCAATAAAATGACAATAACGTGTATTATGTGTAAAAAATAACCTATCCCTTTTAACGATAGTGGAAGTTTTCACAAGTAACAAATTTACAGTCTTTATTTTTGTCTTACACATATTAAAAGATGTGTTGGTAGTACATAATGTGTTAAAAAAAATTCAAAGTATTGAAATTAAAAACGCGCCATGAATATTCTCTACACATGCGTGACTAGACAAAAGCAAGTATGGGTTTCTCATCTTTTCTTTTATTATTTGTTGGACACTCGTACTCACAGGCTTATCTATGACTCTTCTACTCTATGTATAATAAGTCTATGTATGAGGGGCTCTCAAATTTGCAATGTCCTACCTTCCACCTTTCTTTTACGTTGATAAAATACATTAGCCGGGTACCCACCCACCAAAAATCCCTACGACGTATTCCCCGACGTGACAGACATCACCAATAGCTTTTTTGCTACTGATTACGCCCCATCCGCTTATTATGTATCATGTTAATTTAAGTTTCCTTATGATACGAAGAACAGTGTTGATCATATTGAAATAATTTACTTCCAGACTTACCTTGTTTGATAATAATCCTGCGGTCGGTGTCTTATCATTGGGATCAGACTCTGGTATCTTCTCTTTAGGGTCATCGAGATGTATGCCTGGCCAACCAACCCAAATTCCATTGCATCTGATCACCACCGGCGCCACTGCTGTCACCAGGCCACCGGCGCTGCAATAAAGAACTTATTAAAGAGCAGTGAAGATTTAGTCTTACACAGACCACCATTTTTAATACCTTGTTGACTCTATTTGTCATATTCAGAATTGTAACAAGTTCTTGTTTTTTTTAGTAAGTAGCTAAATAAAAAATATATTTGGAATACTTATATATGTCATGTTATATTGTGTAATATTTAAGTATACTGTGCTGTAATACATAAATGATTGTTTCGATTTTGTATGTACTTTGTTACTTTTAACTGTACCGCTGAGACCGTGAGATTTGTCGATCTTTAATGCATATGTTGTTTTAAAAAAAAACTATATAAATATAAATTATTATTTGTAACAAAGTCAAAAAAATTTGTAAATTTTGTAACATTACTTCATTTTATTAATCTCTATGTAGAAATGCTTTGAAAGCCATTACAAAATATATCTAAGTAACAGTCTACAATTTTGTTTGCGTCAATCACTGTATAGAATTTAGTAGCTATAAAATAGCTAATAAAGCGGGCATAACAAAAAGTCCTATCATCATCAGAAAACTCATTCTCATTGTAGGTGAATTCGTACTCACGTCGCTTGACGCGGCGTCCGTACATACTACAAACTAAGCTATCATCCCTTTAATATGATTTAAAATTGGTATGAGATAGCGGCGTATTTAAAGAACGACTGGACTGTACTCGTCCTATTCGAAGTTATTTGAGCCAATGGACGTCATGTAAGCACTATACGGTCTGACGAGTGAAAAGAGCAAGAAAAATAGTGACCTACAACAAGTATGATATCCTGTCTGATGATGACTTTCAGTGATGTGGCGTGAAGTGAGTAAATGATGTGGAGTCTTAACTAATTGTTGGAGGTTATGTAGTTGTACACGATTTTCTTCCATCGCATAAGAGTCGTGGGCGCGAGTTACATCGTTTTTTCCGTGATCAGCCTCTGAACATCCTAAAGAAGTATAAAGCAGCGACTGTTCACCGCCTTTATCTCTTTCAAGGTTTCCCTAATCGAGGAGACCGACCAGTGAGACAATCATCAAATTGATATCGGCCACAAATTTGGAATTATAAAGACACTATCTAGTTCCCACCGAAAACTACAAAGGTAGCCTAAAAGAATTTTACTTAAATTTGTTCATACATAAACTGCAAGAAACAAACTAATAAGTACATTAAATTCTATAGTGACTAAACAAAACACCGTGCTTCGACTTAGTGTTAGCCCAGTAAATAGTATTTTGGCTGTAGCTAGAGAATTACCGTTACAATTTAGAATGAAAGAACTGGCATTGATTTATGCTGTAAATACATTATCTCAAACGGATAATTTGACTTCTAATACATCAATAAAGCAACGACTACTAATGCGGAATTCCAGTTTCATCCTCAAATTCCAAAATATTTAAGAATAAGAGTTGCCAGATATTTAAGGCAACTAAATCTCAACATACCGCCTATTTTAACTAATAAACTTTTCACTTTTGATCCTTGGGAATATTGTAAATTTCCCATTATACTCGTATTGACGAAGTACTCTTTAAGTGAAACTCCACAATATGTATATAAGAACTTATTCCTTGAAATTAGTAATAGAGATAAAATTTGTAATATTTATAATGGTGGTTCAGTAATAAATAGAAAAACCGGAAGTTGCAATACTGTTTGATGATAGCTATCACCGGTACAGATTCCCAAATTTGAACTCAGTCTTTAGTTGTGAAGCAATAGCCATACTTGAATCTTTAGACATCATTCAGGACAAATCTAATTTGATAAATTATGTAACGTGTACATAATCTAAATATTGTTTAATAGCTTTACAAAATATGGTGGACGAATTGTAGAAATTAAACAAAAAATTATAAACCTGTTAAGCAGTAAGTATGATTTGATTTGATTTAAGTGAAATTGACAGTAGAATTAAAACTAGCATAGTAGAAATTAAAAGTTAATTGAAGCATGAGACTAAATCCTTTTGAGACTTAGAATTCTAGTCAGGAAATTGTTCAAAATTATACAGTTGTCGGAGAAATCATGTGGTTAAAAGAAGACTGCGGTTACACAGATTTAACACATATTAATCTATATAACAAAAAGTGGAAAAATAAGCGTAAGTGTAGGCTGGATTTAACGACTTTAACTGTTAACGACTTTTTGATTGATTGTAGTTTTTATAATCATGTTAAATCACTGAGTTATGCCTCTGACAACTTAACTGAATTTAAGTGGCAATGGTTGTACAAATATGTTGTTACTCTTAAGACTGATGGATTACTATAAATTTACATGATTATAATTATGTAATGTCCATGTAGTCGCTGATGACCTTAGAGGTATAGCAACCTTAAATTTAACAAAACCACACCTAAATAAGTTACACTGAATCTATTAGCTTAATTACTTGTTACTGATAAGAGTGTTATTATACATATGTTATTAGATATATCTATCTAGAGTTTTCTATGGCATAATATCTTTTAAGGTCAATAACCGACGACGCATTTAACTTTTTAATTATAGTTAAGTAATTCAGAAAATATCATGACACATTATTAGGCTTGTTAAAAGAAATAGCTTCTTAGGATAGCGAGAATTATAATAGTTGTTCGATTATAGTTATCAATATTTCTAAATATAATATAGGTATTAAATCAAATTTGTTATATAATCTGTTATATAAAAAAAAGATAAGACCTAAAAAAAATGGAGATCGAGTTTCTAGCCAATTCTTTTTCTCAATTTTGATTTGATTTGAATAATAGAAGAAAAATCAAAACAATATTAGAATACCTACGCAAATTATAATTGTACTCTGCTTATTCAGTTGTTTATTTCTGTTATAATTATTTACCTTGAATAGTAACTTGCAAAAAATGAAACGCCAGGAGACGACAGACGACTCTTCATATATACTTCGAGATAAGGCAAAAAAAGGAAAAAATATGAAATAAATTCTTCTTTTTTTATGTAGTTATAATGAAATTATATTTATACAAAGTAAATACTTTCAGGATCACGTGTAAATGTGATAAATATTTATAAATAAACAATGGTTAATACATTTATTATTTTAATCAAATTAATCGTATATTTTTATATATCGATAACAATTATACAAATGATGAAATAAAGCAAGAAAAAAAGGGAGAAAAAGAGTGGCAAATTGCAGAGTAACTGAATAATTGACAAAAATTACCGTACACGGGTGTTGGTAGACGTACAATAATTTCATATAATTTCATGACCTCTTCAATTCTAAGCGTACAATTTTTTTTGTCGACAGCATCAGTCAATACCTTATAACTATATTTTTAGACATACATTAATATTATTGGTTATCCATACACTTATCAACGTTTACCTATTATTATAACAAACTACATTTTTAATAAATAATGTAGATTTTTCCTCTCTTTACCCCTACTTCCACAAAGTTTTGTGAGAAAAAGTAGCCTATCACTCTCTCCAAGGTCCCATTTATCTCTATACTAAAATACATCATAATCGATTCAGAGATTTAGTAGTGAAAGCGTAACAAAAAACGAATTCACTTTCCCATTTATAATATTAGTCAGGATAGTTTTCGTTAAAAATGGGTGACTTATAGTTATTATATTGATGAACTATAAATACGTATCAGTGGTTCTGATCGTGTGAAGTTATTGTTTTTGCGGTCAATCACACAAAATATAAATAAGTACGACCACAAAGCCAATTTTGTGTGTCATGATTTACATTCATTAATAAAAAAATAGGTGACCTAGTTATTTTTTAATTATTATTTGTTATTTGTTTTGCAAAAAAAAACATATTGTCTATTGCACGCCTCATAACGCGCAATGATCATTTTTAAAATCTTTTGTTTTTACGGCGATGCAAATGTCTTATTATCCAGAGAAATACTCTCACTATCGCACTAGATGATTTTTAAATTCATTTATTTCATTATACACAAAAAAAATATAATTGAAAGAATTTTTTGCTATATATAATAGCATTTACGCTGCTTCTAATGACCCTGACCGTGACCTGCAAATATTGCACTTGTGGCCACATATCCCACGACCCTGAATACAACTAGGATATTTTGTATAGTTTTTTTATACAATTAATACGTTTAAGTTTATGGCCATATTCCCACCTGATGTTAAGTGAAGATATGGCCCAAGATGGTGGACATACTAAGCCTAATGGAGGCACTGGCTCTCAATTGCAACTGCCGGAACACACCTATAGGTATTTGCGGCCCGATTTTCAACTTGAGAGTGGTAGCTAGCTAGGCAGGCATTAGAAATAACCCCACCACTATTCTATGGTTTCATCACGATATTTCATTTATCAAAAGCTCATTTTTAGTTTCCTAGGGACGGAGTCGTGGACACAGCTAGTCTTTAATAAACTAACATGCATTGCAATCCGAAAGAAAAGAAAGAGTGTCCTTTTTGGGTTCAGAACTTTCTCGAACGTAGTCAGAACATCTCACCAAAATGTCATCAGAATATTATGAATGGTTTAAAAACTCATAGAGATATCAAAATAATAATATAAACGAACAAATATACGCATGGCCTTGCCGCGACTAACAGTAAAACATACAATGAGGTTTCGCTTTTTGTACGATTGATAACAATGAACACCGAACAAATATTAGAAGAAAAAATGGTAAACCATGAATATTGTTCAATATTACTAAACATACACGTCTATAATTATCATACCTATATGATAAGACGTCTGTGATTAACAAGCATTTAATAATTGGAACAACAACGCATTACCTGCGTGATGATCCGATGACATATGATTGAGCCACAAAAAATTATAAAACATTCAGTATCAATGCTGTAAATAATATAAATCAACAATATGATACTACATACAACAAATAGCATAACATCATATTAAATTATTCTGCACGATTATTTTCAGTGATAGCTTGCTGTTATGTACATAGTAATAAGGAAAAAACGCCTGGTTTACCGAAACTACTATGGAAATTTCCCGAACCGGGATGCTAAAAATGCATTGGATTTCGCTTTCCATCGGCTGACACTTCTACAAATCACGGGACAGCATTACCCGAATCGATATTTAACCTGTCAGTTATGAATTTGTAAATAAAATTATTGGAAACAAAAAACATAGTAAGCATATTTATAGTTGTTATGTCTTTTATTTTATACTTTTTAATCCGTTATAAAAACGCGGTTCGTTAATTTTATTTTGTTATTTAATTATTATTTTCTGCTTTTTAGAGTCATGTGAATAAAATTTTCATATATTCTGTTCATGTGTTACTTTTGAGCTTTATTCAAGTATATTGCTGAACGAAAAGTTAGTTATAATTCTATATCGATCGATAGCTAAATACATTTGTATCGACTCTATCAATAGTAACACTTTGATATTAATATTTTACGCATTAAAATAACGATTGTGAACACTCTACTTATTGCATTTTACACTTGAATAAGCAATATTGCTGTATGTCTTTCGGTAAATAATAATATAAAATTGGTACAAAATAATATTTACCTGGCCTTTCTTTCCAAAACATCGGTATTTTCATTTCTTTTGAGTATAAAAGGTAGCCTGTTAGAAACGACTATCATGCTCGCCTTGCTATTGCACGCGGATCGACTGACACAACTGTTCGTTACACTCAGGTTAGTCATGTTTATTGGATCTTTCTTGAACGTTCAGTATTCGCGACCAATCACGGCACAGCTATAGCGCGTGCGCTAAAATTGAAGAGGGATCTTTCAAAATCTTCTCGATTGAATACACAGTGTTTGTTACCATCGCAAGCGATGCACACGAGGATGTATCTCCGTTATGTGTACATGCACACAATCCGCGGAGATCGAAGACGTACTGATTCTTTTGTGTTCGCCTTGCGCCTTTATAGACATATGAAACGCGCCGAAGGGCAAAGTTCCCGTTCGAGTTTGACATGATCTGAGGTCTAAGAAGCGGCCGTCGAGGGGTTATCACTCCTCTGACCCATCCAAAGTTGTCTCACTCTTCTTCCAACTGGATGCGCGAATTTTTAGTGTGCGTTAATAATTACGCGTTATGCTAGTGTGGGAAATATGATACTGATAAAACTACATGTATTTGCGCAAATTTTTATTTTCCTTTCATTTACAAAACCAAATGTTTACTAGCCCCCGTGACGTCTTACTGATAGGAGTAATCGGAAAAGGTGGCACGTTTCTATAAAGTAAATATTTGATGCTGTTATGTACATAATAATGTAATCATCTTTATTAATGAATTGAAATCCAGTATACATAATAATACATTATATCATAGTTATTAAGATGAATAGATTATATCTTTTAAATTTTCTATTAGTGCGTGTATTGTTAAAAAACGCGCCGTTTATAAATTACGTCACCTTTAGACATTTGTTTCGTCAACAGTATGTACTAATTGTACTGATTATTAATTTCTAATTTTATATAATTCTAGCAATTAGAAATTCCGAAACAAAGTTATATAAAATCCTAAAATGTATACAGAATTGTTATCTGATACTAACTTGTCCTGACAATTGAATTATTTCCTTTTACGTCATAGGATAATGCTGAATTATTATAACTCAGTGTATAGCTATTACACGTATTACGGATAAGATTTCCCGTAGGAAAATTTGAGCAGTTTTACTACTATATAAAACATAGTAGGGGGTTTTAAAACGAGGATAGCTCAATTGGTAGTTTGAACGGATGCTGCGTCAACGGACGTGAGTTCGAACGCACCTGCAATGAGTTAGAGCTTTTGGAAGAGAAGAAAACATCGTGATGAAACCATGGGGCTTATTCAAATGCCCCCTTGGCTAGCTACCACTCTCAAGTTGAAATTCTACCATCAAATACCTATAGATGTGTACGGGCAGTTGATATATTATTATATTTTTTTACTTATTATGTTTTACCATTGGCTTATAAAATATTACAAGTTGATTTCACTGGTTGGTACCGAACATAACCAATCCCGATTAAAGTTAATAATCTCAAAAGATTCTGAAAGTGAACATAATCCACAAACATTTAGTAAGCCGTAAACATACCAAGTAAACTAAGTTAAGAACAAATTTAAACTTAGTAAGGTCCAAGCAGAGAAGATTTTAGACAAACTTAGGTTCTTTTATATGTTCACGTGGCAATTTGATTATTAACAAATACTTTTAAAGGTACTCACATTACAGGTTTTTGTAACATTATTTTTTATTATTCCTTCGATATTATAATGCAAGAACCTTGAGAACATAAACGCTGTTGTGGATATTGAATATTTACGCCGATGCGATGCATTTCAAAAATACAATAGTAGTCACAGTAGCGTACGATTTGAAGTAATATACTTAATTCGGATAATTTAGTATTATAAATGTTATCTGTGTGTAAAGTTAACAAAGTAAAACAACATACGTATATAAAATGACTGTTGGAAATGACTGCAATCCACTTGTTTATAAAAATACCTATTAGTGAGTACCTTTCACTGGAACTAAAGCATATACTTCAGTGATAGTGTTAGTTCGTAACATCAATTTGTTAATGTACCTATTATTGGGTAGGTAAAGGTGTCTGTTAAAAAAATAGAGAGTTTTACTAAGCACGCTCATCCACAGTACTCGACGTATAGACAATTTCAAAGTTATTCAAAGTTTATATCGGAACAGAGATTAATGTTATTGTAATAAAAGCGATACGCCATCACTTCACGCGGGTTACACTATTTATCCATAGCCAGATGATAACAAAGAAAACAGAAATCTATGTATCCGATCGCTGCCAAATCTCGCTTTACAGGATAATCCGCTAAGTTAATCTGAAGAATGCCTGAAAATTTTATCAAAATCGATTCCGCCGTTTTTGGAGTCCATACAAAAATTCATACATAAATGATTTTTATATATAAGAAGAGAATAAAATATTTACCTTTCATTAAACACAAACATTCCTATACTAATGTAATAAGAAATATATTATTTATATAACAAACATTTCTAGTATAGAGAAATATTTTTTTAATATTATGTTATAATGTATATAGTCAACATACATCAATATTTTTTATACTTTATTGGTTATGATTACAATCTCACCTGATGTTAAGGGAGGATGTGACCCAAGATGGTGCACACGCTTGGACTAATGAAGGGACTGGCTCTCAAGTGCAACTGCCCGAACACACCTATAGGTATTTGATGGCAAATTTTCAACATGAAAATTGTATATAGCCTGGTGAGCATTAGAAGAAGCTCTACTGCCATACTATGGTTTCATCAGGAGGTTTTCCATCAGCGAAAGCTCAGGCTCATTGCAAGGATTCGAACTTACGTCCATGGATGAGGCATCCGTACACTTTAGCTACGGAGACGTCACTACTTTAGCCTCAACTAAAATCAAAACACTATA
This sequence comes from Actias luna, assembly GCA_039707435.1. Taxonomy (NCBI): domain Eukaryota; kingdom Metazoa; phylum Arthropoda; class Insecta; order Lepidoptera; family Saturniidae; genus Actias; species Actias luna. The sequence goes on from JAZHAC010000027.1 coordinate 3,989,470, forward strand.
GAAGATATACCTACATGTATGTGAACATAGGTACTCGTTGAAATATAGGGTACCTACAATTTACCTAAATATATTTGTATCGACTCTATCAATAGTAAAGTAGATCACCTATATGTAATTTATGAATCAACTACGATAATTATTGAATTAATGCTAGTTATCGGTAACTGTTCTAAACTTCATTACCTAGTTATATTAATAATAATATAAGATCAATTAAATATTAGACAGTTAAGTTTGTATCGGTAGTTTGAACTTAATTCGTCATATTCTGGTTATAATTAAACGATATCTGAAGCGATGACGGCTCAGTTGGTATTGTGAACGGACATCATGTCTGTGGACGTGAATTCGATTCGTTATAATGTTTTTTTTTTATTGTTGTGGATTAGCGTTATGACCATAATCTCACCTGATATTAATTGACGATACGGCCCAAGTTGGTATACACGCTAAACCTGTGGAGGGACTGGCCCTCAAGTGCAACTGCGAGAACACACTTATTGGTACTTGGCGGCGGGTTTTCAACTCGAGGGTGGTAGCTAGCCAGGCGGGCATCAGAAAAGCCCTACCACCATGCATGAGCTAGGCTTTGGATGAAGGAAAAACATCGTGATGAAACTATATCATGGTAGAGTTTTTTTTTCTAATGCCCGCCTGGATAGCTGGCACTCTCAAGTTGAATATCTGTCACCAAATAATTAAATGTGATAGTTGCACTTGAGATTGTGGCCATAACGCTTGACCTATAAACTTCGCACTACATCGCAAGATTTTCTTTGTCAGTTAAAAACGTTACATCGTTTTATTAATCGAAAACGGGAAAACTAACAAAACATCTCTCGAGAAACATTGAATTATATCAAAAAATGACACATCCAAACTATTAAAGATAAAAACATTCGCTACCTAGCTAATTCCTCCCAAAATAGTTTTCCCACAATGACACGTGCCGTGACTAGGGTCGCGATTATATATCGAAAAACCAATAAATTGCGATGATAATTATTAATATTATAAAGTTGAAATTTTATGAAGCATATTGATATATTCAAGATCGAAAACTATTAATTGTCCACTCATTCAATTAAGTTATAATTAAGCCAAACACTTACCTCTTCATTTAAAAATTAGCTAACAAAGATCTACTATCTATTGTAGCTATATTGCATCAGTATTTGTTGAAAGTCTTATTTCAAAGGTAGGACTGCCGAACAAAACTATTATACAAATAAATATGTTAGTTTCTATAAGCAATATGTATTTTTCTACATAGTTTATAGGTTTAGCGTTATAGCCACAATATGGCCCAAGATGGTAGACACCCTAATCCTAGTGAGGGACTGACTCTCAAGTGCAACTGACGGAACACACCTATTAGGATATTCGGCGGCAGATTTTCATCTTGAGGGTGATAGTTAGCCAAGCAGGCATTACAACAAACTCTACCACCATGCTATGGTGCCATTACGATATTATTTCGTCATCGAAAATTCAAGCCCATTGCAGATGGATTTGAACTCACGTGTATTGACGCGGCATCGGTACACACTACGAACTGAGCTATTATTGCTCCGTATTGGTATATTTCAAGCATTTTTCGTTTGTATTATTATGATTGAAAGAAAAATATAAAAATATCTTACGCGTGCAGTAATGTTTACGGTGTGGATATGAAACTTATTAAAAATAATTTGAGGAAACGTTTTAACTGTGTATTACATTTACAATATAGAGCTCTCTTTTTTCTTCTCTCTACGGTATATCTTTTGTCTCTTCCATATAACGTAACGTGGCTATACATGACGAGTTCTCGATATTTTACTCTCAATTCTTATCCAAGAACGAAATCGCCACCTATGAAGTGTTACTATAAAAATATCGATATAATCATGTTATGTCAGTCGACATATCTGAAATTAATATTTTCAGAACTTTAATACAAATCTTGATGACCGAGCTTAGCGCTAGAAATCGCGGGCACAGTTAGTACTACTATTTAAGTGAATATAAAAATCAAAGATCTGTGTATATAGAAAATTTAATTCAAATCGTTTCCGAGATCCGCGAAATTTATATACATGTATACAAAAATATATCGATGTGTTTGTATAAATTTTCATCACTAGGTGCGGAAAAGCGTACCGCCTTACGACGACAGTGTCGCACTGTATTAAAACGGCGTGTGAGATCGTAGAGTGCGTGCGTCGCGCGTGAATCGCATGCGCTTAACACGTGCGAGTATGACCCAACACCGGTTTGAAACGATTATACAACATTATACACTGTACTCGCTGTAAATGTAAACGGTAATGCATGCCACCATGTATGACGACACGTTAAACATTAGAATATATTAATATGTATAACAAACGGTATTAACAATTACATACAATTTTTTTTAATGAATGAACGATAAAACAATATTTAATGTAAGTAGGTGTAGTTGCGAATTTATAAACAAATCTTCATGTTATCTAAGCGAAATAAGTACAGGTAGGATAAGTTTAACTTAGGTTCTATGTAACAAGAAAGTTAATTTTGTAACTACAAGTATTTTTTAAATGTCTTACAAAAATGTTTGTTTATCAATAGAAATGAAAATTAAACCTAATACATTAATATTATTGAACGAAGTTTTTTTGTTTGAACGCGCTAATCATAGAAATTACCTATCAGATTTCAAAACTTGTTTTTGTATTTAATAGCGCAATTATTTATGGAAGTTTTTGGCTATTCAATACCACCAAGAGGAGCAGAGATGTATTGAAAAAAAAAATACAAAAAAGGGCGATATATGCCAAATAATTTTCAGTTTCACGCGAACGAAGTCGCAGACACAGTTAACAATTTGAAAAAAAAAAAAAAAGAATATACACAAATGGATTTTTTCGTTACATTAACAAAAAAAAGCATACCTAGTAAGTACAACCTCATAAATATTATACGTAATGTCTTTGATGTACCTAATGGACGTGTCCACCACGTGGTTCTGTTTATGTCGGATTTGTTGACACGGAGACCGAAAGTGTTTGTAATGGATTAGTATTCGGCCTTGGGGTAAATTGTGTCAAGAGTACATATATATATATAGCTCTCTGTTGTACCTACTCTAAGTACTAGTATGGTTTTAATAATAACGTGATTTCGATTATGTTAAAACATTGTAACGTGTGTATTTACATATAAATAACAAGTAAAAAGCCTGCGGACGTAATTTTCTAATGTAATTTTTTCCTATTTATATGTGAATTAGCTGCGGTTGCATGAAACTTAGAATTATTAAGTATGTTTTCCACGTGTTTGTTAATTTTTCAATACAGTTTGGCTCCTATTGGTGGTAGTGTGATAGTACTTAACCTAATAGCCATCGTCAATTATTGCTCTATCAAATACAATATTATTTGAAATCCGACTGGTAGCTACTTACAACCAACTTTTCCGCTTTACAAACATAGATACAGATACAAAATTTTTCATTACCAGACGTTGGCTAGTCAATCTCTTTTCACAATATACTGTGAGTTATTACTGGTCTATTTCAAGAAATGGTCAACCATGTTTTATACATATAATTACGTATCAATAAATATAAATAAAACAAAACAATAACAGCTTAGTGTATATACAAACAATAATTCGTTTGAAGCGATAACAGCTCAGTTGATGGACGGACTCCACGTTAATGGACGTGAGTTCGAATCTCTGAAACGAGTTTAAGCTTTCGGCGAAGGAAAATATTGTGATGAAATCATAGCACAGTGGCAGGGGCTTTGTTTAATGCCTGCCTAGCTAGCTAAAGTAAATTTAAGAACCTTCACCCTTAAGTTGAAAATCTGCCGCCAAATAACTATTGGTGTGTTGCGGCAGTTGAACGTGTGAGTCAGTCCTTCCACTAGGCATAACGTATCCACCTCCTTGGCACTTATCATCAGGTGAGGTTGTGGCCATAAAGATCAACATGTAACAATAAAAATGAAATACTCCTGAACATATAATTTTTGTACAATTTCCTATATTTATATTTACATTTAGCTTCGCAAAACAATAATACCTTGATTTAGTTCTTACCGAAATGACTCTTATATGTAGTCACATAACAGACTCAACTAAAATCTTAATAGAGGTAATTACTATCTAGAAACAACTGAGAATATGTTCATCAAATGTTAATCGTGGGCGGGGTCGAATCTGGGATATATCAACTAAATAGTTTAAAAAAGAAATACCGTAGCAAATTTTCAGAAACTAAGTACAGATTACACAGTAGCTGATAACAGAGATATAAGTTACATAACGGTATGTAATGTCTGCTCTAGGGACGGCATTGACATAAATTGCTTTCGTCCGGCGAATCAGCGACGTACGGTCAATAATCGCTTCTCAATTTAACTGTAACTGTTCAGGTAATTCCTATTCCGTTTCGCCCATAGCAACATATTACATTTTATATGTAGTCGAAGTGTAAGCGAGGATATACCAGCTAAATCTCTGTATAATCTTCTGAAAGATCTTGGCTTGTCTAGAAGCGATGAAGCTCAGTGGTAGTATGTAGGAACGCCGCTTCATGCGACATGAGTTTCAAACCAACCACTTACAATGAGCTTGAGCTTTCCGTAAAGGCAAAATATCGGTATGAAACCACAGCATGGTAGGTCTTTTTTCTGATGCCGGTCTGGCTATCTACAACCTTCAAGTTGAATATCTGCCGCCAAATACCAATAGGTGTGTTCATGAAATTGCACTTAAGAGCCAGTCTCTCCAAAATAAAGGACGGCAACGCACCTGCGATTCCTCTGGTGTTGTGGATGTCCAGGGGCGTCGGTGATCATTTACCAGGAGCAGAAACGCTTGCTCGTTTGCCCTCTATTACATAAAAAAACTGCATTAACTCCTACACTAGAATGTGTCTTTGAAGCTGCGGCTACAGGATCCTAACAAATTTGACTGGAGAGGGAGAAAAACACGAGAGCTGCTCGGAGATTCTCTCTCTGCCACACAATGGACCCGGCAGCTGCATGGTGAACCCATGGTTTTCTCAGAAGTTCGTTTGTCTCTACTTTATAATATCACTAACTGTGTTCGCGACATTATTCGCGTGGAAATTAAATTTTATTTAATCATTTTTGGCTGTTTTTTAAACTTTTTCACTACAGCTTTACTCCTATTGGTGATAGCGCGATGTAGCTTTCCTCAATGATTGTGATATCAAATACAAAAATAATTTTTGAAATCCGACTGATAGATCCTCACGTTAAAAAGTGCCCTTTTTATGTACTTCCCTTTTATAATATTCTGGTTAGTATCTTTGTTGACAGTTTTGCCAATGTCAAGTGTGAAGAATTTCACAGACCGTAGACACAAAATAACAATCAAACTCAGAGCACTTATTTCTGGATTACAAAAATGATTGTCCTGAGCGTACTCGAACCCGCAGCCCTTCGTTGCGGCGGTTGCAATTTATTTATTGGATATTTATTTAACAAGTTAACTAATGTATCATACATTTTTTACGAAGTAAGTCACTGACAGAGAAACTGTTCAAACATGAGAGACGAACTTCTTAGCTATCCATAGATTCACCGTGCGGGTCACGGCTCATCCTTGACAGACGGGGAAACTCCGAGCAGATCCCGAAATAAATAAATCCGGTTTGATAGTCCAAGCCCCAATATCCTCTGGGATGTTCAAGTAAACAGTTATTTATATTGCAAATTAAATTTACATGAATGCTTTGCAATGATACATATTCTTTATCTACTATAGATAATACTATGCCCTCTAAGGGGTTACCGATTGACGTATATTCGAGTCAACATTATTTAAACTTTATAATGACCTTTAAAAGTAATTCGGTGTTACAATTATGTTTTTAAAATGTATATGATTTTTTAAAATTAATTGTCGCACTTTTTTGTATACCATATAAGTTTAGCGTTATGGCTACAGTTTCACCTGATGTTAAATGACGATGACGCCGAGCCTAGTGGAGGGACTGGCCGTCAAAAACAAGTGCCGGAAAACACCTATATGTATTTGGGTGCAGATATTCAACTTGAGAGCGCTAGCTAGCCAGGCAACCATTAGAAGAAACCCTACCAATATGCTATGGTTTCATTACGATGTTTTCCTTCACCGAAAACTCAAGCTCATTGCAAGGATTCGTTCATTGACTCGGTGTCCGTACAAACTACCAACTGAGCCATAATCGTTTCCAAAATAAAGATAACTTAAATTATATTGCATTTATATTCTCTTCTCGGTTAAAATAAACCTTAAGAGAGTACCTCTTTCGTAGTACATGCTCAGTAGGCCCTGAAAGATTTACTCGGGCACTCATTAGGTGATAACCACCACTAAATACTCATTAAAAACTTACACACTTCTTTAAGTACATATTGGCTGATCCAGTATTTGTCAACTATAAAGTTAACGTTTAGCGTTGTGGCCATAGTCTCACCTGATCTTAAGTCACGATACGACCCAAGTTGGTTGACACTCTAAACTTGTGGAGAGACTGGCTCTCAAGTGCAACTGCCGAAACAGATGTATTGGTAATTGGCGGCAGATTTTCAACTTCAGGGTGGTAGCTAGCCAGGCGGCCATCAGAAAAGCCCTACCACCATGCTAGAATACAGTACAATAATAGATAATAATTCAAGTGCAGTGCCATTTGTCAGCTTGTTTTGGAGTTCAGCGATTTCATAGATACAACTATCTCTTTTTATACTCCCACCTTTGTTTTTTTTTTAATTATTATTCACTGTATTTTTACATACAAAGAAGTACTACTATGATATAATTTGCAAAACGAATTGCATCTTTCCTTGCTACTAGAGATCAGGCCTCTTTTTTCCACTGGGCAATCTGGGCACTTGCTCAGGGCCCCGTAATTGATAGTGGCTCACTGTAGCAATGCCAGATCACCAAATTATTACTGACATTTATTATTAAAAATCATATTTACTGATTAAATTAAACAATCTATTTTTTATATATTATTTTTAAATTCAATTGTCAACGATTTTGCTCAACTCAAATCTAGAAGAGTTGGTACATCTTTAATAGACATTAATTGATAATGTTTAAACAGGTAATGATTTTGATTTTAATGGAGGAAACAAAAAAAATCTGACATTATAATGAAAAATTAACATGAAATATATAAAAAATTACATATATAAGTAATGACCATTTCTTATCAAATACCTTAACAAATTGAAGTAAACTACGAAAGCGCTATTATAGCCTTCATAACTCATGTCGTTGTTTTTAATTGTTAAGGTATCTGGATACATATTCTTTAAGCCTATCTTTTAACAATTCTTGTAATATGCAAAAACAGGATGGCGGTTATCATGTTAACAAGTTTTCGCCGTCATTTAAATTGTACGTTAGTTATTTATACTTCTTGCGTACCTAACAATCAAATTGTACCATAAAAACACCTTCAAAATGAGATAATATAGAAACAAAAAACAAGAATTACAGATAAAACCAAAAATAAAACATGAAATTTAGCCGAAAGCTCTGCATTAACCATACTATGGTAGGATGTGGTTATTTTAAAAATAAGTATATATTTGTTAATTATGTATATTGGTAAAGCGTTATTAAAACTTTAAACTTTGGATACTTAATCAAAAAGAAGATATGGAAATAATAAGTTAATGTTTTCTTAGATATAATTTTTTTTTAATATAATTGAACGTAGAACAATGCGAAGTGATTCTTATATGGGCATGATAATTAGGGTTTTAAACTACAGTTTAAGTATAATTAACGTATGTGTATAACAAAATCTAAAACAACTCACGACTGTTTTTATTATATAATTAATAATTACCATCCATTTAGATTTCCCACAACTATTAATACGGTTTTCCTCTTTTCTTATAAGATAATCAATATTATTAGGGTCAATACACAAGGAAATTGAAATTTGTTAACATGACGATTCCCAACTGTAGTGATCATGTTATCTTCATAAGTCATGTACGAAGTATATTTCATATTTTTTAATAGTTATTATTTATAAGTACAAATAATTTTACGAAAACATTTTTAACACAAAAGACAAAATGAAAAGGAAGACAAAACTGAAATAAAATATTTCAGAAATTACTTCGTAATTTAAAAATTCTCTTATATTATTTAATTTGGCGGTGCAAACGATATTACATAAATATAAAAAATCAGGGGCGGTATTTGCGTAAAATAGTTAAATAGTAATAATACTACTAATTTTGCTTAAATAACAATAATATTCATTGTTCAAAGTCATTACGTATATACTTCATTCACAGTAGTGTTGGTGTCTATCCTGGCAGAGACCAGTAAAAATTATGGTGATAATTCGTGTCACATAAGTAAAATATACAACGTATAAGGTCGTTTATGTCAGTAGTATTGTAGCAGGTTCTTAAAAAAAACTGTTCTGACATTTTTTTTCAATATAGCAGAATCATATATTTTTTAATCTGGTCACACTGATACTTGATTTCCTTTTTTTCACTTTTAAGTCTATTTACCAATTTGTAGCGTAAGTTTTAGCTTTGAATTAGTTATCGATTGTCAATTATCTCCGTTAGCATTCGATAACTTACTTTTTCAGACAGTGATAGTGCTTATAGAGTATGTAATGGTATTCTTATACATATATAACAGTATCTAGATAATGAATAAATAAACAATAGGCGAAAACACTGTTCAGTGTTTTAGTTTCTTAAAAATATTAATTTTCTAGTGTTGGAAGATTAGTTTTATTTTACATATAGTAGAACATGTTTTTTGTTTACTATCGGAAATATCATACATACTTTGTAAATCTCTAATTTACAGTTGGAAGACTTTTTTCTGTTAAAGTATACATTTATTCACTCCCAATATGCTGAGAGAGCTAATAAATTTTTCTTTATAGCAATGGACGATCCTTTTATGTGTTGCCCTTATGATTCCACCCACCGGGTGCCGCGCTCACGAATTCAGAAACACATAGTGAATTGTGAATGGAAGAAACCAAAGCTGCTTGCTTGCCCCTTTAATGCCACTCATCGATTTGTAAAAGAAGAACTGAAATATCATGTAACACAATGTGGATCTAGATTGGCAGTATTCCCTGAAGAGAAAGTCGGCATGACAGTCCAAGCGACACTAACAACACCTAAAATAATACCTGAAAAAGTTTATTTGCCAAAGACTGACCCTAACCATGAAGATTGGGATGACTGATTTATTTTAAGTTTTAATAATATTGATATTCATAAAATTTGTATTTAAACTAATATAAAATTAAATATAAGCCTGTTTTATTTTATAATATTTAAAACACCTATGTCCGTAAATACCCTTGAGGTATCATTTTTAACTTAATCTTATATAATTTCAATCACGCTTAATTTTTATAGATTTTTTTTGGGAAAAAGAATTCAAGTTACCACTTTGCTGCACAATTCTGTTTGCGATGAAAGGTTTTCCCGTATCTGCAGACTGAAGTCATTATTTAGAAAAGAAATTAAATTTCCTTCATTCTAATCTTATTCACTGTTTTTAATTTCATTGCTACATTGTGTAATCATTATTTTTATACTTAAGTAAAAATTGAGTGCAATGAAATATTGGGCATTACCTGTCTGTTATGACAATCATATACTAAGATTACTGACTGTCATCAATCTTAACATCAGTGCTTTGAAATGTCAAAGACATGGAAATGCTTCTACATAGTAGGAATATTTTATATTAACCAGCATAGTTTGATATCCAGTAGAATGTAATTAAATTAAATTGTATTATAATATGAGAAAAGTTTAAATCATATGTAGATAATCAATTATATTAATACCAAAAGACATCATGTTTGTATATAATATTTTTTTAAATAAGGATGTCACTATGCAATTAGCATTTTTGTGAAAATAATTTAAATCAAAAATTTTACTTTAGTACAAGGCAGTCTTTGAATGATGCCATGATGTTATATGATTGATCTAGTAATGATATGTCATCTGTGATTTGATTTGATTTTAGAAAGGATAGAACAATATATTGGATATTCAATCATTATATATAATATATATGAAAAAAAAAAAGAATAAACAGATTTTTGCTTAAATCTCATAATATCAAAAGTAATGAAGTGATGATAGCTCAGTTGTAGTACGTACGCACGCCGCGTCAAGGGACATAGATGCGAATCCACCTTTACTTAATTTTCATATGATTAATAGACATTTCATTTATTGGAGTTATAAATAAGTTTCATTCAATAACCAAAATTAATGAAAAGCGGAGACTATATTACATATAGCCAGCTTAATAAATCTTAGATTATGTAAAAAGAGGGTAAATGAAAGCATTTAAAAAAATAATTAACCAATAGGGTACATAAAAAGGGAACTTAAAATCATTTAGGTAGTTCTTTTATTAATAAACAGTCACCAGTATTCTTTTCTGTATTACTGGCAATGTATACGCAAAATTTCATGATGCTCAGTTGAGCAGTTAACAAATATACTATCTGCTGCCCACAACTCCTACTGCCCCAATTTTAAATGAATATCATTATTAGATCATACATTATCAATTTACTTTACAACTTACCCTAGAAAATAATCCGAGTAAAGTGTTGTTTTTTTGGCGTTATTTCTAACCTATACGTTCACATAACATGCTATTAAAGGCGATGTCTTCGTAGTTATTAACTTTAGTTACTTTCAGTCATAAGGATTAATATGACATGCCTACTAATAACCCATGGAACCCCTTAGAAACTGTCATCCGCTATATAACACTATAGTTTTATTTTTACGAAGAAAATAACATTTGTTCCTCAATGTTTCTTCTATCTTTATAGCAAAATTCATCAGATAACGTCCATATAGACAGAGTTACTTTTGCATATATAATATAGCTGTAACTATGACTTTCTTCGCATGAATTTATCTGTACTTGTAGGACCATTTTTTTAACGTAGTGGCACGATTTTATTATGTTAAAGTAACTGTTTGTATCACAAACTTTTATATACATATTCACTAATACACTGTTCCTTTTATTTCTATTTATCTATTTTCACAAATAATATAAGAGTACAATTCTATAAGTACTATTAAACTGTAATGGAACGAATTTGTAAAATATTTCAATAAAGTATTATTGGGATATTATATCCCAATAATTAATTGGGATTTATTATCTATAGTAATAAAGAGGAAAGATTTGTACTTTTGTTTATAAACTCAACAACTACTGGACCGATTACAAAAAAAAATTCATTATTAAAATGCTACATTAGCCACCCTGAGTAGCTTTGGCTATATAACATTTTTGATTTTTTTATGAAAATGATTAAATAAAGTTTTATATCCACGCGAACGGAGTCGTAGACATAGTTAGCCTTAATATAATCCGCGCGCCAGGGGAATGGGATGAAGCGTTGTTGAAAATGACAGTTCTCAAGTAGCGTTAGCATAAAAAAATCTGAATAGTAGTTATAAATTCATATACGACGTGATTGACTATTCAAAGTTTTATGCCTTTTTCCACTCAATAATACATAATCACACAATCTTATATAAATCTTGCATTTAAAATTAAAACTGGATTAGAACTCCATGCGCACATAAACAGAACTAATAGCATTATATACGAGCATCTACGCGAGTTTGCCGACGCTACGGCGCCTACGATTGGCCGGCAGAACTTGCGCGTCACAGTTCGAAAACGTCCTACCCATTCTTATCGCGCGCGTACTATATTTTATTTGAATTTGTCAATCGTCTTGACTTGTGTCTAATTGTAATTGAATTGAAATACCTATATATTATATTTGGTTAAAAATATTGTTAGATTTGATAAATCTGGTTTTAGAAATTGGAAGAGTAGGAATTGTGGCAGACAAGAATAAAACCGAGACAGTGTCCGAGACGTGCGACTACGGATGTAGGTTTAAGAAACCTCTTTGTGGACCTACATCTACACACCTTCACCGCTCATATTTCTCTCTCTGTCCAGTATAAATCATTCCTGATAATGATTCACAGCAAAAATATCAAAAGTGTGTCAATAATAGAGATATTAAACCTTACGTCCCTTTGGTGCTCGCCTCGCACTTACACAGTAATTGGTGTTGTAAACTACCCTCCTAAAATTTAATTGTAACAGTATTATGTTACTTCTGACCGTTGCCACGCTATAGTGGCTATAGTTAGGTATGGCGCTGAAGGTAAACTTAGGCAGTTTATTTAATACATTAATACTTATACCTACAGTGTCTAGTGAATACGTGACTGATGTCGTATACTAAACTTGCAAAGACAAAACATGCCTTATTATCATTTGCATTGGGTAATACGCGATTAGGGTTAACAGATTCGAAAATAAGTTTTCCTGGAAGCATACCTGTCTTAGGATAAAATTTCCTGACATTTTGGCAACAAAAGTATATTATTTTAAAAACGCGCGAGAAAGCTTGAATATGCGTATGAGATGCGTGGTACGAGGTTCAGATGAATAATGAATAAATAACCAATTCGTTTTATTGCTGACAATTTCCAATTTTCCATGTTTCCCTGATAGACAGCTGAAATTCCGGACATGTCAGGAAAAATCCTGTAATCTGGTAACCCTATACTGGAAACGTGTTCTGGACGTGATACGTAACAGGTTATTTTTTCTGGTTTTTAGCAGTATTATTGACCAGCCTTGACCAGCAGCATGCTAATCTGACTTCATTGCATGATTATGTCATAAAAAAAATATATAATTACAGTTTACTACGATGAGTATGAATACACATGGAACTGCTGCAAAATTGTCTATTGTATAAGTATTCAATTACATCTAGTAATCTAGTATAAGAATGATAATTTGACCTAGTGCCCTAAAAGTTGATTGATATAGACTTATACTTGCTATGCCGGCGACTTTGTTCGCGTGGAACTTAAAACCATTTACGTACTTCTTTTCTTAATAAAAAGTGATCAAAGTCCTTTTCTGTATCACTGGCAATGTATACGTAAAATTGTATGATGATCGGTTGTGCAGTTAAAAAATATACTATATAGTGCCCACGACTCTGTATAGAATAATTACTTTAAGTAGACTACTTCCCCAATCTTAAATCAACATCATTTTGAGATCTTACATTATCAATTTACTTGTCAACCTACCCTAGAACATAACTCAAGTTGAATGTTGTTTTTAGTGATTATTTTCTTTACGTGTATATATAGCATTCTATTAGAGGAAATGTTTACTTTGTAAAGTTATCTGCTTTAGGTTTACTTCCGTAACATCCATTCATAAGAATTAATCTTAAACGATGATCGGAGTGTAATTTAAATTCGATAAATTCAAGATTATTTTTTAGTAATCTTGTCCTTGCGACGAAAGTAAATTTTAACTGACTTTGTACTTACGTATATTCAAATTGCTAAATTGTTAAAAAGATTTTTACTATATTGTTGTTCAGTTATTATTGCTATTTCCATTATTATTTTTCCTGCTTTCTAATAGTTGTTGTTTCCATTGTTATCGTAATATTGTATCCTAAAGTAATTATATTTTCTCATATACTCATGCTATCAATCTATGCTATTGCCACTGGGCAGCTCAAAAAAAAAGAAGTAATACAGTGTTGTATAAGTACTAACCATACTAACATAGCATAAGAGTCCATTAACTTAAATAATTGAAATTAAGGCAAAACAATGAACTAATAGATGTAACAATCCACGTAAGATACGGGACTGACTAATAATCAGTATAATTTAAGAACTAATTATTTAGAATTAATCTAGATAAATCTGTAATTGTGACACCAAATAAATACAAAATATCGAATTCATTAACCTACGGTACTAAATGCTATGAAACGGAATTATGAACACTAAATATTGTATTACTAAATATATATATATATTGTATTGTATTATTAAGTCTTGGATTATGTCCGAGATGTTCAGGGGTTTAAAACAAAATATGCGTTCAAATAACATGTTATAATGGGCAATGTTTGTCTTCATGAAATTATTTTTATTATGAAGTAACTTTGCTTCGTAAGGATTAATATTCCAAATGGGATAATAATGACTATATATCGCTTTTTATTTTCAATACTTTTTATCACAAATATCTCATTGTGGTTTATGTATGACAGGCAATATGCTACTGCAAACTGTTTTTAGATGTACTAAGGAGCAATATTTCGCATGTTCAAACAAACAAATTTTCAAAGGACTGATTCTAAATATATTGAAAAATACACGTTGCCGTGTCGTATTATAAACACAAATGCGACTCTATTAATTTTAAGATTAATTTGAACCAGCGGCGATTCTATATAACGCCTCGTATTACTGTTATAAAATAACGTTTACCTAAACTTGAAATTTAATGTAACCTATTAGACAGTAAGCCAAATAATGAAATGAGCATACGAAATAATTATACCAACTTAATGTACATGCGTAAAACTTCTATAGAACAATTTTTTATAGAACATAGGATTTTAAGCACCACGTTAATAAAAAAGAGGTTGGTATTATAAAGGCTAGGATATAAACCTTGATAGCAGCTCAGGTGACATTGCTGGAGCAATGGAGGCAGTGTGAATTCGGTATAATTTATAGCGTTAACGTTATGACCACGATATCATCTGATGTTAAGGTACGATGTGATCCAAGATGATGGACACGCTAAGCCTAATGGAGGGGCTGGCTCTCAAGAGCAACTGTCGGAAGACACCTATAGGCATTTGGCGGGAGATTTTCAACTTGAGGCTGGTAGCTAGCCAGCCGGTCATTAGAAAAAGTATTACCAACATATTGTGGTATCATCACATGATTTCGTTCACCGAAATCTCAAGCTTATTGAAGGGATCGAACTCATATCCATTGACTCGGGTTCCGCAAAATCGCTTATCGCTTCATTTTGTTCTGAATCCATATTATCTCGTTCAACGAGACTGTATGCACAAAATTTTGGCAAAGAGAATTTTTTTGCTTTCTGCCGCGACCTTTTTGGTATGGTTAACTGGCCAATTCGGTGTATTGTGCTTGAAATATTTATATGATGTCTGTCAGAAGGATTTAAATTAAGTCAGACAACATAATCATGTGAATAAGCTTGATACAAATATATAGTGGTAATTATACGGGGTCTAGAGGTATTTTTATTTATATGCATATGCACAAAGACCATTTTATATCCCATATATGTAATACATGTGTATTTTTACACAAATGGCTTATTTACCCTATTTACTACGAAACTGGATTTAAGATCTCACGATATATCCATTAATGATTTCCATGCAATGCTAACGTCATAATCATTATAAATTAAAAATAACTGATGTGATAAAATCACGTGTGTAAATATCATTCAGTGCATGATATAAATTGTTATAGTTGTTATTATTGATATCAATTTATTGAAAGTGTTTCAAAGCTGTCTTATGCCATAGAAAATTATACTGTGGGCTAATTTAACAATTTATTGCTTTAATATCCCATTATATATTTATGAATTTAATAAAAATCGGTGTAAGCTAGAAGAAATATGTGCGTTGTCCTTGGTCTCTGGCAACATGGGAGTTCGAAGTGTAACCGTGTTGCGTAGTGTTGGGTGATTAGTGCCGGGCGAGTCACGACATGCCCCTCTCGCATTGGCCTGAGCCCGGGTTGTGATTGTGTGTTGCTAGTAGGAGGAGGTCCGTAAAGATTGGATCTAAACACTACGTTATTAAAAAAAAGTAGTAGGCAGGTATGCATTTGGTAAATATCTACCACCGTGTAAAAGACAAAGATAGTATAACATAAATCTAATATAATTGTTTTTTGATGAATCCTTATTTAATTTTGGTAATTGTGTAATATTATGCTTTGCTGTCTTAAATTTGACCAAATATATGATAAAGAATGATACTAATGCCCTGATAACACGCTTACGAGTCTGGCCTATTAACCCGTTACAATTAATTTAATAATCAGGATTACTTTTGTTTAGAACGGTGTAGAGCTCGTTGACATTGAGTGATTGAGTTTAGACATAACAATGATAATAATATTGCAAGTGATTTGGATTGAAGCTCAAAGGGTAAAGACGTACGTTCGTTCTAAGTAAAAGACAAAGGTACCGAGTCCGTACAGCCGCTCTTGTGGTTTGATTTGGCGGTAAGTCAATATGACGTCAAACACTCATTTTACTCATTACTCACTCGTCTCACTAGTTTTTCCAATTTTTCTTGTGTATTGTTTTTCCAATAATGATGAAATATCTGCCTTAAGTTTTCTTCTTTATGGTGATAATGAAATGCTTACGCGTGTGACGTTCCGGGTTCATCCGGCGTATAACCAGTGATTTTTAGTATCTAGTGAGCGATAAATATACTTGATTGAATCGTGACCTAGATTAAATTCAACGGTTTTTTACACTTGTTACATTTTGGGGTAGATTAATGTATATCCAGGTACCAAGAGGCTTGTAGGCCGATATGATAACGACGGACCTCCTGAACTGCTAATCTCTCAGTGTTCGCCATTGTTTTTTGTATTTTACTGTGCTTATAATCTAGTACAGTGGCATAAAGTTACCATGGTACTGTGAACATTCCTACCACTAAGGTGTATATATAAAGAAAGTACCGTTACTGAATTTATCGAGATGGGTCTATGGCCATTATAAGCGGAAACGTTCTTAGACGTTTCTAGGGAACTTGGTTGTTTCATTCCATTGTCCTTTTGTCTTTTTTTTCGATTATTTTTTTTGAAGCCTTTCGTCGCGGGCAGCCTAGTTTTTTTATATAGCGAACATACAGTCTTCGTTTTGGTTTGATTTTGTAGTTACAAAACCACAGAGTAATAAAACATGTATCGAAATTTAAGCCGGCTCTGGAAATAACAGAATTCCTTAATTTTTAAACTTTTTCTAATCATTTATATTTTAGATTTTAACAGAAATCTCAAAATAAAATTGGTAAATTCAAAAGTGCACGACTTATACCATTAACATCATTGAAAAAAAAACAAGCCGTACCGTTGACATTTATTAATTATTCTATATTTTAATTATATAAGCAAGATCTATTGCTTGCCATAAAAACTCCGTAGATAGTTTTACCTAGAGAGTCTCTATCATGTTGATGCGTTAAACTCTTTATTATGAAATAATATTCGACTCAGCTGTATGGTTTTGGTATCTTTGCCTTTTCCTTAAAAAGAAAAAATAAAAAGACAATACCAAAAACTTGTAAATGTGAAATATAATAAATGTAAAAGTGTTGTGCATTTTATTATTTAACTACGGGTACTAGGCCATTGATATGAAATAGGTAACTGGTTAATGTAAACAGTTTTTTTTTCAAGTTAGCAAACTGATCTCATCTGATCTTAAATGACGATACGGCCCAAGTTGATAGACAAACCTGTGGAAGAACTGACTCTCAAGTGCAACTGCCGCAACACACCTATTGGTATTTGGTGCCAGATTTTTAACTTAAGGGTGTTAGCTAGCCAGGCGGGCATTAGAAAAACTCCCTACCATCACGCAAAGTTCAGGCTTATTGCAGGGATTCGAACTCACGTGGATGGACATAGTCGAAAACAGTATTGTTTTCATTTTAATGGATCTTCCTTAACGAAACTTCGGAATAATTATAGGCTTTAAAACTGTTAACCATAGCGTTATTCGAAAGCAGTACCACCAGAATCGGGATTAGATGAAAAGAGCCCATTTCATCGCTTTCCTAATTTATAGGCGCGCGCACACACATACAACACACACGTATAAACGGTCGGACCCTGTAAGAAACACTGTATAATGCCCTCTATCTCGTTCTCTCGCACGCTATATCTTATAGATATACGTGGTTGTCTCTTTTTACTGTTGTTTCATCGAGTTTTAAATCACGACAAACGAAGTTTTCACTTAAAAATAACGTTGCAAACGTGCTATTGATACCTATGATTTTAAATGGATCCATATGATACACAAAGACGATCAAGCGGTAAAAGGAATGTTACACTTCGAGAAACAACTATAAATATCATTAAATAGCATAGCCTGTGTTGATAATTTTGTTTTTCATATTATAGAATTTATAACGCTACGTACGATTTTTGATTTTTAATGGACATCGAGTGCAATGTATGATTTATTTTATTATTTTTGAATAAAAAACATATGTTGATTCAAACGTATTTTATTTCATAAAATATTTACAAAATACATAAAATATCACCGTGGAATGAGCTAACGAGTGAAATCATTTTTGAAGGATTTATATTATAAAATTAGAATAATAACACATGTCCCTTATTTTAACCTAATTATAAAATAAATAAATGATTGAGCAATTAATCGTAGTAAATTAAACTAACACAAAAAATGTGTACATTTCCTACTTTACAGGTAGGTACAAACTTATGTATGTGAAACATAATAAAACTTATATATTAAAAAAAACATTAAGGTAATTGTCTATTCATAATAGCTGGCTAATTTATCTATTTCATAATTTCAGCTAATCAATTATTAGATTTAATTTTCCTATTTTACGTTTTTAGGCTAATGGCGTCACTAGGAATAACCTATAACAATTATATACATATTACAAAAGAGCATTAAGATAAATATCTATTTATAATAGCTTGCTAATGCTTTTAGGTAACTATATTTTTATAATAAAAAATATTGTTTATGGGTTAATTATGTCACCAATTATAATATATTACCTGTGTCCGTGACTTCGTGCGCGTGGAACAAAAAAAATATTTAACCATTTTAGCTCGTTTTTTTATAACTTTTTTCAATACAGCTTCCTTCCTACTAGTGGTAGTGTGATGTTAAATAGCCTAAATCCATTCTAAATAGATTCTCTATCAAATACTAAAACATTTTTTGAAATCCGACTGATAGTTCGAGATCCTAAGATTAGCACGTTCAAACAAACTGATCCGCTTTATAATATTAATATAGATAACAATATTTCTATATATCGTTCCGAGTCTGAACTTTACATCATCAGTAAAATGTATTAAAATGCATTTTATTGTAAAATAAGCAACATTGAGGCAGACAAATGAATAGCGTGCATTTTTGGATTAAATGAATTTCCTTAGCTAATGTTAGAATAATATTTAGAGTATTTAAATAAATTTATCAACTTTTTTGTAATAAATTATTTGAATGTCATCGTCATCTTTAAATTATAAGGTTGACATCATTGTTTCTGTTTTACAGAGAGTCAACATAACAGTGTTAATAAATATTATTCCGTAATTATATCCGCGAGCAACAATAATTTTCATTAACATTTTTTATTATTAATATTCATAGCTAAAGTTATTGGACATACATTAAAAATTAATTTATGAATTTGAATATAATATTAACGAATATATTATCTTACTAAGTATTGCACAAAGCGGTGTAATATAACAAGCAGTATATAAGATATGTATCATTTTGTAAGTATAAATATCAAGAAGAGAAATGTTTAATTAATATAATTTTGGACTTTAGTATCACAGTTTTGTTGTAATTGGACCCAAAATTGTATCAACATCTTGAAGATACTCGTCCTTTTTTTAAAAAGAGTAATTTTTCTTATATCAGTAAATTGTGTTTAAATATCGCTTCTATTTTTTTATGTTTTTATAATTTGTAAAGTTTCAATGACGCTCCAGTAAAATGTTGTCACCCATTTAAAAGTTTTACTGGAAATATTAGCGCAACTGAAAATTTATATTTAATATATTCCATAAACTATATGAGATAGTAAATTAAAAAAAAAACTTCCAAACATTATTTTTCATGTACTTATAATTAACAATATACCCTTGAAAGATTCCACGACGAGACAGACTCAATTTAGTCCTAGAGAATTAAGATAGACATTTTTTTATTCTTTTACATTGAAAGTGCAGAATAATTGAATATTTGCGAAATAAATGTCTTTTAAGACACTTTTAACTTGAACTCGACATATCCAATTATTTAACATATTTCAAATAAAAGTATCTAAAAATGAGATTGCCTTTTTTGATTCTGCATGACTTAATTAAGTCTATTTTGTCTTACCTCAATTCATATTTAATATATACTAATTTTAAAATGTTCACTGAGCATTATGCGTATGTACATATAAGTGAATAATTACCACATTAATAATAATTCTACTATTCCCTTATTCCTATAAATTTTGTCTTTAATAATTATTACCATTTAAGCATTCTCTTACATCTTTCTAGTGTTATGTTTCTTACACTACTGTCTACCATATTCTTCAATCAGGTTTGGTTTTATACGTTCCATTTCAATTTTTACACCAAAACTGAAATTAATAATTTAACATTCACAAACTAGATGATCACGTGCATTCAACATCGAATGCACTAAGTTTTGGCTAAATTCTAAGCTAACTGTTTATCGAACAGCATTCAATTTCCATTTGAGAAGGAGGAACGCTGCAATCCTGAGCACGAAGACGATCACAGTAAGAGCGAGTATGTCCCACCAGAACATGTCAGCGGACATCGCAATTTCAAAAAGGAACTGACGAGGATATCTGAAAACGAAAATCATTACTAAGTAACAGAACTATTACTGGTTTGTCACAGTTGGTCACATTTGTGAGACTCCTTTCTCCCTATCCCTTATGTATCCAATGGCCTTAATAACACATTCTTTCTCCCTAATGTGACGTCACATATTTTGCAATTTTACATCGAGAAATTATTAAATTACTAGCTTTTACCTGCGATTTCGCTCACGTTGAAATTGATTTTGTCAAATCGGTTCATGCAAAACAATTCTTTCCTATTTCTTTCTTTACCTCACTACCAATAAGTTTCTCGACAGAAAAAGTAGCTTATCACCATCTCCTATATCCCATCTATCTTTATACCAGAAGTCATCATAATCGACTCAGCCGTTTAAACATAAATGCGTAACAAACAAACAAACTCACTTTCGCATTTATAATATCAGTAAGATTAGATGAATACAGCAAGTTATTAGTTCACACTTTGTGTTTTACTACTTGAATATATTAGATTTTGAAATGTGACGTCACTAAATTTCGGACCACTTCCAATTCCTTAACGTGTAACGTAATTTATAGACGGCCTCTAAGCATGTTAAAGTCAAAAGGTAAATAGAGTTATTACTATGAGCTCATCACTACGTTTGTGGTGATTGCCACTCAGGTTAGATCCCTAACAACCTGCTTGGTAGTTACATGTACATCAGGTGAGATTGTAGCCATAACACTAAATCCTATAAAGTATTAAAAAATAGCTCTTGATGTATGGTGGTCGCGATACAGTCAGACAAAATTATCTAGTGTTATTCAACTGATTTTTTTAAATATTCATCGTAAAGTTTCCAAAACAGATTAATATCACATTAGAAACGTCATCCACTTACTTGTAATGGCAATAAAGGGCTTCCTTACAGTCCAAAACAGGCCTGTCTAATCCGTAAATAGCGCCGACAAAACCCTCCAACCCGTATCTTAAGTAAGATACATACGAGCCCCAGTACAGGTACGGGGGCAAGTCTCTTAGAGTCACACCAAAACCGGCAAACATCATCATCGGCACTGATAGAGTGGGCCCGAGGAATGTGCCATTCTGAAAGAGCGATAAAAACATATCTGATACGTTGTTTGATTTGATTACTTATAAATTATGTTTGTTACCGATAGATGTTATTGTGTAAATTTTTAATGGGGGATTTGATTCGATTAAATGTCTCAGTCATTACTAACACACCGATTCTCGAACGCACAGTACAGTCATAATCACTATCGCTAGAATCCCTTACCCGATATGCTTGTTGTTAGGAGTACTAAATTTAGTAAGTTAAGACTTGTAGGTTAGTTAAATTCGCGAATTTCCTTTCGTTTTTCGTCAGCAGCCCAAGCCGAAATTCTGTTATTCTAGGACCTTTCCGCCCAATATCTCGGGATTGAGTGCCCCAAAAACGTCGGTGAAGCTGCTAAAGCCCAAAGGCTAACACCGTAAGTAAGGACAGAAAAACCTCAGCATTCGCCCCAAAAAGGTCGGTGATATTTCATATCGGTGATTTTTTTATATTTTAGGTTGTGCGTTATGGCCGCAATCTCACCTAATCTTAAGTCACGATACGGCCCAAGTTGGTAATAACGCTAAACCTGTGGTGTGGTGTATCTGTCAAAGCGGTAATTTATGTTCTGAATAATAAAGTATTTATTAGTCATTGATTAGTAGAACAATAACACTAGTATCGATTCAGGAAGCAGGATGTTCCCGATAAATAAATAAGCTATTCTATTTTTCCACTCTTTAATGTAAACTGACAGACTCTAGTATCGAACTAGAAAAATAATAATTCTAACTTATATTTAACTTAACTTTATAATCGATACATATTTAATATTATAAAGCGGAAAACTTGTTTGTTTGAACGCGCTAATCTTAAGAATTACCAGTCGGATTTCAAAAAATATTTTTGTATTTTATACAGTAAGGCTATTTAACATCACGCTACTACCAATAGGAGTTAAGCTGTATTGAAAAAAGTTACAAAAACGGGCAAATATGATTAAATATATTTTTGTTCCATGCGAACAAAGTCGCGGGCATAGCTAGTTATACTATATTATAGTTTGAATAACCGAATACTTCGTTACTTTGCGGAAATCCATTATTAATAGTACTATATACTTCAACATTTGTAAATTAATTTTATTGTTTAAAGGATTTTTATTGTTAACTATCTTTTACCTGCGGCTTCGAACGCGTTAATATTGATTTTGTCAAACAAATCGGATGACGCAATAAAAAGTTTCATAAAAAGCTTGTCCCTCTGTTTATCCCACTTCCTATAAGTTTACGCGAGAAAAAGTAGCCTGTTTCCAGGAACCCATCTACCTGTTTGCTAAAATTCATTACAATCGATTTAGCGATTTAGGCGTGAAAGCGTAGCAATTAAACAAACAAACTCACTTTCGCACCTATAATATTAGTAAGGATTTGTATGATTTTTAAAACAAGTACAAATTATTATCTAGTTACAAAATTAAACAAAAAAAAAAAATGTGGTTTATTTATTTATTTGAAGAGTTTATAGAGCCTTGTGCAATTATAAGAAGTTACTTACAACGACATTGAAAGCGGCGCCGATCATGAGACCAAAGCTCTGGGCGACCAGGACGATGTACAGGGATATTGAGAAAAACATGCCAAATCTCGCAATATCCAACGGCTGTGACGACATCGTATACACTATGACACTGAATATAGCACACGATACGATCTGTAATGAAACAATTGTTATTATGAATAAGCACCTATTGATTACAAAACATTGTTTTGAATCATCAAACAAACATCAATCAAAAAATCATCATGAAACTTTGTACCATATTGCTGGAGGTATTAGAAGTAACATAGGATACTTTTTATAAAAAAGGAAAATTTCTTTTATGAAAGTAAAAAAAAATATTGTACTTTAACGCCATGTAACATTTCAGAATATAAGTGACACAAAGTTCAACGGATTAAAGTCAAATATTTTTATATCTGATAGAACAATAATTGAGGAAGGCTTTAAGCTGTTTAACATCACGCTACCACCAATAGAAGAAAAGTTGAATTGATAAAAGTTATAAAAACGGGAAAAATGATTAAATAAAATTTTAGCTCGACGCGAACAAAGTTAAAAACATTGTTCATACTTACGGATATTGGCAGATCTACTAAGGTCTTTGAGATGTAATACGAGCCGAGTGAATACCATCTGTTGAAGTGCTCTTTACACAATATCGTCATTTCCGATGGAACTGTAAATTACAAATTAAAATTTATAGCACTTTATTAAGTATAAAATGATAGGAAGGTAGAACACGTCAGAACACTACCGCTGCTTTAAATGATAGTCGCTTTTGGATTGAGTTAGGGCTTTTTCTAATGCCCAACTGACTACCTATCACGCTTAAGTTGAAAATCTGCCGCCAAATTTTTTAATTTTTTATACTTAAGGTTTAGCGTTATTGGCCATAATCTCACCTGATCTTAAGTGACAATACGGCCCACGTTGGTAGACACGCTAAACCTGTGGAGGAACTGGCTCTCAAGTGCTGCTGCCGGAACACACCTATTGGTATTTGGCGGCAGCTTTACAACTTGAGGGTGGTAGCTACCCAGGCGGTCATTAGAAAAAGCCCTGCCACCATGCAGATAGACCTATAGGTGTGATCCAGCAATTGCACTCGAGAGCCAGTCTTTTCACTAAGCTTAGCGTGTCTACCATTTCGGCTCACATACTACACTTAACGGTGAGATTGTGATCGTAATGCTGGCTATATAGGTTTAGACCTATAAACTATAAAAGCACCTTCGATCGATCGAGAAGTACTGGTAGAAAATTCAATATGGCCTTATAATTTTTTAGGCTCAATTTTTAATACAATTATTACATGTAACAATTTCCATCATTACTTTTAAACACTTGATAAAAGAGAACAGATTTCTTTCATAGATTTAGTGACATTTTCTAAACGGAGAGTATATATGATTCGTTATCTCAATAATAACTCTTAGTATTGCTTTTAGAAAGAATAATATTAGATATATATATATGAAATGGTACATGCGTACACGCGTGCAAAACTAAGGCGACCTGACTCCAGACGTTAAAAGCCAATTTTTTTTAATCTTAATTTAAATTCAGTGTATTGCATAATCTATTTTTGTGCTGTACATTATACACGTCTATATATTGAAGCAACGTCTATATAGTGTACGAACACTGCGTCATTCTGGGAAAGGAAAACATTCTGAGGAAACCATAGCCTGGTGGTAAGTTTTTTCTAATGCCCAACTAGCTAGCAACTATCGTCAAGTTGAAAGCCAATATATAACACGATATCTAGAAAATGATTACACCTATTGGCTTGAAATTTAGTATGAATTTTACTTTCAGGACGTAAAAGTCATGAATGGATTTTTAACGGGAAAAACGCGAACGCAATCAGTGACACCTGCGGGTTCGGGAATAGGTATATGGCGGTGTTTTTAAAGTAATAAGTTTTAAAATATTATTTTCATCTCAGGTACTCAGATATAATTCATGCCATATCTATAAAACAATGGAAGATTTATTTCCAACTTACAGGTAAGAATGGTGAGCATCATTGGCGACATCATATGGTGCATTAGTATGGCGAATAATAAGTTATAGTTTTCTAGTACTCTGGAACCCTCGTTACCAGCGTTAATGAATAGACTTCCCAGCATTATTCCAACAACCACATTCACTAATAGCCGAAGGTGCGTCATAGTCTGCGGATAATATATAAAATATAACCCTTCTTATGCCTTTGAATTGAAAACGTCATTTTACCCCCTAGAAACTTGATTAAAAGTTTTATTATGTACTAGATGTTACGTGCGGCTTCGCTCGCCTTCAATTTTGATTTTGTCAAAGAAATCGAATGACGTAGTAAAAGTTTCACACAAAATTTATCCCTCTCTTTACCCCACTTCCTCTCAAACTCTTGTTTTCCTTTTCAGGGTTTTACTTTCGTTTAAACCAAAACGTTTTTTAGCAACTTGAAAGCTTGCTTGGAGCTAAAAAATTAAATTTTATATCCAGAAAATCTAACGGTACCATAAAAATAGAATATTTTTTGAGTTGTCACAGTATTTGAGCGAAGGTCTGATATTTGGATGCATTCAAATTAAAAATCTAACGTCAAGCACTTATAAGCTTGTCCCTGCATCTGCACCTTGGAATGAATTGTTGCATTAGCTTTAAGAAAAGGAATCATATTTTTTTATATAAATTTGAAAGTTGTAATAAAACACTGTCTGCTATGCCAGTTAGTAACGTACATATATTGAAATTATGAGTATTCAAAATCACTTACCGAATCACGTTTCGCTTTTAAGAATTCTCTCTTAATAAGTACTGATCTCTGGTTATACTGCGAAGTTTCTTCAGATCCTGACTTCTCTTTATTTTGCCGAAGGACGGTCAATGGATTCTGTTTCCTCAGCTCTTCCATTGTCGGTATAGAATCTGCGCTACTGAACCATTCCAATGATCGGCCGTTCTCAGCTTTGGAAGTAAGCAGTTGGATTTTGTCTTCGCCGTATTCCCCACAGGCTAGTTCAATAACTTTAAAGAAAATTATATATTATTTTATATATTTTATAGGCTGAGCGTTATGGCCACAATATCACCTGATGATAAGTGTCGATGTGGTTGAGATACCCGCTAAGTCTAGTGAAGAGACTGGCTCTCAAGTGCAACTGCTAAAACACACCAATAATTATTTGGCGCCAGATTTTCAACTTGAAGGTCGTAGCTAGCCAGATGGGCATTAGAAAAAGCTATGGTTACCCCTTAACACTTCTTTTGCCTTTGAAGTGAAAACGTTCTTTTACGCCCTAAACACTGTATTAAATGTTTTATTAAACACTAGATTTTACGTGCGGCTTCGCTCGCGTTAGTATCGATTTTTTAAGCAAATCGGATGACGCAATGAAAAGTTCCATACAAAGTTTACCTCTCTATTTACTCCAATTTCAATAATGAAGAAAGAAACAAGTAGCTATCTCCGTACCAAAATTCATCATAATCGATTCAGCGATTAAGAAGTGAAAGCGTAACAAACACACAAACAAACAAGCTCACTTACATATTTATAATATTATTATGGTTATAAAGTATATTAAATTTTATTAAACTTAAACACGTTACTATATAAAGTAGACCATATTAAAAAATCTTCACGTTCGTCCTATTAAAATTAACACCAAATGTTGGTTAGCATAATAAATATATTTGAACAATGAACCGATGGAACAGATGTTAATAACAAGACGTGCGTGATTCGCAAATATGAATACAAAATAATATATGTTCTCGATGATTTTGACCATTATTCGTATCAATATACAAGTATTGTATCCCAATTTTTCTTTCTTGAAAGCAGTATTTTGTATGCAGGTTTTGCAATATCATATGCAGTTGACTTTTAAAAACATAATTAACAAACGCAAAAGTTCAAACAAAAATTCGTACCCACAGAACTCGGCGCAGCGGTAGAAGCAGTATATTTTTTTACCATACATATCATTATTAAAATCTTTCTCTATTTTGAAATTTCTAACATTAGTGAAAGTAATCCCTTACTATCATAAAAATTTTGTCTCATCTGACAAATCATTGCTTGAGTTAAGATCTACAACATTATGATCCTATAAAAACTCAAGGCATTATATATTTTTAAACAAATTATAATAGATTCAGACTTTAAGACTGAACTTATACAACAAATGAATATTTTGTTTTTAAAATAACTGAAGATCATTTAGAAGGGTAGGTAATGAACCCAATTACTACCTTATCTCAGATTTACACCTGAACCAAATAGAAATATGCGAATACAATATAAAGAAAATGTCTTAAAACTTACTATAATCAGCAGGGTTGTGGTATATGGGACAAGGTACTCCGGCCTTCTCTAAATATGGAACCAGATTTTTCGTAGTGCCTTGGTAAAGACATTGACCGGCTGCCAACACGTAAACTTGGTCGAATATACTGAATAGAGATGCGGACGGCTGATGAACGGTGCAGACGATGGTCCTGCCCTGGTGGGCAAGGCTCTGGCAGAGCTGAACAACTTGCGTACATGACGAACTGTCCAAACCTCTGTAAGGAAGATTTATAATTATTAGAATACGTCTTAAAGACAATTAAAAAAGCAATTATAATACCCTAAATATAATAGTTTTTCGAACATTTTTAGTTAAATACCTACGATCCGAAAAAAAAAATTAAGTTTCAATTTCGTTTTTAAATTATTTTTAGTCAGCAGTAAATTAAAACATTAAATATTATGTCCAAAATGATAAAGTTTACGTTCAGATGGAAACTAGTTTGTTGGTTGTGCGTCAGCAATGATCAATTAAAAATGATTATGGTTTTTATTTCCTTCATAGTTAACTCCAAATATATCTACTTTGGCCAACTTTCGTCAGTATAAAGTATTTATATTTTTATTCAAATATGTCAAACTAAAATTGTTATCGGACACGCGTTGCATTCAGGTCACATGGCCCTGAATAAATTTTCCTATCTAATGGAAAAACATAAAACGGCTAATTAAAAATGCAGTAACTTTAAAGGCACCCATTACGTACTGACGCAATGTTTTCGAAACAAAGCAGAGAAAATCTTGTGAAGCGCCTATATTTCAATATGCGGGCTCAGGGCGACATTTAACTATATTACGGGACTGACGTTCTTGAGGAGTATAACTTGATAGCCAGTTATTTTAAATTAAATTGATAAAAATTGCCAAGTCGACATAAGCGCAACAGTAAAAGAACATGATACCTAGAGCAAAACTGAATTGATAGACGTTCTACCAAAACGTTAAACCCTACAAGAAGCAATATGAAAGAGGTCCATAGTCTCTGCTAAGTAAAGCGGTAAGAGTATAATATAAAACCCAGTCAGAAAATAAGGAGTTTAAGCCGAGAATTGGTAAGTGGCTATTGTAGCCTATGAACATTTGAAATCCTAGAGACTAGAGACGGAAACAGAAAGCTGTCCCTGGTCTCTGGCAATACAGGAGTGTCACCGTGGTGTTTTTTAATGGGTATTTTGACAGTGGCTATCATCCAATGAGTCTGACCACACGCTCCTCTCGCATTGACTTAAGTCTGGGTAGGGCGGTCAGGCATTGCGAGAGCAATTCTTCAAGATATTTTTCACCTTGCCATATAATGGCTACCCTAAGTGCAGACATACACACAAAGATTTTATATTTTATAGATAATTAGCTGTGCTCGAGAAGTACAAACTATTTTTCATCATTTTTTCCATACATTGTTCTTTGTTGTACTTTGTTCCTATTGATAGTAGCGTGATGTTAAATCCTAAATCTTTATTATAATTACTCTATCAAATACAAAACCATTTCTTGGAATCCAACAGCTAGTTCTTAAAATTAGCGCGTTCAAACAAACAAACTATACCGCTTTAAAATGTTAATATAGATAGTAGTTTAATTATATTTAAAAATAACTTACGTGGTGGGTTCATCTAGAAACATGATAAGCGGGTTGTTGATCAGCTCGAGAGCTATAGAGAGTCTTTTCCTTTGGCCGCCGGATAGCCGACTTGCTCGCGTATTTAAGTGTTCATACAACCCTAAATTTGTAAGGATATCTTCGATCTGAAACCAAGGGTTACAGGGCCTGAAACTACTATAGGAGTGATGGGCAAATTTAGAACTGATTAAAATTTCAAAGCTGCTTACGTCGCGTGATGCAAGCAAGGCAAGTAATATTTAAAATTAGATTAATTGAAATTCATATAAATTAAATATATAACAATTAACCCTCAAGAGAAGCACTGGGTATGGGATACCCAGGTGTAAATTAAAAATATTTCTCCTTCAGAAATGGTTACAATGAGAAAGTGACTTTGCCTAGGGGAAAAATCTCTACTATCCCCACTACAGATTCTCCACCATAGTTATCTTGAGATGTGAATACGAACTAAAATATAGGCGGCCGTAGTCAGTCTATGGGTATGCGCTACCCAGTGCTGTTGTAGCGTCAGTATTTTGTTATTTTATCTGACTCAACGTTTTGCATAAAATTGTGTTTTTCAGTTCTTTTTTTGTATTTATATAATTAGAATTCTAAAATATCTATTTTAAAAGAATTCTGATCGATATTTTATATCATCAGTCAGTTTTATTATATATATTGCTTAGTTCAAGTGATAAGAAGACTTCAACTGCCTACTTTACAAACGACATTACGCTCACAAATAGAAGCTTTCCTAGATTATAAAGATTTACCTGAAACAGAAGACCCTAGAGATTTGATAGCTGACAATAAACTAGAAAAATATAAGCGATGTGGATTTTGTCCCAGTTCATTAGACCGAAAAACATGTTATAAGTGTTTAAAA
The DNA here is from genome assembly GCA_039707435.1 of Actias luna. NCBI lineage: Eukaryota > Metazoa > Arthropoda > Insecta > Lepidoptera > Saturniidae > Actias > Actias luna. The sequence continues at coordinate 4,019,458 of JAZHAC010000027.1, forward strand.
TGTGATATTCCAATGTGTAAAGAACATACAGCCAAAATTTGTGAAAAATGTAGCTTGAAGTTATATTCTTAATTTTTTGTAGCATCAATCCATTTAAAATATAAGTTTTATAAAGTAATTTAAATGTTTGTATTAATAAAAGAATAATGAATCCATATTTTTTAATTAAGTAATATCATTCTAAAAACACTGAACTTTACCTAACTTAATAAATATCTTTTATCAATTACAGTTAAATGACGAAATAACTATCTAAAAGTACATTTAATTCCCTTTCAAATGCTGTCGGGAAAATTTTTTTATCTATAAATTCTGCCTAGATATGGTAATTTGAATAAAACACCTCATTTTAAGGGTTTATGTTGATTTTTTTCTATATTATTCAAGATAATTTTTTCTTTATGACAATTCTATGGATATATTCTTAATCTACACTGTCTAAGCTTTAAAATGAAAAAAAAAAAATTCTATATCGGACAATTTGATCGAAAGATATTATTAATCAAAAACACGCGGGTATGGCATACCCAGTGCTTCTGGATCGCGCAGCAGCGATAGTGCTTCTCTTGAGGGTTAATCCTATCGTAATTAATTAATATTTTATTTCGGTGAGATTTATATTTTATATTGGTTTTCTACAGTCCATTCTGTGTTTTGATGAGTAAAAAACCATGAAACGAAACCAAATTTGATTATTGAAATACATATGTATATTTAGTTATAATAGTATTAGAAAACTTTTTACTATCAAGCTATGTATACACGATGCTCTTATCCGATTCTCGGTCTACATAAGTACAAAACGGTACTTGTCCGAATGCCTATAGCGAATTTGAATTAAAGATAATTTGTTGTCTAAAAATATAAAATTTGTCATTTATTAAAAAAAAAAAATTTACGGTCAATAAAAATATTTCCAGTAGAATCTTTTAAGTTACTTTTTTTAATTTGTTGACTTAGGAACCTTTGAAAGTGGATCCTCCAATAAGATAAAATTTTAAAACATACCACTTCTCCCTTCGCGTATTTATCCATTTTCGTAGGCAGTTTTAGATCAGCAGCCAAAGCCATGTTCTCTGATACTGTGAGCAGTCCTTGGAGACGGTCATCTTGCTGGATGTAGCAAGACATTTTCTTAAATCTTTCTGGAATGTTATAACGCATATGTTATTTTGGTTTTTATTTTGATATTCTAAATAATAACAAAGACTGTCAAAATTATTTGTTATAGCCTATTCAGGGTTCATGTATAGCAGAAGACCAAAATATACATACATGAATGAAAGAGTTTAATGGAATGATTACTTATTTCCAACAATAATTATAGTTCATAATATTGCTTTTTTTTGCACAAGTCTTAAAATAACTAATATCGTATAGAAGTTTGATTAAAAACGAATAAATTCTTAATAATATTATAAATGCCAAAGTAAGTTTGTTTGTTTGCTACGCTTTCACGCCTAAACCGCTAAATCGAAAGTGGAATAAACAGAGGATAAAACTTTATTTGAAACTTTTTATTGCGTCATCTGATTTGTTTGACAAAATCAATATGAACTTGAGCGAAGCTGCAGGTAAAATCTAGTGAATAAAAATAAATGTTGACTAAGGAGAAAAGGGCACTGAAATGTTGTATCTTTATCTATCTATATAGAAATGTTTTCAAAAAGGGTTAATGAAAACGCCATATTTCATCAATTAAAAACTAAACAAAAAGCTTGAAATTGGTTCACGAATAAAAGAGTTTTGTGTTTGCCTATACCAATATTATAAAGGGACAAATTTTGTTTCGTTGTTCACTTGAACGCGCTAATCTTAGGACTTAGGAAATAGTAGGAATTCAAATATTCTTTTTATATTTGATAACATCACGTTACCACCAATATAAGCAAAGCTGTATTGAAAAAAGCTATAAAAATGGGCAAAAATGATTAATTAATTTTTAGTTCCACACGAACGAAATCGCGGGCACAGCCATGTATATACTAGCTGTCAGCCGACCGCTACGCTAGACGTCCTTTTTAGCAAACGTAAATTTACAACCATTTTTTTTACATAGTCGAGGTTTAGCGTTATAGCCATATTCTACATTTCTGTACTATAATATATATGTAGGTATTATACATATAAACCTTTGTCATGAATAACTCTATCTATAGCTTAAAACTTCATTAAAATCCGTTGAATAGTTTAAAAGATATAAGCGAACAGCGGAAGCGACATCATTTAATACTATGTAAAGGTATTTAATCATGATAACAACCAATACTCATACTTCTAGTCAAATATCGAAAATAAATAACAGTTATATATTTAAGAGACTACATGTATTCGCTTCTTCATTCGCATGTAATTCAAAATTCTTTAATCCCTTTTTCCGTTTTGTTATTTTTTTCAATACAGCTCTGCTCCTATTGGTGGTAGTGTGATGTTAAATAGTCTGAGGCCTTCATCAATAATTGCTCTTTAAAAAAAAACCGACTGGTTTTCCTATGATTAGCGCGTTAAATAATAATAAATAATAGATAAACCATGATATAAGCAATTTCAAGGTTACGATTGTTTTTACGACTATTATAGGATAATTATTGAGTTATAAAACATAAGTGCAGAGTTCTATACCAACAAAAAAAAATCTATAGTAAATATAGATAATTACGTGTTTGTAACTTCTAAACGACTTGACTGATATAGGTTTTATATTTTTTTATGCTATATAGGTTAGCGTTATGGCCCAAATCTTACCTGATGTTAAGTAACGCTCAAGATGGTGGACAGTAAGCCTAGTGTAAGAACTGGCTCTCAAGTGACACTGCTGGAACACACCTATAGGTATTTAGTGGCAGATTTTCAACTTAAGGGTGGTAACTAGCCAGACGGGTATCAGAAAAACCCTATCGCTATACGATATATTAATTATTTTGTTAAGACCATTGTTTTAATCAGATCTGTAATCATTCTTATCAGATTAATAGTTGAGTCCGCGACTGCGTTCACGTGGAACATAAAAATATTTAAATATTTTTTGCCCGTTTTTGTAACTTTTTACTATACAGCATTGCACCTACTGGTAGTAGCGTGATGTTCTAAGCTATAAAAAAACCGACTGGTTTTTCCTAAGATTAGCCTGTTTAAACAAACAAACTATTCTGCTTTATAATATCAATATAGATTAGTATCAGAGGGATTGTGACGCATAAGTTATAAATATATTCTTTTTGAATGGACCGTAATGTCTCGTATTTTAAATACAGGTTGGTTTAATATCTAATAATAAAAATATAGTAAACGTTTAATTTACAACTTGAAAATTAATTTAAGAGAATTTTTTAATTGAACTAGATTTGGACCTCATATACATATAAGTAATTAATTAAGTGTCTGAATCCGTTTACGTAGTTGTGTGACGGGTTAGATAGATTATTGCAGGCCATGGTCAGGCTGGAATACTGTTATAACAGCTCGTAACTGTACACCGACATAGACTAATAAACACAATTTACAAGTACTTAAAAATATAGTATAACATTCCTTGTATTATATATACAATTATATTTAAATTTGGTTTCCATTTAGAAGATATACTAGTCTTATGTAATTAAAAATGACTTTCGTAACGTTTATTTTCTAAATTTCTTGATAATAGTTTTGATATAATCATATATTTAATTGCAAGAGAAATAAATGAATTTTAAAAACAGATTATAATTAAATTGACATATATAATAAACAAATACAATATCACATGATACTTTTTACTAAATATTTTTGTATATAGTCAAGGTTTAACGTTATGGCCATAATCTCACCTGATCTTAAGTGACGACACAGCCAAGTTGGTAGACACGCTAAACCTGTGGAGGGACTGGTTCTCAAATGCAACTGCCGGAACACACCTATAGGTATTTGGCGGCAGATTTTAACTTGAGGGTGGTTGCTAGCCAGACGGGAATAAGAAAAATCCCTACCACCACGCAACTACAACTACTACAATTGATTCTACAGTAATTTTGTACTGTTAAAGTTTTCCTTTTTCATTCCCGTAACTTCTTTTGAAGCAAGATGAGAATTTCTTTTGCTGGTATGTCTTGTTACCTATGTGACAAAGGTTTATTAACTACTAGCTAAAGGCACTAATACATCGTAAATTGACAAATGAAGATTATTTCGATACACTAAAGCTAATGCGTACTGTACCCTTTCCAAACAAGTATTTAGTAATTTCTGTTATCGATCTGATTTTGCGAAATACATCATTAAGGGGTCATGCGAATGTTTCGAACGTAATTACCTGACGATATTTACATTTATTTATTTACATTGGTTTACTTATATAACAAGCTTATAATGATTTTCGTTAATTTGGCTTGATTCATTAGCACGATAGATAACTCTTGCATACAGAATGTAAACAACCTAACAGCTGTCCGTTAGTTACGCAAACTGTAAATAGATGGCGCTTCTTATATGGTAACTGCATTACCTTTTCATAAAGAGCTTTTTAGCAAACACATTAATTTTAAACTATTTTTCGTCAATAGCAGGGAATGTAATATTAAGAGTGATACGACATCTATGGTGATAGGGCTTTTTTAATGCCCACCTGGGTAGCAGCCACATTTTTTTTATTAACGTTGTGTTTATAATATTCTTACGGGCTTTCTCAACGCAACGCGCAAACGCATTAACCGGGCTCTATATTCAAATAATACAAGTATTTTATTTTATAGCTTACTCATTATTCGTCCTCTGCCATTGATGAATACAGCGCCGCCGATTCCAGTGATACGGTATCCGGAAAGCACGTCCAAGAGTGTCGATTTTCCGGCCCCAGACGGTCCCATAATTGCTATCAATTGCCTCGGCCGAAGACGCCCGTTGACCCCATGGAGGATCTGTTTACTACCTTAAATAGAAATAAAAAATTATTAAACCTCTATTATATTATCTCTTACTAGTTGTGCCCGCGAATCCATTCGCGTGGAATAAAAGTTGTTTTTATCATTTACATAAATATATATATATCCTATGCGTTACTCAAGTCTAATGTAGCCTTCTAATGGTGAAAGAATTTTTCAAATCAGTCTAGTAGTTCTTGAGTTTATTCGTTACAAACAAAAATACAAATCTTTCCACTTTATTATATTAGTATAGATTTAATAAAAAAAACACTATATATAAAGTTGCCTATATACGAATTTATAAACCAGCAAACGTGTTAAAAATTCTAATGGAAATCACTTTCTCGTCTATTTAAAGTTGTTTATAATATCTATTCTTAGTAATGGGCATACTGCTTCCGCCTAGACTGACTTGATTCTATGATTACAATTCGATTGTTTTTTTAGTTACTGTCAGCTTTTTAGTGCCTTATTGATCTCAACAATTATAGCTTACGGACTTCTTTGCAATGTGTACGTACCACTAGACTCAGGCCAAGGCAAGAGGGACGTATGGCTAGACTCATCGAGTGACAAGTTCATCAAACTATCCATCCACTAAATGTCGCACAGTGTCACTTCAATCTCCGATGTCGCAAGGTACGAGGGACAGCTTTTACACTTTCTTAAGTTCTATATCTAGGTATATGTACAGAAGTGAAATGTATGTCAGTCTCTCAGGCGACTAACCTTTCGTTTGTAACCAACATGCCACAACTTTTTTAGAAGCTTAATCTTTACTCATCAAATTTAACCCTTCTCAGCATGATTTCTCTTACTTTTGTGAAATAAATAAGGATGTTTCTATTTATGATCTCCATTAATTTTTAATTAATAAAAGTGATTAATTTATGCTCTAAAGTAAAATAAAAATATTTAAATAATCCTAGTATATAACACTAACTCTGCCCGCAGATTCGTTCACGTTGAACTAAAAATAATTTAATAATTTCTGTTTGCCTATTTAATCGCTTTTAAAGATTGTTTTAAAAAATCCTGCTCTAGTACTGTTATGTTTCCATGTTAGAAAATAATCTAGTGTTTTAATTTTACATTTTTTATATTCATTGCATCAATTATATAAGTCCTGTAATCATATTTCTGATAATAATGTTATTTTATACATACACGGATGAGAGATAGCTAGATCGTTATAAGGTTTTGTTAAGTGCATGGACATTGCACCCCCGGGTCTTAATCTATGACGTCAAGCGAGGTTATCGGGATGGAGTTGAACCGCGAGAACACGCTGATCAAATAGGTCAAACTCGCTTGTAAATAGACATTACATATACTTACTATCCCTTTGATAACACAGTATTAAATGATAACTTAATATTTAAGGTTAGATGTTTCGTATTCGTATTGCACGTTTGATAGTTACTTAATCTATGCGATATTCTATTTCCTTTTCATGGTAAAGGTAATTACCATCATAATATTTTATATCTATCTTAATACTAGCTTTTATGTGCGGATTCGCTCCCCGATTTAATGAGAAGTTTCATACGGAAAGGTGCATTTAAGCGATTATAGCTCAGTGGTAGTGTGTATGACTTTGCGACAAAGGACGTGAGTTCGAATCCAACCACGTACAATGAGCTTGAGCTTTCGGTGAAGAAAAACATCGTGAGGAAACCATTGCATGGTGGTAGGGCTTTTTCTGATGCCCGCCTGGTTAGCTACCAACCTCAAGTTGAAAATCTGCCGCCAAATACCAATAGTTGTGTTCTGGCTGTTACACTTGAGAGCCAGTTTCTCCTCAGATTTAGCGTGTCTACCAACTTGGGCCCTATCTTCATTTAAGATCGAGTGAGATTATAGCCATAACGCTAAGCCTTAACTATAAAAAAAAGCTTATTCTATTGTTTACTCCACTTCCAATAAGGTTTTTGCAAGAAAAAGTATCATATCACCGTCTCCAGGTCTTCTAATATCTCTACACCAAAATTCATAATAATCAATTCAGCGGTTTAGGTGTGAAAGCGTTACAAACAAACAAACTCACTTTCGAATTTATAATATTAGTAGGCATGATAAAGCGGAAAAGTTTGTTTGTTTCAACGCACTAATGTTACAAACTACCAGACGGATTTCAAAAAGTATTCTTGTATTTGATAGAGCAATCAGTGAGAAAGATTTAACATCACGCTACCACCAAAAGGATCAAGGCTGTGTTGAAAAGAATACAAAAACGGGCAAAAATTATCAAATAATTCTTAGTCTCAAACGAACGAAGTCAGGGGCACAGCTAGTATGTACACTATATACGTACTGCGCACTAAATTAATTTCCGCGTCGGTCGGTTAGCTACGGAACAAGAGAATCGAATTCCCGATTGTTACGCATAATCATATTCTATACGCGTATACTTAATTCACTTATGTTCTAAGATAATGTAACGAACACGTGTACCGGCGAACAAAGGTGTTTTCCGGGAGGTAATGAAAACACCTTTGTCGTTGCAACTTGACATTGCTACGTCGTCATCGTGTAGCTTGTCCGAGTTTAGTTTTAAATTCACAATAACAATTATTATGAGTGCGTGTTGTTGTGCTCTTCGAAGTAATTACAATTTCGAGGTGTGAATTAAATACGTAGTAAACTTTGTAGGTGTTGTTGTGTGAAATTTGTTTCATTGTTTAACGATTCGTTTATCGGCCACAGTATTTGTACTGTAACTGTTTTTAAAATTGCTTATAGAATTAACTCTGCGACATCTCTATCTGTTCATGATCTATGAACTTCTTTCTCCTTTATTCTTGGCAACTCAGTCCTCTTTAGAGACTATTCCTGCCATTTTTAAGTGACACGATTTGGACATTTTGGACAGATGAAACTATCTTCAACAAGATAGCGACTCTCTTGTTGAAGCTCCCTTGGAGTTTTTGTGGCAACTAATATATCATGTTCCGAATGATTATTTATAATTCACTTCACTTATGTTCTTTAGTTACACTGCACATCACAACGTGACAGATTAAGACCCCACCGAAAACTCACCTCTATGAACTTATAGTCAGTAGTGGATTTACCAGTAGGCTGAGTATGTGGCAGATTTTAGAGGAACTTTAACTGAAATTATTCATATTTTATACATATATATAAATGTTGCTAGATAATATGTTTCACCACTTAGAATCTAAGACTTATATCGATTTTGTTTCCTATAATTTACGTAGTCCTATGCGGAATCTAATTGTAGAGGCAGGTGGGGATAATTTTGAATAGTCTAAGGGCGGCAAAAGTATAAATCCGGTACCGCTTATAGTCAATTGATAATTTAGATAAATTATATGGGTATGTTTTCAAACCGTGCGAAGTCGAAACATTGGGTTCGTAGTTCAGGGGAGACATACTTAAAGTACTTCATACAGTTTTTTTTATAGGTAAGGCTTAGCGTTATGGCTATAATCTCACCTGACCTTAAGTGACGATACGGCCCAAGTTGGTAGACACGCTAAACCTTTGGAGGAACTTGGCGGCAGATTTTCAATTTGAGGGTGGTAGCCAGCCAGGCGGGCATCAGAAAAAGCCATACCACCGTAAAACCAGACAGTACTAGTAGCTGCCACCAGCTTCTTAACATATTAATAGAAAATGACTGTCTTTTGTTCTTATTGGCGGGAAAATTGTTCATAAAATTAAAATAGCAATAAAATTATGAAAGATCATTGGAATTCAGGCAAAACCATAGAATTATAACGGCTTACAGAGACCACTTACAGCTTTGTTACTTTATCCTCTAAATCATCTACAAATAATTCCGCTTTGAGTTATTTTCATTGTATATATAGAGATTTAAGTATGTAGTAAGTATTTTATGAGGTAACTTTGTAAAATTATTTTGTATAAAATGATTGTATAAATTCTATTCAAGATCATACAGGGCCGAAATACTAGTTTCTACCTTGCCACGTTGCAACGTGACAAAGCAATCAGCATTTTATGGCTCCGACGCCCTTTTTATGTGCATGTATACTTTTGGATTCATTTCATTTTAAGGGTTTTTACTTAGTTGTTATTAATAATATTTATCCTTATCTTTACTAATAGTAAAAATCTGAAAGTGGGTCTTTTTAATTATTACGCTTAAACTGCTGAATTAATTATGATGAAATTTGGCACAGAGATAGATGGGAACCTAGAGTCGGTAACAGGAAATAGTAAAGATTACTTTCATTGTTCTACAAGGCATTTTATTTAAATTATATTTTATAACTAACGTTGTTTACTCTTTAGGAATGTATTACGACATTTAACCAAACATCCGCTCTCAGTCCATACAACTCCTATGTGTACATTCCCATTGTATTAGCTGTGAAGCAATTAATTACCAGATTACAGCGCATTCATAATTACAATTTAACATCTTATATATACACAAAAGTACATGTGTGTGAATGTTTTCTCTATAGACTCTAGAATAGCTGGAGAAATTATGATGAAAACTTAGGAAATCTTCAGAATACCCCAGCGGACGAACATGTAAAGTTTGGAAAGAATCAGATCCATTTTTGTTTTTGTTTTTCGGTATCTCTCTATATACATATAATTATTGGTACCCGTACGTTGATAACTAAGACATAATTATTTTAGACTTATAAAACCAAATATAATTTGTGAAATATATACATATTATTTATACACGTACGCAAATGTGATGTTCCTATTTTTGTTTGTAATAATTAGTTTTAAATGTAATTTAAAAAAGTTTGGAAAATTCAGAAGTGCACGCCTCATAATCTAATATTTTTATGTTTATTTAATAACAATTAAACCACATCGAATCAGACCGTGAAAAGTAGTAGGTTTCTATTCCTAATTATAATGACGTGTAAAGAAAAAAATAGTCAAGTTTTTAGTAAAGTATTTCGGTCGTTATCGTGATAACATACAGGTTCCGCACATACAGACACACGGACGTCTACACAGAACTTTTTTAAACAGTTTTTTTACAAGTTTAAATAAAAAAATTGAATCAAAAATATCATGAGTGTTAAAAATAGTGTTTTTTCTTGATATGTGTGTGTATATATTATTTTACAAGTGTAATATATGACAGATACAGACATTTTAAGTTTGAAAAATCTTTTTTTTTTGCGTGAAGTGACGGTAGTACCCACTCCAACGCTTCGCTTATGAGGCGTGCAAAATATAATTTATGTCTGAATAACTTCCTATTTATACATGTTTTTTTTTTAATAATGTCAGATGTCAGATAATGTTATAATGTCAGAATAATGTACGTCTTATTAAAATAAATAAATTGACAAGTCCAACAATTACTTCATTTACTACAATTTCTGATTGAATAGTAGTACAAAATTTCAATACATCGTTACACATACTAGTTTATCCTCATTATTATTTTTAAATATTTACCTATTTCCTTATAACAATTTGTCGTCTCAATTTTTTCAATCATCAATGTGTAAGATTCCATTGCCTCATTTAAAAAATTAAAACTTATTGACATAAAGCCGTAAGCTTCATAGTACACACGTTGGAATAGCTTTAATTTTCTTTTTGTTGAAAACGTAATAAAAAATATTCTATTAATTATAACAAATGCTGCATTCATCTTACTGCAAATAAGTACTGAGACGACAAACTTACATATAACCAAGAAATATGTATTCTATTTATAATTTAATTCCGTAAATGTCATTGAGTTTAACGGGTCCAAAGTACAAAATATTTGAAACAATGAGAGACCGCGCAAACCGCGTCGCGAATGCTCTTTGTTGTTTTCCTTTGTCATCAATTTATTATGGTTCCTTCGATAATATGACCCATTTTCGATGGTATCAGATGCGGTGACGTCACACGGTTCATTGACATCGATGCGATAATACTCGCTCCGTGTATTAGTGCGAAATTATTCGGCATCGTCGATAAATGATGATTTTGAAGTGATGGTGGCCGTCGACCCGTCAATGAACGTGAGTTCGAATCCCTGCAATGAGCCTGAGATTTCGGTGAAGGAATACATCATGATGAAACTATAGCACGGTGTTGTCCTTTTTTTAATGCTGACCTGGGTAACTACCACCCTCAAGATAAAAATTTGCCGTCAAACACCTACTGCTGTGTTCCGACAGTTGTATTTGAGAGCCTGCCATCTTGGACCACACAGTCTTTCGTTTCTTCATTTTTTATTCTTGGCTACGGAGTCCTCTTTAGAAACTGTTACTGACATTTTTAAACTGATAATATTTGGTCATTTTGGTTAAATGAAACTATCTTAAAAAAATAGTGATTCTCTTGTTGAAGCCCTTTTGGGAATATATCATGTTCCGAATGAGAAAGGATCCTATGAAGTATGTTCCGAATGATTATTCATAATTCACTTAGTCTCTTCAGCTACACTATATCACGTAAAATGAGACCTACATTACACAATATAGGGCTAAATAACTAAGTATATGAATGAAAATGAAAATTACAACATCTAGATCCCGTCAAAAATTCCGGTCACATCGTCACTTGATATGGTGAGATTGTGGCCATGAAACGCTTAACCTATTATTTTCAAAGTAAACCAAAAAATCTTTGTATTATAAAAATACTACCAATGGTGGATGGAACAAATAATAACTGAGGGAACATAATAAATACATATTTATAGCGATAAGAAGAATTTTGACAAACTTTTAAACTTCATCTAAAGAACGATCAATAAATATACCACTTATGAGTTTCTCTGCCTACTGATAAGGTAAATATTTTTCAGTTATGTTTAATAATTGTTAAAATAAATACATATTTTTTATATTTAACATAATCAGATATAATGCAAAGGTTATCTTGATGTCAAAAGCAACCAAACACGTAAATTTACTACAACAACTGTCTGAAAAAGTAAGCAAGGTTATTTTACGTACATGGTTATTTTTTAAATCCTTATCCTTACTTGTATTATAACTTACTAATACTATAAATTCGAAAGTGAGTTTGTTTGTTTGTTACGCTTTCACGCCTAAACCGCTGAATCGAATATGATGAATTTTGGTATAGAGATAAGATGAGATCTTGGATACCTTAATAAGCTACTTTCGTCTCGCGAAAAATTTATTAGAAGTAACGTAAAGAGAGGTGCACGGTGAATCCTTCGTTTGCTAAGAAGTTCGTCTTTATTTATATTATAAAACAAATTACCGAAATGTGTTGCATACATAGTTTATATAATACATAGTTTCTAATTAAAATTTGGTAACAATTAACATAACATAATTTCGATAAGAAAATGAGGTCGATATAATGTTGCAACTCGTCCTTGCTGTGAATTACTGACTTTGACGACAAAGTACCTATTCGATATCGAATAGAAATTCGTGTCGGACCCGAGGTACGTCTCAGATTAGAGAGACAAGTTCGTTTATATATTAGAAGTACATCTAAATACAGTATCAAAAAATAATATTATATTTTGTGTGTTTAATTCTTAATCCCAACAAGGATTCTCATTTCTTTTAGCACGTTTTTACCTAAAGATAATTTTTCAATTTCATCGGAATTTTGGGAATGTGCACAAGGAAGTAGTGGCAGAGTGCCAAAGTGGCCGAACCTCAGCTTAGGCTGTTCCCGATATACGATTTATGCCTACGATACAAACTAATTGTACATACATATCGTATAGTGATATGGGTATATATGTATTTTGTGATCATGCCTTTGATTTAACTGACTACTTAAAAATAAGAAAGTTGGCTGCCACGGGACATTTCGCAGATGTGAAACGTTTAAGTTAATATTAGAACTTATAATAAAGTTCCTTAAATCAAATCAATACATTTCTCTTACTATTTTACAATAATGTTTACAGAATTCCCTTTATTATTTAAAAAGAAACTAGAAACGGTTTTTCATACAGCTCACACCGATAGATGGAGTGACTCATGCGAGATGGTTTAGGTGTATGGTAAGATTTTGTGTAAATTGTCTGAAATATACCATTAATTATCGAAGAAATCGGAAAAATCATGCCCCGTGGAAGATTTATTGGCACGCGACATTTAAGCCGATAGGGTTATATAAAAATAATGTAATACAGAATAATTCCTCTTAAAATATCTACCAAAAAACAACACAATTACTCGTGTGAAAATGAACTCTAAAAGCAAAGTTGTAACAAGTACCACAGTTATCATTGCCTAATCGAAAAAAAAACACGTGTAAAATGTTAATTTTTATCAGAGATTTATAAGAAAATATATGTGAAGTTAAAAACAAGTTATTTACGTTGCAATGACGAAGTCTAAAGTACAAGGCGAAACGAGCGTTTAATTTTCCCAGTAAAGCATTATAATTGTTATATCTATAATTTATTTTCCGACTAGATAAATCTTTTCTTATATGTTTTTAATGCTATCTTAACTAATATTATAAATGCAAATGTTTGTTTGTTTTATAGTTTATAGATGTAGCGTTATGGCCACAAGATGGTCGACACGCCTAATGGAGACAAAGGCTCTCAATTTCAACTGTCAGAATACATACAGGTATTTGGAGGGAAGTTTTAAACGTGTGGGTGGTAGTTAGTCAGGCGAGCATTAGAAACAATGCTACCACCATGCTACGGTTTCATCACGATATTTTTCCTTCGCTGAAAGCTCAAGGTCATTGCAGGGATTCGAACTCACGTTCATTGACGTAGCGTCCGTAAACGTTACCTTTAGCTATCACTGCTCACTTGTTTCTTACTTTTGTTTTTCTTTCACTCTAAGTTATTCAACTGAGCGTTATACAGTCTGGCAAACACGTTCTCAGGGGTACAGATAAGAACATAGAATATTTTTTATCTAGAAATAAATAATTTTCCTGGGGTTTAGATAAATAACTTGCGGTAAATATACGCGAACGAAGTCGCGGGGACAGTTAGTAATATTATAAATTACTAATAACTATAACTTTCTTACATTTTTATGATTAAACCGCTGAATTCATTCAACTTGTAATAGAGATAAATTGAACCTTGGAGAAGGTTATAGTCTACGTATCGTTCCATGTATAAAGCTTGAAAGGTCTTAATAGGGGACACATATAACATTACACAAGATGGCCATAAACACGGTGACCAAAGGGTCACACAAGCTATAATTGCCCAAACCCCAACCACAAAGCAATTATAGAAATAAGTGATAATAGTTCTATAAATGAAAAAAACACACTTTTTTGTTTTTAGTGTAATGCCTAGATACTGTTGTAAAACTATTTTTACGCCTACATGAAAAAGGTGCGGACCTAGAGTCCGCAGATTGTGTATATCATAATAAAAAATAAATAAATAGGGACACAACTTTTTGAGAAGAATCCTTCTATTCTTAAATTAGGGTTATGAATATTTTATTCCTAAAACAGTTCACCTTTCCATTCTTCTCTATGTTTTACCATTTTTATTGTTTAGGAGCTATCGACGAACTTTATTGTTACCAACAGTAATCTTTAAGAAATAGTTGTTTTGCTGATTTTATAAGATTTTTCGTTTTGATTTGCAAAAGTGACTATGGCCGAATAATCCTTGGTCTCAATTCCATTAAAACCATAAACCATTGCAACAAACATATTATAAGTTATTAATAATTACAAAAACAACAAAATGAATATAGTTCAACGATATACGAGTACTAATTCCAATGTACAAGTTCTATATCATACCTACTGGAGTTATAATCATCGAGGCAGGATGATTAGCTCACAAAGCACCGTATCCTTCCCCCGCTTCGCGCTGCTCTGTACTTTGTACAAGCGATTAGTTTATCTCTCTCGTTTGCATCATCAATTATTATGATTCTAAGCTTCGATTTGTACATACATTGGTTACAAACATTTAGACATCGTTTAGAATGTGCGCAAACGTTTGGACCAAGCGGTGTGTGATTTCAATCAAGTATCATTAATGACGAATAATTATAATATAATGAATCTTTGTTGTTATATACGGAAGGGCATTAAGGAGCAGAGTTGTTATCTGTCGTTGTTGAAAATATGTCGTTTCCCGTTTCGAGTATACCTGAGTATAAAATCGGAACATGTTTGGGACGACATTCTTGTTTAGCATTACGATGATGTATTTCGAAACGAAATTTTATACAATTAAAAACATCGCGTCTCTTATGGGAAAATAAATATATGATTACATATGTCGTATTTCATTTGTACATGATTTTTTAAGTTTTTAATGTATTCTGATCATAGGGTTTAATTTTGATACGTCGTCGATATTCTAAACAAGAGTGTAATTTTTTTATTACTCTTTATGTAAGCGAATGTAGGAAAAGACAACTAGGCTCTGTAGTTTCTGTTGACACTTAAGCTCATTTCAATACGTTTTAGACAGTTCGTCGTTAAATAAAGTTGAAACTCTATATTTAGTTTTCAATTTTGGCTTCGTATAGCCTTGTATATATTTAAACTGAAGACTACAAAGTCGCGATAGTTGTTTCGATAACAAAGCTATTTGAATATACAAAAAAAATCTATAATGCTATACTGAGTTATCTCTTAAGAACGATTGTCTTTGAATATGCAATAGTCAAAGAGAGTAAATATATGTATCTATACCAGCTGTGTACGTGACTTTGTTCGCGTGGAACTAAAAATTATTGCCCGTTTTTGTAACTTTGTTCAATACAGCTTAGCTCCTAATGGTGGTAGCGTGATGTTAAATAGCCTAAAGCCTTGTTCAATGATTGCTTTATAGGATACACTTTTTGAAATCCGACCGGTAGTTCCTAAGATTAGCACGTTCAAACAAACTTTTCCGCTTTATAAGATTAGTATGTATAATATATATACATATATTTGATAATCATTATCGATTCATATGAAATACATTGTTCATTAGAAAATTGTATCAATACCAAGAAGGTTGTTACAGGTAACATCAGTGTTAGGTATCAGTGCGACCGTGAGCCTTAAACCGCAGCGGCATTTATCCCCGCACACCGCACGTTTCATATAAATGCAGATTGTAAATTTTATACAAATAAATACTAGGAAAAACCTCAAAACTTAAATTTGCGTAATTAAAACCACAGTATTTGGGTGACCGACCTAAACTTTTTTTATTTTTTATTTTTTTGGGTTTATTGAAAAAAATATATGTTGAAATACTATTAGGATTGGGAATAATAATTGAGTAAGATTTCTAGCAGGAACACTTTAATTGTTTTTTAACTGTTTAATTGTTTAAATAGAAAAAGTTGATATTAAAAATAGTGTCGTACCCAGCAACTAATGTTGCTATCACATAACTATAAAAATTAATTAAAATAATATGACTTAATACTTTTATAATTAACTTGACTCAATGCTCCCACTTAAATTTAAAGGTATTTGCGAAAACTTTTACTAAACAAACTTATAAACAATTGATAAGCACAATGTCTATTATAAAACTAATCTTTTTAAGTGGTAAGAAAATCAGCTAATTGACATAAGCTTTCAACATAATTCATTTCAGTTACTTTCTCTTCAACCTTTTCTCTAATAAAATTATACCGCACATCTATGTACTCATTTCTTTAACGAAAAACTGGATTCTTAATCAACTTAATTGCACTTTGTACGTCAATATTCAATATAAAAGATTTTTGGGGTTCACCTATGTCTAATAAAAATTGTTTAATCCATAATATTTCTTTTGCTGTATCACTGGCAACCATATATTCAGACTCCACCGTTGACAGGGCTGTAGTGTTTTGTTTTCCACTTGCTCAGGTGACAGGGCTACCATTCATTAAGAATAAATATCTTGTTGTAGATTTTCAATACTCAAAATCACCTCCAAAGTCGAAATCTGAATAACCTATCATTTCAGTATTAGTGTTATATATAATTAACATCATTTTTGTACAAATGACTCAAATGACTTTTTCCTGGGTTGCTTACATATCGACTTACTAAATTAACTGCAAAACTTATATCTGATCTAGACACTGAAGACAAAAATAATAGTGCTCTCACTGCTTTCCTATAAAGAAAATTAATAAACTGTCACTGTTAGGGCTGTGAAATTCTGATCCACAACCTTTTTGTGTGACGTTCGTTCAGATACAGTCGACTCGAGGTGACTAAGGGAGTAAGGGAGATATAACAATGTTTCAGTTTTGTCGTGTGGTCTCAAGTACACACTGTTTTTATACTTTATATACTTTCTAAGCTGGCAGACTTTATTTTCTACTTATACCTATAGGCAATAACTTGAGTATACTGTACCCAAACGCTTTGAGGATTTGGGTTACTTATTGAGATAAAACCAACTTATCTCTCAAGTTGAACCAAGCATTATACCTTCGTATAATTTCAATTAAATCGGAAGAGCGGTTTACGAGATTAGCGTGGACAAAGGTCGTGACACGGTTTTTTATATATCAACATATTTTGAATATTGGATTTTTAATGATGCAATTGAATAGTGAAAAATAACTTTTGAAATCGGACTAGTAGTTTCTAAGATTAGCGTGTACAAACAAACAAACGTTTCTGGTTTTAATATAGATATTAGCCGCTGAGTCGATTATAATGAATTGTTATAATTATAATGGTAATATACCAATTATAATATTTGCTATAGCGATAGATGAGTACCTGAAGAAATATTGGTAGTGGGGTAAAGAGAGGTATAAACTTTGTAAGAAACTTTTTATAGCGTCATCCGATTTGTTTCACGAAATCAATATTAACCCAGCGAAGCCGCAGGTAGAATAGGGTAGTTAATCTTAATATAACAAAAAAACTGCACTGTGTACGAAATGAAACATGTGCATTATCGATACGTTATTTTGTTTTGATTTGATTCAATTGAAACTAAAGGAAGAAATATTTAAAACGATATATATAGCGTATAGCAAAGAAAAGTTTAGTGCAGTTTATTTCGCTTATCAATTCCTTTTAACGTTCATTTAAAGATAGTATGTATGTATATTAACAATGAATTTAAGTTGACGTATGAGCACCATTGTGTAATGATATATATCAGAGGATATATGATGTAATATGTTCATATCATATAGCTGATAATTGTAACCTGATAAAAAAACGCGGACGATTTTATAAGATTTACAAAGTCGATTTTCACCTTTCTAATGGTAAATTTTATATACTTTTAAATACCGAAACTACCATATAGATCCATGAGGGTTATTACAGGGATATTAAAATTTTGAATTATTTATAAGAACAGAAAGATGATTCCGGCCGACCCTGAATTTATTTACCTACTCGACTATACCTATAGGTCTGGCCTCCACGAAATTCTTTAAAAATTCCGTTTGGAAATTTTAATAAAACCATTTATTATATATAAATCTATAAATTATTGACAAACGTTGAATATGAGAATTAAAATACGTTGAAATCAGCTCAGTGTAATGTAATATGTAAGTAACATACATGATCGTTTAGATTGAACTATAATTAAATATCAATTCGAAACCTAATGTCACAATAAAACAAGAATTTCGTATATCGAGTGAACGCAAACATTCGCGACGATCGTTCGACCGACTTTTTACGATATCCGCGGGAAGCTGACCTTTTGTATCTCTCTATTTTGTGGCAGAGACACGTGTAAAGCAGGTTAAAAATGTTTTAAATATATGGGACATTGATCCAATTAGACATGATTATTTCACTTTTAATTCGTTTTTCCACCGAGGTCATACAAATTATATGATCATGAATCCAGTTTTTTTCTTGATGGCAACATTTTATTTACAGTAATTAGAATTTATCACTTCCTATATCGAAGCAACGTTCAATGAAAACAAGTCATATTTATTGTCGATAATTAGATGCTGCAGCAAACATCTGCGGATAGTTATCAACACAATAGTTCTAAGTTCAACGTCAAAACATAAATTAATATTATTATTTATTGTCGACAAGATGTCAAAAATGAGATATGTCGTCCTTCGTAGGACACGAGCTAAGTTCATTTACAATATAATAGTAATAAACTCAATAATGTATTTCGCATTTTGTATACAGATTTTTTAAGATTTATAAGCCCATCTATATGTGATTGTCTAGAAGGAGAAGAATTATGAATAAAAGCGTACAGAAGGCAAATCCTTTTTTTATGGCCAGTTATGGCTAGAATTTGACCTGATATTAAGTCACGATGTAGCTCAAGATTGTGGACACGTTAGATGTAATGGAGGGACTGGCTCTTAAGTGCAACTGCCGGAACACAACTAGCCGGCATTCGGAGGTAGATTATTAAATTGATTTAATTGATTTGTAATTAATTAAATTAATTACATAATTAATTATTTTTTAATTTTTAGCTAGCCCTAATAAAGCCTTATCACCATGCTATGGTTTCATCGCAATGTATTCCTTCACCGAAAGCTTAAGCTCATTGCAGGTGGATTCAAACTCACGTCTTTAGACGCGGCGTCCGTTCACACTACCATCTGAACTATCATCGCTATATAATTGGTAAGCGAGCATAAGTTTCCGTCACCCTGTGGTTTTTTTAAAACTTTATTTTTCATCACCATCAAAGCCAGGCTCTTTGTAAGGATTCGATCTGCTTTTTCGGGATCCGCTCAGTGTTATCCAGAGAACTTTGAAGATGGTCATTACAGCGACGGCTTCCGATGAATACTAGACATTTTTTAGAGGTCATCATTATTTTTGAATTATTATACTGTGTGTGATTATACTGTGCTACGATAACGAAGCCGGTTTTCATGCACGCAATCATTTAGCCATATCTGCTTCGAATTATTACAATGCACGATGAATTTTGAAAAGAAACTGTCGAGAATCCAGTTTTATTTATTCGACCTTCATATTTAATACCTAACATAAATTTGTTACATACAGTAGATGAGGAAAATATTCAAACTGCAATAATTAAAGGTAACCACTGAAAATATTCCCTACGTTTTTTATTTACTCAAATAGAGTAGGAACTGTTAAATTGAAAAAAAAATGTCTCGAAAAAAGGATTTTAGGTAAAAACCAGACAGAGATAAAGTGTCAATTTGAAAATATATATATTTTTAACCTATCATTATATATTATTCTTACCATACCCTTGACGTGACACTATTTCTTTCATGATTGTGTGGCGCTTTTGTTATGGTTATTCTATGTTAAACTTAATACTTGGCAATTAAGCGTAAACGTATATTTGTCACACTTGACATTTGCGAAGTTACATTTTTTTTAATTCTCTTTTTGGCAAGGCGTGATAACGCATTTGCCATTGTCCTGTTTAGGAATTTATATGTATGTATATTAAGGTACTTATTTATAAAGCTAAGGAAAACAAAACGCGATATGTAATTAAACGAAATAAAAAAAAAGGATCGGTAGGAATTTAATTACCTAATCATGAAAGGAAAAAAATAAAGCTAGATTCTAATATTTTTATTTTTATATATAAAGCAAGCAAATGATTTATATCTATATTAAAATCATGAAGCAAAGAAGTAATATTAATAGGTAAAGGTACACAAAGAGACAATAATTTACTACACAATAAACACGGGTCATAATTACTACAAGCAAAAATAAGATAATTTAAGAAGTTAAATGTTACATTAAAAAAAAATGAATTTTGATCTGTGGCATATTCTTACACGTTAAGAACATTTTTAAAAGGTTTCTAAAACTAGACAATTTGAATAAAATATGCAGAACTACAGATTTATTTATATAGATTCAGTCAGAATATTACTTCATGTAGCGTGCTTCGAAACTAGATAATTTGTACAGACTGAATCATCTAATCTATATATAAATTCCAAAGATAATAATATATAATTCCATATGCGAAAGAATATATAATGAACCATAATGTGACAAAATGGCGGAACGTTAGCGAATTCGCGCTCGAATAGATAACGAGAACAAAACACCTGTATGGATTTCTTCATTTTGTACTGGTTCAATGCGTTATAAATGAGTTTTTAGAACATTTCCTTTATTTTATTACATTTATATATTAAAATAAAAGTAATTTATACAATTCAGGTACTAATAGATTAATTACGAATGGAAAAACAGAGTTACCGGTTCGAATCTATTTGTATGGAATAATTAACATTTTTATTTTTAATTATTTTAGTTTTATATCTAAAAAACGTACATGATTTATAATTATATTATTTAAGTGTATGAAATCATTTCCAGATATCAGTGGCCAGTATTCGCATTACGATCCATTTTATAGTAATCTTTTTTATAGTTAAGGGTTATCGTTATGGTCACAATCTCACCTGGTGTTAAGTGATGATATGGTCCAAGAAGGTGGAAAAGCTAAGCCTATAGGTCTGGCTCTCAAGTGCAATTTCTGGAATATACCTATAGGTATTTGGTGGCACATTTTCATTGAACTATAAAACCTGCTTGAAATACTCCTTGAATTAATGATTCGGTAAATGTGTAGTGCTTAAAGATTTTATTTTAAAAGGACAAAGTTAATATTAAAAAATCGTGTTTCTTTTGCAAAGACTAAAACTAGTGGTAACTAATTTTGTTTATATTTCGAGTCTTAAAGTAACAGCGGTCGTTGGCAAAATCTAGGTTATCTAAGTTTTTTCGAACATTCGTTAAATTGACAAAATTGTATTGGAAGGTAGCAGTCGATGTCTCGTGTTGTAGTTTATTCGAATTTCTCACTGATGTAGTATATATACCTCAGCTGTTGTCCCCTACAGTCAAGACTGAATAAGTAAGTGAGAGCTTAGGGGTCAGAAAACTTTTTTTTTTTACTGAGATTTCTCGCTAAGCCAAGTTTTTCGCTTGTAGAGCTGCGGGCGTGGATTTAAATAAAAGAAAGCCTATATTTAGTGATAACTATTTATGTATTATACAGGTATTATTCATCAGAATTTGATATAAATGCTTACAAAACGAAACAAAAATAATTAATCTGTTATTTGCTTTAAGAAACCCCTTAAGAACACAAAAACAATATTAGTAACTTTCTCGAAAATGTAAGAATAAGTTATTTTTTTTTTAATGTAAAAATAGTATAACTAACTTGTACAATCAAACTTGAGAAAACAGTATTGTAGAGAGCCCTTACATCCCTAATCCTCCTACATATGATTACGCATAAATTGAATCATACTCAGGAAGGTGGCCTAAAATATATTTCAATTAATTTCAATATCTATAACAAACTAATCAAACAAGCCCACTGTACATTTTAAATCGAGCGTAACACCCAAGAACATTTTGTTATCAGCTAAGCTTACTAAATTCTGTTTAATCTGTATGCTATTTAATACGTTGAAAGTTGGGTAAGGCAAATCTCATACATTTTGGTTAGTATAAATTATTTAAGTCAAACAAATTTGTAGTTGAACAAAAGTATCATACAGAATTGAAATCACCTAATATGTAATAAAGTATTAACATGAGGTCATTCGCCTTTGTTGAATTGTCCAGTTTTGGAGTCCCCTTTATAAACAGTAGGATATGAACACTTATGTATATCTCACGGTTTGCGTTCTCCCATGAGACAATATGATATTACTATACTTAATGTTGCCAGTGCAATATCAAATTTATTATTATTTTGTAAATAAAAAATATTTTTATATAGTGGTAATATCCGCGTTAAAAAAAAATATATATTTTGCCAGTTTTTGTAACTTTTTTCGGTACAGCTTTATTCAGCCTGTCACAATGCGAGAGTAATGAACTGAGTTCCATTATTCAGTAGTACATACGTAGATAACTAATTAGACTATTATTTATTATTTTACATTAAAATACCTAAAGCAAATCCACGAAACTTATCGAACAAAAACGAACAAAACGTAATCCAAATAAAAAAGTTCTTGACCTTGACATAAGTGAGAGCGTTATACATTATCGCTTAAATTGCGAAGGGAAATTGATTATAAAAAAACCGAAACGTTTTTGATAACAATCAACTCGTTACGTAATATTGAGCATAATCTGTGGACTTACAGAGTCACCGCGTTATGCATGTCACCACAGTATAAACTTAGCAACGACGCATCTACTTGCCATCATACAATTATCGTTTATGATTTCACAGTCCTGATAATACGTATCACGTATTATCGAGAATATCCGGGTTTGCGAATGTATGTTGAAAATATTACATCAACATATCTACGTTTCTAGAGGTCATTTGTATGATTAATTTGACGATAAATATTTGAAAACTTTTTCTGATAAAAAAAAGTATCAATTATGAACAACGTAAGATTATGTAGATTTATGATCAATGTGTACTTACTTAGATTATTTATTATTTGTTATACATTTATTTGTGTACACAAATATATAAACTTTACCTATATTTCTACTAGCTGTGTCCGCGACTTCGTTCGCGTGGAGCTAAAAATTAATAACCAATTCTGTCCTTTTTTATCTTTAGAAAAAAAAAACATATAAAAAGTATCCTATATTACTTCTAATACCTCCAAGAATATGTGTACAAAGTTTCATGATGATCGATTAAGTAGTATTTGCGTGAAAGCTTAACTAACAAACTTACATTCGCATTTTTAATATTAGTACTCGTAAGGATGTATCAATCTGTTACTCGCCGCCACACTAGGCGACTTTTATTTTTAATCTAAACAGAACCTTAAAAAATAATACTCCTAAACGTGTTAGTATATAAATTCGTTCGGTAATTTTTGAGTTATCGCGAACAGATAAACACATAAACGGTAGGGAACTTTGTGATGTTAACATGTAGTACTATGCATAAATAAAAATATTATTTTTTAATATAAAAATAAATAGTCTAATTACAATTGCAGTTTATTTTAATGAATTATGCTTATTATTTATATTATTTAATCCATTTTTATTACTAGTAAAATCATGAGTAAGCCCCGAAAAAATGACACCCGAAATCTTCAATGTACGAAATATAAAAAAATATTATTCTACAATAACACAATAGCGACGCGACGTGACGCCCGCTCTCGGCAGACGGTCAACGTCAACGTGACAAAAACGTCAACCGATCAATGTTATCTGACCTGAAATAAAATAGTATTTTTAAGGGAAACATCTATTGAATTTGGAATGCATTGGCAGTAAAATCGACCCACTTGCCGTCACGGGAAGCGGCATGACGCTCCCTTTTGCCTTCTCTCCGTATTTCCCCGTGTGTGTCGGCGCGTATACTATACACTTTCCTTGTTATTTGTTACAATTATATTACTTCACATTTTATTTATTGTTTTCTATCTATACAAATAAATAAAATTGAAGTGTCTGTTTTTAATGTCCAAGTAACTGATTTTTGCTATATGAATATGAAATTATACGCGGTACTTATAAAAAATCAACTAATAAAGTTTTTGTCTGTCTTTCTTAAATTAGGGGTCCAGGAAAAAAATAATTCGGTGCAAGCAAACGAAGTCGTGGCCACAGGTAGTTAAGTATAAATTCTTATATTAATTTAATATCTCTCATCTGCCGGGCGTCCCGTGAAGGACAACTGTTTTTTAATTGTATCAAACTGACGCAATATAGCTGATGATAAACACGGTTCAATCCAAAAACGTCGACGACCTTCGTGAGGTATATAATCCATCAGAGGTCATTGCTATCATACCGGCCTGACAGTTTCTCAGGAACTTGACATACGCTTTTTGACCCCATGATGTGACAAACTAAAAGAGATGCACTGTGACATATTTATTACCATGACTTGAATTACTCACTAAGAGTCATAGATCACACCGACCCGCGTTGAATTGCTGCCCCCCTAGCAGTGGCGTAAGTATAAGCGATGATAGCTCAGTGCTAGTGTGTACGACTTGAAGAGACGTGAGTTCGAATCCAACCACTTACAATGAGCTTGAACTTTCGGTGCATTTCGGCTTTTGTTCTAAAGCCCGCCTGGCTAGCAACCATCCTTAAGTCTGCTATTAGTCAAATACTAATAAAAAGTGGGTGTGTTCCGGCAGCTGCACTTGAGAGCCAGTTCCTCCACAGGTTTATCGTGTCTAGTAACTTGGGCCGTATCACTACTTAAGCTCAGATAAGATTATGACCATAATGCTAAACCTTAAATATAAGCAAAAAGGTCTGAGGTCCATAGCAAATTAATTGGATGGGAGCCCAAAACAAACCATCATGTTGTATTAAATTTTAACAAGCCAATGAAGTAGTTACCCAACAGTATCACTGGTAGTATGTGCATTTTAATTAAATTTCCAATAATTTTGATATTCAAAAGTATACGTATTTAAAACAGCAAGCGATTTTAAGTACTTATATAAAATTATATTTTTAATTACATTTTGTTACAATGTTAGATTACTTCTGAGCTCGTGGTCTCTCGGACCTGGGGTATATAGTATTTTGCCAGCTCTGCCACCTTATAGTTACACCACTGCCCATAAGCGAAGTAGGTAAAATAATTGTAATAGAAACTAGTTATAAAGGCGTATTACACAATTGCAGATTATTTAGCAGATAAAATGCATGAGATTAAAATATTGTATAAAATTTAACTTCGGATAATTGTATTCACATTTTGAAAAGCGCGACCGCTGGAGCGTTTCTTTCCCCGTTTCTTATCTTTTTTCTGTTTCCGTTTTGTTTCAGAAACGGTAGTAAATTTTTGACCTCAGGAATGTCATTTTTATTCTATTTTGGAGACGTAAGAGATGTTTTTTTTCTTTTTCTAAAATTTTTGCCTAAAGAAGAAACAAATATATGTACGGGGTGACATTGTAGATTTTAGATACTAAATTGACGTCATATCAGAACAATAAATCTCTTAATCAGAGCGTATTTAAAAGTTTTAGAATTTATGTGAATTTCAAATGCAACATTGATATTTAGTTTACAGCTGATATAAGATATCTTGTTTTGACATGTTCTGTTCACGTGGTTTACTTTTCAGATATGTGGTCGATTTAGTATTTAGAATATCACCCATATACATATATTTTTATTTTCTATTAACATTAGTGATTGTAAAAGAACTTGTCTAGGCTTTCAGATTACTCAGACTGATCCCGAAAATTAATAGACCTAAACATGCCACAATGGCGGAAGTTGAACCTGGTCCACCAGACAAAGCAATAGTTAGGTTAGCCTTTATTAGTTTTATCCATGAAACTCCACTAAAACTCAGAACAAAATTGATATTGCAAAAGTTTAATTGGGTATAATAATATTTTGTACATTACCGCACACATCATTCGCGGTGTTACACCAATATGTATTTTAACAAGGTTTATTCAGGCAAAAAACCTAAACGAAATGTTTACGATTTTCAAAATGGCCTTCCTCTAGAAGAAAACACCCACTTCATTATCCATTGCTCTTACTCACAATAATTAAGTGTGTTAGATGTAATATATAAAATATTACATTATATAACTAGCTGTGCCTGCGACTTCGTTTACGTGAACTGGAAACATGTTTTTTATAATATTTTAGATTTATACTTTTCAGTGATTCTTCCCATACTATTCTTTTCTCGTACATAAATCGTGCCGTCATTCAAATTACAATAACTTTTGATAAAGTGAACCGAATCTAATGAAACAAAGGTTATATATTACTCCAGGGTATGCGTTATAATTATCTTAGTTTCGTTTTATCGTAAGCGGTACACTTCAACAGTGATACATGCACAGACAGACATATTTCATTCTTATTATATGTATGAAAAATAAAATAAATAAAAAAATATAGTTCTTAACAATCATAAAATGTAAAATTACACGTAGCAGAGATGCAAATTCAACGATGGATGTGTGGATTGACCAGAATGGATAAGATTAACAGTAAATATATTCCAAGAAACATGAAAATAACACCAGTGAGAGAGAAATCGAGAAATAATACGTTAGGGAGCAAGAGTAAAGCCGAAGAAGATATGGATAAACTGTGTGAGAAATGATATGTGTATAAAAATAGGCAAATATTCAGTTGACGGCTGATAGAGTTCAGTGGAAGAAGAAAAAATATTGTGCCGACTCTACCTAGGTGGGATAAAGGCTAAGAAGAAAAAGAAATTCTTAAGAATTATAATTAAATACTTAGGCCAAGATATTCAAAAAGATCACTATTAATTTAAGCTTCACACAAATGTATATATATTTTAAGAATGTTTTTCATAACTAATAAATACAAACATAAAAAAGGCGTACAGAAGTACCATTATTGGAAAATAAAACACAATGCTCTTTTACACCAGGAATTTTGTTTATATTAAATCCTAATTATGTTGTTAATTGTCTTGGTTTTAGTGTGACCTAATGTACAAAATTCTGACTTGAAATATTTATATACATATCTTAACTTTTTGTTTATTATTCTTCCTAGTAATTTATACGTAAATTTATACTTTTATTAAGAACAAACTTCCATCATTGTTTTAAGACAACGTCTCTCTATGTTACTGTGCTTCTAAACTGTCGAACAATTGGTTTTATTTAGAACATATGTGGTTTATGAGGATAATATAAATGTAAATTACCGAGCAACTAGAATTAACTATATCAATATTAATTTTGTAAACCGGAAATGTTTGTTTGAAAGCGCTAATCTTACGAATTAAAAGTCGGATTTCAAAAATTATATTCTATTTGTTAGAGCAAGCTTAGGCTTAGGCTATTAAACACCACGCTATCAACGATAAGAGCAAAGCTGTATTGAATTAAGTTACAAAAACGGGCAAAAATGAATAAATAATTTATAATAAGGTATTTTTATTAAGTCCCAGGTACATATAGTTCTTAAATAAATATATTATTAGCCGATGGTTGGACTTTATCATATGATAAAGGAAGATTGTATGTAAACAACCTTAAACAAAGTATGTTAAACAATGTCATATTATTGTTTGATTAACCTTCTTCATAAGTTCGAAGCAACAAATAATCTCAAAGAAGTTTGAAACGTTTGAAAGTCACTGTAACGTTTATTAAAAAAAAACAATATATATATATATATATATATATATATATATATATATATATATATATATATATATATATATATATATATATATATATATATAAATGTATATACATATACATATATATATATAGTATTTATTTTATGTTTAGCAATAATTGTGACTACCTACACCTGGACTGAAATTACATTCCTTCGATTTTGTTTCGTATGATATTGAAATCTATTTTTCAAGTTTTATGGCAAGATATTATCATGCTAAATATAACTGTCACAGGTTTTTTACATCCCTATTGAAGATTAATAAAATTTTCGTATATGGACAGAAATTTACGTATTATATACTTTTTATCGTAACTTAATTGTGTTAGTAAAAATTAAAACATTTATGCGCATGTGAGAATACCTCCTTAGATTTTAAACATTGGTGGTTCAGTGGTAGTGAGAACGAACTGACTTAGTTACTGTTGATAGATGCGAGTTCGAAAACCAGTAATGAGTCTGAACTTTCAGTGAAAGAAATCATCGTAATAAACCCTAGCATAGTGTAAGTGCTTTTTCTAGTTTTTCCTTCTGACGTACAGTTATATGTACTATGTATGTTGTATATTTTTTTAATGTCCTGTTTAACAAATGTTGCCAGTGCTTACAATAGGTATCATATTGTAAAGTGGTTACATACAGTTTTTATCCTTAATTCCATTATTATTAAGATATTTTAGGGTACAAATTGTTAAACTTCAAATTCACTACAAATTTTCAAAGCGGAAATTTAATGTGAGTATATATATATATATAAATTAGTGATAACATGGTTTATTGAAATTGACAATGGGATCTCTATATTTTGGAATCCGTACAAGCGTTATCGTTTATACAATTGTAATTGTTTTTAACGATTTTGGACTTATAACTGACTCTCAAAAGTGTTGTTCGACCTATGTAAATATCCTATAATTTACTGAGATAAGAATAATAAACAAGTACGGAAAATAAGATTTTATTTAATACAACAAACACGATACAGAACGATTAAACGAAATACTACGTAATATGATGGCGCCATCAGATGTTGTATTAGAAAAATAAACGAGCAAAGACACTCATAACAATCAGCCAAGATTTAATCAGTGCATATACTGGAATATATACTGTCAGCAAAGGTGGAAGATGTGAATGAGATATGTCATTTCGATTGTATTGATTATAAACCGCTTTAACAGCAAATTAAAGATTCGTTCAACGAAATTACGAATACAACTATGGTGGTCTGACATTGTGCGCATCTTCAGAATGCTTTGTAGGCAGTTCAGGAATAGAACGATGGCAGTGGTAATTTTCAAACAGACATCTTTATTCAAGATAACGCTTCCTGTTTTTATGTGTGTCGTGTTTTTTGTATTAAACAAATCAACAATGTAATTGCTTCTCAGTGTGTGTTCTCTAGGTTGTATGTATTTCTCAAGTTATTTTCTTATGATAACGACATATTTTCCATAAAACCTTGTCAAAATTAATTATTTAATCATTATTTTAAAACGAATGTTTCTCGTTTTTAAATAAAAATAGGCAAACAGTTGATAATGAATGTTTTAATTTGTTTTTATAAAAATCATACTTTTATTACAAATCCCTTCAATATAAAAGAAAAATCATTTATTAACAATCTATTTAATGAACATAGCTGCTGTTAGGTAATTTGTATTCTGATTAGAATATTTGCGAAAGTTGTCCTTGATCTCTGGCAACACGGGAGTTTGAAGTGTCGCCGTGGTGCGTTTTAGTAGGTAGTGTCGAGTGCTTGTTACCTGATGAGTCTTAACACACTTCCTCCCGCCTTAGCTCAAGCTTGGGTAATGCGCTTACCTGTTGTGATGAGGATATCCGTAAAATAATTTTGAAAACCACGTAAAAAGGTTATTTCCGAATGTAGTCTATAACTAAAACAACAATCAAATAAATACTATTTATTTATTGTTCCATTAGGATAACGTGCCTACTTGCATACGTCGGCTGGTAAATTTTTATTTTATTATTTTAGATGTCAAAAGCAAGATGTTAACCGAGATAACCAACCAACCCAGAAAATATGACAGCTTTATCGCTACGTGCATGGTATTCTCGACCCACTCTTACCATCCCACCAATGACATTAAATTATAAAGTAATTAAGTTATGTATTGTAAATTCGCAAATAATTAAGTGAACATGCACAATTTTCTATAGGGCAAATGTGTAAATATATTCAACATTTTGTTTATTCAAATGTGACGATGTGACCCAAGTCGGTTTTTACCCTAAGCCTAGTGGAGAGACTGGCTCTCAAATGCAACTGTTGGTACATCTATAGGTATTTGGCGGCAGATGTTCAACTTAAGAGTGGTAGCTAGCCAGCTGGGAATTAGACAAAGCCTTACCACCATGCTACAATTTCCTCGAGATGTTTTCCTTCACAAAAAGTTCAAGCTCATCGCAGATGGATACGATCTCATTGATTGACGCGGTATCGGTACATACTATCAACTGAGCCATCATTGCTTGAAGTAAATCTAAATAACACGACAAAAAGACATTTATAAGTAAATGCAATGATTAATATTCTTTTAAATTAATGTAACCAATTTAATGTATTTTTTACGTAGCCATTGGTTATATTAGACTTCAAATCAAAAACACGCAGTAATCATTAATGCTATACCTATTTCCTGTGTTATAAGTTTGTCATCATTTATTCCGACACGAGTCAGCTTAGGTAACAACTATTTCTTATGTATAGCAAATATGATATTATATCGGTCTATATCAGCGAAACTCAACCTTTTTTCTATAGGGGCCACAAATATGTGTTAGTCATGGTGTCGCGGGCCGGAAACAAAAAATATTTAGGTACTAGTTTCCTTACATTTCCAGGTGGGCCAACCGCAAAAGTCCGGCGGGTCGTAGCTTAAGTATAGCGGGTATATATTAAACTTAAAACCATTTGAAATGATGATAGCTCGGTTGGTAGTATTTACAGACGCCGCGACCAAGGACGTCAGTTCAAATCCACCTACAACAAGCTTAACTTTTCGATGAAAGAAAACATCGTAATGATACCATAGCATGGTGGTAGGGCTTTTTCTAATGCCAGCCTGGCTAGCTACAGCTCTTAAGTTAAAAATGTACCGCCAAACCCCAAAACACACGTGTGTTCTGCCAGTTGGACATGAAAGCCAGTCCCTCCACTAGGCGTAGTGTATCCAACATCAGCTGAGATTGTGGACATAGCTCTAAACATAAACTATATTAAAATATATTAATAAACACACATGGTTTAGCGGTTAAAATACTTGTCTCCTTGCCACTGCCACGCCAAAGTACTGTGGGTTCGAGTCCTACGCAGAACAATTACTTGTATGATTCACAAATATTTTTTCTGTGGTTACTTTGTGTTTGTTACTTATGTTAAGTCCTACCCATATGATAATTGCCGACATGAACAAACGCCATAAATAAAAGATGGCATTCATTATACTCGCCTCTAGACACCTTCTTCATCTGACATCTCGATATCAAGCTATTTTATTACATAATCAATAAATACACAAAAAAAAATCTAATTCTCTTTTCTAATCTAACTTTTCCGCTTTATAATATTACTATAGATTATTGAGAAACTGTGGACTAAGACATAAAAATACATGCTTGTATCAGTAAGCAGCGAAACTTCATAAAGATATATAGTATTTTTAATTAATTGAATATAGTATAGTAAGTATAATATAGTATATTCATTCACACGCTCCCGTAGAAGTTATACTAAACAGGATCTGTGCCAGTTTTAGCATATTGCTGTATCTCATATATTCACTTATCTACATGTAGACTTGACGGGTTACTGTGATTATTTTTTAGATATCATATTACATTTTCCGTCTATATTTAAAAACATGTTTCGCTACACTTAATTAATAAAACCTAAATACAAGAATAAATAGTTGACATTATGCCGTCTAACGATTTTTTGCGTTTGACATAAGCGAAGTTGAATACATAGTTTACAAGAATAAATAGTTGACATTATGCCGTCTAACGATTTTTTGCGTTTGACATAAGCGAAGTTGAATACATAAGCAGATGTCAGAATAATAGTTGACATTATGCCGTCTAACGATTTTTTGCCTTTGACATAACCGAAGTTGAATACATAAGCAGATGTCAGAATAATAGTTGACATTATGCCGTCTAACGATTTTTTGCGTTTGACATAAGCGAAGTTGAATACATAAGCAGATGTCAGAATAGAAAAATATTTCTGTTGCGTTTTTTTTTTGTTTCCATTAATTATGTAAATTTTATATAAATATGTATATTATGCTGTGTGGTGCCGGCGGAGTAGAATACCACCAATTCATTTTTATATTTATTTAACATTTAGATTTATAGCCATAATCTCACCTGATCTTAAGTGAAGTTACGGCCCAAGTTGATAGACACGCTAAACCAGTGAAGGAACTGACTCTCATGTGCAACTGCCGGAACATACCTATTGGTATTTGGCTGCAGATTTTTAACTTGAGGGTTGTAGCTAGCCAGGCGGGCATTAGAAAAGGCCCGACCACCATGCTATGATGTACGCATATTATACA
Organism: Actias luna; assembly: GCA_039707435.1. Classification (NCBI taxonomy): domain Eukaryota; kingdom Metazoa; phylum Arthropoda; class Insecta; order Lepidoptera; family Saturniidae; genus Actias; species Actias luna. The sequence continues at coordinate 4,051,928 of JAZHAC010000027.1, forward strand.
TCTATATTTACTAATACTATACTGTATTATACTCTAATATTATAAATGCGAAAGTGAATTTGTTTCTTTGTTAAGCTTTCAGACCTAAACTGCTGAATCGATTATAATTAATTTTGGTATAGAGATAGACAGGGGAACCTGGAGACGTTGATAGGATACTTTTCCTCGCAAAATCCTCATTAAAAGTGGGGTTAAGAGAGGGATAAACTTTGTATGAAGCTATTAAGAGTGAAGCCGCACGTGAAAGCTAGTATTTATATACACACATTTAACGTTATTTTATTCGTCTAATGGTAGAGCTCTTACCCGTAAATAGAGTGAAAATAAAACTTACGGTATATAGTAAAGAAAGGTTTGATTATATTTTCATGGGTGATAATTAGGGCTTACTATTTGTTTTACTACACTTTTAAAGGCCATCAATAAAACGTGCGGTAGTACTTTTTTTTCGAACTGACTATTGCTGTTAGTCTGAGGGGTTTTGCCGCTTCACTGGACTTACAGATCGAGTGTAGAGGGCATTGAGCCAATTTGCGGTTGTGGCCTTAAAAGGCCAATGCACTGTATCAAGTTCACATATTGAAATTGAAAATATAACGCAGTGTGTTGGTCACTGACTATCAATGTTACAAAAAAAAAGAATATAATTCTTTATATTCAAAATACTCGTTCAATACTTTATGTAATGAAACTGATTGAAGCGAGTTAAACTTAAGAGTGCTTAAATATATTTACATAGGTGAACATATTTTCCTATACACATACAATACAATATGTTTATATTTTCCTATACACATATTTAAATATTTAAAATAAATGAATAGCGTTACAGCCACAACCTCATGTGACAGTAAGTGACGATGTGAACCAAGAGGATGGACACGCTAAGTTTAGTGTAGACACTGGTTCTCACGTATAACTACCGGAACACACCTATATCTATTTGGCGGCAGATTTCCAACTTGAGGGTGGTAGCTAGCCAGGTGGACATTAGTGCGCTACCTCCATAAAAATACTTATACACGCATTTAAATCCTTTGATATAATTACACAGATCTTTTTCACGACCACTTCTAGAATGTAGTTTGTGTAATATGTGTTTTTAATATATATGGTTAGTAATGTGTTTATGTATTACTAATATTTAAACTTATTTTATATACCAGTAGTCTATATTTTTGTATGTATTTTAATTTTATATCGCTACCGGGTAACATATATCAAAAAAGAAATGTCTCCACTAGTTTGGGAAATTTTAAAACCCTATAATTTTGCCACTACATTTAAAATAAAATTTAACCCAATAGTCTGTTTTAGGAAAACAATATTAGTTATATGTAGGTATTCAGCCACCAATTTACAATAGATTTTTTTTCAGCAGATAATTTATTTTGGTACAATGAGTGCGGTCATAGCTGCCGCTCACAAATCGGTTTGCAGATTCGTCAAAAAAGTGCCTCCGCGCCACTACTTAAAACATTCTTTGTAGATGGGTAAAAAGGCCAGCCAACATTCGGTCAATCGATGCGACAAAAATAATTTATTCCACTACATAATACAAAAACGATGATTTTTGAAGCGATGATAGCTCAGTTGGTAGGGTGTACGGACGCCGCGTCAAAGGGCTGATTTTGAATCCACCTACAATGAGTTTGAGCTTTCGGTAAAGGAAAACATCGTGATGAATCCATTGCATGATGGCAGGACCTTTTCTAATGGCCGTTTGGCTAGCTACCACCCTTAAGTTGAAAATCCGCCGCCAAATACCTACAGGTGTTTTTCGTTTATTGCACTTGAAAGCTAGTCCTTCCACTACGCTTAGCGTGCCCATAATCTTGGGCCGCATCGTCATTTAACATCAGATGATCAGTGAGAGAAATATCTAAACTATAAAAAAAACCCTGCCAACATGCTTGGTTTCATCATGACATTTTCCTATAGTGAAAGCTCAGGGTCTTTCCAGGGATCGATCTCACGTATATCGACGCCGGGTTCGTACACATTACAAACTAAGCTAATAAATATGTAATTATTAATTATAAATATAAATAAATAACAGATTTCCGATACCAATTAATTTCTGTATCACCGACAACACGGGATCAAGTACATACGATTGCATGATTACGAAAACATCTGTATTTACATAATTAGTTAACCTCAATTAAATAAATAGTTATAATTATTAATACATCATTATGAGGAGTTTCTAAGCGATTAGTGGACTACAATAGATTAGATGTAATATATATAGGCGTGATATTTACATACTTCGTAATATCAATACGTTTCCACCAATAATAAAAAAAAAATGCATTGAAAGAAAAAATGTTAATTTCTTACAGTTAATTTAGATTATTATTAGTTTTAAAAGAAAAAGGTATTGTCTAAAATACAAACATACACATCGAAAAATATTCATTTCCATAGCCCTAAAACATTGTGAGCCGTATTCAATTATACTTGCGTCAGGTTATAAAAATGTTGTATTCACAAAAATGCGAATATGACTTAATATTTATGTTTATAATTATAATTTATAATTTTTGCTCGTGTTTGTAATATTTTATATTTGTATTGGTGGTTGCTCGATGTGAAGCTTAAAGCCTTCCTCAATCCTTGTTCTATCAATTATTTTTTTCTTTTACCATTGGACTGATAGTTGCTGAGATTATCGTGTTCAAAACAACAATCAAACAACGAGACAAACAAACTTTTTCACAATATAATATCAACATATAGTTTAATAATTACTATACTGTTGACAACCCTAAAATCAACGGATGCGGTGAAATACCTTAAAACTTTTAAAAAGTCAATATTATTCGCTATTCCTCTAAAAGTTCCTCGTAATATATATAACACATCAAATCCGTTGATTGATAATAATTGTTATGTCACGGTCGATGAACCGATTTCGTCTAGCTAACCGGTCGAGTACTCAACACCTTATTAGTAGATGGTTCTTTACCAAGGTTATTCAACATCATAATATATATATACACATCTCTGTCTTTATTTAAAAATCAATTATGTTGATTTACGTTAATTAAACATATTCCGTTATACATGTTTATTTTTATTTGTTTGATAGATATATTACATTTAGCGATTTTTATATTTTTGCAGAATAAAAGTTTGTTTGAAAGTGCGAATCTTAGGCACTACCACTCGGATTTAAAAAAATCTTCTTCTTGATAGAATTCTTGATAAAAAAATCATTGAAAAAAGTTTGAGGCTATTTAACATTACGCTACTATTAATGGACGCAAAGATGTATTGAAAAAAGATACAAAAACTGGCAAAAATTATTAAATCGTCTGTGTTTTTTTTTAATTAAATTTGTTCTCTATTATTTATATAATATAATATACAATACCGCGAAAGTAGATAAACAATTCCACTAAGTTTACTGGGCAATTGGGATGTTTTAGTAACAAACAGAAGTAATAAAATCCATCTAAGTCCATTAAATCAGCAATTATTTTTAAGTTTTATAATTATTTTATTTATGTATTTATTATTAATAAGTATAGCTATTTACGTCGAATTATTATTATATGTATATATTATTAATTAGCAATAGCATTGCCCTTTAGCCCATGGGCAGTAACACTAACAACATTCTTTGTTTATATTAGAAGATAAGCGAATCCGATAAGACCACATTATTTGTTCGTAAATAGGTTATAAACGATTCTTCAGATATCTGTTCTTATGAAACAATGTAAATTGAAATTAGTACATTTCATAACAAATTTTCCTGTGCTACAGTTTGAACACATTGGGTGTCTAATTACGATAAATGATTAAAGATAATAGAGCACTAATCTTATGATAACACGCTAAGCTTATAAATTGGACCAGTTCTGAATTTTAACTACTGGATCTAACTGATAAGCGCTTTATAATATGAATAAACATACATTTTTAAATAAATAGCACCAATCGAAAACATGGTTATCTTTACCTATACTTTGTTCTTTTTTATCGAATTATAATTAATCCCAAAAATATATTTTTAAATAATTCCGACCGGAACAGCATTTTGCCTTACTTATAGGATTAGCGATTGGGTAAAATCTAACTTATTAGGGTAACTGGCTTTCAGATACAGCTGTTGAAATGCACCTAAAGATGCTTGGTGACTGTTTGTCAATCTGCGGATGGTATAGCTACGCTAGCAAGTATTAAATGCTACCTGACTACAATATTTAAGTGTCGTTATTAATCGATCGGTTGTTAGTAGTCGTTTGACAGGAGACAATACGAAAACGGTTTCCGACCCCTTACTATATTATAGCTACAGCTATCGAACGTTTTGTGAAACCACGATGCCAAGTGAGACTATTTTTCTTAATCGTAGGTATTTAACTAAAAATTTTCACATTTCACAAACTGACGCGAAGTCCGTACACACTATCACTGCTATCATCTCTAATGAACTGCTAATATATGGTGGTCCTCGTTGTTTTTACACTGTACCATACTTACCATCAGATACGGCGTTGTTAATTTACGTGTTACTTTTTAAAATAAAATATATTTTTGTTTATTTTATCGCTTACGTATTTATGTAGGCAACTTCGTCAATGTCAAACGTGAAACATTTTTTTATGATAATAAAAAATGTCACCTTCAACACAAATAAAATAAATAGTATTTGAATAATACGTCACAACTACTTAATAATCTATAAATAAATAGGAAAAGACAAAACAGTTCAATACATTTTCCTCCTTGGTTCGTCAATTTATTTTATTTTGTTTAGAATTTAATGCCGAGTTTTAGTGTTGTCAATTTGTTTAGAATTTATTGACCAATTTTAGTGTTAGCAATAAAGAATCTTTGCAAACACTTAACAAAACTTCCCAGTTTTACTCAAATTTAAGAATGCGAAGCTATTGCTTTTTTTTATAATTTATTGACTAATATTAGTGTTAGCAGTAAAGAATATTTGTAAACAATTTGTTTCACTTTAACAAAACTTCCCAGTTTTCCTCAAAAATTCAATCTATGTTTATAAATAGATGTAAAATGCTATGCTAGGTTAAAGCCTCGTTGATAGCCGCCTTATCAATTTCCAAGTTCTACTTAACAGAATACAAGGCACGCGTTTGTTTTCATATGACGTCTAATAAACGCTTACTTTTATAATATGTGTAACATATGTTCGTCGCTTTACGGAAAATATTAAGAACTATGACCGAAACGTTTCTCTGTACTAAGTGTGTCAAATCGGCAAATAACATTCAATTTGTTTACATTGTTTGTTTTGTTTAAGGAATCTAGAACTTGCTATCTTTTTGGGGGTCGATGAATTATATTATTAGTTTATCAATTACTAGTTATGTCCGCGAATTCGTTCGCGTAGAACTAAAATTTTTTTTTTTTTGTAATTAATTCGATACAGCTTTGTTCCTATTGATATTAGCGTAATGATAAAGCCTTTCTCAGTGATTGCTCTATTCAACACAAAAAGAGATCCGACTCGTAGTTTATAAGTCTAGCGCATTCAAACAAACAAACTTTTCCGTTTTATGATATGAATCCAGATAAAGGTACGACTGATTGTGCAAGAAAAAAGGAGCACATAAAATGACTTTGTTGTATCTTTAGTTTACTTACGTACGTGTCCGAAGTAATATATACAGATATATTAGATTAAAAGTATGTGGTCAAAGTTTATTACGTTTATTACGTTTTAATATATTATACAAAGACTTGCCAAAAAAGAGTTGATCTTGAGTAGCTTTTGCAAAATCATTTAAATTTACTAAATTGTGAAAAGAAGAAGTTCCAATTCACCTGCAATGAATTTGAACTTTCGGTGAAGAAAAACATCGTAACGAATCCATAGTATGGTGGTAGGGCTTTTTGTAATGCCTGCCTGACTAGCTACCACACTCAACTTGAAAATCTGCCGACAAATACCTATAGGTTTATTACAACAGTTGAAGTCGAATTGTTTGTAGAAAAATGGATTCCTCAATTTGAATTCTATATGTTAAGTCGTAGTTAAGTGTTGTATTTAGGAATACTTATATTATGTTAACGTTACTCAACGTAGTGTTTACAATTAATTTATTGATTGTACGTAGTTACTACTTCGTTATCTGTTTTAATTGGGTAAGTATATTTAAGTTGTGGAGCAATAATTTATTAAATAACAATGTTATCGGTTTTGTGAACGGATAATAAAGAAATTTACACATAGCATCGCATTACTTTATCTTCTCACGCGTTATCAACAAAGACTGCAGGAGCTAAGATGATATCAGTATAATCCAGGCGATTATTTCAAAGTCATTTTATATTTAATGATTTTTACATTTTGCTAAGATTCGATATCTGTTAAATGAATAATTTACCTTTATTAAATCCTAGATTGACCGTGCAAGTGATGTTTGTGAACTGGATGTCGACAGGATCCGTGCTCGGTATTCTCGTTAGGCCTTGTGCAGTGTGATTTTGCCGTGCGGCCACTGGTTTAGTGTTAGTTTTAACCGTTTCATTTTCCTGGTTATATGAGACACTTTCTTCGACGATTTGCACGCCGGCGAGCATCTTGATTATTTTTATATATTCCTTACGGTTTAAAATTCGCGCGTGCGCGGCCGTGCGAGTCGCGCTTCAGAATGCGCGCGCGCGACGTCTCAGTTCCGAGCCGCAACTGAACTCGTGGACTATTGTAGGTACGAATTGCACCCTTTGTCCGCACTCGGAAAACGTGTAATTGCAAATGCATTTGTTTCCACTGCACCTTAATTTGTAAATATTTGACGACACAATTACTTACTACATACATACGGTACACGTCCGCGTGATATAAACGCGTGTCAACGAATGAAGGAAACAAACAATGCACTTTATTGTTTGAAAAATATTGTTTACCGTTGAAACAAAGATGGTATTTATAATAATATTTTTAGTATGTGAATTAAGTAAATTACAATAAAGGATTTTATTAACCCGTTTTACGATCGGTTTAGGGTGTAATTTTCCTAAATAGTGACCTTGCTTAATGCTATTTTACTAAAATATTAAGGCTAAGGGCAAAATATCAATTTATTATAACAGGTACCACTTGTGTGGACAGGTTCTGGTGTGGATCCACGAATTCAAAAGGAAGTTTTAGAATACATGATTAGTAACGGACCTTGTTTTAGGAGTGGCGATAGGAATTTTTGGCGAGATCTTAATATCAAGTTACGTTTTTTTTTCACGTAAAAACTTATATTATTTGACCATATTTTACGTAATATTGATGTCATTTTGTATGATATAGTTTGCTTATTGCGCACATTTGAAGTAAACTAAAAATAATATAAATGTGCAAAGTCTTAACAAGAAAATCACCAACCAAGGTCACCGTTATAGCCATAATCTCACTTGATCTTAAGTGACGATATGGTCCAAGTTGATAGAAACGCTAAAACTGTGGAGGAACTGGCTCTCAAGTGCAGCTGCCGGAACACACTTATTGGTATTTCGCGGTAGAATTTCAACTTCAGGGTGTTTGCTAGCCAGGCGGGTATTAGAAAAAGCCCTACCACCATGCTATGGTTGCCTCAAGGTGTTTTCCTTCACCGAAAGCTCAAGCTTATTGTAGGTGGTTGGATTCGAACTCACGTCTCTTGACGCGAAGTCGTGCACACTACAAATGAGCTATCATCGCTTCAGTATTATGGTTAGAAAGTTATTATTCTAGTGAGATTGGTATAATCGTATTTAAAAAGTTTGCCGCCGAATAAGGCGTTGAAGGAAAATACCGATGTAGATATACTTAATAGGTAAAGCGATCAAAATCTCACCTGATGTTAAGTGATAACATGGCCGAAAATGCTGGATAAACTAAGCCTAGTGGAGGACCTGGCTCTGAAGTGAAACTGCTGTAACACACCTATAGGTTTTTGGCGGCAGATTTTCTACTTGAGGGTGGGAGCTAGCAGGCGGACATTAGAAAACCCACTACCAAGCATGATACGGTTTTATCACAACTGGTTTTATCAGTATATGTGTAAGTAGATAAAGGAATCTAAAAATATATGTGTATTAGGCAAGGTAGGTAGGACAATTTACCCAGGAAATAAGAAATAACATTAAAGTTACAGATCATACTAGAAAAACATAACATTAATAAATTATAGGACACTTACACATGCAACAACAGATTTAAGAATAGTGGTTATTAATAAACATCAAATGGGAAAAACCATATATCTATAAATATAAATATATAGATATAGAAAATTATAAAAAGTGTTGTGTTGTTACATTGAAATCTATTATTTTGTTGTATGATTATTTGTAGAGAAAAACGTTTTTCTATAACGATTGAATTATGCTTACTTAATAGAGCTGTGCTCGCGACTTCGTTTGCATTTATATTGATTTTGTCAAGCAAATTGGATGACACAATAAAACGTTTTATACAAAATGTATCTCTCTCTATACCTCATCCCAACTAATTTTTTGCGTGAAAAAGTAGCCTATCACCGTCTCTAAGGTCCCATGAATCCCAAAAATTCATTACAACGGGTTCAGCGGTTTAGGCGTAAAAGCGTAACAAACAAACAAATTCACTTTAATATTTATAATAATAGCAAGGATTTTGCATATTATCTATTTATATAAGGTAAACATTATTGATAGTGGTGCTTCTGAGTGATGAAAATGTATTTGGGTTCGAAAGGAAGGCGTCTTCCAGTTTTCCTTCAAATCTGCTATATTACCTACTAGCTGTGTCCGCGAGGAATTAAAATGTTATTTAATCATTTTCATAAAAAAAATCATATAGCTACTCAGAGCGAATGTAGCATGCTAACGGTGAAAGAACTTTTGAAATCGGTCCAGTAGTTCTTGAGTTTACAAACAAATATGCAAGTCTTTCCTTTTTATAATATTAGTATAGATTTTGAAGGATTTATTTTCATCCTGGGAATATAAATCGGAGTTGGATCAACGGAATATATGATTCTCATAGTTATGATTGTGGCTCCATACAAAAATCATGTTTTCAAACTTTTTCTGAATTTTCTGACACTCTTTTCCGATTGTCTCTAATTTTTATTCTGAGAACTTTTTTGGAATAACAAGAAACGAAATAAAGAAAACTATTCAGCTATTTATTATTTGAGTCGTGAATTGCTGTCTTAAGATCGTACAAAAATCTCATACAATAAGCAATTTCTCAATAATCTAAAATACGAGAAATCAGTTCCTCCGTTCGTAAGTGGTGCTGCTAACAGTGAAGAGCGTTTAAATTTTATATATAATTACCTGCGACCGCGACTTCGTTCGCTTAATATAAAACATATTTTGTTATACCTCTAACATAATACTTATTTTCTAGATGTCTGGGTGCAGTTCGTCCTTCTCTGTACTACTAACAACGTGTATGAAAAAATTCATAAAGCAGATGAAAAATTATAAAGAAAATAACATCTCCGCACTCCACAGATCACATTGCTGACAAATATAATGCAATGTAGGGAACTGATGTAGTATTAAATTATGTGTTATTTCAATTTAAAATGTAAAATCTATTAATATTTTTTCTGGGAACAAATATAAAAAAGTGTCTGTAAAATACCGGATGTAGCCTTAGTTAAGCGTTCTTTATTATTACCCATCTATAAAAAATAAATAATGTTCACTCAGTGATCAAAATTTGAACATGTAATGTTATTATTTGAGTTTTGAGGAATTTATTGATAAATTGGAAAAAAGCTGTTACCGCAGATTTATTTTGATGATAACATTAAAGTTCCTTAATAATTACTAAACAAAAAAAGAAAGTCGCTTGACAAACAGAGGAGGCAAAAATCTACCGATAGGTTCTGTTTTTTGCTATTTATACGTAGATTATAAAGAATAAAGGAAAATTTTGTAGTAGTTTATATGTAAATTTACTTTTAACAAGAATATAGATAGTTTCAACATCTACTACATTTAATTCTTATGTTGCACTAGCGCCAATGTAGTAATTTATTTAATTTTAAACTTATGATTTTTGTTGGAATATTTGTTATATTAAAAACTCATAGGCAATTCTTCATCCTCATTTGCATATTGCTGCATACGTACAACATTTAGAAGGTGAATTATCAACTTTCAGTGTAGGTAACAGTATGTAGATATTGCCAAAACGTTATGGAGTTAACAACGGAAGTAGAGGGATGCACGCCACCTGTTGATCTACAGGTGTATATAAATCATTGACGCTCAGTATGAAAGACAGAGTTAAAACTACAAGTCTTCCAGAATAAATTCATTCGCACAATGGTCCAAGCCCCGCCTTACGCCCGCAACATAGATCTCCACAAGGATATGAATCTCCCTTCCATATACACTTACATACGCGAACTCACCAAGAAGTTCTTTGAAAACGCCGAAGCTCATTCGAATCCCGAAATAGTAGAAGCAGTCAACTATACTGCAAATCCTCAAGCCATTTGGTTCGCACGCCGGCCACGAAACTGCTTCACCGATCCCGTAGACGACATCACTAGGGAAAACGCGCTCCTTCCTGCCGTCTCTTCAAACCGTTCGTGTCCGCGCACACGCCCGCATAACCGCAGGTCTCGCCGCCGAGGCCTTACGGTTAATTTCACTCCCGCACATCCGCCGCGGCCTCCCTCTGCAGACGCTCGAGCCTAGGTCCGATCCTCCGGAAAGGAGCCCTCGAGCGACTCTGCTCGCGCGATACAGTGACACTCTACAACACTGAGAGTAAAACATCACACTGCATACCACCCGTGCTCACCCACACGCTAAGTACACGGTTCTGTAAGGGACCAAAAACCTGTGGCCCTGCCAGTTGTTTGGCACTTTTTTATTATTATTGGATGGATTTTTGGTTACTTTTGATGTTATTCTTTACCTTTAAAGTTCAATTAATAAAATTCTAATTTATTTCAGATAATACAAGCACCAGAATACTAGTTGGACCACGGTAGTTCACGGTCGTTTTGATGCGAAGACTACGTCTTTCCAACTCCGACTAATCAAACGTAAAAAAGTACAGTACAATCCACTCCACCGACTTCCTTGCCTCTCTTAACAATTAGTATTTTTAACACCTAACAAATTAGTATTTTATCTGAAGGCCTACTCCAGTAGGCCAGCTCCTATTATTTTATAATATTTTTTATCTTCCGGCAGCAGTTCATACCAAGGGCCAGCCACAACGGCACCCTTGTGCTCGCTGCCTCTGGGCTGAGTGCCCTCAGCATTCGCCCCAAGAAGTCCTGCCAAGCTGTAAAAGCCCCCTCGGCCAACAGCGCATGTCTTGTCAAAAAAAAAAAAAAAAAAAATGAATGACAGAGTGTGTTCAAGTGTCTTTGTACGAAGATCAGTAATTTTCTCGGTTGGCGTGTCTGTCTATTCTGTTCTTTTCTGTCTAGGGTTGTTAGGTAGGTAAGTCGGTTCTAATCTTCGGTCTGTCGTGTGTAGGTAGACAGATAGGCAGGCTGGTTGGTTATTATTCATTTTATTTTCCGAACTAATCTTATTTCGCTGCTTGACAGTTGAACACAATCTCTTATATATCCTTGTTGTGTATTAGTATTTTAAGTGCGGATACTGTAAATAATTTATAATAGTAATGTGTAAAATTGTAATGTGTAAGTTACTTATAAGTACGATAAGTATAGAAATAAGCACAGTTAGATCTAAGTAATATTTTATTAATATGTATGTATTAATTGTTTTTGCGTGTTGTTGCATGTTTAGTGTGATGTATGTTATACGTAGTTGTGGTTTTTATATTTGTTTGTAGCGTAGTGTATATATTAGTGCATGCGCGGATGTCTTGTTTTATCAATGATTTTTTTAATTGTTATACCAGCGGCACGTCATACATGTTCTATGGGTACTTGCGGTGTATCAATGTGCGAATGTATTACATATCTTTGGTTTCTTTTGCAGCTCTCGCGTCGGGGTCTCACTGCAAACGCAGAGGACATCTAGAGGATATCTACTTAAATCGGCGCTTGTTTTGCACAAATAACTCGTACAGCTGGCGGCTTTGCGTACCAACTAGGCCGTATGGTGCATGGGTGAGTGCGATGTATTATTAGTTTTTTATAGTGGGTTTTGATATTAGTTGTTTTAAGCACCTCTTTTATAATATTTTAGTGCATCACTTTAAATAGTTATTATGACTGAATCGTTTTTAAGTTTAATGCGTTTAGCAGTATTTTGTACAAACTGTTTCATTGCCGTATCCGCAATGTACTCTTGATATTTTTTTTATTACATTACATTTGTAGTTTGCACTTATACCAGGATACTACTTAGTGCAATAGGGGATGTTTTTATTTATTTACTTTTATATACAATTTGTATACAAGGTGGATTTAATGCCTGTGGCATTCTCTACCAATCAACCTTGGGGTTGTACAAAGATTATGCAAAGTAGGTGCAATAGACAACAGAAGTTTTATTACATACTGACTAGAATAATTGAGGTAAAATTATTAAATATCATAGATGAAGTGATTTTTTTATCTCACTTGATGTGTTTGACGTATGGTCCGTTGTTATCCAGCGTTGTATGTGTAGGTGGGGAGAACCTTCATCTCCAACTCCCATTGCGTGCGCCGAGGGCATCAATCTATACATACCGGTGTCCCGTAGCCGGGGACACTGTGCACAACTATATCGTCTAGCTGACGGATCTTCGTGTACTCAGGTGCGGTGATACATAGATTTAAGATGCGATTATACATTACATTTAAGTGCGGTCATAAGTTAGATTTAAGGTGCGGTCATAAGTTAGATTTAAGGTGCGGTCATAAGTTAGATTTAAGGTGCGGTCATACGTTAAATTTAAGATGCGGAGGTACGTTAGATTTAAGATGCGGTGATACGTTTAGATTTAAGATGCGGTGTTACGTTTAAATTTAAGATGCGGTGATACGTTAGATTTAAGATGCGGTCATACGTTATATTTAAGATGCGGCCATACGTTAGATTTAAGATGCGGTTATACGTTAGATCTAAGATGCGGTGATACGTTTAGATTTTAGATGCGGTTATACGTTACAATTTAAGATGCGGTGATACGTTTAGATTTTAGATGCGGTAAATGTTTATTTCTGTTATACTTGATTATACCCTTTTACACTCGACACTCTTACACTTTTAGACAAACATGACACGCTGATTATCAGTATCACAGAGATAAGTAGTAATTTCATTAACTAGCAAAGATTAATTGGACCTCTGTATCTCGAATTATAATTACAATCTTTTGACGAGCGTACAGGTGTCGGTGTATCATTCTGGGTACTTATTGTCGTTATGACTATCAGAAGTAGATAGCTTTAGTTTAAAACGGTTTAAAACGGAGAAGTAACTCGAAAAAGAATAGAATTTGTGATCCCTTTACCTTAGGTATTGATGTAGAGCCACCGAAAAATTATATAGGAAAAAATGACCTCTTTAAATACATTCTTAAATATAAGTATAATGATTTTTTAACTCAAATTAATTAATGTTACGTAGCATTTCACTTGGGAATAAAAGGATGTTTAAGTCTATAACGAAATCCTTCATAAGTTGAAAACTCTTGCCTTCAATGGTTTGTCATCAAGTTCGACTTACAGAAGTTCTACTATATCATATATTGGTTAAAATTGCTAAAATATTTTTTGAATGGAGAAATACAACGCCATTTTCTAAAATCTACAAATATAAAATTATCATTTTTTATAAGTAATGAGTTTTTACTTTTTTTGGTTTTTAATATTTTTAAGGTTTTCTGCAATTATATATTTTTTAATGTTTATTTCCTTACAAACCTTCTAGAAAGTATCATAACACTTTAAAAACGATGATTTATAAGAATGAAATCTGTTTAGTGGGTGTGAATTTTAGCGAGACTAACTAACGGCGATCCTTTTTTATATATACATAGATTCCTCACAGTCGTCTGTCTCATTAACTCAATGACTTTTTATATTATGAGATTTGAAACAATATTTGCAAAGTAATCATGACAATGTCCGACCGAAGTGAAAAACTTAAACTTAACTTAACTTTGATATTAAATTAAAACTTGTAAATCAGTACTGTTTACAGCGTAATAAGTTATAATAGGAATAGATATAGTGTTATCGTTGGCTCGTCACGTGACCATGTCGATGATGACTTACATGAATTTACTTTCTATCCAAACCTTCTTATAGAAGTTTTCACTTCAAAAATGTTGGCTATATTTTCTTTTATAATTGCTTTGACAATTACCAATAGGATAAAAAAATAATTATACGATTTGGTGCAGTCGTTCGTAAGTTATGCGCGTTCATACATTACGGCAATTCATATTTTATATTTACAGATTTTTTAATGTTCCGAATTTAGCGAAATCGTTCCCTCTGTTCACGCATGATGCGATAACCGAGGGAAATAAAGTTTAATTTTTATATATATAGATTACATGAGGCTCGAATGTATTTTTCAAATATTTAAAGATTCGGTAGACGTCTCATATTTTTCAGCATTTAATAATTTAGTGCTATCTATCGGCTAACTCCAGAGTTTATTTCATATCATATCTATTTATAAATATACTTAGTTATTTCAGCATTTCTAATGTATGTGTCATCTATTTGAAAGCGGTTCGCCGAGTGCGAGATGGGTGCTCCGAGTTGAGCTCTCGCGATCGCTTTGCTGTCACTTTCGCGGACATAACATGTTCGCATAAAGAGACGACCGAGTTCCATCCGCCTTCACTGTCGACCATCACTTTGGCGACGGCCTCGAGCAAGAGAGCAGTTCCTACTGCCGCGGTCAGAATGCTACGTTCCGAGTCCTACGCGGGAAGCAAGAGGTATACCAGAAAAATGTCTCTATAATCTACTAAAAAATCTTGGCCTGTCTATGACTGTAGTAAGTTCTATATAAAAATGTGTCTCTAAAACTGCGTGTGCTGGTTCTTGCCAAATATGTCTGAGCAATCAGAGAACCTTAAACCTACATTCGTGTCACAAGTGTCGGGCACTGTTCGGAGTTTCCTTCTCTACCACAGGATGGAACCGGCACCTGCAAGGCGAATCCATGGATAGCTAAGAAGTTCGTCTCTCTTCTCAAAGCTGTTATAAAATCCTTTTTTGTGGTGAGGAATTTACTGATTTTTTTACGTAATGGTTTTATAAGAATATTATTGGGAATAAACATTTTATCTCTTATGAAAATATATTTTTTGTAACAAGTTTTTTAAGCGCAAAGACAATAAATATTTACCTCATTTTCGTGCGTTTTATACGTACACAAAATACTTTGATATGCCTCTTCATATATAGTAGTAGCAATTACGTCAACGTAAATCATTTTACCTGTATTATAATATAGCTTAATCGAATATTAAAGTTTTCAAAAAATTCCATTTAAATGTGATAATATGAATGTATGTAGAAGTGAGTTAACACTGACTTTCTAGTTGTGGTGTTTCCAAACCTACATGAAATTAGGTTTAAATTTAGGCATACGCATTCCTTTTACAATGTAGACTTCAACTGAGGACCGATTGCAACGTAAAAATTGTTCGGGAGTGGCATCTAGTTGCAATTCGCTTTGCAAAAAATAAGGTAGTCAAATATGCAATAAATAATTAGAACCTCTTATTATCGTTAATCAATTATTTATTGATTTAGTTATTTATTTAAGATAGCCAGAGATAAATACATTTATATTAAATTATGTCTGCCACAATATACGCTTTGTACACGTATGAAATCAGTACAAAAATACAAAAAAAGGTCACCTGTGAGAAATTTTAAATTTAATTTAACTACAACAAAACACACAAAACGATAATCTTAAATCAAAAGGAGGGCCGTATAAAAAACCGGTTTTTTATATAACAGGAAAAGTTTGTGTCTTTGCTTATTAGTTTTAACGAGCTAATCGTAGGAACTACAATTAATGATTATTAATATTTAACATAAAGCTACCACTAATAGGAGTAAAACTGTATTGAAAAAGTTACAAGAACGGGCAAAAATGATATAGTTTTTAGTCCAACGCGAACAACGTCGGCACAGCTACTTATGTCATCATATCACAGTTAAAAAATATACATATTTATCTTTTATAACACCACGAATAAATTGTACTCCGATCAAAGGTAGTGCCAAGAGAGGTATTTAAAATTCATTTTCATATTGTATATTTATGCTTCCCCTTCCAGCCTGGGGGGACTGAGAGGAGTATATGGGACTCACCCGGCGCTAAGCACTGGGAATACTCACTAGAACCCTACGGTCGTTTGTCGCCTTCCAGGCGCGACACGAGTCCGTGCATGCGATCACCGCGTCAACTCAGATCACCGTGTCATCTCAGGTCACTGTCATATCTAACTATCTACTTAAAAAAATAATTTTATGCAATGGTAAATATGGTAATCCCATTTATTATCGTGGAAATCATCACACAATTAAAAAAAGAAAACTATCTGCGCCTATCAGAAATATATATTCATTTCTGCGACATAATTAATTTTCACTACATATTATTTTACTATTAGTTGAATAGCAAAAATGTGTACTTGAGCATATAATACATTTGATTGTGGTTTTAATTTCTCGTAGGAGCTGACTGCGGAAGGGCTCTTAAAAATCCAAGTGTCTCCATGTCGACAGCTAATTGTTAATTTTTCGAAAAAGATATAAAATACAGCTGCAGAATAATATATGGTTTCATGTGTAATATAATGAAAAATTGCATTTATTTACTATCACTTCTATTTTATTGTCGCTTCTTCATCATCTATATTTCGAACCACCACCAGGTTAGTGAGATTTTAGTGAGTGTAAGTTTTCTCTAGACGAACTTTTGAACAAAATTTATTATGATTGTCACCCACACAAAAAATAGTGGAAGCAAAACTTATCAAAATATACGGTCACGACATTGTAATTGCTATCACTATCAATAAGGCTCTTGTAGTTAATGTTCATAAGACGGTTTATATATTATTAAAGGAAACGTGAAACTACCAAAAATCGACAACAAAATTGAAGAACGTCGCCGAATTGTAAAGACAGCTAGAGTAATCGTTTTGGCTAAAACGCGTATTAAGATAATTTTGCAAAAAACTATTGAATTTAGCAAAAGATTATTACAAAATTAAATTAAAGTTTCTCTAATTTCATTTATTACATATCCGTATCCAACATAAAATGACTAGTTAAGCATATATCCTCAAAAAATTAGATTTCGGTGAAATTTTAGCAATATGGTGGTGCGAGAGATTCGATTCTAAAAACTATAACAAATTAGGTCAATGTTCCATTTGTAGATATTGATGTGTTCAGTATTTCCGAATTGTGAGCGTATTATTGCAATGAAAACTTATTTAGGCGCGCTGAACTCTGTGGTTATTGAATGAGTCTGAGCCTGGAACACGGCCTTGTGACGTTAATTCGGATAAACCCCACAACAGACGGAGCTATAAGATGTATTAATATAAATTATAGCAAGGTATATTACAGAATATATTCTATAGTAATCGGCGAGCGGCCACAGACGCAGTTTATAACTTATATTTTTGTTACGTCACCAAAATATGTCAACATATATAGCACGACATACTTTGGTATAGTAAGACATATTAACGTATTTTTTTATATATTTCTAGAACAAGAGAGTGTAATTTTTCGTCTTTCATTAGTGTGCGCTGTGTACATAACTATTTAAATATTTAAAATTAGAACGTCTTTTATTAAGAATGTAGCACAAATACGTGTTTATGCAACGACGGCCGCAGAGTTAATAGGTGTAAAAATATATATTACAACATAGTCGTCATCTGTGGCAACTTGCTATAACGTGATATATAGCTTACTAAGTATATTAATTTATATTACAGCTTCGTCGGTTGTGGGTTTTAAATTGGCTTAAGACAATTAAGGCAGCGAGAGAGATACGTATAGTCAACGCGTTGCTGCTACACTCCCTTATAGCATCAGACGTAATCAGTATGTGCTTGTCCAGGCATTACTGTGTAACGACTGGAAATGTTTTCATGAAATTCAACCGACACACATTTTATTGAATTAATTACAGTTTTAATTACTATTCTAATCCTAACTGGAATATCTCCAGTCCAATATTTGTCTTCAGATAATCTTCCTGAACACTTTCAATCGGATTCGGGTATTTTTGTAATAACGTCCTTCCATTGCAATCTAATAAACGTTCCATTATTAAATACGAGATATAGTCAAAGTAATTTACTCGTTTACCAAATCATGTTTATCATATAATTGCAACTCCGTGTTTATTTATATATTAATGAAAATTTTAAAGCAATCCTTTTCACTTCCTAGGAATCTTCGAGAAGCACATTCTCAACCCAAGTAATATATTTCAATTTATTCTTTGTTTATTTTGCACCGTTTACTTTATATTTTTTAAACGGGCCTTTGTTTCGGATTTGCTTATCGTTTTTCGAGAGCCATGATGCCCCATTTTTATTTTTTTAAATGATGCGTCCCTAGGAATGTTTGCGCTACCAGTAGCGGACTTACCAGTAGGCTGAGTAGGTTGGAGCCTAGGGCGACAGATTTTAGAGGCGGCAAATTTGGAGTATTTTTGCTTTGTTATTTTAGTAACTGAAATTATTCATACTTATATATTATATATATATATATATATATATATATATATATATATATATATATATATATATATATATATATATATATACACAAACATTGCTAGATAATATAAGTCACCACTTGGAATCTAAGTCTTATATCGATTTTTACTTAAATTTACGTTGTCCTATGTGGAATATAATTGTAGAGGTAGGTACGGACGGCAAAGTGTAAATCCGCCACTGCCTGTAATATTAGCATGGTATTAATAATAGGGATGGACAGAATGGTTTGAACCGAATAAGAACTTCGGCTGAACATTTGGTTTACTTAAGGAGGAGCGAGGATATTCCAAATTCAGGCAGGGTCAAAGAAGTCCTCACCATCCCCCATTCAAATAATTATACATAGAACGATGTGAAGCTGCAACCAGGAACGCTAGTCCATAGCAAAAAAGTTGAATTTTTGTTTACATTTAACGTCTATTTAATTATACAAAGATTTATAAAAGTCTTTAAATTTTCTTTTATCACATTCCAAGTTAAGGTTTACTATATATCCTAACTATAATAAATTACCTTGGGTATAGAATTTTTATTTTACTGTTATGGTAGATATGATTGATAGAAATTAGAATAGTATTTTCAGTCGAAATAGTGCAAATAGGTATTTTAATTTTTTCTTGCACCGAATATTCGCCATTTGCGGAAATTCGGTCAAACTAAAGCGATGATAGCTCAGTGGTAGTGTGTACGAGTTCGACACTTCAACATCGTGAGGAAACCATAGCATGGCGGTACGGCTTTTCTAATGCCTGCCTGGCTAGCAACCACCCTTAAGTTGTAAACCTGCCGTCAAATACCAATAGGTGTGTTCCGGCAGCTGCACTTGAGGGCCAGTTGCTCCACAGGTGTAGCGTGTCTACCAACTTGGGCCGTATCCTCACTTAAGATCAGGTGAGATTATGGCCACCACGCTACTAAACCTTAAGTATAAAAAAAAACAACGGCCCATTCCTATTTTTTCACTTCATGCTTACAAATAAAAACTTGTTTATTCCGTTATGCTAATAATGTATTAAAAGTTAATTATGCAATATTATTTTGACTTGTTTACCGGAAACTTGACTTCATAGTGTTCATTAATGTTAAATAATACGTGTCATTCACGCGATATAATGTATAATGTATTTTGTGTATACATATACTTCTACAAACAATAGTTTAAACTGAAAATAATTCAGTTATTTTATTCCGACGTTTTCACTATTATATATAATACATCCACCAGCTGTGTTTTGCTCGCATGCATAGAAAATTTTACTTAATCATTTTTGCTCGTTTTTGTAAAAATGTTTAATCCAGCTTTGCTCCTAATGGTGGTAGCGTGATGTTAAAGACCCTAAAGACTTCCACAATGATCTCTCTATAAAATAATAACAAAAAAACAAATCAGACTGGTACTTCCTAAAATTAACGCATTCAAACAAATTTTACTACTTAATAATATAAATATATATTTGAAAATAATTCTATATGAAAATAGGTACAGATAAATCAATCCAGTACCTTTTCTCCTGTGTTTGTCAATAATTTTTTTGCTTTTCGTTAGGTTGCTATTGCCGAGTTTTATTGAGGTATTTCCACCACCAGCGCCGCTCTGTACGTCTGTACTGGGGGACCTTGCCAAGTACAAGCATTGCCTGATTTACCTGCGGAAGGACAAGAACTCGCGGGTCGGTACCGTGGCCCGTTCAGGACGTACAGGCGCATCTCAACGAAGAATAGACATTCCGAAGCAGTATATTGGTGAATCAACAGCAGCCACGCTGATGGCACTATTCCACATCCCGGCCTGCGAAAAGCCTTCTCAGAGTAGAAGACGCCAGTTTTTATGAAATAGGGGCAAACGAGCTAGGGGTACACGGGATGCTAAGTGATCACCACCACCCACGGACACCTACGCCACCTGAGGAATTCCTGGATCCCCATTCATGCAGATGGTGAGGATTGTATTTAGGTTTATGGTACGATGTGCGGTAGTGGAATCCAGGAACAGGTATGAATCTGAACAATTACTCGGAACACTCCCCATGGGAAATTCTATAGAAAATACAAAGAGATCCCCCCACCTTTCATCGCAATGCTAGTGGATCAAGTCGATAGGAAAAAAACTTGGTTATTGACAATGGATGAAGCTGGTACTGGGGCGCCCCTGTTCAAAGATGAGAGCTATTAAAAGCGTCCCATCGTCACGCAAGACAACTGACCAAGACGCTTATGCATGCCCTCACGCCGTTGTACCAGGATGATTTGCACTCTACCCGCGGCGTTCTCTTCGAGTTCATTCTGTTGATTAATCAAGAGTAGCCAGCCACTTCTAGACGGTAGTAAACACCAGACCAACTGCACTCTGCAGTTTGAATATGTCTACCACTAGACTGTATCACACCAAACAGAGCATACAGTACGTGCACACTGGCCAAAAAGACACACCTTTTGCGGCACATTGTAGTTTGCCGAGTTTATTCGACGCAAGGCACTCCAGACAAGCCATTCATCAGAGATTCTGCTTAGTGGTAGCATCACCGAAGGGCCGTAAGTTTTATAGTTTACTATTATCAACACTCTTTTCCATATCTTGATGTTTATGCTGTAAATCATTATTGGAAATGGTTTATAGTGAATTTATGGTTATAATTTTGCTCCTTATATTTATTGTACTTGTTCCTTCATACTTAGATTTCATCGTGTTATTATTATTGATTTCATTATTTTATTTTAAATTACGCGGCTTCTGATTGATAAAAGTATAAAAATAGAAACACTTCGTTCTCTCCTTTACAAGAATTTGATAAATTCTTCAATATTGATTATGAACGAATGTCGACCAGTGGGCGAACTCTACTCCATTTAAATACATAGTTAATAATATACGTTTAATTATACAACCACCCAATTATTAGATATTATTATAGAATGTTGTAGATATCACTCGTAGAGCTGCAATCGAACGCATCTAAATTCAAGGTCGACCAGAGTAGTATATCGCAACCATTTTGAGAGTATTTTTATATCGCGGAGATTTTTAATTTGTCTGTTCCGCAATTATTTTCAAGTTGTACGATAAACTGGTTGCTACTAAAACGAGTAACTGTGTAAATACGTTAGTCAAGATTTATAAAATACTACAAAAAGAAAAAAATAAGCGATGATAGCTCAGTGGTAGCGGACGGTACGGACGCCGAGTCAATAGCCTTGAGTTTGTATCACTGCAATGTGTTTGAGTTTTCGTTGAAGTAAAACATTGTGATGAAGCCATAGCATGGTGGTAGGGGTTTTTTCTAATTCCCATCAGGCTGACTACCACCCTCAAGTTGAACACCTGCCGTCACATATCTATAAGCGTGTTCCGTCAGTTGCATTTGTTTGCAGCCCTTCTACTAGGCTTAGCATGTTCACCATTTGGTCAGGTGAGATTCTAGCGCTAACCGTATAAAATAAAAATAAAAGGTGTCTGCAAAAATGTTCAATAATTTATTACAAGTCTACGCATTTGCTAACACTGAAACCAGACTAAATCTGTACACAAAATATATTTAAAATCATGAAAGGGGTGCACATTCGTCTATGTAGAGGTAAAATATATGTAACTAGCTGTATTCGCGACTTCGTTCGCGTATAATTAAAAATGATTTAACAATTATTGCCCTTTCTTGTAACTTTTTTGAATTCAGCTTTGCGCCTATTGCTTTTTATGACGATTTTAAATTTGGATCTCTCTGCCTGTTTCATTGTATACGTATCTCTCTGAAACTATTTTATAGTAAGCAAGCTTCTTGGTGGATGTTGGTTTTAAGTTGTCTGTCTGTAAGAGCTGATAACTTGCCTTAAGAAAATCTTAGTTGCGCTTCATGTCTCTATCATATTGGATTGCTAAAAAATAGAAAGTTAAAGATTTTTAAGATTTGTAAATTAATGATGGGCACTGTGTAAGTAATAAAATAAAAACATTCTAGGTATAAATAGAACCTTTTTCATATTAACTCTGTTATAAAAGAAGTAATTACTGTGGTCCTGGTGTTGAAATAAAAAAGGTGATTACCTTAATCGCATCAATAAAAATATATGGCGTAGAACTGGTTTATTTATTTTATCTATATGTAGTTCTATTATTGTTTGTTTAATATGTAGTTGGTTTGTAAAGGCGCTTTTATGAATCCTACCACGGATAGTGTAATGTTTTTAAGGTACCAGGATGGGCCCGTATTATAAAGGAGACAGATATTTCTAGGCCTGAATGTAATAATAAAAAATCTGTATCTATATCCGTACTAATATTATAAATGCGAAAGTGAGTTTGTTACGATTTCACGCCTAAACCGTTGAATGATTACGATGAATTTTGATATAGAGATAGATGGGAACCTAGAGACAGAGATAGGCTACTTTGGGGTAAAGAGAGGGTTAAATTTTGTATGAAACTTTTTTCGCGCCATCCGATTTGATTGACAACATCAAAAGTTTATCAAAATGAAAAGTTTGTTTCAACGCGCTAATCTTAGGAACTAGCAGTCGGATTTCAAAATTTTCGTATTTGATCGAGCAATAATTGAGGAATGCTTTAGGCTATTTAACTTTACGCTAACACAATAAAAGTAAAACTGTATTACAAAAGTTACAAAAAGGAACAAAAATGATTAAATCAAATTTAATTTCATGGGAAGTCGCGGTCCCAGCTAGTTATAAATAGGTAATATAATAAAATATTAATGACTTGTTATTGTATTATAGTAAGTTTTTTATAATAGTAATAAGTTACGTTTAATATTCCAAATTTAGCAAAAAATGAACATGTGCTAATTTTGGCTCTTATATTTTTCTATTTATATGATAGTAGCTGTACCTGCGACTCCGTACGCGTGGAACTCGTTTTTGTAACTTTGTTTCAATACAACTTTACTCCTATTGTGATGTTAAATAGCTCAAAGATTCCTTCAATAATTGCTCTATCGAATACAAAACTAATTTATTCTATCGGTACGGTAGTTCCTAAAATTAGTGTGTTCATACCAACAAACATATAAGCAGACAACCTTTTTCACTATATAATACCAATATATAGATTGATGATTGCTTTATTGTTACAAGCCCTAAAATCAACATATGCAGCCAAATATCTTATAACTTTCAAGAAGCCAATATTATTTGCGATTACTTTAAAATCTCACGTAGTATACGTCAAATTTGTTGATTGACAATAATTGTTACGTCCCACTCAATAACATTTTTTTTCTGTGGTTTATCGGTCGGTTATATTTATAGCGATATTTTTTTAAACCTGACTGGTAGTTCCTAAGATTAGCGCGTTCAAACAAACACAATTTTTGCGCTTTATAATATGAATATAAATATGTTCTATTTAAGTTTATAGATTTCTGGTGATATGAAAGTTTTTCAAGTTTGACGAACTATTTTATCGTATCGTACTTAATATATGCAATAATGTTAAATTTATTTGACTACAATTCCAAAAATGAAAAAACAATTATAAACACTTGACTTTTCAAGGTAACATAAATACAACCAGTGTCTCTCAAATTATGTAATCTTGCACCTCAGATAATAATAATAAGATATTTATTGCAAATGTTATTGCGATCGGTAAACAATCGCAGTTTGTATTACTTTTGCATACGTGTAGAGTATAATTAAGCCTAACTAATGTTCTAAATGTGACTAAACTCTGTCTTTTAGACTTTTACGCCTAGGTCGCTGAGGTGTTAGCTCAGTTGGTAGTGTTTACGGATGCTGCGTCAATAGCCGAGAGTTCGAACCCCTGTAATGTAAGTGACAGCACGCCCTCATTATGATGACACTTATAATTACTGGAATAGTGTGCTCACGCATTGTACGCAAACATTATTAATATAGATTTTTTTGTATAATACCTAAAGAGTCAGTTTCGCCGATAGGGTTAGCGTGTCCACTATCTTGAGGCCACAGTGCCACTTGACTCAGCCTCGGATCTAGGACTTTTTCGAACCGGGGAAAATCTTGACAGTAGCGCCCACTCTCCAGTGTGTGAGGTCAATTGTTAAAAAACTCACAAATATCACAAACCTGTGCCCTGTGAAACTGCCGCCAGGGAAAATGGCACCCTACCTAGGTCCGGCGCTGACTTCCAATGAGAATATGGTAATAACGCTATACATATAAAAAACAAAAAAAAATTTAGCTGAATTTTGATATAGATATAGATGGAATCTTGAAAAAGGCTACCTTTTGTCTAAAAATTAAATTTAACCAGGTCATATAGGAGATAAAATTCTGTATAGAGGCGCCTTCATTTTTTACATCAGAGATATTTAAATATATAATTATGCTTATAACAAGAAAAAAAAAATGTTCCGTGTTGTTGAAAAATCAGATCTCAAGGTAGTACGATAGGAAGTTATTTAATTTGTTTAAGTTCCCGTAAATATAGTCACGGGTAAAACGTTCACAACACGGGTCCAATTTTAGAGAACTTTCAGTTAGTGCGGTTGAGGTCGAATCAACCCAAACGTAAACACTTTTACAATACCTTAGTACCTCTTTTACCTCAGTTTTACCTATTTGCGTCAATGGTCTATTAATTTGACCAGGTACGTGGGAAATTCTCGGTTTTGTAATAAAATCACTTATGTATTTAATGTTTTAACTAACCCTAGCATCCCTCGGGGTTTTGACCTTTAGTTTAAGAGAAAATACAAATAATATTGAACTGGTGACGTGAACGAATTTATAACGATGAATGTCAATTAAGTTCCGCAAGTCTATAGGTGTTGTGAAGTAAATCGTGAATATGTTGCACATAGGTTCTATCTAATGTACATAATCACAGAACAATAATAAATTAAGGTGTAATTTGTTTTCACTTAGTAATTTTATTTTATTCATCGCTCAGTATTCAGTGATTCCGAATTAGTAAACAAATTTTTATTTCCTAACATTAACCTTCTATTACAATGTTTTTTTATGTTTATAGGTTTAGCTTTATGGCTACATTCTCACCGGAAGTCAAGTCAGCGCCGGACTTGGGGGTGTGGGCAAATCTGGGTATTTGTTCACGTGCTGTTAAGTGATAATGTGGCCCAACCTGTCGAACATGCTAAACCTGTGGAGGGTCTGACTTTCAAGTGCAACTGTAGGAACACATCTGTAGGTGTTTCTACATCTGTATCATCATATCTACAATTGTAGGAACACATCTATAGGAACACATCGCAAATTTGGCGGCAGATTTTGAACTTGAGGGTGGTAGCCAGGCGGGCCTTAAAAAAATCTTACCACTGTTATGGTTTCATCAGAATGTCGATCAATCTCTCGCACCCCGAATGCGGGTTGTAAGGACCAAGAAAATGAGCTCTTACAGTTCTCAGTCATTTCATTGGTTATACTTATTTTTTCGTCGCGCAGAGCATACACGACGTCCTTATCAACACTCCATCTTTCGTATATCAAACGAATATGGACAAGCACAAGCACTTATACTCAGCATTCTTGCACTCTTAAACTCATTATTTTCTTAAGAACCTACTCTATTTGGTTAGTCATATTCGCGATTTTTTTATTTTCGCACACTCTGGCAGCAGCTGAAGCCGAGGATCGGTCCCTCTGGCACCCATACGCCCGGTGCCTCGAGGCTGAAAGCTATAAGAATTCACCTCAAAAAGCTCGGCGAAGCTGTAAAAATTCCTCAGGCTTACAGCCTGTCCTTTTGAAAAAAAAAAGTTCGTTAGAGGCCTATTTTGAACTGAAATTTTTGTTTTTATACCAATGAATTAAGTATTTGAAGATAAAGAAAACTATATTTTTTTATTGTATGTCTTATGGTTGAGTGTAGAGAGCTCTCGCACCAGAAAGAAAATAAGAGTTCTGTGCGCCACACCAGCGTAAAGTCACTGTGAGGCAGTTTTTGACATCAGCCACAGTGAACATATTTATTTAGTGAATTGACGATTGATTGATTATACTTATTCTATACACAATATGCATGCATACGATCTGTTAGCTTGCGAGGCCAGCCAGTGTATACACATCTGATGAGAGTTTTGGAGGATGGCATGACTATAGCATGGTCTAGAGATGTATTGTCGATTTCTCCCTAGTCATCGTTTATTCATATTCTATATTCATATTAAAAGCGGAAACGCTTTTTTGTTTATTTTAATGTGCTAATTTTAGAAGCAGCTAGTTAAATTACAAAAAATATATTTGATTTTAAAGATCTATCATTGAGGAAGGTTTTAGGACCAATAGAAGAAAACCTGTATTGAAAAAGTTACAAGGACGGACAAAACATTTTTTTTTCACGCAGGTGAATTCACAGGCACAACTAGTGCAACTATAAAGTAGAGAAATTAAGTATAAACTAATATTGATAGCTATATATATGAATACCATTCGTGTGGGTTTTCCTAATATTAGCGCGTTCAAACAAATAAGCAGATTTTTCCACTTTATAATATTACTATAGTCATATTTTATTAATAACTAGTTGTACCCGGCTTGCGTTGCAGCCGTTTCCTTCTGCGAGCGTATTCAGGTCTACACGTCAAAGTTCCACCAAAAATCAATGAATAATTTAAAAACGCATAGAGGACAATCACTCGAAACATTCATTTATGATCGGGCCAACATTCAAGCCGGTTTACCATTAGGTATACTTAAAATAATTTGTCTTGCCACGCAAAAAAAAGTAGATTCCAATCTTACAGACTTGGTAAAGTTCCTACAATTCAACCAGTTCCTTTGTTTGTTAATTATATTTAAATTTTGAGTTGTTATTGTAATGTAAAGTTACTAGCTGTACCCGCGACTTCATTCGTTTTTTGTAACTTTGTTTAAATACAACTTTCCTCCTGTTGGTAGTAGCGTGATGTTAAATAGCCCAAAGCCTTCCTCAATGATTACTCTATCTAATACAAATATTTTATTTATTTATCGGTATGGTAGTTCTTAAGGTTAGCGCGTGCAAACAAAGTTTTCAGCTTTATAATATCAATATAGATATACATACATAACACATAATCTTATATTTTAGCCAAGCCCTGCACTCGTCAGTGATACAATCTTTTTCTTGTTTGTTTGAGGTAAATTGTTTTATTGCGGTACACTTTAGAGTCAGAATTATAAAAAATATTATCATATGTATTTTTATAACAAGTTTTTTTTAATAGTGTATTTGAAGATCGTAAGTTGGATGTTTAATTTTTTGTCGGTTAATGATCGGTACACTTTTAGATGAAGCGATATTGGCTCTTTTTTTGCGTCAATGGACGTGAGTTCGGATCCCTGCAATGAATCTGAGATCGCGATGAAGAAAAATATAAAGTGAAACCATAGCATGCTGGCAGACCTTTTTCTAATGCCCATCTGGCTAGCTACCAGCCTCAAGTTATATGCCATTATATACCTATGGGTGTGTATGACAGTTGCACTTGAGTGCCAGTCCCTCCACTATACTTAACATAACACCAGATGAGATCAAAAACGCTAAATCTATAAGATAAAATAAATAGACGTACATATATGCCTATTGTAAGAATTCACAGTAGAGAGGTCTTGAAAAATTAATGTACTTATTACCATTTTCAATATAAATAAATTATAAATTATAATTACTATAGCATATTTCCATTGCTGAGTATTTATTGTTGTATGTTTAATTATGTCTTTATACATATAGTTATAATCGGGAAAAAAATATATCGAGCCTTTTCAGGAAACTCAACGTAAGCGCCAAAAACTTAATAATATTTTTTTATTGTGAACTTTTAAAAAATACTCTAATAAGTTCGTAGCAGTATGTTAATAGCCACTATTTTAATACTCCGTCGCTAATTGTTAACAACAAATCATGTTCTTGATAATGATATCATTAATACTTTTGAATTAGAAATCACTTACACAGAATTAGAATTGTCACTAAAGATATTTTTCCTGAAAAGGATCAATATATTTCACTAAATGTCAAGATTCGTAGGACAAGCGTGACGAAAATAATAAATTCAATAAGTAATCACTTACGGCTTGTTAAAATTCGTGTTGGTACAAAATCCTCTGGACAGTACTGAGTATACTAGTTATAGTCGTTTCAGAGACTTCGTTCGTGTGAAACTGAATTTATTTAATCTCGCGGTGACGGTTCATTCAAATTATAATAAGTTTTCATAGAGTTAACCGATTATAATGAAATAAATAGTGAATGTTACATAATATATGCTTCATAATTTGTTTGGCGACGTTTTATCATAAACGTTGTACTTTAGCTGGATGCGTTCACAAACAGACAGATAGACATTGCTAAAATATTATATAAATATTTTTTTTTTACTGATTCTTAGTCATTTGCAATATTTCTTTTCACATAAATCTAAAAAGGCACGTTAAATTTATATTCTTATTATATGTATAGATACAATATGAAGTTAATCAGTGAAACATATACCCATATCTATAAGCAGTTAGTAATGAACTTCCTTAAAGAAACATAGCGTATTTAATTTATAAGATTATATCAATTTAGACGCTAAACAAAACTTGTCCTAGAAGCAATTTCTGGGGTACATGATTCAAGCATCACCGGTATAATAAAATTAAGCTTAGAATATGTCTACTAATACAACACCATTACAATTTTACTAAGGTCTATTTTGAGCACCAAATCGAAGTTTATAATGATTGGAACGAAATTTACAAATACCAAAAAAATAACCCGTGTCATGTCTTGATCTTACTGCTTGTGAATTGTGAAAGGAAATTATTGTATCGTGAATATATGTTAGTTGTAATGAAGAATAATTAAAACAAGTATCTAATGGTAAATTGTCATATCATATTGTACTTTATCAGTTGAAGTGTGAAGTTTACTTCGGTGCGTATTCCCTTATCAGTCAGTACTCAAAGGTCTAGGCGTGCGAAAACAATGTAATATTATTGATGACATAACTTTTTCTATGTTTCGGTTTGTGCGATAAAGTGTTAAATACAGGCCAATTTTAAATCGATTATTGAAGTATATGTGAAGAACGGTCGTAGACTCGCACAGTCCGCATGCAAACCTCGAGTTTGACGCACATATGTCGTTTAAATAAATAGAAGCCGATATAGTTCGGATAAAGTTGATTTTTTTTAAATAAATGTATTTCCATTAATAAAGACGTATACAATTTTAAGAAAAATATATTTTTTTTTATTTATATTCTTTTAAAGTTATATTCAATAAACTGAAAAGTGTTAATAAACATTCAAAAATGGAGAACTCTGTTCGTGCTATTTCGGCTTTGAAACGGAAAAAAGTTACAAGTGACGCGGATCAAGAGGAATTCAGGACTGTGAGTGTAAATATTCCTGCAAAGAATTCAGTGGACATTGAATTCAGTGACATAACTTAAACAGTATCCGAAGGTTTCATATCACGAAGTAAGTATTTATCATGAACATGAAATTCATTAATTTAGTTACATTAAGAAATAGATAGTTTGATCGTTTTAGTTTGGACTTTACTTTATTCCAAAGTTTCATATTTACCGTTACAAATTCCTCCGATATTTTATTTATAATAATTGTAGGTAGATTCGACGGCGCGATCAGTTTTATAAATAACTTTCCACCAGTTGTTTTAATTAGAAACCGTTGTTGTAAATAGATAATTTTGATATACCTTATAGAGATAATAAAAAATCGTTGCCTAATTGAAATTGTGGATTCAAACCTTATACAGGACAATTATTCGTATAATTTGAAAACTTTGAGTCAGGCGGTATTCTGTTTCCGTTAATGTTGTGCTTATAAACGCCTGCACTTGGTATTGGCAAAAATATTTTCATAGTCGGAGTCCACGAAAAACTCTTAGGTTTTTTTTTAATAGTATTAGAATTGTCTTCTAATTATGATCAATATAATTGCTTGAAACTCTTTTAGAACGTTATAGCGTTAAATAAATAAAAAAAACAACAGAGAAAAGAAATATAATGATGTTCGATAATCATACGTCATACACCTATTAAAATCAACAACACAAATTCTGTTATAGTCTAATAAAAATAACTCCAGTTATATTTTGACGTAGATTTGACTTTGTTAACGAGTTAATACATCGTTTTCGAGCTCGCTTACTGGTTGTTATTTTTCACTCAGTGCCACTGCCAATATACTATAAGCGTCACAAAAGTGTATGTCAGATTTTTTTTTAAATTATATTATTCATTTTAGGTTGAGCGATATAAATTACTTTGGTACCTGCCTTTTTGGTTTTTGTAGTAAGAAAAAAATTGGCTGCATATTATTTTAAAAGTAACTCAAATGACTTTTGTTTTTATGATGGGATTTTGATCTGCTCTGTTGGCTCTATTTTATATAATACCAATAAACTCGGCAAACGTTGTCCAGCCTTTCCTAGTAATTGATAATTCGACCTCCGCGTGCCATATCGCGTTCAGGAACACCCTAAAAGCCTTCATCATAATAAAATACATTTATTTGTCAATTTTCATAGTATCTAATCAAGGTTTTAGAGTTTAGTGATTTTAAGTATATATTAAGGAAACAAATACATGGAAATCGGTATCAAAAATTTTACATATAATCTCTGACCTCTATCAGAGGATTATTCCGAAAACTATAAAAGAAAATAATCATTTTTTTTGTATATATTCGTTTAATATATTTTTATGCTGTCAGTAATCGATCAAAGAATATTGTATCGTGTATTGTACCAACAAAAATATGAAGATTTTAGGCTCGGCCATTTATACCCAACGGATCGAAGTTTGTATCATGGCTTTTACCTGCGGCTTCGCTTGTGTTAATATTGATTTTGTGAAACAAATCGGATGACGCAATAAAAAGTTTCATACAACGTTTATCTCTGTCTTTACCCCAATTCCAATAAGTTTTCGCAAGAAAAAGTAGCCTATCACCGTCTCCAGGTTCCCATCTTTCTCTATACCAAAATCCATCATACTCGATTCAGCGGCTTTAGGCGTGAAAGTGTAACAAAAACAAACTCACTTTCGTATTTAGTGAGCATAACTAAACAGCTGATATATTATATGTACATGCAGATATTTCATATCCAAACATACATATCTAACGATTATATTCATTAAAGAATATAGGTCGTAGAAGGGGATCGAACCGGCCACCTCTTGTCTCCGTACTAGGACTTATCACTTACCTACTGCCATTAGCCAAGTGAGCTGTAGAAAAATAAATCCATATGTGCGTTTCAAGCAGGAATCGCACAAAAAAAACTTATAAATGTAAATAGGTTATATGTACATGACCTTTTATCTAAATTTGATGTAACAACACAAAGTTTCAGATCTGTATTATACTTTCCATTATAGTTTCTCGAGTTTGTTTACTCAAATAATATTCCATTCGTACAAATTCACACTCCCGTGCATCTTCCGCGATCCGCTGGCGCCTTGACATATAACTCATGACATATATTCCGATGAAAAATAAAGTAATAAAGAAACACACAGTGATATAGGTGTTTTTTTATAGTTAAGGTTTAGCGTTACGGTGATAATCTAACCTGATCATAAGTAACGATACGGCCCAAGTTGGTAGACACGCTAAATCTGTGGAGGAACTGGCTGCCTTTCACTGGCTTTCAAGTGCCACTGCCGTAACAAACCTATTGGTATTTATCGGCAGATTTTTAACTTGAGGGTTGCAGCTAGCCAGGCTGGAATTAGAAAAAGCCCTACCGCCATGCTATGGGTCCCTCAGGATGTGTTCCTTCACTGAAAGCTCAAGCTCATTGTAGGTGGATTTGAAATCACGTTCTTTGACGTAGAGTCCGTACACATTACCAGTAATATATCATCGATAGGTTGACGTGTTTAAAAAAAAAAGAAACCCAATTAGAAGGTATATGAGCCTAAAAAATACATTAATATTTCTATCGAGAGCACTAACATACAGTGAAATGATTATCTCAAAAATGTAGCTAAATTCGATATTTTTTGTTTATAAAGTATGATTATGAGCAGTTGGTATTGTGTACGAAACGCTGCATGAATGGTAATGAGTCCGAATCCAATGAGCTTGAGCTTTCGATGAAGGAAAACATCGTGATGAAATCATAGCATGGTAGTACGGTTTTTTCTAATACCTGCCTGGCTAGCTTAAACTTCCCTTAAGTTGAACACCTGCCGCCAAATACCTATAGGTATGTTTCGGCAGTAGCAGTCGAGAGCCAGTTCCAAATTAGCCACAGCGTATCCACCATCTTGGACCACATCCTCGTCTAGCATCACATGAAATTGTGGCCATAACGCTAAACATTAACTATAAAAAAAAAACATATAAACCTCTTATAATTTTTATCTAAAAAACAGAAAACTGTATCCACGTTAACCACATTAATGTTGTGTCCACATTAATTTGGCGACCCACTGTATATGGAAATATTGTGACAGTCTCGTATATACGTAACAACGTAACGTATTACAGTAATTCTAGGTGACGAATAAACTATTTAATATCTCTGTTTTTGTTTGATTTGAAATTTAGCTGGGTATTTTATAAATAAAGCAATGCATTTTACTGGCCTCGTAATGCTCGCGAAACGATTTCGCTGAATTCAATCCCGCCTATGACAAACTTTTGTGTTATAAACATAATTATTAGTTGTGTATCAAATCTAGGTATTTAATGTGAATCAAAAATTAATATGTAAAGTGAAAACAATTAAGTTTATGGGTACTGTCTTATATGTTGAAAACCAAAGAAAAAAATTGATACCAATATAAAAAAATATATATCTATGCACTGAATGGTTAACCAATACATATGAACGTAAATTAAGTACTCAAAATGCATAGATAAGCTACTGGTCGGTACTAAAACTTTGAGGAAATTCCTGTAAGTGGGATCAAAAACTATTTTTATTTAGTACAAAAAATTTTCAAACAAAATTAAGATAATCGTTTAAACAACATATTGAATATACTGATTTAAGTAAAAAAGTTTTTTAGTAAAATATACTTTTTAATAGTAATTACAAAGTATGATACTGACATATTATATTTATATGCACTATATACATACACACTGTTTGCGATATATAGTGGATTTGCTGTAGGTACTATTCCAGAACTGGTCATATACTTGTTATTTTTAAATAAAGCAATAATAATTTAAACAGGTGCAAACTGATTCGTGTTTCATGTGAAAAGAAACACTGAATAATTGCATATTAATAGGCTCGTTTACCGTCTGCCTCGAAACCAAGCAAATACAAATAATCGCTAAATTACACTATGAATATACAATGCCATTGTAACATTTAATATGATGAGTTAACCTACATAGCTAGCTTTTAGATTATATTTACAAAGAAAACAATTAACTTTTTTCGTTAAAGTAAAACTTCATAATGAAGGACTTTGAAATTGTGTTCCGCAACCTTTTTGTGTGACGCTCGTCCGTGTAAAGTCTCTAGTCTCGAGGCGACTCAAGGAACGAGAGAGTAATAGTGAAATTACACTTCTATCATGTGGTCTTAGGGCTACATTTTTTTATTCTTTAAAGGTTTAGCTGTTTTGGTCACAATCTCACAGTGTTAAATGGCAAAGTAGTGAAGAGTTGGGCTCTCAAGTTAAACTGTTGGAACACACATGGGTATTTGGTGATAGATTTCCAACTTAAGGACAGCTGGGTGGGCATTAGAAAAAGCCCTTCTACTATTACCCGAGCCATCATTTCGTGTTAGGTATTTCTTGATTATATTCTATTTATAGAACTCTATTTGATTGTACTTACAATAAATACCCATATGTTTAAATCGCTTTTAATTATTTTAAGTTTTGCTGAATTATAAAAAAAGCTGTGTCCGCAGCTCCGTTCGCGTGGGAGCAAAATTTTATGTAATCATTTTTATAAGTAAATGTTATACAGCCTATGTTACTCAGGGCTAATGTAGCATTCTAATAGTGAAAGAATTTTTGAAACCGGTCCAGTAGTTCTTGAGTTTATTCGTTATAAACAAAAATACAAATCTTTCCTGTTTATAATATTACTATAGAAGTATACTACTGTTGTTGATACTTTATTTATGACTAGCACACCTGCGTAATTTCGTCTGCATCACATTTATAAAATTTGAAACAATGATACCTCAGTTGGTATTGTGTGCGGACGCCATTGTGAGGAAACCATATTTCTTAATGTGACTGTTGAACGCAAGAAGTTTTTTTTAATCCGATCGCCAGTTCCTGAGATTGACGCGTACAAGATAAGTTACACTTGTGATTTGAATTATAGCTGCGTCCGCGACTTCGTTCGTATGAAAAAAGTTGACTTAATAATTATTCGTCCGTTTTTGTAGCTTTTTTCAATAAAGCTTTGCTCCTATTGGTGCTAGCGTGATACTATATAGCCTAAACCCGTCATCAATACTTTCTTTATGAAATACAAACAGAATTTTTGAAATCCAAATTGTAGTTCCTAAGATTAGCGTGTTCCAACAAACAAACAAACTTTTCAGCTTTATAATATAGACTCAGAACTATTGCGTTGAAGAGACTAATGAGCTATAGCCGTCCACATATTTTTTAATCTAACCTTGATCACCACGCGTGTGCGGTAACAAGAACAAAATATGTATCACTCACAACGCGAAAAATAAACAATTTTTATCTACATTAATTCATACTCTCCTTATACAAGTACTACAGGTCACACAGACACAGGTCTGCAAGTTTGTTCTGTGGATTTTTTAATAGTTTAACATTTTGGTCATAATCTCACCTGATCTTAAGTGACGATACGGCCTAAGTTGGATACACACGCAAAACCTGTGGAGGGACTGACTGTCAAGTGCAACTGTCAGAACATATTTATTGGTATTTGGTGGCAGATTTTCAACTTAAGGGTGGTAGCTAGCCAGGCGGACATTAGAAAAAGCCTTACCACCATACTATGGTTTCGTCACGATGTATTAGATGAACGCAAAAGGCATCATGTTTCTTGTATCTATTGCATTTTATACTTGTTTCATAATAACATTTATTTATTAAACTGTATTGTATTATATAGATACCTGTATGTATAATAAACTTTTATAAAACTATAAAAATTTAGCTGTGATATTTTCATATCAATTGTAGCCAATTCCATAGTTGTGTAGTCGCGCATCGAGTTCAATGTTCATTGTATTTACAATTATATCGTTATAAGTGAAAACAGGTGTATTATGTATGTGTATTATTGTATTGGAAGTGTAGTATGTACATTTGTATATTTTATATGTATATGTCCACATCCTTATCCTTACTAATTTTATAAATGTGAAAGTGAGTTTGTTTGTTTGTTACGCTTTCTCGTCTAAACCGCTGTATCGATTGTAATTAATTTCGGTATAGAGATAGATGCTATACCCTGGAAACGATTGTAAAACTTATTCCGTCATTCGTTTTGCTTCAAACTTTTAGAATAATTAATACAATTATGCTATCCTTAAAAAGGGGTGAAATGGGTTTGCAAACAATATAGAGAAATTATGTATATCACAAATAATATTCACGAAATTAAAATTTAGCAGGTAGGCGGTTGATACACAGTTCAGATGTAGCGGGAAAAGGTTTTTTTTGTAAAATAATATCTACCTGTATTGATAAACATCCTGAAATAAATAAATTTATAGTATTTAATATAACAATGAATTCTGTGTCGATCAACAACCACAATTGGTTGTTAAAATCAATTTTAACGCTAGTGGAGCCGCTGGTAAAAGCTAGTTTGTATATAAAATCTAATGTTCATGAAATCATTTCATAGTGAGATAATCAAACCTGAGGTAATTTATATTTTTTATCTCGTTGTCACGTTCTCTCTTTCGCGTCGAAATATTTTTTCTTATTTTCATTTTATTAAAACCTGTTCACACAAACCGGTAGATCTTTTATTATGAGTCATACAACATTTTAACAATATTATGATTCTTTTGTTAAGACTGTACAGAGAGTTATGGTAAGTAATAAATCCAAATTATTATTTTTTAAATTGACTTAAATAATACATAATAATCATTCTAAATTACTATAAACGCCACCGATATTACATAACGCAAGGGAAATTGATGAATCAAAATAAATAATAATATTCCACGTAAAAATCTTGTTAAAAAATTATTTTAATGAAACTAATCCATTTTCTTTTCTTTGAAATGGCCTGAAAGTACTCAACCATAAACAGTAACCATAATATTCCTGGCTAGTATGCAGTAGTACATTTCTTAGCGTGCGTCTACGTTCAAAACACGCCTTCAGCTGTTCTATAAGACGACCACGATCACTGTAGTCGCGGCGAAAACGGCACTAAGGACTGATTATGACGTCACTAATTCAAGTGGAATGAAAAAATTGCGGTCGTGAGCGTTTACGTTGTGGGCGCCATCTGGAACACACCCTAAGTAGGCTAGCTAAGTTAAAATTTTCCAAGGCAGTACATTTTCAGCACCACTGCAAGCGGTGTATCAGTTTTAATTTATTTGAGAAAAGTATCATTGGCGGTGATTTAGTTCAGCCTATTGGCGAGACATTTATATATCCACCAATACCAGCATGTCAAGTTTTAATTAAATAAACGATGTTATAAAACTTATAACACGAATAAATACCCATTTTAATTTTCTTAATATGACCGAGATCCTTTAACTTCCGTGACTTTAAACGTGAAGTATGTTAACAAATTATTTGGTAGTAGTCATCGCGAAATAATTGTGTACTCGTTGACCTTATGGTTCTTTATTATTTCTATTCATGTATTCTCCTGGCGTGTCTCACTTAATACTTTATTACACATTATTTTTTACAGGTATATTTTGTAATCCTTAGTAATATTATAAATACGAAAATGAGTTTGTTTGTTTATTTGTTACGCTTTCACGCCTAAACCTCTGAATTGTTTATGATGATTTTTGGTATATAGATAGATGGACACCTGGAGACGGTAATAGGCGAAAACCTTATTGGAAGTGGGATAAAGAGAGAGATAAACTTTTATTGCGTCATCGGATTTGTTTGACAAAATCAATATTAACGCGAACGAAGTCGTCCTTACAGTTCGAAATATACAATTGTAGTTAACGGAACCTATGATGTAAAATATACCGACTGTGGTACGATGCTCTGAGTATGATTCTACGCAACCTCCGCAGTCTGTAACGTCTCAGAAGTAAGACAAAAATCCTTTAGAAAAATTAACAAAAGTTTCATTATCTTTCTATATAAAAATTTCGTGTCACGTTGTTTGTCCGCGATGAACTCCTAAACTACTGAACCGATTTAAATCAAATTTTGCACACAGTGCAGTTTAATCCAACTTGAGAGATAGGATACTTTTTATCTCGATAAATGATCATAATACGTTAGAGGTCGCTGTAGTCGATGAGACTGATTACTCGAAAAGACACAACATGGTCTGCCAGGTTCAGTAAGTATAATATATAATGTATGGTATGTTATGGTTTCACGTGAATAATATATTTTACTGTCACTACAAAAAGCATAGAACAAACACTGTTATTTAAATAAAATCTTGATTTCGATTATCATGTTTCTTATATGTGTGGTAAGTCTCAGCACATTATTTCACTTAATTTTTATTTTTATTTTTATTTTTATCAGTCTTACTTTTTATTTGTTACTGTTGCTCACTTTTGAAAACGAGTGTTAGTGAATATGTATTAATATTTTGTAAATATTATAGATATTAACATTGTGTTCCTTCCCTCATTTCTACCCACATTTTAAAACAATATTGAGTTATGTGTAAGTAAAGTGAGCTCTTGTTTTTAATAGGATATTAGATTCACTGTGTTTTTTGTGTTAAGTGTTTATATATGCTTTGATCTATATATGTATTAATATACATATGTGCCTTTAATAAACAAATAAATTCCTTTCAGACATGATTTTAAAGCTTATGTAATTACGAAAGATAGTTGTTTAAATCAATGGTAACGTTATGAAATATCTTTCATAGTTGTGTCTGCGACTTCATTCGCGTGAAAACAAAATTTAAGCAATTTAAGCATTCGCGGTTTTTGTAACTTATTTTAATACAGCTCAGCTCCCATTGGTGGTAGCGTGATGATACATAGCCTAAAGTCTTCTTTAATTATTGCTTTATCAAATATATAAATAATGTTTGCAATCCGACTGGCAGTTCCTTAACGCGATCAAACAAACAAACTTTGCTGATTTTCAATATTAATATAGATTAACCATATGACATTGGCGAAATTGTTTACTTTGCGTATGTCACCATTTGATAATATGTATAGATGTTTTTTTATCAGTAGTTCTCTTATTTATTTACTTGTTAATAAAGATATTACTTCACATTGTTTTCTATAAAATACAACTGTCTATTATTAATCAATATTACTAGCTGGCCCGGTACACTTTTTTTTCCCATTTCTATGTATACTAATATTACAATGCGGGAAAGTTTGTTTATTGAACGCGCTAATATTAGGAACTACCGGTCGGACTTCAAATTTTTGTTGTATTTGATAGAGCAATAATTGAGCAAGTTTTTAGACTATTTAACAACACGTTACCATCAATAGCAATCCAGCAGTATGGACAAAATTTTCAAAAACAGGCACTCATGAGCAAACTATTTTTAGTTCCACTCGAATAAAGTTGAGAACACAGTTATTTACTTAGTAACTCGACTACAGGACTAACATACAAGGAAACATTTATTTTTACCCATATAAATATGTATATACCTATGTAATCAACGAATAAACACTTTATTGCACGTTTTATTTGTACATTCGCGAGCTTATTGCCACAAGGAGGCGTCGTAATGATATCAAGCTTCCGTAGTACCTGGGGGTGAGGGCCTAGGACAGTATATCACTATAGTATTCGTGTAGCAAGTTGGTGTTCTGTTTGCGCCCACGCATGTATCAATGTTTTATTCGTGTTTTGCGGAATCTGCCATAACTCCGGACGGGTTTCTTGGGTATAACATGCTTTTCAAATGTCTTCTGGACCGACTACTGTTCTAAAATACTAGCACTAAATATTTTCCGCACAATAATGCTAGATGTCATAATAATTTGGTAGATGGACATCTTTGTTTTCGGATTGCATTTTATTTATCATCATGACTATTTTCCACTTGGTGTGTATAATACAGGATCAGGACCGCGTTTTTCACCATTTCACTTGCTTGATAGCGTTACGATCAATACATCTGGTTTTTTTTTAACAACCTATAGATTTAATGTTCCGGCCACAGTGTCACCTGATGTTAATAGTCGTGTACCGGGAAGGAAAACATCGTGATGAAGCCATAGAATAATAGTAGCGCTTTTTCTAATGCTCACTTGGCTGAGCGTGTAACCCATCGTGGGCCACATCGTCACTTAACATCTGGTGAGTTGTGGCGATAACGCAAAACCCTTTTTTTTTAATGCACTTTGTATAGGTGTCTTCAATACTGTTCGTAGGTAATCGAAAACTATCGCATTTAATAAAAACAATAATTCAAAATTAAAATATTCATAGTTCATTTCTGTATAAATTTGATAACATTACTCGGACAACTCTTATCTGTTCTTTCAAGAACATGAACAGGTACATCGATATCGAGTTGTAGGTGAAAGAGCATAATGACCAATTTGATTGAATGTTTAACTTTTACACTAACAGTAAAGATGTAAATATTAATGCATTGTAATTCAGTCCATTGTTGCCGTATTTTCAAAATTAAAATGAGGTCATTTGATATGCAAGCGTGCATTCAACTCTTGTCAATCAACATACAAGAGATGTTCGCGTCTTTGTTAAACTATGGAAAAGTGTTGTTATTCAGAAATAGATAGTTATTATAATATGATTATAAAACAACAGTTGCAAATGAAATTCGAAGTAAGGGCTATAACTCCCAACTGAAACTTAAGTGATGTATATAGAACAAATAATCTACACAAAGTTTCTAATAATGTCAGAAGGATGACTCGTAAATACAAAAAAAAATCATGTCAATCAATTTATAACCGTTTTTTTTTTGTTGCAAATAGTGTCGTAATGAACATTTGTCTATGAAGTAGTAAATTGTATAGTCCTATAGTAAAACCAGATACAGAAACATAAACAATATATCCACTTATAACTAAACGATAATTATAGCATATTATCCGATCTATTTAAATTGCAATAATTATTAAATTGTCTCAATCAATTTACGCCATGCGATAATTATATAGATTCCCTCGGTGCCGACGTGAAGGTTTTCTTGTTTTATTAAATAAACGAGTATCTAGTTACCTGACATATAATGGAAGAAAAACTTATAAGAAGGATTCTTCCTGATCAGTAACAATAGATTACATAAACATCCGCGGTAAATTTTTCAATCTTGTTTTTTTTTTCTATAGTTCATAGGTTTTAGCGTTATGATTGCAATCTCGCCTGTTGTTAGTGACGATGTGGCTGAAGATAGCAGACGCTAAGCCTAGTGAAGGGACTATCTCTCAAGTGCAACTGCCGGAACATACTTATGTGTATTTGGCGGCAGATTTTCAACTTTCAGGTGGTTGCATACTTTTCCAGCCAAAGACTAGAAGAATTGCAAAAGCTGTCCCTGGCCTTTAGCAATACGGGAGTTTGAACTGTCGCCGCGCGTTTGGACAGTTAGTGTTGAGTGATTAGCGCCTGATGATTTACTACACGGTGCATGTCTTTCACGCTTCTGGCCTAAGATGGGGTAATGCGTTTTAAATTACGCGTTACGATGAGGAAGTCCGTAAAGAATGCGATTTTAAACATCACGTTAATAAGGTTGGTAACCAGGCGGTAATTTAATAAAGCCCTACGACCATGCACAATTTTGTATGCAACTAAGATGGTAAACAAGCGTTCTATATCAAAAACATTTCGGAAGCCTTCTACTAATCTCAGGACTACAACATAAGGCTATATTTATTTGCAACTTTTCCATCGACGAGGTATTTCAGTAGTCAGGTTACTGCAAATAAAATAAAATTTCGAAAAAGATGTCTTAGTCCTCACCAACCCTGGGTTAAGGTATAATCAAGATAAGTACTCACTTAGGGCATAATCAAATCAGGGGCACAAAATGTGTTTGATTGTTTGAATAGCATAAGTTTACTTCCTCTTTTTGCAAGTGGCTAGCTCAGTTCGCACTGTGCACGAACCACACGTCAATGGACATGAGTTCGATCCTGAACCGAGCCCGAGATTTAAATGATAGAAAAACATCGCGATGAAACCATAGCACATAGCATGACGGTATGGCTTTTTCTAATGCCCGTTTGGCTAGCTACCACCCTTACCCTCAACCCTAATATTGCCTTAATTAGGCCCTGGTCCTTAATTCTTTATCCACCCTTTAAGTTTTCATCTCAAACTTTAACTACTATACATTGAAAAGGTCAGATGGAATTATCTGTAGATGTAAATTTTTTTACATATAAAAAATTATTTATTCAATAGGAACTCGTTTTTTTTGTGTTTAATACGAATGAATCGGTTGAACAACATGGCATTAAACCTTTTTTAACTGTCTTAAATATCAGCTACAGAAAAATAATAAAGATCAACTGCTGACCTTGAATTCATTCTAATTACGAAGGAAAAATATTTATAACGTCAAATCATAAATTAATTCGTCTATTTTATTTTTATTTTTAATCTTACTCGTTTTGTAATAATTCTAAATTCTAATTTTTGGATCAATGTATATCATTTTGTAGTATATTTTGTGCGCCATAGCATTTTGTGTATCATAGCATTAATACATCCAAAACGAACTATGTTTTTTTTTGTAATAGTGGAACAACGAGCATGCGTGTCACCTGATTGTAAGTGACCATCGCCTCCCATGGAGACCCACTACACCGGGGAAATTGCAGGTGCGTTGCCGGCCTTTATTGGAGGCACTGGCTTTAAAGTGCTACTGTCGGAACACACCTACTGTTATTTGGCGGCAGATTTTAACTTGAGGGTGTTAGCTAGCCAGGTGGACATCAGAAATAGTCCTATCACCATGCTAGGGTTTCCTCACGATGTTTTCCTTCACCGAAAGCTCAAGCTCATTGTAGATGGTTGGATTCGAACTCACGTCCCATGACGCGGCGGTCTTAAAATTATTAAATATCTATTAATCGATTAATATTACAAAGCGGAAAAGTTTGTTTCTGTATAAAAAAATATTATTGTATTTTATATAGTAATCATCCAGAAAGGTTTTACTCCACACTACCACGATGTATTGAAAAAATTACAAAAGAGGTTAAATAAAATTGTAGTTCCACGCAAACGAAGTCGCGGACACAGCTAGATAATATTATAAAGGGAATAACTTTGTTTGTTTGAACACGCTAGTCTTAAAAACTACCAGTCCGATTTCAATAAATATTTTTAAGCTATTCGACGCCACGCTACCAACAATAGGGCCAAACCTGTCTAGAAAAAGTTACAAAAACGGTCGAAAATTGTGAAATAACTTTTAGTTTCACGCGAACGAAGTCGCGAAAAGCTAGTATGCAAAAACAGGAAAGATAAATAATTATACACATAAGACTACTAGCAAGTAATTAATTTATATGTAATTTTTTAATAATACTGACGAAATCATAAAATACAAATTAAAAGACCAAGAGTCTGAGTATGAAAAAAGGATGCAATGTATTATACTTTATTTTTCTTAAACGAAAGTGCATGCAACGTACATATCTTCATCTATATTATATACTAGCTGACCCGGTGAACGTCGTATCACCTATAATCGTTGTTCTTTAGCTTCACTAAAATTCGAAAACGGTTTTACCGATTTGTTTTTTTTTTACATTTTCATAAATCCTAACCAACTACTTTCTACTACTACCTTCCATTCGTTAAGATTAATAGAACTGGCTATATCTAACATCGTTCCCGTTTTTTCATTTATTTTTGTTATTGTATTAAACTTATATACATATATTGAGTTACAAACAACTCCATTACATTAAATGTCTATCAATTATATGAATTTTTTATATTGGTGGATTCGAACCGACGCTCTTGACGCGATGTCCGTACGT
Organism: Actias luna; assembly: GCA_039707435.1. Lineage (NCBI taxonomy): Eukaryota > Metazoa > Arthropoda > Insecta > Lepidoptera > Saturniidae > Actias > Actias luna. The sequence continues at coordinate 4,095,664 of JAZHAC010000027.1, forward strand.
AACAAACAGCGCGAGACGTGAGAGCGTCCATATATATATATTAACATATATATAACATAACAATATATATTGTTGCCTTACTAGTTGTTTAAAAGATAATAATCGAAAGTAGTTAAAGACAAACTGATATATGTACCGATCACAAGTTGGCAACTCCCGTCAGGGGAGCGCCTACACGACTCGTTAGAGTTCTACGCACGCTTACGTGAGACGTAACTCATAAAATACTCGTCATGTGTAAGTACCACAAACTACTACTCGTCACTGATCAACCCTTTGCTTGGCCCTGTATGCACTACAGTCTCAGGACCACATATCTGAGCCAACTCGAAGACAGTGTACGAGCACATCACAAAGCTGTTTAAGGCATGTTACATATATCAGGATCGCATACCTGAGCTTGCTCCAAGACAGCATCCATCAACATGGAACCAAACCCAACTCAAAATGCATCCATCCGCCAAAATGCATCCATTCGCCAAGACAATCATCGGATCAGTAACAATGTTAGGATGTAATACGAAGTTCTTAGTAAACCACGGATTCACTGTGCCGGGTACATCGTTAAACCTAATCATTGTGGCAGAGAGAGGATAACACGAGAGTGTCTGAGACTTGCGACTCAGATGTAGGTTTAACGAGGCCTCCTTTCGACAATTGTCCAAAACAGTGTCAATAATAAAGACATTAAATCTTAGTAAAGTTAGTGAAAGTAGTGTTTCAGCTACGTACGATGTATACGGCTCAAGCGCCTTTCTTACACTGAACCCAGTGCCACGCTTGGATCGCTCTTTATACTAATCGGCGTTATAAACTACCCTCCTATAACTATATACTGCCATAGAACACCCACTATATCACTACATCCCTACAATATATATTAAACTGATATACAATATCATAGCTGTTTAATTAAAATTTAAAATTTCATTACATACATTCCTTTATAATTGTATTAAACCATAAACATATCCGCGACTATGCCGCACCAGTCATCCGTATTATTTTAACCACTTCGTTTGGGAAATGATATACAAAGTGAACAAACGTAATAACAAAAAGAAATACTTTACGGAACTGCCCAATGGATAACAAACAATTAACTTCTTTTTTAGACACCGAATATGTAATTAGTTTATTTCAGATATTGTAGCATTAATTAAGACTTGTTGATCAGGTTTTTTTTTTTTTGTTTTATACAATTAAGGCAAAACAAGGTAGTTCCGCAACTTTACATGGCTCATATATACAGTAGTTTACTATCATACATATTATATGGTACGGATATGAATAGATTTGCAATTATATCTACATCATCATCATCACCATTCTGCTCCCAATTTGCTATTTGGGGTCGGCAACCCTGGTGCAGGCCAACAGTCACATCGAAACTATCTGTGACATCCACTGCGGATCGAACTTGCGTACTACATCTGTAGTACATGGCCTGAATCAACTGCATTTACTTTCCAGGCCTTCTTCTTAAGGGCCCACCACAACACATCATGAGGAACTCGATCATACGCCTTCTCCAGGTCAATGAACACCATGTGAAAATTTTTGTGCATCACTCTAAATTTTTCGCACAATTGGCGAACGACAAAAATTGCATCCACTGACCCTCGACCCGGGATAAAACCAAAATTATATATATTAATCTATTACAATTAATTTATTATATTATTATATCGGCAATTATATCCACATATTACTGTATATTATAAACAAAGTTTCCCGTCGCGTCTGTCTATCTGTTCGCAATAAATTCAAAAATTTCATTTCATGAGGAAGACTTAGATGTATAATTAGTTAAGGTTTTGTGTTAATTAATTGAAATATGACAATAAATGTTGAAAATGTCTACCGTAGCGAGCGGGTGACAGCTAAAATCTAATATAAGTCTATGTACCTATATATGTCCCTTTTGCACTCCAAAACAGTGGGACCGATTTTGATGAAATTTTCAGGGAATCTCCAGATTAGTCCAGCGAAGGATCCTGTGAAGTTTAATAGCAAACGGGCTAACAAATATTTTGAATGTGGGTTTTTGTCATTTGCATATAGACAATTAATGTTAGCCGTGCAAAGCTGGGGTAGATCGCTAGTATTTTATAAAGAACACTGAACAATGACCTAACCGATTTTCATGAAAATTTATGCATGGAACTGATGTACACTTTTTTATATAAGTTTTTTATATAAGCCACAATCTCACCTGATGTTAAGTCAAGATGAGCCCCAAGATGGTGAACACGCTAGCTCATGCTAGAAGTTAGTTGATAAGAAATAAACAATACCTGATAACACTTATAGAAATATGTGAAAGGAAAATGTCCGGTAATATAAAACTTTGAATGTCGCTCTGGTGTCATATTACGAGTAGTGTGTATTTAACATACCTGAGTATTGCGATAACGCAACATGTAAGGAAGTGCGTAAACGGTTTTTTCTGTACGAAAACAAAAATAAACTAAGAACTTTATCGCATATAATCAACCAAACATATGGCTCGATGCTTATCTATATCTATACTAATATTAAAAAGTGAAATAGTTTGTTTCTTTGAACGTGCTAATCTTAGCATCTACCAGTAGGATTAAAAAAAATCTGTTTGTATTACATAGAGCAATCATTGGGGAAGACTGTAGGCTATTTACCATTACGCCACCACCAATAAAACTGTAATGAAAATGTTACAAAAATGGGCAAAAATTATGAAATAATTTTTACTTCGATACGAACAAAGTCGTGGAGACGACTTGTCTTGTTTATGCATGATATGCTCCAAATCAATTCGTGGAATTAAAGAGACTGCATAGATCAAATCGCTTACCATACTGATACGCGAGTAAGAGCCAAAAACAAATATTTTACAGATGAAAAAAAACTCCATTAAAAAGTACTACAACAAGTAAATTTACAAAGTGTATACTCATATCTATAACGAATCTACGTTAGTGGTAGTAAAGACGGCAATTATAGTTTAGTGGGGTTGTATTAGCAAAAAGAAGCAAAAGCTGCACTTGTGTGAAAAAAGAATAAGACCTCAGCCAGAGTGTATTACGATACCTTCTTAGATCATGTTGGGAAATATCTCTACAATAGACTTTTTAAATACGTATCGTCGACAATCCACCAGCACTATACCTAACCATATATTTTGCATGGTGACACGGTTTTTTCTAATGAACGCATGGCCAGCTACAAGCCTCAAGTTTGCCGCCAAACTCCTATAGGTGTGTTCCGACAGTTGCACTTAAGAGCCAGTTTCTCAACGAGACTTAGTGTAACCAGAATCTTAATATCCATCGCCGCTTAATATCCGCTGTGATTGTGGCCATAACGCCAACTCTCTAAAGTAAACGTTCCGATCTTCATAGGTGCCGAAGACTAGCTGTTGTCTAATTCCGCTATACATAAATAACCTAAGGACCTCTAAAAGCTAATAAAATAAGTACCAAAATATTTATTGTTTGCGGCCCACGACACCATAACTTAAACATGTTTTATCCCCTATAGAAAAAGTTAAGTATGGCTGGTCTGGTCCTATCCATATTTAACCTCTCGAACTATAAACTATTGTCAGTTTTAAAAGATATGACGTGTTCTAAATGACACGCCGATATTAATTAAGTCTCTTGAAAAATCTCTAGACCAAGCAGTGGCTATATTTCTCGTGGGAACAGTTTGTAAATCCATAGGTGAAAGCCTAGAAAAATTATGATTTCTATATCAAAGCTACAGGTGGTGATTTGGAATAGACTTATTTTCTTATTGTTACAGGGATTTTAATAATTATGTATATATAAGTTTTTTAAAGATAACCTTACTTGACAAAAGAAATGCGTTCTCATTTTCAAAACAGAACCTAAAGCCAAACGATGCGTATGACTATAGACGGTCATTGAATAAAAGGCTCATTTTCTGTTATAATAAAATGATTCAGACATATAGTATAACAGGTGAGTAGACATTATAATGGACAAGAGTCAATTAGGTGTCTGTTAGCTCTTAACATGTCTGTAAACGTTTGACACGCTTGACTTGAGTCGAGGCTAAACTTGGCAGTGATGTGGTATAGTACTAAGTGGTAAAATACATCAACTTTTTATTCTCATCTATTCATCATAGTACTGCGTCTTACTTTTATTTATCTTAATTTGGTGTAAAATATATTTCCCCTCTAAATATATTTCAGTTAATAACTCCACACAGTAATTATCCTAGATTATTAAATGAGAAGTTCATATGTTATGAATTAATATATTTTTGTACGTAATGTATACTTTGAAGAAGTAAGATACTAATTTACTATAGGCAAACGGAAAAATGAATATAATGAATCTTGTTTATTATATATTTTTACTTCAAATTCTTTCATTGCAATGGTATCTGAAGGTTGAATATATTTGTATAACAATTTTTCGATTATCAGTACTTGTAGAAATAATTATACATTATAGCAAATTATTTACGGTAGCATGGATATGTAAAATTAGATGTTATCCAGCTAATCATTGTGTCCATTTATAATATGACCTTCATTTTGTAATTGAGGAGTTATTATTATCTTTTGTTCTTGCTGTAAACTAATGTCGGCTCGCTTTATCGACCACTTGCATCAAATCTGCAGTTTCAATTAATATATAAAAAGCTCTGTCTCTTCACTCAATCTGTGTACCAAATTTTATCAAAATCGGTTTAGTGGTTTAGGCGTGTAAGCATAACAAGCATAGTTACTTTCGTATTTATAATTACAGATTAATAATACATTAGAGAAGTGGGGTCTATGTAATCGATATCTGACAACTTCGCCAAAAATCTGAGCTATAGTGTTAAAGTGCTAAAAATAGCGTCTCTTAAAAAAAAATTTTGGGCAGCGTCGTGAATTCTATGACATTAAGTGAATACCTAAATGTAGGAAGATATGGTAATTTTTTACTTCTTCTTGCTTTCTCTCACTGTAATTATGTATTCCAATAATGCAATAAATAAGAAAATCATTATGAAAATAGTAGCATTATAAACTCGTGATTTAAACAAGAAATACAATGTAATTTCATTTACGTCAATCGATTATCCAAATAACTACCTAATTACTTAAAACATCGAAATTACTATACTTTGATTGGTTTGTGCTATCTATACAGAGAAGGTTGGGTCAAGAGACTCGCTACATTGCATCAACCCGGCGGTCTGGATGGAAGCCGGGCCGGACGCCAGGGTCATTACAAGTTCAAATCCGCATCGCCCCAGGAAAGCGACAAATAACCGTGTAAGCGCGGATCCAGTCCTTAAAAAAGGTTGTGGTCACAGCCACCCGAAAATCGGCCAAGTGCGAGTCGACGTATGGACTTGCTCATGATCACTATAGTATACTCCTACAAGGGATATTAAATATATATAGGTGCGGACAATGCCGTGGGGCTCACACTAACCATGAAATTGTGACGACACAAATCTATTAGGATTGTAGGCAGCCCCGTCGTGTCTACAATGGTGGATCCGTGCGTGTGGCTGTGAGGTTTTAGTGGGTATTCCCAACGTCTAGCGCCGAGTTAGGCTAAGAACTGACGTAGTGATTTTGTCCTGTACCCACAGCGGTCGTGGAACAGCGATTTATGTCTAATCTCACGAAACCGGTTATTTGTGCGGTTACGCATCCTCCGCGGTTGAGAATATGGCTCGCAAACGTGGCTTGGTTGGTGGGTGGTTAAACGGTCATTTGAGGTCAAGACCGCATGGATCTCTGCGGTCGCCTGCCAACCGAATGCGAGTAAAACTAGCTTCGTGAGTCCTTAGCCTTAGTTGCCGGATGAGTCTTATATACCTCTCTGTCAACCCGGACCAGAAGGCGATGCGTAAATGCATTTCACCACCTCCATAAACCTTGCTAGCCATAGAGTGATAACTAATATATACAGTCTAGATATAGTGTTTATTTATAAATATATTCCATATATTAGTACCAGTTTCTAACGAACCTGCCTTGCGAGTTGTCTATAAGTGCATTCTACAACATTTATGAAAGGATCTTGCAAGGTCTACACCATGCAAATGCCTAGATTTAAAGGACTAATGCTTGTTTATTTATGTAGACTGTAAAACACTCGATATATGCTTCTAACTCTACACTTTTTATAACAATTGGTCTATTGGTGGTTATAACCTTTTATAACAAAAATTCGACCATAGTCTTTATTGAAAATTCAAGAAAAATCTTGTAATTTTTTTCTATATATATATAATAAATTCACAACCAACTTCTTCCTTGAGGTACCAGCTTCCTACTACCTTTTCTGTAAAGTATATAGATTTTAGCGTTATGACCATAATCTTACCTTATCTTAATTTGGTGGACACGCTTAACCCGTAGGGGACTGGCTCTCAAGTGTAACTGTCCGAACACAGCTATACTTTTTTGTTTGCATATTTTCAACTTGTGGATGGTAGCTAGCCAGGCTGGCATTAGAAAAAGTCCTACCACCAAGCGGCCTCCTTCTTTTGGTCTATTAAAAGCTTTTTGTTGGGCATAATACGAGTGCTGATTTGAAGAAGGTTGACTCACAAAGCCGTGCCACGGCTAAAACCTAATCTTACTATATAATTTTCATAAATCGATTTTACATGTGTCTTTATTATTGTTTCAGAGAAGAAGACGATCCTAAAAGGTGTGTCGGGATTATTTAAATCAGGACATGTGACAGCTATCATGGGTCCATCAGGAGCCGGTAAATCATCGCTAATGAACGCACTCACTGGTTTCTCGTAAGTTTGATTTAACTATGATACTACAAAAAGTCATAAGACCTGTGTTATTATATGGATCTGAATGTTGGGCAATGAAAGAGACGGATAAAAGAAAATTACACGTAGCAGAGATGCGAATACTATGTCAGATGTGTGGAGTGACTAGAATGGATAAGATTAGGAATAAATAAATTCGAGGAAGCATGCAAATAAAACCAGTGTCAGAGAAATTGGAGGAGTAATAGGTTGGCGTGGTATGGACATCTTATGAGAAGAGATGAATGCCATATAACTAAAGAAATGTTAAGTATGAAGGTGAATGGATGTAAAAGAAGAGGAAGGCCGAAGATGATATAAGAGAATGAATACAGAGATGACGGCTGATAGAGTAGATCGAAAGAAGAAGACACGAATAGACATGTTGTGCCAACCCTACCTAGGTGGGATAGGGTTAGAAAGGAGAATTGACTACAAATATTATGTTTTGATCGTACTGTATTTAACTGCAAGTTTTGAGCGATAGTTGTCGCCGCATTGAGTGTTTTGAGTTCGAATTAAAAACATGACAATTATTTGTTTGATCCACAAAATAAATAGTTGCTTTCAGTCTGCGTGTTATTTTATATCAGTTAATTATATTTGTAAAAGCCTAATTTAATTAATGTAGAGTTTTATCTTAAATGCGAGTGTAGATTGTCCAAAAGAACATATTAAATAAAAGGTAGCTGTCACGGGATACCCGTAGATTAGAATTTATAATCGCTACATATCATCGCTATAAAACAAAGTCCTCTTTTTTATCGTGGATAAATGCATTTAAGCATACCCTGAGAGAATTAGGCAGGACTCGCCTGGCGTTAGTCACCGGGAATTCCCACTAACATCCTACATACATCTGTCGTCTTGTTGGAGCAATTCGTGCTGGAATTTGCAACCACCGCGTCGCTCCAGCGACAGACCCGGCCTCATGGTAAGCCGGGCTTATATCTGAGCAGCATGACAAGCTGCCTTCTCAGATGGCCGGACTGGTGTAATGGGACAGGTCTCTCGACCCACCGCTCTCAGTCCGGTTTAGGGTGGCGGAAAAACACGAGCATATCGGCCTTTCTAGTGTCTGTGGCTCTATTTTTACTATGTCTCATGTAATTTACAAATTAAAAAAATAGAGATGAAAGGGCCTCATACGTAAAAAAGCCTAGGCCCTTTTATCATCTAATTCCGATTCTGGGTGCGAACGATTACTATTCTAAAATCTCCCTCACTAGCCAAATACTTGAAAACGCTATCTAATTGTATCCAGTCAAGTTTCTACTTGCCTTGCATTATAAGGTGAAACATTTATTCGACGCAGGACTCAAGGTGTAACCGGTAAAATACGCGCCGGGGACAGCGTCTGTGAGTTCAACAACAGAGCCAATATGCTGCAGTCGCTCAAGGCTTACAGAAAAAAGTCATGCTACATTCTGCAAGATGACAGATTGAATCCGCTCTTCACTGTGGGCGAGCTCATGAAATTTGCCGCCGACATGAAGTTGGGACAAACGGTTACGGACAAATTGAAGAACAGTATTGTAAGTAATAAACTTTTAAACGGATCGCAATCAGTATCTTGGATAAGCTCCTATACAAACCTTCATCCTATATTATTTTTTATAGGTTTCGCGCTATGGCCATAATTTCACCTGATATTAAATGACGATGTGGCCCAGGATAGTGGGCATGCTTAGGCTAGTGGAGAGAACAGCTCTCAAGTGCAACTTTTCAAAGCTTGAAGCGATGAATGCTCAGTTCGTAGTGTGTACGGACACCGTGTCAAGGCCTGTGGGTTCGAATTCACCTACAATGAGCTTGAGCTTTCGGTGAAGGAAAACATCGTGAGGAAACCAAAGGATGGTGGTAGAGCTTTTTCTAATGTCCGCTTGCGTAACTACAACTTTTAAGTTGAAAATTTGTCGCCAAATACCAATAGATGTGTTCCGGTATATAGAGGTAATAGATGTGTATACTTGAGAGACAATCCCTCCACTAGGATTAGTTCGTTCACCATCTTGGGCCACATCTTCACTTAACAACGGGTGAGTTTGTACCGATAACGTTAAATCTACATACAATATAAAAAAAAAAGCCGAAACACACCTATAGGTATTTGGCGGCAGATTTTCATCTTGAAAGTGGTAGTTACCCATGCAGACATTAGAAAAAGCCCTAACACCATGATATGGTTTCATTATGATGTTTTCCTTCACCCATAGCTCAAACTCATTGCAGGGATTCGAACTAACATTCATTGACGTGCTCGTTAATTGCTTGATGACAGATAATTATGATAGAATCTAGTCATGCATGAACATGACACAACGGGACTTTCTGGTAAGATCTTAGAATGTAGTGACTGCTATAATCTGAGTTTGTTTGCATAATATAGCTTGATTGTTTGTCACAAGTGTCATGGATTAGCAATATTATCATGGACCGTGATTTCTGAAATGTCTCAGCAACTTCCTGGAAAGTTCTAATATGAGAGCCACTGTTTTGTTATGATACTGAATGCATCATAATACATACTCTCTACTATGTAATGGTAGTAATAATCTTCAACGACGAATAGTTATAAAAAAACAAAGGATATAAAAACATTATGTATAGTAGGTATATATATCTGTGTAAGACACTAAGCTAAGTCGCAAATAAGTATGTTGCTCTGTAAAAAAAGAACATAGTAGATTAAACCTCCTTGATTATGTTATTTTTTTATTCCATCATTCTTTCATACATTACATCAAAACTGGTTTCGTTTAACAATTTCGATCTTTAACGAAGATAAACAAAAAATTGGAGATAAAACAAAAAAATGAGTTAAAGTAATTTCATAAAATGCATCTGTTATTAAAATCAAATTATTTTAGTTTTGATGTAGGATTAACTTTTTATGAATAAACTTATATATACCTACCTCAATATTTTGTAGCGATGTTTAGTTAGGTTTAGTGTTATGGCTACAATATCACCTGATGTTAATTGACTGTTAGTGAGCCTAGTAGAACTGGCTCTCAAGTGCAACTGCCGTAACACACCTAATGGAGAGAGCTTTTTAATTTGACTTGAGACGTTATTGTATTTACTGTCGCTAAGCAGACAATGACTTATCTACAAGGGTGGACCCATATACTATCCAACTTATGACTTAATGATTGTAACGCTCACAAGCAAGTGAAACGTCCAGAAAAAATATTTTATGAACAAAATTTTTTTAGTATATAATGAAGTATATGTATTTAAAAATCATCTAGTGTAATAATGAGAGTAGGTAAATTTTATTTGCATTGTCGTAAAAGCATAAAATATTTAAAATAATGATAATTAAAGTCTCGAAAATTGCCCGACTTTGGTATGTTGAGTGTAATGCACAACCTCCAACGCTTCGCGTTGTGAGACGTGCAACACTATTAAGTGAGTAATTCTTGTATTATACCTATTATAACTGTGTAAAATTGTAAAATGTCGGTGTTTCATCAATATACAATTAGTATTAAAATATATTTTTTAATTAAGATAATTAAAATAAAATACCGAGCTAAGATCGGTCATCTAGGTACTAAAAACAGTATGTCCACAAATTCATTCAAAGTTTGCCGGCTCTTACTTTTGTCGCACTGTGAAGTTGTGGAACCGTCTTTCTATCAGCGTATTCCCTCCTTCCTATAATATTGGGTCCTTCAAAAGAGGCATCGAGAAATACCTAAGCAGGCCAGCATGGCAGCGGTGACTGGCAGTGAATTCTGTTCATTGTCAGTCGCCTCTGGTTTGGACAGTACTTTACTAAATCAGATCCAATGCAGTCACTTTGCTGCACAACATAAAAAAATGTATGTAAAATAGATTCTTGAATTGTACGAAGCTGAATCACGACTACGCGAAGTTGCCAGCACCTAATGACAGTATGTGACATAAATTTAGCCGTTTCCTTATCATCCAATACTTTACAGTTATTAATTTGTGATATTGAAGAGATGATGGCTCAGTGGAAGATTGTACGAACACTGTGTCAATGGACGTGAGTTCGAATCCTTGAACGAGCCTGAGCTTTCGGTGAAGGAAAAAATCGTGACATATAAAATAGACATATAAAAAACCACAGTGAAAAGTAGCGGCGATCAATCACGTTTTCCTTTTATCTATAATAAATATATTCTATCTATATAATCCATACTAATATTATAAATGAGAAAGTGCGTTTGTTTGTTTGTTACCTTTTTACGTCTAAACCGATGAACCGATTATAAGGCTACTTTTACTCGGGAAAACCTTGTTGGAAGGGGTGTAAAGAGAGGGATAAACTTTGTATGAAATATTTTAATGCGTCATCCGGTTTGTTTGATATAATCTATATTAACCCGAGCGAAACGATAATAACTCAGTGGTAGTGTGTACGACTTCGTGCCAAGGAGAGAAGGGATGAGATTGAGCTTTCGGTGAAGGAAAACATCGTGAGGAAACCATAGCATGGTGGTTGGGCTTTTTCTAATGCCCGACTGGCTAGCAACCACCCTCAAGTTGAAAACCTGCCGTCAAATACCAATGAGTGTGTTCCGGCAGCTGCACTTGAGAGCAAGTTCCTCCACAGGTTTAGCGTGTCCACCACAGCGTGTCAGCGTATCGTCACTTAAGATCAGGTGAGATTATGGCCACAACGCTAAACCTTAAGATTAAGCCGTACGTAAAATATAGTCTACTATAAATTCACAGCATGCTAATTGGTATGTTCTTAAGGCTATTTCAATCACTCGTAATGAATCTATTCAGTTCTTAGTATTCGGTTCAACACTCCTTCTGAATACTAAAATAAAAATATTAAATTAGATACCGACAATAGCGAGACACACTCTGGTACGATGCATGCATAATATAAAATGGATTTTATATGCTAAAACTAATATTGTTTACAATAATTTGCACCTTTACAAGTCCAATGACATAAGTGCAAAAATTTGCAAGTAATAATACAACAAAACAAATATTTCAAGAACAATTTCGGTAAAAAAAATAACATGTTAAACCCAAACAATGCAATATGTAAATCATATCTAAATTAAGCTTGGGGATTATAACGTCACGACTAGTTGATTGTGTCATCGGCAATAGATGTATTTCATTTATGTAATCCTTTTCTTTCTTTATGTCGCACAATTCTAAATAAGATAATAAGCAGCCATATGTATGGCTGTTACTTTTTTATTCGAACTGACGTACGCTGTTAGTCCCCAGGGCTTTACTATTATTATTTACTACTAATATTACTATGGCTGTTACTATTCCAAACATATTGTATACCTATTCTATCCCACTGCTATAATGTACAAAGTACTTCGTTAACTTTTATCCCCCATCTCGGAGGAACTATCTGTACTACTACTAACTTCTCGATCAATTTACCATGTTTGATAAGGGCAACAAAAAACAACATGTTTCATCTATACTAATATTATAAAGAGGAAAGGTTTGTATTATTTTTGGTAACGAATAAACCCAAGACCAATATCAAATTTATTAGGCTGTATAACATTTTTTATGAAAACGAAAATTTTAGTTTCACGCGAACTCAGTCGCGGACACTGCTCTAGTGTTAGATAAAACGTGAACAGAGTCGCAGGCACCATCTAGTGTAATCGATGTAAACGAAAACACTGACAGTTGTAGTGTGTTATTGTTTGTTTTTTTGTGAGAAAACAATATTGCGTTTTAATCCGTAATAATACTCTACACCGTATAAAATTTAATTTAGATCTATTCAGTACCTTTTAGAGTGCTGCGAGTTCAAGGTGACAGATAGACACAAATTTGTAAAATACTACCTTTTACCCGAGGCTTCGCTCGCGTTAATGCTGATTTTGTTAACCAATTCTGGTTAACGATCGACAAAAAAGTCGTTAAGGTAAAAACTATTTATTTATTTATTACAGTATGTTGGGCAATACAGGTAGATGTGAATTGTCAATAACCCTGTGTTAGATATCTACGGTCTATAAAATATGCCTACCTGCTATATTTTAGCTTATTTTTTTTATGACCTGCGAAACTGGATTCTATTTGATAATGGTTCGTAATAACATGTTTAAATCTATCAACATAGAACTGAAGCCTTCTAGACGCAAACACAAGTAAATTTTAATATATACGCACATACATACACAATCATGGCAACCTATTTACCAATTAGTTCTACATGATGGCGGAGGTATAAATAAATAAAACCTAGTAATTGAAAGGTTTTTTTAATATATTATATGTAACCTATACCTTAAACCACTGCAATTGATCATGTTCATGAATACCATATGTTCATGAATACGATTTCTCTGCCGACTTTCCTTACTAATTACTATAAATACTATACTGTTAGCAATTGTCCTCCACGACGACTCAACTACCCTCATCACTGCTTATAGTCACTGCCTATAAAAGGGCAGCTAGACCGCCGATGCATTCACTTAGTTCCGAGCGTTCGTCGCGTGCACATCAGTTGTGTTGCGTTAGCGTTAGGCCGTAGCAAAGTGGTTTTTTTTTATTAAGAATTTCTGCTTCTGATTGATAAAATCAGACGTGGGATAAGTAACTTCTAGCCCACAGAACAGAGTAGTTTTAGTAAATATGACTGGGGAATCCAGTCGTAGATCACGACGTCGTACTAGTAATAATAGGTCGCGGTATCGGTCACGTAGCCGATTGAGTGTTTCAACGCAGAATTGTCCGTTACGGCGTCGTTCCTGTGGTAGTAGAAAATAACACTACACACCGGAATCCCAGGCGTGTTCTGGGCGGGTTTTGAGTCAGGGTCAGGTGAGGCCGAGCCGACATAAGGTCGAGGCCTTTGTAAATTCACCGGTTCCTGAGAACGTTCGGCAGAGTTGTGAAGGCTCTACCAAATGAAGAATATGAGCTTGAAACTGCATAGCGGCAGTTATGAAAAACTACACAAGCAGCGGCGCAGTATATGGTGCCTTGGCGTGGTGAGTGGTGCCCTGAGTTATGTGCAGCCTTCTTTGAGGGTATGTAAAAGCTTTTGTTATCGGAACTACAGGCTGATCTAGCCTTGGCGTTCACAATCTAAACTTCAGGCGTAAAGCCTTGGCGTTTATTATCTGAACTACAGGCGTAAGGCCTTGGCGTTCAATTATGCGAACTTCGGGCATATTGCCCTGGCGTTCGTTGAACTACAGACCTAACATGGTCTTGGCGTTCTGAAGTAAGGCTTTAAGCCTTGGCGTTCATTATCTGAACTACAGGCGTAAGGCCTTGGCGTTCAATTATCCGAACTTCGGGCATATTGCCCTGGCGTTCGTTGAACTACAGACCTAACATGGTCTTGGCGTTCTGAACTACAGGCTTTAAGCCTTGGCGTTCATTATCTGAACTACAGGCGTAAGGCCTTGGCGTTCAATTATCCGAACTTCGGGCATATTGCCCTGGCGTTCGTTGAACTACAGACCTAATATGGTCTTGGCGTTCTGAACTACAGGCTTTAAGCCTTGGCGTTCATTATCTGAACTACAGGCGTAAGGCCTTGGCGTTCAATTATCCGAACTTCGGGCATATTGCCCTGGCGTTCGTTGAACTACAGACCTAACATGGTCTTGGCGTTCTGAACTACAGGCTTTAAGCCTTGGCGTTCATTATTTGAACTACAGGCGTAAGGCCTTGGCGTTCCATTATCCGAACTTCGGGCATATTGCCCTGGCGTTCGTTGAACTACAGACTTTACATGGTCTTGGCGTTCATTAGACTTCAGGCATATCTGCCTTGGCGTTTTACTTTCATACACAGCCTGGATGGTGACAACGACTGGAAGTTCAGCTGGAATAAAAGCTTTGAATCTACGAAGAAAAATGCCTGGGCTTGATGAAAATACGGTTGCACACGAGCCACAGAATAGCGCATCACGCTTTGGGGCCGGTCACTCTGTGCCTTCCTTAAATGTGGACCAAGATCTTGGAGCTGCCGTTGTTGTCGGTCCAAGCAGTTTGATTCCAGGCTCGGGAATTGGACTGTTAATGCCCCTACTGGAGGCAGAGACTTGGTCAGTCAATGAAAACGGCACCGGGCCAGGCTTCAGCCACGGAGCTTGTGTCGAGGGCGACACTTGGTCAGGAGAGGCCGTGTTAGCAATTGTCCTCCACGACGACACAACTACCCTCATCACTGCTTATAGTCACTGCCTATAAAAGGGCAGCTAGACCGCCGATGCATTCACTTAGTTCCGAGCGTTCGTCGCGTGCACATCAGTTGTGTTGCGTTAGCGTTAGGCCGTAGCAAAGTGGTTTCTTTTTATTAAGAATTTCTGCTTCTGATTGATAAAAATACTATAAACAATACTTTGTAAAGTTTGAACCAAAACGGCTGATACACTTAAAACTTTCATAAAAAAATTACCCCACCTTTTTTTCCACACCTTCCACACCACGCAGTTTTTCGTGAGAAAAAGTAGATTACAACCATCTGCAGTGTCCCATCTATCTATATAATAAAATTCTTCCTAATCGATTTAACGGTTTCGGCGAGAAATCGTAACAAATAAAGAAAGTAACTTTCGTATTTGTAATACTATTGTAATTTGTAATAATAAATATTTGATAATTTTAGACTTTTATTCAAACATTGGTATATAATTGACTAGCTGTGTCCGCGACTCCGTTCGCGTGGAACTGAAGTTATATTTAATAATTTTCATAAAAAAATGTTATATGTTACTCAGGGCTAATGTAGTATTCTAATGGTGAAAGAATTTTTGAGATCGCTCCAGTAGTTCTTGAGTTTATTCGTTACAAACAAACATACAGATCTTTTTTCTTTATAATATTAGTATAGATAGATTATTATAGTTAATTGATAGTTTCTGTAACAGTTACAATAACAGCATGTATCGTTTTATTTAATTTATATGTAGTTAATTACTGTATGAATGCACTGACCACTAGAGGACCTTATCAATAAATAACTCGGAATTTATTACCTCATTTTGTACAATTTATTACCTACATGTGAACAATATGAATTTGCAGGTATGGAGTACAAAGCGGTCAAAACATTTAGCTCTACTATAATTATACCTATATTATTATAAAATTTCTAAATATGTTTATAGTTTACCTAATTTTGAACAATTTATTACCTACATTTGAACAAAACGAATTTACATTTATGGATTTCTAAGCGGTCAAGAGATTTACCTCTACAGAATTATGATTATCTACATTGTTATAAAATGTTTAAATATGTTTCTCGCCGGTAATCTCTTGAATTACCGCTTAAATTTTAAATTTATTCCTACTCCCGCACTAATTAACTAAATTGAGATGGATTTTAACAAATGTATATAACTGACAAATACAAACTACATCCAGACTGGAAACAATTATATAGCTGCGCCTGCAACTACGTTCGCGTGTAATTGAAAAATATTTAATCAGTTTAGCTCGTTTTTGTAACCTTTTTCAATATTGTTTTGTCCCTATAAGTGGTAGCGTGATTTTAAAAAGCCTGAATCGTTCCTCAATGATTGCTCTATCAAGTACAAAAATAGTTTTTGAAATCCAACTGGTAGTTTCTAAGATTAGCGCGTTGAAACAAACTTTTCCGTTTTATAATATCAAGTATTTTTAGGAAAAATATCGTAATGGCCTAAAATCTTAAAAATGCTGTTTTTTGACCTCTTAAAAAATATCTCTGTAAATTAGACACTATTATAATAGATCAGTGGTTAATTATGAACAACAAGACATAAGTAAAAAGATATATATAAATACTTTTTAAAAGGAATGAAAAAACTCTATTCTTTAAAAAGTGCAATTTTCGCATACGATATTTTGCTTGCAAAAGTTCGATATTTATATAGATTTGTGGATCACACAAATAATTATTCCGTATTGGATACATAAATAAAACTTCCACAGAGGTAACTGACTTCAAATTTGACAGGGACACGTAAAAACAAAAGATTTCATAATTAGATAAAACGCGAACAAAGTCGCGGGCACCGACTAGTGTAATCGATGTCAATCAAATCACTGACGTCAAATACGTTGATAATTTTGATAAGGAAACAACAAATGAAATAAAGAAGGCTAATAATCTAAACAAAAAACTTGTTTTTTTTTCTGTCTGTAATTGAATGCAGATAGGTCTTTATTACTTAAAAGAAGCGATAAAATCATTTTAAAACTGTTGTAATTTATGGATATAAATACCTAACAAAGTTATACATGTTAAAGACGCGAATGTCGAGATGAATGTATAAAGTAGCTAAAATACATAGGTAACTAAGATTGGAAATTGAATATATTAGAAAACTCCACGCCTGATACCAGTTATTTAATTTTTATGAAAAAAAAAAACAAACCCGTACTATTGACTTATTTTATTAATTATTCTATATTTTTAATGAAACATGATTGCCACATAATCTTCGTAGATAGTTTTACCTAGAGAGTCTATCATATTGAAGCGCTAACCTCTCTATTATGAAATAACGTTCAACTGGCTGTTGGTTTCAGTATCTTTGCCTTTTCCTTTATAAGAAAATAAAATAACAATATCAAGAACTTGTAAATGTTAAATGCAATAAATTAAAAAATGGGGCGTACAATAAACCATTTTATTATTAAACTACGGGCACTAGGCTATTGATATGAAATAGGTTGATGTTCCGAAAGATAATAAAAGAAACCCGGTCTCGATACGTAAATTTTTTTTTAACTGGAGTTATCGTGACCACATCGTATATAAACTAATATAATTATTTAAATAGTTTTTTTTTTCAACGTAGCAAAGTATAATTGTTTTTTACGAAATATGAAATAAATTATTTGAAGTTTATGTGGAATATATGTCTTATAAACGCAAACTGGTTGTGGTAGAGGCAGTTTAGGAGCAAAAAATTTCTTGATCTTGACGTGTCGGTAAATGAGCATTACCTCACCCGCTTTGCGGTATGAGACGTTGGGAAGTAACAGATTAACGAGATATAGTCATGTTACGACGATTATCTATCTATATATGATACACATATAATTAAAATATTGTGTTTGGAGACGCAATCACGTCAAAATTACTGGCATCATGATTATTTTAAAGCAGTCTTGAGTACTGCCGATAGAAGTGAAAACTATATTTCACAAAATAATGTAACGAAAGAAGTTAAACTCGCATCCATATGTTTAAGTTCGGAACCGATGACCTTAGTGCGGCGTGATTATTGAGTCGCATATCAAATCGATCGACTACACGTTCATATATGATAAACTCGTAATTGGAAATCTGCATATACTCTATACAAAAATCGAAAGTCTGCGGTGACGATGAAGTTTTCACTTCGATAATATAGTTTATGTCTGTGTTTATAGATAAGGGATATTCTTGAATCATTTGGTCTATCCAAATCTGAGAACACGAGATGCGGAAACCTCTCAGGGGGCCAGAGGAAACGTCTTTCGATTGCTGTCGAGCTGATAGACAACCCACCAGTGGTATTCTTAGACGAACCTACTACGTAAGTAATTAACACTCAGCTGTCCAATAATCTAAGCTAAAGATGATTAATTAATTGAGAAATAATACAAAGTGAGTAAATATGCTAAAATCCGTGAGAATTATCATCATTAAAGCCCACGCCAGACGGATCTTTAATATACATTAATATAAATTATAGCAAGGTATATTACGGTATATTTTCTATTGTAATAGGTGAGTGGCCACAGACGCAGCTATAACTTTTATTTTTTAAGTCACCAAAATATGTCGACAGGTATAACACGATATATTTTGGCACGTTAAGACATATCAACGCCTATTTTTATATATTTCAAGAACAACTGGTGTAATTTTGCGTCTTTCATTTGTGTGCGCTGTGAACGTAACTAGTTAGTTCCATTATACGATATCTAAAATTAAAATATCTTTATTAAGATTGTAGCACTAATACGTACTCATGCAACGACGGCCGCAGAGCTAATGAGTGTAAAAATACATATTACAGCATAGCCGCCGTCTGTGGCAGTTTACTATAACGCTATATCTTACTATATTAATATATATTATAGCTCCGTTTGTTGTGGGCTTAAATCTAAACATTCCATTAATTTTCATGTCAACATGTCAATTGTCATGTCAACATCAAATATTAAAAAAATATATTGTTGGCGTGTACTTAGTTATATCTAAATCTGTAGTATCTGGATATTATACTAGCTGCTACTGCGACTTTGTCCGCAGGAAACCAAAATTTTTTTTTTTTTTGGTATCTTATGTAAATTTTTAATCGATTCAAGGATATTTATTAGCTTACTAGCTGTGCGTGCAAATTCGTTCGCGTAGAGCTAAAATTTTATTTAATTAAATTTCCCTGTTATTGTAACTTTTTCCGTACAGCTTTACTCCTATTGGTGACACCGTGATGTTAAATAGACTAGACTACTAAAGCTTTCTTCAATGAACGCTCTATAAATTACAAAAAGATTTTTTTTAACCCGACTAACAGTTCTTAAGATTAGCGCGTTCAAACAAACAAACAAACTTTGCTGCTTTATAATATTAACATAGAATTGTTATCGTTAGTTACATCCCTGCAATGAGCCTGATACCACAGCATGGTAGTAAGGCTTTTAGGGCCATCTGGCTAACTATCGCCCTCAAGTTAAAAATCTACAGCCAAATACCTATAGGTGTGTTGTGGCAGTTGCATTCGAGAGCCAGTCTCTTCACTAGGCTTGTTATGTCTACCATCTTTACTTATCGTCACTCAACATCAAGTGAGATTATGGCCATAACACTAAACCTATAAAATATAAAGAAAGAAATAAACACATGTTTGCCAACAGCGGTTTAGACAGTCTCAGTGCAGCGCAATGTATAGAGATGTTGAAGAGTTTGGCACGCACTGGACGTACCATTATCTGTACTATTCATCAACCTTCGGCGACTATTTACTCCAGGTTCGACCAGGTATCTATTCACTTTTGAAAATTTATTACGAAATCACCGAGATAATACATAAATAATAATAAACAAAAATAAATTAATTTATTAATTAGTTATTTAATATTAATACCATATTACTTATCTATAGATAATTAGATTACATTAGAAGGTACATTAGTATTATTACGTACATTGTTATAACTTTTACATAATTTTGTTTATTAGAACGAAGTGTTTGCTAAATTATCAAACTTTAAGATATTAATTCCTTCTGACCACAATAAATCAAAAAGTAATCTACATAATTGGTTTTAAGCATATTCGTTGTTTTTAATTTTAATATTTGATACCCTTATCGATCTTATTTATATCGTTATTATTAAGTTTAATTTATGTTAAATATATATTTTAGTAATTCCAATTTATCTCAATTCTATGTTAATTCCGTTTTAATATTTACTTACGACTGCTATCTTTACATTTATATCTAGTTTACTATAATCTTTTTCTGTAACTTAATAATTTTTTTAGAATGTTTTTGGTCCTAGAAAATTGTATGAGACCAGCTGTGGCTATGGTTTCGTTTTAATACCTCTTTGTCATGACATTATTAATTTTGTTATTAAATATCTACAAGTCATATGTAATATAAAATAACTCTACTTTCATTATTCGTATTGGGCTTTTTGGGGATGATAGGGCTTCCACTTTCAGACCACATGTATTTATATACTCTAGAAAAACCAAATTAGTTGAGCTTACTGTACCATGTGAAATAAATATACCTAAGGACCACATTATAAAAATAAGTACATACTACGAGCTAGTAAACAACTTGAACGGGAACGTATACGTGGTTAATAAACTCGAGTAGTGAAGGTGATTGTTGCCACGCGTCGGGACGGTCACCCTTAAACCTACATCCGTGTAACAAGTCTCGGGAACTGCTCGAAGTTTCCTTCTCTGCCACACGAGCACCAGGCACAAGCACAGTGAATCCATGGATACCTGAAAGGTCGTTTCTCTCTATAGGATACAGAGATGACTCAAAAATAATTATGTAAATCTATTGTTTTCGAGAAATAAGGATTCTGAAAGACAGATATGTTGCCTTTTATAA
The DNA here is from genome assembly GCA_039707435.1 of Actias luna. NCBI lineage: Eukaryota > Metazoa > Arthropoda > Insecta > Lepidoptera > Saturniidae > Actias > Actias luna. The sequence continues at coordinate 4,116,503 of JAZHAC010000027.1, forward strand.
TAATCTTGTTTATTGTAAAGAATAGAAGAATATATTATGATCACACATGAAGATCTTCCTGTCTATCCTGTATTGTGCCTATAGCTGATGTCACCATATTGTGATATTAATTGAGTACTTTATAATTAATCGTTATGTGTATAAGGAAAATGCAGTTCCTTTGATGCCTAATCACGTCAATTCTTATGAACTTCTCAGGATGGAACTATGAACAGTCGAAGTGGAAACGCACGTATATAGTTTTAGGCTACGTAGTGCTTAGATAAGATTGTCCCTTTATAAGTTTTTTTAATTGTACTATTGTATTTCCAACGTATTAGGCGGGTTACGTATAGTTAATGAGTAATTCTTTCCTGGTTTTAATACAACTGAGTTATGAAATAATAAAGATCAGGATGTTTAATGAATCGGGGTTATATTTTTATGTTTATAATGTTTATTGTCTTCCTAGGTTTATATTTTGGCGGATGGAATGTGTATATATGACGGACGAAGCGAGAACACTGTAGCGCATCTTGCGACATTCGGTCTTTTCTGTCCGAAGTATCACAACCCTGCTGATTATAGTAAGTATCCATTATTTACACTCTCTATCAATTAAGTACCCCCATTATATAAATATATCTTATTGAGTGATATAATTAAAGAAACGTCGCGTCTTATGTATGTACTTCAAAAATACTGTTCTATTATAATTGATATTATATGACTATTTTTGAAATTCTACTACGTAAGCATAAAATCTGTAAACGTTTGATAGTTTAAAGAGTTTGTAGTATAGTATATATAGTTATTATTAATTGGCCGTAGCAATTAAATATTCAAATTGGCTGAAAAGCCAATACCTTCTTCCATTAAAAACACTGCAAATAATACCTAATAAAAACCTAATTTGTATTTTGATATTACGATATCTGCGTTTGTTCGTGGATATATACTTGCCGTGTGATGTTGGCGGAGTAGAAAACCACTCCGTGCCTTCCCAAGGGTATCGTAGTAGGCAAGTAAGGGAGTGTGAAAATGTACTGACCCCTTGTAATTGGCTTACGGTTATATTATTCCATCTGTCTTAGTAATTTTCTGGTCGTAACTGTCTTTATTCCACTGGATCCAGAAGGACAATGATGAGTATGTGTATCTTGTCTCGCGCGTATACTTGTTATATAAGTCAATCACGACAAACGGCTTGTTGAGAAAACTCCTTTTAAAAAAACCGTACACATAAGCAGTCCCTCTATAACAAATCATTAGAATTAATAGGTTTAACGTTATGCCCACACTCACACTTGATGTTAAATGACTATGTGTCATAAGATGATGGACGCGCTAGGCCTAGTGGAGTAGTTGGCTCTCATGTGCAACTGCTGGAAAACATCCATAAGAATTCTGGGCACATTTTCAACTTAAGGTTGACAGCTAATGAGGCGGGAGTAGAAATGGCCTTACCACATTGCAATGGTTTCATCACAATGTTTTTCTTCACCTAAAGCTCAGGTACGAACTTCAGCATAAATTTAAACTCGAACTCAAACCTCCTTTGACGCGGCGTCCGTACATACTATCCAACTGAGTTATCATTGCTACTAAATCTTTATAGTTTACATTCAATCCGATTATCTAAGCTATAAAACTGCTCTTAAAGGCAGCTTATGATAAATCTCAAGGAATTTACACAAAATTTTAGCTATGATAGAATTATTATTCGATACATAAAGGAACTAATGAATATACATCTAATATTTTATTTAATATAACATGTAGTTTGATTATAAATTAAAAATAAGTTATTTTGCACATACTACGAAAAAGTTTACAGCTTTATTTACGTCATTGACATAAAATCATACCTAACGTTCTTCTTCTTCTTTACGTAAAACGAAGAAAAAATTCAATGCGCAAATTAAAAAAAAAATCAGTTCGGAATATATGAATAATTTATCGGATATATCCTGTCTATTATGATAAATAAATTTTGATTGTCTTTATAATGGTTTCTGACCAGTGTTTACGTACAAATAATCAAGGTCATGGTAGATAATATCTATAATTTTATAAATAACTATATTCAATTTAGATGTAAAGTGTAATTTTATCATACCTAATCTATGAATTCTTTAGTGAAACAATAATGATTTATTATAGTAATCCTGACTTCGAATGCAACAATTCAAATTAGAAAATATTCCCGCCTTATGTAAACTTCGGGCTTAACGTGAAGAGACATTTTGTAAACCGTTATACCAGTCACGACTATCAAGAACACAAAGTATTAGTGTGAAAAAACTTGGAATCGAAAGAAAACTGTCGACTATGTATTAAACTTGCAGTTGTATGGAGCATCCCTAATACCAGCAAAAGGCAATTACATTTACTCATATAATCCTGATGAGATTTCACTTGCCCATACGAAAAATGCTAGAGATATTCGCCATGTCCTTTATAGTATGAGGTAGTGGCAGATTTCCAAGGAAACTCGGTAGGCTTGTGGCGGCAAATTCTAGAAGAAACTTTTGGAGGCCATTGAAAATAGAGTATCAGCTTTTAATTTAATAAAAAATGTAGCATAAGCGACGTATTTGTAAACATACCACTGCTTTAAGGCAGTAAAGACGCGAACAGATTAACTGATGTAAATAATTGTTAAAATAATTCTTACAAAGCCCGGAGATCAAACTAAAGCAAGCTATACCGATATATGTTGTCAGCGACTCATGTATTATGATAAAAATAACAGTAACTATGGTGACATAATATTAAACCTTATATAGGTTTTATTGTTGGTATAAAACTGCTGAATAAAACCAACTTGCTTTCTTTTCAAAATGTATCAAAACTCTTAAAGTTATCCTTTTATCAGTTTTAGAAATAGCTACGGGGGAATACGGAAAATTCAACAACATTCTCGCCAATAATTGCGTATACCAGGAACAAGATGAACCGGCTCCTAAAGTGGCCAACGGTACAATAGAGACAACTAGAGATAAAATGAACATTATTATTCGACCTCCGAATGAGTTTTACAAATTTGGTATTCTGCTAAAACGGTGTATCGTACAACTTTATCGAGATTGGGTAAGTCAAAAGAATTTTATCTTGTTATGAATATAAAAACAAATGTTTTTCCTATTATTAAATTTATAGCATACAAGTAATTCGTCATCATGTAGATTCATTATTTTTTTCGCGTTTTACCTACATCATCAAAAAAATTACGTTCTGCTTGCCGGCGCGCGCTTATTTTTACTAAAAATCTAACGTTTCTTCGTCCATGGAAAAATCCATTTACGAATTCCTTATCGCTTGTGGGTGCCGAGGCGGTACGATGGGCTCACCTGATGCGCACCAAGAATTCCCATTAAAACACCAGTACCATATCATCAGTACCAAGCAAAGCTCAACTGACAGAGACAGTACGATCGGTACTATACATTGATAATGATAATGATGATGACGTTTAGAAGAAGACGTATACCAGGAGTTTCCAAAGTGTGCACCGCGGCACCCTGGTACGCCGTAGAGAAGGGCGCCGTGAAGCGCTTCTCTTTACCATTCTCGTATCATTGCACCTATCTACTTCAACCAGCTAGATAGGTTAGGGCGCCGTGACAAAATAGTAAACATGTATGTGCGTCTGGAACTGAAAAAGATTGGGAACCCCTGACGAATATTTTAAGGGAATGCTTCCTTAACGAATTTTTAAGACGACAACTATTTAAACATAATTACAATATAGGTATATGTAACGAAATACTGGATCGCCCAACATCGAAAGAAGCCACAAAAGATCACGGCAAAACTAAGAAACCTTTTTTTGAGTGAAGGCAACATACATTTTCATATCTTCTATATACGGGACTCACCGGGTGCGAATTACCATAAATACCTACTAAAATTCCCCACAACGAGTCTATGTCTACACCTGTAAATTGTCGAGCAAGAGCTGCAGTCTTATTAATTCCAATAACCCTTTTTATTCACTATTTTTTACAAGGCTTCTACACGTATGTGTATCCCAGCCTTATGGGAGCATACACGCATATATGCAATATCGTTTTAATATAATTTATAAAACTAAATACATTCACTTCATCTTTTCTTATTGCTAGAGATAATACTTGGTATATGTTTTTGTTTACATAGTTACTATAAGATGTTTGAGCGCAATACAATGACACTGTAGTAGAACGAGAGGCAATTGAACAGTTGAGCGCCAAATTCTCACGTGGACGATTAAATTAATTTTAAGAAACAAGAAAACTCACTACGGGGTACTGAAATTCGAATACAAAATAGAATAATTTATATAAAACTTCGAACATTTTCTTTACAACATATATATAAAATTACAAAGTGTAAAAAACTTGCTACTTCAGCCAAGGTAAGGTCCTCTCTGGCAAGACCCTTCTCCGATATCGGTTATGTCCTTCTGCGGGTGGCACAATTACTGGAGCCTTCGTTCATTGATTCGCACTTTTTAAGACATCATTGGCGTAGTACCGTCCTCGATTTCCGGGATATATCTGCATCTGAATGCGATATATGCATCATGCTCTCTAATGTAACGCTTGCCGACACAGTATAGCAGTAACGCATTGACTATATCTCTCGCGATCCATTAGTCAATTCGAACCGACTTTACCCGAACAAGCGTAACATAGTTGAGCGTTTCAGCACAATCTCATTCAATACTCACAAAATAAAGTGTTTATTAGTAGATTAAGTGGTTTATTAATACATCTACACGATTTTTTCAGACCGTGACGCACCTGAAAGTTTTCGTACATATAACTATAGGGATTCTGCTGGGTCTCTTATATAATAATGCTGGAAACGACGCGTCTAAAACTATTAATAATGTGGGATACTTCCTAGTTTCCTGTGTCTACATATGCTACACGTCGATAATGCCCGCCGTACTCAGGTGTAAGGATCACCTCATATTAAATTATTTTGTAAAACTTAACTCTTAATAAGTTAAACTACTCGACAGTGGTTCATTTAATTCCAAATGATAATAATTATTGTTACGAGTCAATGTATAGCGTATTTTAATCACATAAAACGATAGGGCTCCTACCGGATAGAGCTAACGACAACTCGTTGGTATCGTGTCTATTAACTTGAGTTCGAATCTCTGCAATTAGCCCGTGCTGTGGTGTAGGAAATTCATCGTGTTTTTATAAAATAAATACAGATTTACTTGAATTTTGATTAATTTCTTCGACAGAAAGTAATTTTAAAATATTTGGTTCTAGGGTTTATAACGGAAAATGAGCAAAAATACTACAATTATAATGAAACAATTTACCATTTATTTCAGTTCCATTAGAGTTACCAGTACTAAAGAAGGAAAACTTCAATAATTGGTATAGCCTGAAGACATATTATGTAGCTGTTTTAGTCACGGGAATCCCAGTTCAGGTAATATAATATTTCATTCGATTTAAGTAAACTAGTGTGTTAAATGATCGAAATTGAAAACAATACTGTTTCAACATTTTTCTTTATTGATTGATACAACTGAAAAAAATGTGTGAGTATCGTAGAACAACGAGTTTCCTTACGTAGTATATTATTGTTGACGAACGTATTATATTATTGATTAATAAATACAAGTAAACGAATTACTAGCGTTTGAGGGCAATTAAATGAAACGCAGAGATAACTAATGAATTGAAGGAATGGTAGGAATATACTAAATTTAAATATGTTTTTTCTAGATGTGAAAATAAAAAAAAATGTACATAATTCAATTCATCTAAATCATTATAATACATATAATATGCCACGAAATAGCTGACGCCTATGACGTGTACAAACTATATCTGTGCAGCCGTTGAGAACTTACTGATTGTCTTGAGGCAATAAGCGCGCACCTATAACTGGGCACAGCCAATAGCATACACGCTATGGATAACCGTCTACACTATACAATATAGTGAAATGTAGAACACACTAAAGAAAGGGTCTTGAAGTATAATTCTTCCATTTTCGTTTGTCTAGCCTCCATCCGTACCGTGCGATAAGGAACTTCGTTCCAAAAATAGATGTACATGGGCGTCGCTGATCACTTATCATCAGGTGACGCGATCGTTCGTTTGCCCCCTTTTCCATAAGAAAGATTTTTTAAGACAACCTAATAATATATGGTTGCAATATGGTGTTGTTGATTTATTCTTTTTGTATTTTCCAATAGATCTGGTATAGTTTCGTATACGCTTTACCGTCTTACTTTCTATCCGGTCAGCCAATGGAGGTGAATCGATTTGTTATGTTCGTCATTGCACTGGCGAGCGCAACGTTGGTCTCTGACGCCGTCGGCAATGTCATCGGATCCAGCCTAAACCCTGTGGTATAAGAAACTATTTCAATTAATCTTATTATAAGCGAAATTAATTCATATGTTGTATGTCGACAATAGCCCAAGCTCATTGAGCCGCTCCAGTGAAATTATAAGTTTCTGTGGCTAATATTGTAGTCAGACAGAAATCCTAGTATGTTGTTGAATATAATCATGTGAGATGTACAAATTGTATCCAGTGTTACCTAGCGTCTTCGAATATTACTACTAATGATACTTGGATATTAGACTGGCTGTTAAAAAATAAATTTCTTTGGACGCCTCCTAAAAAGCTTCCTATGGATGAAAAAGCATTAGGTATTTTATTTACTAAAAAGAACTTGTTCCTCAAGACGATCTGAGTAATTTTTGTAGTATAATCATTTTTTCTGTAGAAATATCTTCTATATATTGGTACGTGATAATACGTTTGAAGCGATGATAGCTCTGTGGTAGTGTGTGCGACTTCGCATCAAGGGACGCAAGTTCGAATCCAAGCACCTACATTGAGCTTGAGCTTTCGGTGAAGGAAAACATCGTGAGGAAACTATAGCATGGTTGTAGGGCTTTTTCTAATGCCCGCCTGGCTAGCTACCACCCTCAAGGTGTAAACCTGCCGCCAAATACCAATAGGTGTGTTCCGGCAGCTGCACTTGAGAGCCAGTTCATCCACAGGTTTAGCGTGTCTACCAACTTAATATCAATTAACTTAAGATCAAGTGAGATTATGGCCATAATGCTAAACCTTAAGTATATAAAAATACATTACATCAATAAAAAAACATTAAACGTACTAACTTGTATTTGACACACACACGCATATATACTCTTTTGTTTATTGTTGTCAAGTTGAGGATAGATTATATATTAATATTGTTTGACTTTACTGAATGTCAAACATAATCCTATATCTTAATACGAGTCTTTGGCAATCCAACCTTAATAATGTTCAAACTTATAATTTAAATTATTTATGGTCGTATTTCGACCACTGAGCGACCACTAGTCTTAATAAATATGCAAATATATATATATTTTTTAAATCGAATATAATTGTCAAACAATTCAAAAGATAATTAATGTAAATTGTGAACCATTACATATGTTTGAATTTTTTATCAAAATATGTTGAGTTCATCTATTGTTTGCTAGCATTTAACAATCTTACATTAAACGTTTCTTTTATTAGGATTATGTAGTATGTTCCTTGGTGATGTTGTTATAAGAAAAAAATAAACAAAATGTCTTTATGCAACGAATGCAACTATGTTATAGTTAGGATATCAATACTAGAAACGACACCATGTTTTTGTTATTTGTACGTACGTCATGTCCATACTTACAATTTATTGTATTAGTTCACATAGAGGACTTTTAATTAAAAGCTTTTTTTAATTCTACGTAACTGGGTTAAAATTAATGGTCCGAATTAGGACACGTGATGACAGGTAGCGTGATGATAGAATATTACTCATCAAAATAAAATAAATTAAACGGATTTTATCGCTGTTTTAATTAATTTACTCTTTTTTATTATTATTAACACAAACAAAATTAAAAATTAAAATTGAAGGTTACCACTGTAACATGAAGTTTTCTGGAAAACCTACACCTCAGTCCGCCCCGTGACCACGAAGGCTAAAAAGCTTTCGAAACGTCAGGATCATAAATAATAAATAACCGCGATAAAATTCGTTGAAATTAGTTTTATTTCGATAAGTAGCGTGATATTAAATAGCCTAAAGCCTTTCCCAATGATTGCTCCACTAAATACAAAAAGAGTTTTTGAATTCAAGCTAGTAATTTCTAAGTTTAGCGCGTTTGAAGTCACTTATAAAATACCACTGCATTTGAATATCATATTCATGTTAAGAACTTAGGCTTGCACATTTCACAAGATTTATATTCAATATTCGGTGTTATGCATGCCCTAAAACGAATGTAATAGTTTTTACCATTATCTTCAAATGTGAAGCTCGTAAATCCGTTGTGGCTCTTTATCGTTGTTTATGCAAATATATCTTATCCTGACCTAATTAAAGAATTGCTAAAATCTTGATCGTATATTAAATGTGTATATTTATTATATTTTTGCTGCTGCGTAAGTACGATCATATTTCACAGTTCCGTTGAAAAACAACGTTATTGTTTACCACAATTTGCTGTCTTAAAGTTTGTAAATATGTATGTAAGTACGTATATTTAGTTTATTTATTTCGATTATAGTTTGCTCATTTAATGTGCTATTCGTTTGAAATTATTTTTATATATTATACTTATTTTAATTGCACTACCCATAATGGTAGTAATTTTTCTAACGACAATGCTGCTGGTAAGCGGGAACAAAATTACTTATGCCATTAAACTCGCCAGTGTACATATTAAAAGTGCAATAAAGTATTCATTCATTAATTCAAACAAACAACTAAACAAAATTTTCACTTTATACTATTCAATATAATAACAGACAAGTATAACAGTGATATATTTAGGATTTGTGGAATGTATGAGATGATTTTTTATTTCCAGAACGGTACATTTGTAGGAGCAATAACGACATGCGGTTTGCTAGCTTTCGCTGGTTTCCTAGTATTATTCTCGCACATGGGTCCCGTGATGCGCATTATATCTTACGTATCATTCCTGAGACATACGTTTGAAGCTCTGGTGTTATCCGTGTATTCATCTGGGAGGCAGAATCTCATATGCCCGGAGTCAATAAGTTACTGTCATATAAAGTGCGTACATTTTTTTATCATTTCTACATGGCTGTTACGCAAAAATAGACTAATTAAATGAAACGATGATAGCTCAGTCGGTAGTCTGTACACCGCGCCAAGGGACGTGGATTCGAATCCACCTACAATGAGCTTGAGCTTTCGGTGAAGGAAAACATCGTGATGAAACTATAGCAAGTTGAAAATCTGCCGCCAAATATCTATAGGTGTGTTCCGGCAGTGGCACTTGAAAGCCAGTCCTCCACTAGGCTTAGCGTGTTTACCATCTTAGGCCACATCGTCACTTAACGTCAGCTATGATAGTGGCTGTAACACCAAATCATAACTATAAAAATAACATAATAAACCTATTTTCTAGTGCTTTAATGATTTTCTTTTTTCGGTAGAACTACACTTAGAGTCTGTCCCCTTTCTAGCCTTATTGTATACCGTAGTATCTATTTCAGATAATAACTTATATTTGTGTTAAGCTTTTATTTTAAAATATTTGTTACGTAAAAATTATACATATAATAAAACTGTAACTAAGAAAATGTGTACTTTTTTTTTAATTAGTATTGGCGTTTCCTTGTTGTCTATATATAGGTCAACATTTAATTTTTATATCTAGTCACTGAATGCAAATACTACTGAACTAGTTGACAGATTTTTATGAAATAATTTCCTACATAATTTTCCTAAAAAATTATTCATACCATTAATTTCACACCCTTGGAAGTGTAATATTTTCATTATATATAAACCCCCAAGTAACATAACACGTTATATCTGAAAATGCTATTAAAACATTTGTTAATTACACAAGGTGTATAGCAGTCACAGTCCAGTTAAAAGGTTAACTCAGTTTTAGTAAAAAAATGTCTGTTTCTATTTTCAGATACCCGAAGGACGTCATCAAGCTTTTTGATTTAAAAAGCGAAAACTACTGGATTGATATAGCAGTATTATTCATCGAGATAATTATATTTAGAATAATAGCGTATTACACTTTGCGAAGAAAAGTACGACATTCATCATAAAGTTTAGTTATCGTATGTCAGAATGGTTTGAATGAACTGAATTAGTGAAACTAATTAGTAAGCAAAGATGACTAAGTCATGCTTGTACTGGATCAAGACTACATTTGCGGGAATCAAAGCCAAATCTCAAAACGTACTTAGATTGTATTTTTCAAGATCTAATTTTTACTTATGAACGTAAACCGCTGTATTTTTATTTATATTAACCTGTTATTAGAAATGATTATATATAAATTCACTATAATCATAGAGGGGCAACACAACAACACAGAGGGATACAGGTATTACAATATCAAATATTTAGTATGTATTTTTGGTTTCAATTTTTATAATAATTGTATTTAATAGTAGATGTTACTAGTTTCTTTGGTGTTTCTAGGGCCATTCTTTGCTAGTGAATATATCACGTAAAAATATTGCCTGGACTACTTTTTATTATTGCCAAACTGTAAAATTATCAAACAACATGTTTTCAGAACGAAACATAGTTTTACAAGCATATATTGCTCCAATGCTAGAAGCTAATTTTATTGGGGATATACAAAGGCAATTAAGCGACATAAAACTAATATACATATAGCTTGCTGCATTACTACCTCCCCTACAACTGTTGAGACCCTTTGTTATCTCTGTCGTACCTATTATTTTGGGAAGATGTAAGTAGTTGAATCTCTTTTGCACGCCAATTGTTGACCAAAGACCTTGGGTACTTTGCCTGTATCGCACGTATTTTATTTTAGCTTTTATAGTAAGAAGCGCTTTTCTATTATTTTTCTAACCACGCCGATGTCCTTTCTTTCCCTATTTTATATCGCTATATAGAGTTCACACTGTATACTAAATAGTTATATATTCAGGGTTCGGTAAATTAAGGGAAAGTTGTGATAATTATTAAAATTTCATCATAAATATAAAAAGAACATGAAATAAAACAAACAATATTTTATTAAATGTAATTATAAAATAAATGTAAAATAAAATAGAATGTGATATTTTTATTTTCATGATTTTTTATTTAAAGATTCCCTAATATCCATTTTATGTGTGATGATACGGAGATTCAAAAATGTACTGTACTTATAAGCCGTGGTGGGAAATGAAGTTAAGTTGATGATTACCCAAGGAATTCTCATACATTTAGGCATCAAATCACCAAAAAAAATCACCTGAAACTCCCATCCATATTTATAAGTTGACACATCGCACTCGTATATGGGGTACACTGCTCATTCTATTTACAACACGGACGTGGAGTACAACGAACATAAATAAATAAGAAGTGTGAAATATGGCATAGTTAAATCTTATACATATATAAAGATATTCATAATGTTAAAATTTATATCATATGTGTGTTTCAAAAATATTCAATAATAATGTTCACACTTATGCTGACAATGCCCAACATATAATCTGTTGTCACGCCGCGCTGAAGTGGTTTAATAATTGTCCAGAGTTTGATTTTGACTTGGTGTCCATTAATTATATTTATAAAATCTTTTAAACTTAACATTGGTCGAATTGCCTACATAGGTAGATGACATAATGTAACAACAATATGTCAAAGCAGTCATGAAGACTACCGACAGAAGTGAAAACTTAAAGCTATAAACAAAAGTGAGATATACTCTTTGTATATATACAATGTATACTAATAACTCACAGAGGTATATCTATGTACGTATAATATACACAGTATAAATATAGCTTATGGGAAGGGTGCGGTGACGATGACGGGAGTTCCATGATTTTTGTTCACCCAAAAAGTGCTCAACGCGGTTAAAGAAGTTTTCATATCAAAAATAGCCTCTTGTTAAACAGTTGCACACAGTAGAGATTGTTGCCTAAGAATTTTAAAATGCTGCCAGTGCCAAGTGCTGCCAAAATTAATGACAATCTACGACCGCACGTGTGGACGATTGTAAATAATAAATGCAATTTATTTCAGAGCAAATTCGTTTCTCTCTTCTTTTCACCTGGTAAAAAGACGCCCACGATAATACCACCTGGAAAATGAAAAGTAATGAAAATGGAAAGAAAACCAACATCTATTTCTATTTTTCAATTATTATATTTTTATGGTACGAAGATTAGTTGATAAATCATCTTACAGTTCGCTAGAGGTTTTATGACCATTGTACTAGACAGCTGTAGTGAAGTAATAATTCGTGGCAAAATCACTGTAACATGATAGAGCTTGTTCTGACTAGGAGTGTCAAAGCTTTCCTTGGTCTCTGTCTCTCCACCATCTTGCCTCATCGTTACTTAGCATGAGGTGAGATTGAGGTTATTATGCTAGAGTTGTAAAGTATAAATACGAAACAAGCCACAGGCACAGCTAGTATATACTTACTGGTAACAAAAACAGTGCAACTAAAGAAGGTGATGCGACAATAATCAATTATTGTTACTCCTACTATATTAACTCCAATCAGACTCGCCATCCTGGAACACATTAGCCCGAGACTCATGGCTAACCCTCTGAAAGTCATACGCAAAGTTATATTAAGTATACTGACACGTAACAATTAAACTGGAAAACGTTCCAATCTTACCAGCATTTAATAACTCAACCGTAGAAAATACGCGTTTAGAAAAAAACATAAAACATTTCTCCACTAATTAATACATAATATAAATGCAATACAATACACACATGCAACCTTACTAACTTTACAACAACCTTAGTAGTCATGTGTAACCGCTAAACGTATGTTTTGAACTTTGTTGGCCGTGGCCATAAGTGGAACATAGCCATTGTCAACTATCGACGTCTCAGTACAAATATTGAACGATTTATTATATTCAATTATGTATATCAAAAGCGGCTCATAGAGCGACAAGTAAACTTATAAAGAAATAAATCTAATGTATAATATACAAATAAAATTACCTGTAAGAAGTAGGGTAAACGTCGACAAAGTAAGACGCAACATTGCCACAGCTTATCCCGGTCAATTGTATCAATATGAAAAAGATAATACTGGCAATAGGCTGGTGTATGAGATCTACCAAAATCGTACTCACTCCTGATATAGTGAGAGTAACTAATAATATAATTTTACGATGGAACGCAGCTAGAGAGGCTACATAATTGACTAAAGTGAAAAATACACTAAAAGCCATGCCCGAGTAGATGGTGTTATTTGAAATTTTATCATTACAGTACGTTTCCTGAAACAGAATATATGTTCTACATTATTAAGCCTTGAGGTTCTTTTTATTATATTTTTATGAGTTATAGATTGCTGTCGATATTTATTACGGTAGTAATGTCGCTTCGTAATATATAGATTTTTCGAGTATCGAAAGAAAAAGGTATACATTTATTTAGCCAAATAAATCTATATTAAATTATAAAAAATACTTATAGCGTAAAACTATTTGTATGGTGGTAGGGCTTTCGTTAATACCCACCTAGTTACCACCAAATAGCACACCTATTAGGTGTTCCGTAGGTATTTCTAGTTTTAGTGTGTCCACCATCTTAGGCAACGTCAGCAATTAACATCAACTGAGATTGTGGTCATAACGAAAATCCTATAAAGTATTTTTAAAAGTGGTACATACGTTCCCAGCTACACTTTGGCTGATATTTGAAGTGATTTTATCACAAAATGTAGTATGGTCGCTCGACAAGGAGTGGCCGAAGAAGGAATTCACCATAGTCAGGAACCACATAAAGAATATGTTGTTTCTGAAATATTATCGAAAGTATTAAGTACGGTAAAACCTATGGAAAGTCTGATAGTGAGAACGTCTTCTTCATGTCTATTTCTTGTACGAATTATGAGTTTTTGTGCAATAAGTAACATCAAGATTAACAATCAAATATTGACTGTCCTCATCAGACCACCTGATGTATCTATAGTTTAACCATAGAAATAGCATTAAGCTGAAATGATTACTAAAAATTACGTCGCTTAAGACAAACAGTCGTATTCTAAATTAAATACTCAGCAATGATTAAAGTGGTGACACTTCTAAATACATTAAAGTCGCATCAGATGGAACTCCGCATTGGATGGCCATAGTCGCGAATCTTGATTTCAGTAGTTTTGACGTGGTTGAGCGTCATAGGAACTATTTCCTTATAAATAAATAGAAAATATCTATATTAATATTATGAAGCGTAAAATTTTGTTTATTTATTTCAACGTGCTAATTTTAGAAACTGCCATTCTGATTTCAACAAATGTTTTTGTGTTTGGTAAGGACGAAGGGTAGCCTTTATTACGCTATCACCAAGAGAAGCAAAGCTGTTTTAAAAACAGTTATACTAAGAACGGGTAAAAATTATGAAATAATTTTTAGTTCTACGCAAACGAAGTCGCGGACATAACTAGTGTGTGAGTGTGTGTAACGATCATAACAAAATTAACTTACGTGCTTGCGCAAACGCATAATAAAAAAAATAGCTGTATTGTCCTTTTTAATAACGGTGGTCGAAATATTGGCACCGTTTGTTGTACGACTGATTTCCAAAATGTTGTCTTCGTTTGCTTCATTTTATGAGATGTCAACAAAGACCTAAGCTGAAAAAAAAGCCCTTGTGATTACGCAAAAACAACCGGTGTATGTGCGTATGTATGTACACATTTAAGAAGATATATCTACTTATTTGATGTAGCAGAAAATCTATAAGCAGCAAAGTAAAAATATGAATGAAAAAATATAAATATATTGAGTTGACCTGTCCAAGCTTACTCTACACAAGTAGCTGACGGTCGATACTCATAAGACGGGATAGAAATATCCTAGCAGATTTTAGGTGCACCCTTAAGTTTCTTACCTGCAATTCATCGTCAGTTTCTTTGATACCGTAAACAGTCTTTAATACGTGCATGGCTTGATCTATCTCGCCCCTATTTGCGAGGAACTTAGGACTTTCGTGAAGGAAATACATCATTAGCGCTCCACCTCCCATCAGCAAAGCCAGGACCAATGCATACAGCCGCCAGGGACGGTACGAGATTGACAACCACGGTATAGGGACATTAAAATCTAATCCCAATATAATATACGCTAGACCTGTCAATTCATTTACATATATTAAACTTACTGGTCTAGTTGTAATTGAAGGGTACGAATTATTATTATTCTTTCAAGGAATACTGTATTTTGATTTTACTAGATAGTGTATAGTAAAGAGACGATACTAGAAGGTTTTTAATTCAACATTAAGATATTCGGTATAAGTAGCTTTTGATACTAAACCACGTCTATTGCTACACTTAGACCTTCCTAAAGATACCCATTAAAACCTATTTTTTCATTGTTTATCTTCATTATATTGTCATGGGCTAGCTTTATGGCCACAATCTCACCTTTTTATATGGAATTGGGTGCAAACGATCAGGCATGTCACCTGATGGTAAGTGATCACCGCCACCCATGGACACCCACAACACCAGAGGAATCGCAGGAGCATTGCCGCCCTTTATAGGAGAAACTGATTTTCAAGTACAACTGCCGGAACACACCTATAGGTATTTGGCGGCAGATTTTCTACTTGAGAGTGATGATAGCTAGCCAGACAGGCATTAGAAAAAGCCGTACCACCATGCTATAGTTTCTATACGATTTTTTTAACACAATTTTAAGAGTAGAATCTTGGACATCTACAAGTATTCATATAGAACGTTCGATATAACTTTCATCTTGACATGTTCATTTTATAACCGAATCTTTCGAAAGTTTTAATGGTCATCGTGCATTGTACTGAAGTTGTTCATGGATTCAGTTAGGTCTAGTCTATCAACGGTTTATTGAAGATGAATAAAACTCCATATTTAACAAAATACTTCACTTAAAAATGGGCTGTTGAGTGCTTTATCTTAACTTGGTTATGACCTTCAGGTTTACTATATTTTTTTTAAGTTCTGAAGACTTAAAGAATACTCACCATAGCATATTAAATCTGAGGCCAGGTTAAAGCAGTTCAAGATGAATAAGTACTTAGTTCTGCGCTCATCCCCTGTGCACTCGCCGAGGTAAGTCATGGATAGTGTAATACTTGCGGACGAACTGTAAAAAGGGAATTACCATTAATCTTCAGTTAATATTCATAAATATAACCATCCGTTGAACCGCTAATTCACTATACCTACTTACAATAAGCAACCGAGTACTTTACATATCAGCATAACCCTGAATGATGCCGCAAAACTTAAACGCCAGAATAGAACCAACAGTCGCCGATATTAATATAGCTTTTCTTCTGCCATGTGTGTCGGCAAAATAGCCCCACGGGAGAGCAGATAGGTAACCTGTAACAAGTAAAAACAAATGGAAATTTGATAAGTTACCTCCCATTCTAGGGTTCATAATAATTTTAGTACTAAGTATATTTATGACCGTATTCAAGTAGCTTGAAATTTATTCGATCTGTGTTATACAAAACCTTATTTTTTATTATCTAAATATTGAAATGTATATACCAAGTAAAATAAGTAATTATGTTATTAAATAAATATCAACTCGATATCAAAAAGGAACCCCACGTAGAATACGTAGCAAGGAGCACGTGTTGAGGCAAATTGTTGAAAGCTGATTTTCAGCCGGCTTGACACTAACACTAATCAAGATTATTTTAATTTTATTTCATATATTCGATTATACTTCATTACTTAAAGCATACACAGGCACTTGGTAACAGATTTTCAGTAGCTAGTTAGGCCGTCATTGAAAAAAGGCAATATCACCATGCTACGGTTTCCACAAGCTCTGCACATTTACAAAATTATAAAAATGGTTATTATTTGTACACATTTGTATAAGTAAATATAAAAGGTAAACCCAATTGTTTTTTTTTGCAGATTCTCTATGGCTACGATGTTTTCAAACAGGTAATAATATTTGTCATTTATATGTGCACTCTTACAGCCTAAATAGCTAGAGAGAAGGGCATTGAAAATGCCCGTCATGTATTCAGGCCGATGTTTTCCTTCTCCGGAAATTGGGATGCATTGCATGAACTCTGCTCATATTGCGATGTCCTTATACGCTAACCCTAAGCTATCATTGCTTCACACTAGAAATTCTATATGATAAATGATAAATTACCTCCAAAAGGCATCGACGTCAATAAACTTATCTCTATGATACTAAGCTTCAAGTCGCAGGCTGCGGAAGGCACGGTCACGCAGAAGGCTAACAAATCTAAAATCGCTGCCATATGAATAGTACTGCTAACAAGCAATACAATAATGTTGTATCGGCCGTGACCTGAAATACATTAATAATGAGCGTGCTGAACGATTTGCGTCTGAATTAACGTTACACAGAATAATAGAAGAGTTTATAAGAAAGTATATATTACACTAGAATTATAAAGTATTCTAATGTAATAGTAGCGTCTTGATGACCACTATTTTATATATTGCAAAGGCTTTTATTGTACCACTAATATAAGAATGAATGATTAGTATCTATTAACTTTTGAAATCGGGAAATAAAACGTGTTGCGAGTTGACGATCCGACTTAAGACATGTATACTGTTCTACTTACTTACTTAATATATTACAATATTAAGATGCGTTTTCATTTACAAATAACCTAAACTTACAGGGATATGGTTAGATTCAACCGACCAACAATTCTCAAATAATAATATATATTAATATTATAAAACGGAAAAGTCTGTTAGTTTGTTTGATCGCGCTAAACACAGGAACTAACAGTCGGATTTCATAGCTAGATAGTCATCACTTAGAAAGGCTTTAAGCTGTTTAACATCACGCTACCATCAGTAGTAGCAAAGCTGTATTGAAAAAAGTTACAAAAACTGGTAGACATTATTAAATAATCTTTATTTCCAGGCTTATAAAGTCGCGGATCCAGCTAGTACAGTTCAAACTAATACAATAACAAACTTGTTCCTGGTAGTTTGATTTGCGAGAAGTCGCCTTTATCGGTTGATCATACTCATCACTTCTCAAAACTATGACATATTTATATCACGATTTTATCCTTATTAGATTTATTGTTAATATATTTATGCTTAAAACTTTTCTTAAAAACTTATGTACAATAAATTAACACTAGCCGATTCTTCATAATAACAACTATACGACATTATATATCATTCTGGATAAAAGCACTAGCCAACGTTAACTTCAATCATTTCGAATGCCATTTTAAGCCTTAATGTCAATCAGTTAAATACGTTTCGTCAATGTTCACCAAGTGATTGGATGCAAATAATATTTTTACATATGTATTTATACAATTAAATATGTAACTTAAAGGACAAACATATAATAAATATATTATAAAATAACTCACCGACTACATTCATCATTTTGTCTAATTCTACCTCCATCGGTGAATCCATTATTATAATTTAATTTCAGGCAGACAAATGATGTTTGGACGACACCAAACGTGACAAAAATCTGCAGAACTAATTTCAGATTCTGCCTCAATTCGTACCTTAAATTGTACCTGTTCACATGATTTGTAAAAACAATAATAAGACACCGATAATTACTACCTAGGTATTTAGTATAAAATGTTAATTACATACATAAATATGATTATTATAATAGCTGTTATGAGACAGATAGTTTTGTAAATACATATTTGTTACACTGAACACGCTGCTAAACATAATATATGTATGTAAATTTAAGAAATTTGTGTTATCAAATAGAGCTTAACGGAGACGTTGATTACAAAGTGTCTACAAGCATATTTAACGTTAATTTATTCTCCTGGGTTAAATAATGTGGCTACGACTCGAACAAAGAAATACTATTTTTGAAATAATATTAGAAAGCTATATTAATAGAATAAAGCCATAAAGTTTGTTTGTTGTTCGAACGTGCTAATCTTAGGCACTATCGGACGATTTCAAAAATATTTTTTGTATTAGATAGAGCAATAATTGAGGAAGGCTTTAGGCTATTTAACATCACACTACCACCCAGAGGAGCAAAGTTGTATTGAAAAACGTTACAAAAACGGGCAAAAATTTTACCATTCGACGATTAGGTGCATAATGAAAATAGTAATAAATTCTTACAATTGCAGCCTTTTAGTCTATCCCGTTCAACAGAAGCAGATATATAATTAGCTTCCAGTATGCATAGAGGCCTACAATAGGATTTAAGGAACAGAGACATTTTAGATTTCTCGGTGATGGTTATTGGATTGGATACAAATTGGCCTATATAGTGACTTCGTCTATTAGAAATAACTGTGTAACCTTTTTGGAATAACGAGTTGTTATTCAGTTTGTTTGCCATTGGTTATTGAATAATACCAATTCAATTGCAAGACTATTGTATATCTTTTTCGGGGCTAAAATAGATGTTACTCGATAAATTTGGAATAGATACTAATCGCTAAGGATCAACCGGACGTAGGCACTTGAGTATCGTAAGCGCAAGGCTCTTTGAGTTTGTTTTGTGTTTATCGTTTATTAATTGAACAACTTGATAGGCAACTAAAGCGATACTAAACGTCCAATTATGATTAATATATTTTTTAAGATTAATAATTCTATATAAATATTATAAAGCGGAAAAGTTTCTTTGTTTCTTTGAATGCGCTAACCTTAGGTACTATCAGTCGGATTTCAAGAGTTAATTTTTGTATTTGATACAGTAATCGTCGAGGAATAGTTTAGGCTATTTAAAATCACGTTACAGTTACTTTTAACAAAACAGTTACAAAAATGGTTAAATATAATTTGACCTCCACGCGAACGAAGATACGGGTAATGCTAGTTAGGTATATTATAAAATTCGAAACAATACACTTCGATTACACTATCGACACTTCTAATTTATTAAGATAAAATTACAGTTTACAGTAATCTTTTGATAATATACGGCTATTAATTTTAAAGTTTTTTAATACATACTTTATAAATTCCGCTTTTTGGTCACAATTTCATCTGATGTTAAGTAACGATGTTGTTCAAGATGTTGGGAATTCTAAGCCTAGTGGAAAGGCTGGATCTATAGTGCGGCTGCCTGAACACCTATTGGTATTTGGCGGCAGATTTTCAACTTGATGATGGTCAGCTAGCTTGATTAGAAGAGATGTGGGCGCTGACCCTAGTCTATGTTAATACAGAAGTTTAAGTGTGGCCGTGGACAATTTTTAGTGGGTAGTGTCGAGTGCATATCTCCCGTTCTCTTCTTGTTGGGTTTTGCCACATGCCCCTCTTACATTGGCCCGGGTATATACGTTTGCGATCAGGACCCGCTCTAGGGAGCACTGTGGCGACCGTATTTTTGTAAAAATGTAGAAGTTGTATGGTAAATTTTACCAATAAAGAGGAAATTTCACATATTTATCCCTTCTTCGCTAAAAATGATAATGGTTATATAATATATCCGTATATTGACACTATATTAAATGATCTAAGGCGCGGTAATTTGTCTTTTGGTCCTGGCCGCCCTAATCTCTAGAGAGGGCGCTATTGCGATGTGAAATTCCGTAAGGAATAGGATTTTAAAAAAGAGAGCTTGCAAGTTTGCAAGACGGGCATTAGAAAATGCCTGTTTTTAATGTGCAGAAATTCGCATATGCGTTCCCTGTTAGTCTGGGCGGATTACGCGAGGTATGTGGAGCCCACTAATACCTTATGGCCAAGGTGACACTAGTTCGATCTAACAAACACAGCGTTCGAGGTTTGACCTCGACCTACAGACAAATTATTGGGTTTTACTCATGTCGTTGCATCCTTTTACATTTTTACTCATCTAACAGAGATATCTTTATCATTTTATCATAAGATTAGTTGGTACAATAACCTCATTTAAAATAAGTAGTACTTATAATGCAAAGAACTTAATCTCTGATATTACTAATCTGCAAAAAGTGTGAAAGTGTATACATTCGTTTCTAATATTAATATAATAATAATAATAATAATAATAATAATAATAATAATAATAATATGGGTGTTGTGATAAGTCATGTAAAATAAAGATTTTATTTATCTGTTTATTACTAACGACAATAATCATATTGTATATATTGATAGAAAAAAAAGTTATAAAAATCATTATTTTATGTATCAGGTAATTTGTATTTTATATCTAAGAAAGAGTAAAATTTTAATGAATTTGTTTACCCTAGGATTTTGAGTACCTAAGCATCAACTTTAAATACAAAATTGACAGCTACCAACAAGTGACTCGCCTTCTATAGAAAGGTCAAAATTTAAAAAATTTTGATATTTTTTTAAGAGTTACGTTAAAATATTATTAATTATTCTAAATAAAACTGATATATCAGATATCCTTGCAAAGGTACTTATATAATTGTAAAAAAAATGAGAGCTAACCATTAAATCCTGTAATCGTTTGAATGAAAATATACATCCAAGACAAATTAATTAACCACAAAAATATTTATATTCTACATAATTTAAACTTTAAAGACACCGCTATGACCGTATGACAACTAGAAGTACGCACTAAATATTAAAATGTTTTATAAAATTGAATTAGATTATATAATCATTAAATACTGTAAAACATTAACAAATTAAAACGTAACAGTTCGTCTGCACTACACATTTTTAACAAAATGCACAAACGTATCGAAAAAGAGTCGATGACGCACGAGCGACGAGTTTAAAGATATGCTTGTAAATGTGCCTGGATAATAAAAGACAAAATTAAGATATTCTCACTTCGAATAAATAGAGTGCCGTGGTATAATTGTATAGATATTATCCGTATGTTTCTGAACGGTACGTTATGGAGTTTGTAATTCGGCCTTCCTATAAATTGCTCTGAATCCGACTCAACTGATCAATGTTTAGATTGTAATATATGAACATAATTTAAACAACGCATATTACTGAGACTTATTTTTAAAACGACAAATGCAAGTTATAGCGGGTAAGACAGGACGAATATGAGCCCAACCTGCCATACACTCTGTTGGGCCACAAAATTGTATGTTGACGCATTTCAGACATTTTAGTCCTCAAACTGGTTTCTGGTCCTCATTTGCTTAAACCACTTGCAAGTCATTCATAAAAACATATCTCTGAATAATCTTTTTACAGATAATAATGAAATAAATTGTATTAACGATGTACGTATTATTTAATTTATGTGGCCCTTATATTTACCATGTTTTTGTATCTTCTATACTACGTTTTTGTTCATAATATTATAAAATGGTATAAATATTGCTGTTAATTATAATACTAATACTCAACAACCATATTATAGATAAGGGTTTGTGAAATGATTGATATCAGCATAATTTTTGGTCATTTATGTAATCACTACCAGTAGTGTAAATGGAAATCCGCCGTAAAGCCTTTTAATCAGCCAAAAAGATAATTAATGGGTTAATAAAAATAATAAATAATTAGTGAGAGCCCATACAGTATTATATACTTTTATATAGACAGAAATGAGGTACACACACTGAACTGTGATACAATGTTGATCTAGTTGTATATACGCTTGAGGTATATACGTATGAGGCTTTAGAAAGTAAACTGAATATATATTTCAATTTGCACTTCTATAAAGTAGTTAAGTAAGTTAAGTATAGTATTGTTTTTACCAATTTTTTGAAAAAAAAAATCTGTTCCATGAATTGTTATAATTTACGAAAATGTTGTAGATTTTAGTTAGTAACAAAAATGCTATTAATATTTTTATATAATGTTCGGGTACTTTTTAGTTAAATAATTGTGTTTGCATACTTTAGTTAATTCAAACTAGTTTTAATACCTAACAGTAATACTAAACTCATCAAGGTCGTTGTTATCAAGGAGACGTGGATTTAATATATAAAGATAGAACGTTTTTTTTTTTGCTGCGTGACATTGCTATCACTTACGAATATCAGATTTACACAAGATTTAATTTAGACAGATTAATAATACAATGACAATGCTATACATTTCTAAGATTAGTTAGGAATAAAGAAGCTTAGAAAAACTAAATCAGTTTATATAGCTGGATGACTGGATTGAAACATCTAAAATCAACATGCCTTGTTGAATAATAGATTATTAAAGTTAAAAATTGCATCGGCAGCGTTTAATTATGTTCGAATTAATGAAAAGTTTGATGACTCACTTTTGTATTACATTTTTGGAGGGTAAAATATTAAAATAATGTCATATCTATTTGTATAAATATTTATGTCCTAGGTATAAATAATATGGCAGTTTTTATTAATATTTATAATTCACTCTAACCTAAAATCAGTTTTGATATTATATGCTATTAGGGGTTATTTAAAATTGTACTCAATTAAAATAACTATCATGTGCAATACAGATTTAAAAAACGTGCAGTCGTATCATCAAATAAAAAATCTACCAAATTTCGAAATTATAATTGATAGTGTTTTATTCATTTAAACATATTCATTTCTACATACTTTTCAAATTATAAATACAATTACAGCATATGGCTTTTTATTGTACTATAAAAGAAATGTGTAACTGTTCGATACTATATAAATAACCAGAATAAAAATAACATCCCTATCTCCTTTCACTTATGTCAATGTCATTTGCCAAATTGTGAATTCTTATATTCAATCTCACCCACACAAAATGTAAACAGTATTATCTCGTTCTGAATAAATTTCGTTGTATACTGTTGCCCTAATTACGAGATGAGCGATTAGTGAAATAATTTGGCCAGTTTCAAGTAAGTCTGTTCCTTATTTACATCAGTTTTCGAGTGTTAATAGAAAAGTTGTTTCTGCGAAATGTAAGTACAGTTTGTATTAATTTCCGCCGTTTATTTCGTACAATAAATAGATTTCGATCATTTTACTGCTATAAATATACTATAGCGATATTGGTTTCCAGGATTAAACTGATATTACTCGGTGCGCTGCTGTTCGGCGCGGTTAACCCCACTGACATTAGTTTTTATGAAATCTTATCCATATCTAAACAAGCATCGACTCAAGAAATAAGACAAGCATATAAAAAATTGGCAGTGAAGTTTCACCCTGATAAAAACCCGGTATGATATAAATTAATGTATATTTACTTGTAAGACTTCAATACTAATTAACAGCATATATTGCTTAAACCGGTTTTTTACACTCATAGAAAATGATGAAAATAATACACAAAAAGGATTATTAAAAAGACATTGAAGAGGTTTTATTTTATTTTTGCTGTATTTTACATTAATTGAAAAACATACAACTAAGGAATAGTATAGGAAACCCATTAAAAGTTTAAATCCAGTTATATATTTTTACAAATATACATTAATAAATATAAAAGTAGACAGTAAAAATCTCTGCTGCAATAAACTGTGCCATAGAAAAGAGGAGTGCAGTTTGTTAGTTCCTGAACGGCACTGATTGAAATCTTGTTAAATACATGTAAAGTTGTTATAAAATTATAGATCATTTTACAATGTGCTTAGATTAGTTTACATTGAATTTTATAACTCTTTGATTCTAGTTTGAGTCAATAGTAACAGAATTGTAAAATACTTCCCAAATTTCTTAAATGTTATAGTAATATTACTGATAACGACTTCAGTCACCTGTAATTACTTGCTTACAGATTTGGGTATTTATTAATAAAGTACAAAAAATAAGAAAAAGATCTTTTCTACTTTACAGTAATGTATTGTAATGTATGTCCGTCCAATCAAAATTCACATTCCATAGAGTTTCTGCTTAATTTATAACTGTGTTACTTATTACATAAATTCTATGTTATCACAATGTTGTTTTATATGATTTCTTTCATATTAATAATAAGTCCTCAAAACATAAATAAAATAAAATAGGTTGAATATAAGGATGACACAGAACACAGTATGCATTTACCCAGTAAACATTTTAAGTAGATAATACTTCAAATGAAAGATACAAAGCGTTATGTTTCCCTATTTCATTTTAATTATATTAATCAACTACAAAAATAAATAACTAATATTATTTATTGTAGAATGCAGCAGAACAAGAGAAATTCCTAAAAATAACAGAAGCTTATGAAACTTTAAAAGATCCAGTGAAAAGACGTAACTATGATATTTATGGAACATATCAGACATACTCAAAGAAATATGATTATAAATCACAGGCAGAATATGATAATCTCTACTACAAAGGATTATATCATGAGGATCCTTATGTGGACACACTTTCTGGTGCCAGTTTTTGTAAGTAATAAACCCATATATAGACCATACATTTGAGATCAGACTTTATTTTTGAGGTGTTTTTAATGTTATTAAGGTCTAGCCCTACTTGAGATCTTATTCCCATGTATTTAAATTATATTTTGTATTATTTTAGAACCTATTTTTCAAATTTATGTTCATGTATATATATGAAAGTTACTACCACAGACTTTAAATGTATGTTGACTTTAAGCTCAATAACACTTTCATAATTGTAAGTTTATTTTCGAAATATAGAAAATTTTAATCTTTTATCCTTATGCCGGAAGAATTTCTTTGTTTTAAGCTTAAAAACATATCTTATATATTAATGTATACTATTAGTTATCTCTGTATATCTCTCTCTATATTAATAAAAATATTCTTATATAGAAAAGATATTATATATTTTTTTGTTTTTAGATAATTATTTGAAGACTGGGTTTTATTTCATTAACTTTTATTCACCATTTTGCCCTCCATGCCAAAATGTTGCTGAAGATTGGAAGAAACTGGCTAAATTATACAAAGGAATTGTAAGTAATTATTATCAATTAAGGAGTAAAAAATCAAGTAATATAAGAAAAGGTTCACGAGAGAAATTATAACAATTGAAATCTTGTTTTGTAATTTTACATCATATTTTTATTTTATTATTTCATTAATCTATTCAATAATAGTTAGCATATTTACAATTTGAGCACTACAGTCAAACCAGGATAAGCAAGTATTCAATGGCCTGTAATATATTTTTCACTTATTATGCGCTAACCAAGTTTTATGCCTATACAGGTATTGAAGCTACTTTTCTCACTTGCAGAGATTTAAAAATACAGCAAATATGTAGTTATAATCACTTATATATTATATAGCTATTATTTATTACAATATCACATAAATACTTGCAAAAAAAGACAAAACCAATGTTATGACCACAACCTCACCTAATGTTAAATGACAAGGTGGGCCTAGATGGTGGACACGCTAAGCCTAGTGGAGGGACTGGCTCTCAAATGCATTTGCCGGAACACACCTATAGGTATCTGGCAACAGATTGTCAACTTGCGCGTAGTAGCTAGCCAGGTGTTATCACCATGCTATGGTTTCATACTGAGTCATAAATGGTAAATATTAAATACATTCAACTGTCGCTGTTACATATTGAATGTGTAAATAGAATGTTGTATAAATAATATTCAATTCGAAACTTTTTTAAAATGTAAATTTTATCTAAAATAAATCTTTATTCACAGATCAAGGTGGCAGCTGTAAATTGTAAATATCATAATTCCTTTTGCTATAACTCTATGAGAATTGGCAGTTATCCATCTTTGCTTTTCTATCCCCATGTAAGTTTTGCTTAAAATTATATTATTCTCATTAATGATTTGTACCGGTCAAAAAATGACAAACTAAAATATTGTGTTTGTCTATTTGTATTCTTAACATATATAAGTATAAAATAGTTTTGTTGTGTGGAACTAAATATTATTTACTATTTTTTGCACATTTTCGTAACGTTTTTCAATACAGATTTGTTCCTATTGAAAGTAGCTTGATGTTAGATAGCCTAAAGCCTTCCTCAATTATTGCTCTATCAAATACAAAAAAATTTGAAAAAAAAAATTAACTAAATAATAATTAATTAATTATATTTATTAATTATTATTTATTATTTATTTATTTTTTATTATATTTATTAATTTTTTTATTTATTAATTATATTTTATTAATTAATTAAATTAAAAATTTGACTGGTTGTCCAAAGACTAGCACATTCAAACAAACTTGTCCTCTTTATAATGCTAATATAGTTAAATACACATTTATGTTCACACATATAATTTATACTAATATAACAAAGTTGTGGAGGTTTTTTGTTTAAATGCGTTAATGTCTGGAACTACCAATTGTGTTAGAAAAATTATTTACATATATGATAGTGAGATGTATAAAGTGGTCCATATGAACCTCTGGAGGCTGATTACAAATTAGTTAATAAGGTAACACGACTATAAAGTTTGAGGACCATTTTTACAAGGTAAATGTAATATAACATACTTTCCTTTAAAAAAAGACTGTACCAGAGTAATGGAAGAATACACTTTAGTTCTACAGAAACAAAGTCATGGGCAAAATTTAATGTGATCTCAGAAATTCCACCATTTCTAATCTAGTATGCTCCGTTTGTATTCTTTAGTGTATGTTAAAAGTTATCTTTATTCCAGGGAAAACATGGTAATTATATTTACTACCGTGGTGAGCGAACCTTGGAAGCTCTTGAAGAATTCGTTATGACATATCTGAGCAGCCGCGTTCATATACCAACAGTCTCCCAATTGAGGAGTTCAGATAGACCAATGGTATATGTCTTGAAAATGAACAGTATTGATCGGAATGCACTCACACGGATTGCCTTCCATCTGGTTGGTATTTTTTTTCTAATTTCTTTTTAATAATTGGTTTGGTTTTATGGTTACAATGTCATCTGATGTTAAGTGAGATGTAGGCCAAGATGGTGGACACGCTAAGCCTAGTGGAGGGACCGGCTCTCAAGTGCAGCTGCCGGAACACATCCATAGGTAATTGCTGGCAAATTTGCAACTTGAGGGTGGTAGCTAGTCAGGTGGGCATTAGAATAAGATCCATGCCATGGTTTGATCATGATGTTTTTCTCCACCGAAATCTCAAGCTCATTGCAGGGATTCGAACCCACGTTCATTGACGCAGCGTCTGTATACACTACCGACTGAAATATTATAGCTTTATACATTTACTAGCATTTAACTACGGCTCCGCTGGAGTTAATATGAATTATGTCAAACAAATCGGATGACACAAAAAATAATTCACAAAAAGTTTATCTCTCTCTAAAGAGAAACCCCAAAGTAGCCTATCTCTATCTCCAGGTTCCCATCTATCTCTACACCAAAATTCATCATAATCGATTCAGCGGTTTAGTCGTAAAAGTGTAACGAACAATCAAACAGACAAACTCACTTTCGCATTTATAATATTAATATAGAGTAACTTCATAGTTTCAAGTCATGTTTTCATATTGCTTCATTGTTTTTCAGACCGGCCTTGCAACTGTTGTTATTGTGGACGATGATAATTTACGTGAAAAACTCACTAAAGATGAATTCACAACGATTATCTTCAAATATAAAACAACAACTAAAGAAATTGAAAGTGTAGATGAAGAAGAAATAATAAGAGAGATTATCAAAGCATTGCCTATTGTAGAGTTAATTGATCCGGAGAAAATTAAGGTAAGGTACCTTACAGAGAGGTGTTGATTAATCCTATAATTTTTTTTTATTTCGATATTTCCCTTTCCCTATTTAACGATTACAGTACTGAAGTAACATTTTCATGATATATATAAAGTGTAAATATACCCCTTATCATAATTTCACTTAATGGTAAGCATTGAGGAGGCCAATGTTGGGTTATAATAGCACTAAATATTTAAACGTCAAAAGTGGTGTTTTGTATTTACTTGATACTATATTAAAAGTGAACATATTACATGTGAAATATTCTTTATTTTCTAGCAAACTTTATAAATTATTACTTATCAAAAGTATGAGTTTCCATATCCTTAAATTTGAGCAATGATGGATTCTTATACAAATTTACATTTCCTATTTCAACCCTTGGAGTTTTGTTATCTCGTTAATAGGTATCCTATGTTCTTCCCCAACGTCCAAAAGATGTTTGTACCAAAACTCATTGCTGTTCGTTCAACGATTTAAGCGTGAAAAATAACTGAAAAATGAGTTACTTTCGGATTTCTGATAGTAAGATATAAATATATTTATTAAATAAATAAGGGGGAGGGTTTTAGTTATGCACTTCTTTGAAAAGATATAGCTTTTACTGGCGGCTGTGTTCGCTTTGATGTGGATTTGGTCAGTCTAAAAGTAAGGGTGTACAAATTACCTTCGAATCGAATACATATTCGAAATTTCCGAATAATTACACAAATGCCGAATTATTCGAAATATTACTAGAAAATTTCGCGAATCACCGAATTATCATTCGATTTTGGATTGTTTTCAATTCAAAGTCATTTCATTACATCGTACATTGTAATATACCATTTTCGCGAACTTGTACCCGAACGTATAAAAATTTTATATATATAAAACGATAATATTTAATTTGCTACAAAATTATTTCTTTTATTAAATTATTCTTATTACAAAAAAAACTGTAATATTTATTCTGATTTTGTAATTTTATTTCATAGTTTAAATAAAATGTATATTATTTGTAAATTTTATATTTTAATGTCGAACATAAGAAACCGTAAATTCAAAACAACTTAAAAAATTCGCGAATAGTTCGTAAGTTCGAATTATTGGCACATCCCTATCTCAAAGCTATTTGTATTTATATCCCTGGGGTACAGTACTTTTTTTCTAGATTTAAGATACTATGTCCTTTTCTGACAACGTGTATGCAAAATTTAATGGTGTTCAATTGAGTAGATAAAACGTGAAATTGTAACAAACTAACATACACATAAAAAAATAATAAACTCAAATTCGCATTTGTAATATAAGGCTTTAGTGAGGAGATTATATACGACTTTCCGCCTTTATTTCGAGCTTACATATTTAATGGATGCTTTTAAGCATAAGTGAAGTTTTGTATGTATTGATATATTTCGAACGAATTATTGTATATTTATTCATATATGTGTGATCGTTATTAGGAAATCAGAGGAAATCTGAGAAACGGTGCGACAACGCCTTGGGTCTTTTATTTCTCATCCAAAGGAGAAACGAATCTACAGTTGCATCAGATGCGAATAGCGTTCCCTGATATGCATTTTGGTTAGTTAATGATATTTATAATTAACAAATAGCATTTAACAAATATTTATCAACATTATGGTATCTGGTTAAATAGTGATGTAAAAAAGATTTTATAAAGTTATTTCCCTTTTTCAAAGATCAAAGCCGTGGTTTCGTGGAGTGGAAAAGTATCTTTCTTTGATCGAAACTAACATTTGTTGCAATGATAGCGTGTATCGACCCCGCTGACGGGCGTGAGTTCGAATCCCGGCAGTGGGCTTGAGCTTACGATGAAGGAAAATATCGTTATGAAACCATAGCATGATGGTAGGGCCTATTCTTATGTCCGCTTAGCTAACACTGTCAAGTCGAAAATCTGCCTCCAAATACTTATAGTCGTGTTCCTACAGTTGCACTTGAAAGTCGATCCTTTCTCTAGGTTTAGGGTGTTCACCATTTGCGTCACATCGTCACTTAGTGTCAGGTGGGAGTGTGGCCTTAACGCTAAAACCTTAACTATACAAAAAAAAACTTTTCCTAAAATTAAATTTGTTTATCAAAACCAGTCGAAATTAAAACCAAACGTTCGGTTGGACACAAATAATATATATAATGTATTTATATATATACATATGGACCGTTTATTTTATAAGTGGTGTAAGTCCATTTTTGAGAAAAATGAGCTATCACGTAATTCATGCTTAATTAAATGTAATTTTTTTATATATAACTAGTCCGTGTTTAATTTCTCAAAACAAAAAACGATGTTTTGTACAACTTAAAATCGGTCGGTAAATGAAATTGCATTATCAACAAATATAGTAACCTTTAATTGTCTCGGAACAAAAGAAAATGGACTTACACCACTTTCAAAATAAACGGTTCATAAGGTGTTCACTTTCATGAACATTTTCCCGCCAATAAAAAACAAAAGTCAGGCATAGACTCTTAATATATTATTCGCCTGGCAAAACGGTCGATAATGTCTCGTCCTATATAATTTTATATGCCGTTAGGTTATATTAAATAAGTAAATAAATAAATGTAGAGGAACAAGGTAGACCAACGGTGTCAAGTATTTTTCAAGTTGTTTTGTATAATGTTTTTAAGGTATTATCGACTGTGAGAAATGGAACCAGCTGTGTGCATCGTTACACGTAGACGAGACCCCGGCGTGGGGGGTGATGAAGCGGGGGGGAGGGTACCAACGCGCGTACACTGACAATATACAGGAATTTATAAACACGGCCACTGAAGCCATTAGCCTCCATACATTGTCCAATTCAGATTTCAAGAAGATATTGGATGGAGGTATCTATATTATTATTATTACTTTTAAAGTGAAAACTTCTAGAACGCGGTTCGGATAGGGAGCAAATTCATGTAAGTCGTCATCGACATGGTCACGTGACGTGTTAACGTACGCTCTATATCTGTTCCTATTAGTATAACTTATGTATACAGTTTTGATTTGCAAGTTTTAAGAGCAAACAATTAATTTTAATGTTTAAAAATAATACCTGTTTAATGTTTTAAGTTTTCACTCTTGTCGACAGTCTTCGTGATTGCTTTGTTTTTTTTTTTTATAAACTGAGTGTTGAAATACAAAGAGAGGGTATTACCATTTCGCGTTTTGTGGCGATAATGAAAGGTCTTGGAACGATTCAGAGAAAAAAAAAAATATTTTTTAATAGTTAATAGATTTTAGTGTTATGAACCATAACCTCATCTGATCTTAAGTGACGATACGGCCCAAATAGGTAGACACGCTAAACCTGTGGTGAGATTGGCTCTCAGGTGCAACTGCCGGAACATACCTATTGGTATTTGGCGGCAGAACATTGAATCAAAGAATCTCCACAATTGAACAAATTTCACGATTGTTGATCATTTTTCCTGACTACATGTGTCCTATATTTAATGTAATATAATAAAAAGAAAAGGAAATTGTGTGTACTTAATATCACACGACAGAAGTGAAAACTACATGAAGGCGAAGATAATGATACAACTACATACTACTATATAACATAATACTACAAATATATACATACTACTACGATAATGATACAAGCTGTAAAATAAAACATACTGGTACGGCACAAACCGTATTGATGTCGATACCGAATGGGACTGATGCGTCACGCTCTCTCATGTAACCCTCGCCAATCAAGTATAGCAGTAGCGCGTTGATTGTCCCTCACGCCCTTAGTCGACTCGAGCCGACGTCATCCGACCGAGCGTTGCATTGCCGAGCGTGACGATTCAGCTTGGTTCGATACAGACGAAATCAAGTTCAGAAAGTTTGCCGTTGGTGACAGTTTATTTATTATAGACGTGGGCGTATGGGTGCTTTTGGTAGTACCACATGGGTCTACGTGGGATGAATACGTTCAGCCTTTCACTGACGCCAGCCTCCGTTTTAACAGTGACGAGGAAATCAGTGTTAGTATTATTAATCGCCTATATGACGGTACACGCATTTAGATACACTTTGATAATGTGCCTTCGTAGTATACACTCATTATTTCATTGTATGCCTTTGGATACACTTATCTATTAATAAGCCTTTAGATATATCACCTATTGGGGGGGGCATCAATTTATATATTCCCTGTTTTTAAAGGTACGCCTTGAGTTACATTTTTATGAGGGTATGTATTGAGTCACATTCACCTTTTTAAGGGTAATTACTTTCATCTTTTGAGGGTACGCCTTGAGCTACAATTTTTTTTTATACTTAACGCTTTTACGCTAAAGCGTTATGGCCATAATCTCACCTGATCTTAAGTGACGATACGGCCCAAGTTGGTAGACACGCTAAACCTGTGGAGGAACTGGCTCTCAAGTGCAGCTGCCGGAACACACCTATTGGTATTTGGCGGCAGGTTTACAACTTGAGGGTGGTAGCTAGCTAGGTGGGCATTAGAAAAAGCCCTACCACCATGCTATGGTTACCTCACGATGTTTTCCTTCACCGATAGCTCAAGCTTATTGTAGGTGCTTGGATTCGAACTCACGTCCCTTAACGCGCAGTCGTACACACTACCACTGAGCTATCATCGCTTTGAGGTTCATCATTCGAATCATCTGTTCTAGTGTGCGCTTTGAAAAATACATCCACCTGTATAAATTTACACCTTCAGATACTCACAGAAACCTCAAAAATACATCACATATATTACTAGTTTGATTTACCTCAATAGGATTTACCCCTTTGTAACAAGTAAAAAAAAAAGTTTTGCTAATTACTTTTTAGTTACTTTTTTCTTGAAGCGATCATAGCTCAGTGGTAATGTGTAAGAACGTCGCGTCACGGGACGTAGGTTCGAGTCCAACTACCTACAATGAGTTTGAGCTTTCGGTGAAGGAAGACATCGTGAGGATACCATAGAATGATGTTAGGACTTTTCCTAATGCCCGCCTGGCTATCTACCACCCTTAAGCTAAAAATCTGCCGCCAAATACCAATAGGTGTGTTCCGGCAGTTGTATTTGAGAGCCAGTCCCTCATATAAAGGCCGGCAACGCATCTGCGGTTCCGTCGGTGTCCATGGGCGGGTTGGATAACTTACTATCAGATGACATGCTTGCTCGTACATACATACATACATACATACATACATACATACATACATACATACATACATACATACATACATACATACATACATCACGCCTCTCTCCCATAAGGGTAGGCAGAGACCACATCCTTCCACTTGCATACATCTTTCGCTTCTTCTACTTTCATACTTTCGCTTTGCTTGCGCGTTTGCCCCCTATTCCATAAAGAAACTTGAATATTATGTTATTTATTTTGAATCCATTTCAGTTCGGTATAATGGTGTGTACGTTAAACAATGACGCGTATTGCCGCCAAATCGCGCCGAATAAGGTCACAATACTAGTGCAGAATGGCACCAAACGGCACACGTACAGCGGGCGAACTACAGCAAAACAACTTTCGGAATACGTTCATATGCTCAGAGACAGTGCTGGTAAGTATTCAAGTTATTACTTACACATTAAGTTCGGTTTGTTTTGTTCAACTAAACTTTGATTCTGTGCTCTATCCCTCTGAGAATGTTGTGAAATAAAATGAAAAACTTCTTGAAATAATGATATATGGTTGATATAAAAATAATAGAAATTATCTCTTATGGATTCATATATGTACTTTTGTTCCAATGCAATATTAATTTAAAGTATCAAAAAGATTTGGGACTTAACAATTTAATGTTACTTGTAGTATGAATCAATATATTACATACAACGTTAACAAACTTACTTAGCTAATTTGTAATACGGTTTTTTTGAAGTGACTAACAAAACATATGTATTATCCTTAATTAGTAATATAACATGAGATTTTAAGAATATTAGGTATTCAAAAAGGTTTTAGAATTAAGTAAATCCCATAACGGTCATATTACAGTTCAGACTTCAGTACAGTTCAACATGTCAATTTACGTGTATGGTGTGGTATATAACTAACTGATTTTGTTCTCGTATAATTAAAAGTTATTTCATAATTTTTTCCCATTTTTGTAACTTTTATCCATACAGCTTTGCCCTTATTGGTGGTAGCGTGATGTTAAATAGCCTAAAGTATTCCTCAATAATTACGGTATCAAATAAAAAAAAAGGTTTTGAAATCGGGTTTGTAGTTCTTAAGATTAGCGCGTTCAAACAAACTTTTCTGCTTTATAATATTAATATAGATATTGGCACATGTACCTAATTTTAACTATACATATAAATAATTCCCTCTGTATGGATTTCTGTTCAAAGTAGTTGCTTTATTATTTATCCAGTATTATCAATGTAGATAGATTCGCCTGGCAGACCGCTTTATGTTTTATCCGGCAGTTAATATCTCGACCACACGGTGCTATATTACCTGATGTCACATTTAAAAATCAAAAATATTTAAGCAGTAAAAACGCGAAATATCTTTGTAAATTAAAATTAATATGTCTAATAGCCACTATTTTAGTGGATAAGTGGTTAATTATGAACAACAAGTTATAAATGCTTTTTAATTAGATTACTTTTTTAATTAAATTGTCGACTACGATGTTTTTCCTGAGTAATTTCGATATAGACGTTGTTCTACCCCTTTCGATAGTTAATAACATAACCACAGCTGAATCTACTATATGGAGACCATCGTCTCGATAAAATAAATATATTACAAGAATTTTACTTCTATCAGTCAACTCGTTAGGAAGTTACACGAGCACTCACAGACGTATACAATATCATAGAATATTCATAGAAAAAATGTTATATAGCCTATGTTATTCAGGGCTAATTTAGTATTCTAAAGGTGAAAGAGTTTTTGAAATCGGCCCAGTAGTTTTTGAGTTTATTCGTCACATACTAAAATACGAATCTTTCTGTATTTATAATATTAGTTTATGTTAGGACCGGATATTAAATCGCGAGCCCTTCGTAACCCGCGATCCTGGGACTTTCCACCTACTTTAACTACGAGTATGTTCAGGGTCCCCTAATAATTGCGTTCGATTGAATATTTTGGTTCACCTGGTTAGCCGTTGGTGATGGTCTCGTGGTCGTGGTGTAAGTGATCGGGTGTAGCACTGCACTTTGTTATAATATTGGAGGCCGCCGTTGTCTATATAATAATATGCTAAAGAACACCGTAAACGTTTACTGTTCACTTGAAGGATCACAATAACGTGCGTAATAAACGTAAAAGTCGAAAATACGATGACTCGTGCCGATGCAGAGTTTCCGTTACTATTGTTATTCGAACAGTTGTTCGGAAATTATGCGTGTTCATACATTTCGTTTATTCATTTTATATATAAGAACACTAGCTGTGTCCGCGACTCCGTTCGCGTGGCATTAAAATTTTATTTATCATTTTCATTTAAAAAAATATATGGATCTTATGTTACTCGAGGCTAATGTAGCATTCTAATGGTGAAACAATTTTTAAAATCGGTCCAGTAGCTCTTGACTTTATTCGTTACAAACAAAAATACAAACCTTTCCTCTTTATAATATTAGTATAGATATAGATACATGTACAGGGCCGGATTTATCATTCATCATCATTAAATGAAAAAAGGCCCTGGTCGATTTCACTTATGGGGCCATTTCACCTCACTCCTTGATCATAACCAATACATGTTTATGTTTGTTTATTACTCATATGCGCCGAATTTCTCCTTATTTTCGGTCCAGTGTTTTAGTTGTCACTGTTTTTAAAATACCGTAATCGTTTTACTAACAACTCGAATGTAGGCCCCTCATGACCTTGAGGTCCTTGGCCGAAGCCTACTTAGCATATAGCAAAATCCGACTCTATATATATAAGTACTAACGTTGTGTCCTCGACTTCGTTAGCGTGAAACTAAAAATTATTTATAATATTTGCCCTTTTTGTAACTTCTTTGAACACAGCTTTGCTCCTATTGGTGTTAGCGTGATGTTAAATAACCTAAAGCCTTCCTCGATGATTTTTCTATCAAATGCAAAATAAATTTATGTAATCCAAATAGTATTTAGTAAGATTAGCGCGTTCAAACAAACAAAATTTTCCGCTTTATACTATTAATACAGATTTATATTAAAAAATTCAACTCACCACAAAATCTCAATAACGCTGACGTAGATATGATAATAATTTAATGCAAATACAAAAGGTTATTTACAAAATTCACTATATTACTTTATATTACTCGACAAAAGGACAGGCGTGAAGAATACAGTGTTGCGCAGTAGCATCACTCAGCGCTCGTTTTTAGCCTGCTCCCATACTTACACTTACATATTTACAGACGCGCGATTCATAGTTTGGCATTCTATTCGCGTTAAACTTGTCGACGAAAACGTCATCCCATATTTTTTTAACACTTAAATACCTGTTTATTTATTCTTATTAGGCAGTCTGTATATTAAATTTCACGTCAATAGGCATGATTTTTTTTCTCTCTCATACAAACCTGTTGGGGTTATCGAATACCATCTGAGTTACCCAAGACAACCTCACCTGCACGCGGTACACCCTGCTGAGTAACCGATGAGACTCTGCAATTGTTGGTTCCACATTTGGTTTTCGGTCATGACGGTTGACTATATAATCCTTGATTCGTCACAGCTTGGTGATAGAGCTATTGTCTGACTGGGTAGCAAGCATCCTCGGGTTTAGACTGTCGCAAAATAAAGGGTTCAGTATTGTATTCCGGTATAGTGAACGACAACCAGGCCTTTCCGCCAAGGTCAGCAACATGACTGTAATACTCCTGGTGATGTGGCCGTGAACAGGCGATGATAAAATAAA
Source organism: Actias luna (assembly GCA_039707435.1). Lineage (NCBI taxonomy): Eukaryota > Metazoa > Arthropoda > Insecta > Lepidoptera > Saturniidae > Actias > Actias luna. The sequence continues at coordinate 4,153,851 of JAZHAC010000027.1, forward strand.
AAAATAAACTTTGCCATCTCCGTTTATTATAGTTGAATTTCGAAAAATCGGATTTTAGTGAGCTGCTGCGATACAAAAGGAAACTTTTATCTAAAATTCATGTTTCTAGCTTCAGTAGTTTTGACAGTGTGGTGATGAGTCAATCAACCAACTTCTTTATATATACATACAAATCGTCATATAGATTGGAGCAGTATAAAGCCAGACGAATAAAGTTATAAGGTTATCGGGGAAACTACATATTAAATTATAGTTTGGGCTTTAGCACGTGTACTAATAAATAGGGGAGTCTGTAATGGGGAAATCATCTGAATGGCAATGTTGCGTGTTTCGGTAACAGTGCCTTGTCCGCTAATATATCTCGAGCTTTCTTTTCGTACGAATTGTAAACCATGTAATTTTTTAAACCGGTATGATAGTTTTTTGTGGACAGTATTTTTCGCACCATTACTGAGAGTTATATTTTTCTTCGCACTTATATTTTTAAGATCCTGTGCTCATAAAAATATAATGTTACGTGTGCCCGTTTTTGGATTTGAAGCATGCATATTTTTTAGACGCCCTAGATAGACACTAAGTAAAGATTCTATGATTCTGACCGGAAAAATCCTAATTAAAACGCACCAAGCCGCCATCGATGACTATAGCCAAGTTGTCTTTCAATAAATACTTACGTAAAGGGTAAACAAAAAATGTATGAAATGGAACGTGTTAAAATGACCCTGACTTTCTATATCACCTGTCATCCCATATATCCTTGGTTTGTTTTTTTCGTTACCAATTGCTAAAAGACAGTGGCAAATACGCATAATATGCTCTCGCTTAATTTCTGCACTTGTTTTTTTTTTCATGTTACAATTGCAATAAATGGTTCCTTTTTATTCTGTTTCTGTTCTCTGGCAAGGGTCACCGTGAGGATTTTAATCAGTATTGCTGGTTTACCAGATGATCCCTAAATTCCTATCGAGTAGTATACCGGCAAATGTAGAAGGAAGCTACATAAATATATTTTACCCACGTTAAAGCTGACTTATCAGTGATTTTTTTTTGTTGTGTATCCCAGTTGTTGAGTTAGACGAGCAGAAAGTGATGGAAGTGTTGGACTCGAGCCGTTCGCACAGTTGGCTGGTCGCGTACCTGCCCGCACACTGCGGTCGCGCTTGCGAACAACTTGCGTACGAGTGGATGCTGGTCGCTAACAAGGTACGTTTCTTAATATTCCACCTATCTATAAATGCTTCCCTTTTATTATTAGGAATCCAGTTCTGTGTTATGGACAACTTTACAATCATACAACTAAATTACACATATAAATACTTAGACTCGAAACAATCATTCATAGATTACGCAAATTGCCCTGTACCGCGAAGCAACCGCTTAAACCACTGGAAAAGATAGAAGATAAACTCATACTTTACATTAACAACTGAATCTTAAATAACATAACATAGTCAGAGGACTCGCGACTTATTTCGCGTCAATTGATTCTGGCTTGCATACGATACAGGACGCGTTCGGTAAATTATTTCTTCTATCCACAGAGAACACTGCTTTTCTTGGATGAAAGGTACTATTTATCTTTTATTTACCTTTGGTAATACGTATGCAAAAGATTGAACAGTTAAGGCGTGAAAGCGTACCTATGTTCTCATTAATAATATTAACTCGGGTTCCAACCAAACCTCACGACATCTTAGAAGAGCGGGAGCGGTTTAATAAAATCACCTCACGTAATTAATGGCCGTCCCCTCACTCGTTTCCCATGTTTCAAAAATTGTTTCCTTACCAGTAGGCTAAGAAGTAGGCTGGAACCTAGGGCGGCTGAATTGAGGGGCGGCAAATTTGGGGTATTTATTTAAAAACTGAAATGATTCATACACGTACATATTCCTAAATGTTGGTAGATATTATTTTTCACCATTTAGAATGTAAATCTTATATCGATTTTTTTCTACAAATTTCGTAGTCCTATTTGGAATTTAATTTTAGACTTAGATAGGGACGGCAAATTTGAATAGCCTACTGAAGGGAAAAGTGAAAATCCGCCACTGATTTCAGCTCCGGCCTTTAGATTTCGTACGAGTGGGCGTTTTTAATTGTGAACGCAGTCGCTCCACGTTCTGCAGCAACATCCGCATACCAACCGCCAAACTTTACCCCCTGGTTTCAGGGCAACATTACAGGTGAATATTTTACCCTTTTATTAAAAGACTTTGCTTTTTTAGTTAAATAATGATCATATTAACATGCATATATCTGTTTGATTAGTTTTTGTCCTAACTTGATCCTCTTAACAATGTCAGAAATGGGATTTCAGTCGTCTATAGAAGTTGACAGCGCCGTAGATCGTTTAATCTTCAATTCTGTAAGTCATTCGATGTCAAAGAGGAATTCGCATTTTTGATACTTTTTCATTACGCGGTTCACTGTTATAATGGCCACACACATAACGACAAATCGTTACGATTGAACTGTAATGAAAAATCGTATCGTGTGTTTGCGAAATGTACTTAAATGTACAGTTTGCTTACAGTTTTCTTAATCTGTACTGTCGACAAAAAAACAGTTGTAGCATAATGAATACCCATTTTTTCTATTAACCATGATTAAGTGCATAAAATGTAATACATATAATAAAAAAAATAGTTATCAAGAACCATAAAGAAATGTATACTTAGACTAAGTTATCCAAAGTGCTCACGATTAGTTTAAGCTCCACGCAAATGTAGGTATATATTTTTAAGCAATTTCTTTCCTACGTATAAAAAACAATATTAGAGGAAAAACTCATAGTGATTATTTGTAGTGTTTATGGCCTCCATTGGCCAAAGGATCATTTGCTATACATTATATTCTTTTTTAGTGTCAATCTACAAAACTTAGCGCAAGCGCCGTACATTCTCGAATGGGCTCTGCAGTTTATCGACGATTCGGTGCAAAAGATTAACTGGCAAACGTTCACTAGGAACGTAATAGCCGAGGAATTGAACCCGACGAGGTATGTACTATTTAACTAATGAAATAATCGCATTTTAACCATCCTTTTAGGGTTTACTTCTAAAGTTTTTCACAAGCAGCCTTAATTAAATTTTACAAACTAAGATTTGTATTTAGTTTCGATACTAATTGACACTAATATACCGACTTCGTAGTTTATTTAAGCTTAATACTCATTTAGTTCTTAGTAGATTTAGCGTTATAGCCACAATCTCATCTGATGCTGAGTCACGATGTGGCCCAAAATGGTGGACAGGCCAAGCCTAGTAGAGGGACTGGCTCTCAAGTGCAACTGCCTGAACACACCTATAGGTATTTGGCGATAGATTTGCAACTTGAATGTGGTAGTTAGTCAGGGGGTGATAGAAAAAACCCTCACGATGGTTTCATTCATCGAAAGCTCAGGCTCGTTGCAGGGATTCGAACTAACGTCCATTGACGCGGCATCAGTACATAGTACCAGCTGAGTCTTCGTCGCTTCAAAACTAGCTCAGTTTTTATTTTAATTACGTATGTTATATAACTTTAATATTTATCTTCAGTGGAAAGAGACCGTGGTTAATTTACTTCCATTCGCCGAGATGCTACAGATGTTATGAGATGTACGCAGACTTTGCGATCGCCGGTATAGTAAGTAGAAACCCTGTATATCTATATCAGTATTATAAACCGTTTAAAAAGTTTGTTTGTTTGAATGCGCTAATCTTAGCAATTATTAAACGAATCTAATTTTTTTTAATTAATTGAGCAATCGTTAAAGAAAGCTTTAGGTTATTTAACATCACGCCACCAAATAGGAGGAATGTATTGAAAAAAGTTGAAATAACGGGCAAAACAATTGTTATATGACAAAAGTTATTTAATATGTTGGTGAAATTTGGAGCACATATGGACCGTTTATTTTGAAAGTGGTGTAAGTCCATTTTTGAGAAAAATGAGCTATCACGTAATTCATGCTTAATTTAATGTAAATTTTAAATATACAACTAGTCCGTGTTTAATTTCTCAAAAAAAATCCCATGTTTTGTACAACTTAAAATCGGTCGGTAAATGAAATTGCATTATCAACAAACATAGTAACCTTTTATTTTCTCGAAACAAAAGAAAATTGACTTACACCACTTTCAAAATAAACGATCCATATGTATCTTGTAAGTCTCGATATATGAGTCAAAATTTGATATGTTTATGTGAAATAGTTTTTGAGTTATGGTCGTGTCTAGAAATAACTTCCAGTTCCCCGCGAACCAATTCGTGGACGCAGCTACTGTTATTATATACCAGCTGTATCCGCAGTTCCATTCACGTGAAACTCAAATATTATTCAATTATTTTCATTTAAAAAAAAATTATATAGCCTATGTTACTCAGGGCTAATGTAGATTTCTAACCTAATCCTAACGGAGTATTCGGCGGCAGATTTTCAACTTGAGGGTGGTAGCTAAAACGTTACGGTGGTTTCATCACGGTGTTTTCCTTCATCGAATGCCCAAGCTCATTGTAGGTAGATTTGAACTTAATCCCTTGAGACGGCGTCCGTGCACACTACCATCTGAGCTATCGTCGCTTCAAAGTTATAATCAAGATTGGAAACGAAAAACATGGGGCGCATGTTTATAGTTATCTATTACATGTGTTCCAGGTTTTTTGTTTCCAATCTCTTATTTTATATTTTTTACTCCATTTTAAAATCATGGAACATGAAAATTTATTTTCATTTTGTTATTATATTCTGCTTTTTAGGATTGTGTGAATGAAATTTTCCATATATTCTTTTCATTCGTCAGTATTAAAATACATTCTTCTGCTTATTTTCGTTTTTTACATTATCACGCATTGTCACCCACTTCTGACGTATGGTTCGAATTTCGAGTGTCTATCTCAACGGGAAGTTAGTTTAAAATCAATAACTAAAGTACACATGAAAGTGAGTTAATAATAGCGTGATAATAAAAATAGCAATTAATTCCCAGCTTCTTAACAATGCCGTGCAACTGGGCAAAGTGAACTGCGTTAATGAACGCGGTCTCTGCCAGCACGAACAGGTAACCAGCTATCCCTCGCTGAAGCTGTACCTCAACAGGAACCAGAACCAGAGGTTCAGCAGCGTTGTATCGATACAAGTGACAGATTACAATAACCTTTTGGAGGAGATTAAACCGCACCTTTTAAAATACGACAGGAATTTAATCTCGAATAACCTTAAAAAAGCCTTCAGCCATGATGAATTTTAAACATGCTTTTGTCACAATTAGAACTTAAGTAGACGAGTCATTTGAGGTAAAAAAAATAATGTCGTGTCGTGTCGTGGTGCGTCATAAATATACTGGTTCCATACGTTGAAATAAAACTAATTTAAACGGATTTTATCGCGGTTATTTATTAAATTTTGACATAAACTTTTCTGTACAACCCACACCTCAGTCCGACCCGTGACCACGAAGGCTGAAAAGCTATCGAAACGTCGCGATCAAAATTTAATAAATAACCGCGATAAAATCCGTTTAAATTAGTTTTATTTCAATGAATAATATTCGCGTAAACCTAAGAAATCATTATGGTTCCATACGTTTAGTATGATGAGAATGATGCTGTGTCGTGTCATGTATAAGAAATCGTGTCGTGTCACGTATCACGTCATTATGTCAGTGGGATCTATGAAACTAACATTGCAATACTTAAATAAACTTAAAAAACGCTTCGGTCATAATGAATTTGAATTACTACGGTATTTTCACAATTTCTTTTATACTTAAGGATTAGCGTTATGGCCATAATCTCACCTGATCTTAAGTGAAGATACGGCCCAAGTTGGTAGACACGCTAAACCTGTGGAGGAAATGGCTCTCAAGTGCAGCTGCCGGAACACACCTATTGGTATTTGGCGGCAGGTTTTCAACTTGAGGGTAGTTGCTAGGCAGGCGAGCATTAGTAAATACCCTACCACCATACCATGGTTTCCTCACGATGTTTTCCTTCAACGAAAGCGCAAGCCCATTGTAGATGGATTCGAACTCGCGCCCTTGGACGCGAAATCCGTACACACTACCACTGAGCTATCATCGATATGCATTGCATGTTGTGCATATCATTATTTTAATCTAAAGTAAAGATTATACACGTGGATACTATAAATGCTCGATGAACACTGTTCAGAATTGACATGATACAAAACATTAATGTATATTTACCACCATTATAAAGTGCGACACGATACGATACGACAACCTCGTATATTTTTGCCTTTACGTAAAACAGAAGTGTTGTTATCCTATATAATGTATAAGGTGAAAATTTGGCATAATAATATTATTCAAATTATTTCACTTTATAAAGAATCATAGTTATTCTACATTTTAACCAATATTCAAAGATATATAAAATAACTAATTGAAAAATCTAGTAGAAAGGTCGAAATGCATATTACTAATCAAATATTTCGTTTAGTTACGAATTTTACTTGTAATAAATTATACTATAATATATAATAATTAATATAATGTAGAATTCTCAACGCTTACAGATCAATGCTATATTTCCATAAATATTATATTGTCGGTACTAGAGAAAAACATTTAACAAACTAGTATGATACAATATTTATGATTGAAATCAACTACGCAAAGTACCTAAGAATCTCGCTATAAAGAATATCACTATATATTCGAATTAAGGTATATCACAAAATGTCGGCTCGTAATCCTTTAGATGTATTTAGAATTATGTTTTTTTTTTTACTAAGTACAAACTACAGAAAAATCTGTTAGATATATTTTTATAACGTCATGGAATTAAAGCAATTTAACCTCCTTTTTCAATACATTCTTACTAATCATCTATTTAATTATTATGAATTCCTTAATATTGCATTTATTATTTTTATATTTTAGAAAAAGATATAGGTTTATCCACAATTTCATCTGATGCTAAGTGATAATATGGTCCAAAATGTGCAGCTATCAGGACCACATATCGAGCCTTTTCAAGAAAATATCGATAGCGCCATTTTTTTGTTTTATTTTCCTTTAACCTCTTACCTAAAAAAATTATTTGTCTATTAGAGTCATATGTTAATACTACTATTTTAATTAATTCAATGGGTAATTATGAACAAGTCATATTTTTTATAAAGATATCATAAATACTTTTTGATTAGGAATAAAACCTCTCCTGTAAAAAGTGAAAATTGTCGCTTACAATGACGCTGAAAAGGCTCGATATGTGTTTTGAATACATTTTTAACTCGAGAATGGTGATTAATTAGTCGGGTGATCATTAAAAAATACCCTTCAATCATTCAATGACTACATCAGGATGTTTTTCTTGATCCAAAGCTCATAGTGATTGTAGGGGTTTCAACGTATACTCACTATTGATTCATTGTTTCAAAATACCCATATATATATGACGAGTAATTATACTTTAGTGATTTCACAGGTGGCATCGGATAATAACGTTAATTTTATAACCAACATTAAATATTGTCTAACTAGTTAACATTTTTTACATATTGTTAATATATGCTGATTCTTTTATTGTATTGCATATACAGATGCATTATAAGAACAAACTATTTTCCATTAGATATTAATAAAATAAATAAAATCTTTATTCAATTTAGGCCCTAAAAATGTGCATTGAATATAATAAAATATTATATTATTAAAAAATAATGAAAATTATTTGAAAAAAAAAAAAACACTATTTTGCCAATATCAGTAATTTTATTACAGCACTGTAATTATATGAACAAATTAACATAGCATAGAAAACTTAACAGTGTAACAAAATTAATGTCTTTCCTCAAATATATAAACTACAATATGTATATTATTTCAAATATAAGGCCATATGCGAATTACTCCCAATTTCTACAGTATTTGTATATAATAATATATAAAGAGATACTTAAAAAAGGTGTTTTTGATCTATTATATACTGAAGAAAATTTGAACGGCGTTTTAGACTTATTAAATGCAAAATTATAAGATTTCCCTAACATTATTAATGTTCTTATTACACAAATAAACAAAATTAAATTATACTAAACACTTTTATTTTGTCCTTTATTCATTTTATAAATACGCATTTAAAATCAATATTATATTAGGAATAGATACTACTAGTGAATAACTGGCATTTTCACAGACAGCAACTGAAAAGAAAAACAAACCATACCTAAAATATCATAAAGAAGAAACATACATACCCAATAGGCTACAGTTTTCATAATATAGTTTAAATTAATGCCCCTTTAGTTTTCTTTTTTTTTTATAGTTAAGGTTTAGCGTTATGGCCATGTTCTCACCAGATCTTAAGTGACGATACGGCTCAAGTTGGTAGACACGCTAAACCTGTGGAGGAACTGGCTCTCAAGTGCAGCTGCCGGAACATACCTATTGGTATTTGACGGCAGATTTTCAACTTGAGGGTGGTAGCTAGCCACGTGGGCATTAGCAAAAGCCCTACCACCATGCTATGGTTTCCTCACCATGTTTTGCTTCACCGAAAGCTCAAGCTCATTGTAGGTGGTTGGATTCGAACTCACGTCCCTTGACGCGAAGTCGCACACACAAACACTGAGCTATCATCGCTTTAATAATTTTTATCTTGCTTAGGTGCAAAATGGTACAGGTTAATTCCAATAGAAATACCTAACTATCCCATTGGCCAATCTCATTTTTGTCACATAAAAACATGACACTGCTGGAATTGGACATTTAGCGCACAGCGAAAGTTTGTTTACTTCATAGGATTAACATTGGTACGACGGTCTTCTGTGATGCGTTATAAAGCACTAGCTCTTTGTTATAGGGAAAAAACATTAACCATACCTTCTCTTGTAATATGCCAAACGAGCTAAGGAGGAGTTGGAATTCACCGGGTGCAAATCACTAGAAATATCTACTAAAAAGACCCCACATTCCCCCAGATATCAGAGACTATATTCCCAATGCATCTAATAACAATATTAGATACTTAATGGAACAAGTGTAAAACACCAAGCCAAAACAAACAAATATAAAACACTGAGCCTAATGGAAGCATTGTTACATAGCCTAACGGGATAAGTGTAAATTTCTAAACACAATGGGACAAATGTAAGATTTTAAGTACAGTGAAACAAGTATAAGATACTAAACGTTATTTCAGTGTAATACATTACGCCTAATAGTACATGAAACCTATAGATACAAGGGTAACACAAAGAACAGACGTTTAACAATAGGTTTTCATCTATGAAGAAAGAGGTAACCAGACAAATTAAATAGGTACCCTACCAATACACACTGTAAATTTATCTCAGACTTCACCAGTATATTAAGACTACACAGCAACCATACTAATAAAAGTACTGTATAAAAAGTTATTTATCATAGACATCATTAAAAAATCACAATCTTGAATATTTTTTTATAGTTTATTTAGCGTTATGGCTGCAACCTCATCTGATATTAAGAGACATTGTGGCCCAAGATTGTAAACACTCTTAGACTAGTAGAGGCACTGGCTCTCAAATGTAACTGCCGGTAACACTTGTAGGTATTTAGCGTCATATTTAGACTTAAGGATGATACAAGCCAAACGGTCATCACAGAATATATCCCCTATAACCCATGCTATAGTTTCATCATATTGCTTTCCTTCACTGAAAGCGCAGGCTCATTGCAGGGATTTGAACTCACGTCCACTGACACAACATCCTTACGCACTACCAACTGAGCTATCGCGTCTATGTACGTAACATTATTTACTACTCACATCATTATTTCGATCAAGTTCTGCATCAACTACATCTTGGTCGACACTACAGGGTAAAAAGAAATCGACAATGTCATATGTTCCTTTGGAGTCTAAGACCAGACGGTCTTCACCAACTTGTAGATCTAGATTTTTCACTTCCACCTGTAAAATTAAATAGCTTTTAATACATTCATTATTTTTTTAATATATCGCAATATTATATAAATTTATATGATAACTATTTTAAATCTAATTATATTATTTTACAATTATCCTAATGAAAATAATATAATTATGATATTACTATGAACATTTAATTTTCCTGTTGTTATGGCTGTAAATTGCGAAATCTAATTATACAGGAATATACATATACGTATCATCAGTTGATTTATTAATTATAGCTATTCAACTAATTTTCTTAATGATACAAGCAATCTAAGTAATACAAAGTTTTATTTGGTTAAAAGCCGTAAAAACCCATTCTTAGATTTCATTCTATTTGGGGCAGCTTTGACATATATAGAAAATGGTACCCAAATATCCTTAAGGTTTTTTATGCATGAGATGTTTTTCTAGAATTCCTTAGAGAAGTTATTCAAGAATGGTAAAGAAGTGGTACTTTTCACTATTTGATGGGCTATAGATTTGTTTAGCGGATTAAATACATATAAAATTAGGCAACCACCAAGGACTGCTGATAATGAAAACTTAAAAAGTAGTTGATGACATCCAGGGCCGCGTATACACGATTCAGTTTCACAGACCAGAGCATATTGGTTTAATTTATTTTGCTATTCAGTGAAAACGTAAAACATGTCTAAAGTAGTTATTTCTTCAAATTACAATAAATCAAGGATAGCTGAGCTGGCAGTGTGTACTGTACCCGCATCAAGGGAGATGAGTTCGAGTTCACCTACAATGATCTTGGGCTTTCGGTGAAGTAAAACATTGTGATGAAACCATAGCATAGTGGTAGTGCTTTATCCAATGCTGCCTGGCAGGCTACCACCCTCAAATAGAAAATTTGCTGCCAAATACCTATAGGTGTGTTCCGGCAGTCACACTTGTGAGCCAGTCCCTCCACTATGCTTAGCGTATCCACCATCTTGGGCAACATCGTCACTTAAAATCCGGTGAGACTGTACCCATAATGTTAAACTTTAACTATATATAAACAAATGAATTACAAAGGGATTATATATAGTCTGTTCAATAGCATTAGAATTTATTATTTACTGTTGACTTACTGAAGCAGGTATTTTAAATTCAGCCATGAGAAACTCGATTTCACCAGTTGGAGGTTCTCGTCTCAGTCTATAAACAATATCTCTTTTATTGGATGACTTAAACTTTCCTGCAGAGCTTTCATCAATTTCCTCTATCAAAGGTGATCTGGTCATGCTCTCAGCACCAGCAATATCTCTTATTTGAATCCTATGAGACTGCAAGGTACCAACGGACTTCCTATTTTTTAAAATTGTATACTTTTGCTGCATCTCCACTTCAAATTGATATTTGTCTTGTAAGCCTTCAAACACGACAGTGAGAAAGAATGTTTGAAATAACTCATCCTTTTCAATCTTCTTAAAGAATTCAGGGTTAATGGCCACATCATACGCAGTTGCGGGTGCTCCAGACTTGTCAGGTTCAGTGCGGCCTTCCCCTATACTCATGGGTACCCGATAGCTAGATGGATCCTCAGAACTTAAGATCTGCATTAGTTCCTCATTGCTTATATCTCGTGGGCATGGTATGGCATCAGTGAGGCATATGTTTACAAATATTTTCTTGTTGTCAGGTTTTGTATAGGCTTTCACACAGAAGCCTGCAAAATTAAAAATAAATTTGATATTCCTATCTTCTTAAGATTGTAGAAATAGTAGATGTGCATAATATACAAATGATTAGTAGTAAATTTTAAACATTCTTTACCACTACTGTTATGGTATCTTTACTCAATAATAACATTCCAATTACTGTGGTAAAGGTATTTGGAAGATGTATAAATTTTATTAGGTTTACTATGTATACAAATAATTAAACTGTAACTGAACCTTACGTCTATGTTAGTATTTTTTATAGTCTAAATTGGCATGTACCAAGGTTGCACCAGTCTAGCCGACTGCAAGGGCAGCTCTCCAGGCTGCCCGGACGAGGCCTGGTTTACCATCAGGGTGAGCTCTACATACTCTTCTCAGTACCCCTAGGCTGAAAGGCGATGTGTTAATGAATATCCCGACATTGAAAAAAATGAACAGAGGTTGCAAATATATTTTATAATTTTGATCTGTCGGCCTGCCTTCTTACACCTATAAATCTATAACTATCCCATGAATTTTAATAAAAATTGACAGGTTAGAAAAGGTTCCTACGGGATAAGGGATAAAACTCCAAATCATGGCCATTGTTTCAAGGAGAAAATTTTATGCTATCACTTAAAGAAAGTAATAGCACTGTGGTCATGGTATTGATTACTGTAAAAATCAATCCAACATTTGCTAGACTAGCTAGTTTAGTTAAACTTTCAGGTAAAAACAAGCCTACTTTAATTATGACTTAAAGAAATTTATGGAGTAAAAATGTTAACATCTGCCAGACTAGTAAATTTTTAATAAACCTTTAGGTAAAAACAAATCAAACATAATTATTACTCATAATAAATTTATTTAAATATGTAAATTTGAAGTTAAATTTGAGAAGAATTATGAGTTTAAATAAATAAATTAATATAATAGTAGTTTTTAATTGCATTTTTAGAACATATCAATAATTGGTTTGTAACTAAGCAAAAGCTGTAGTCAGAAAGAATACAAAGGAGTTTATATCCAACATAATCCAATTATACAACACATATTTCACAATATAGAAACATTTTATTGCACAAAAAAAACATGGTTAATAAGTGCTTTTGATATCAATATTTCAATTAATATAAAAAGTCCTAAAACAGCAGTTTCTAACTACTAAGTTAGTTAGTTAGTTACACATTGCACAGCAAACATAATTCGCATAAAAGGTGGAGCACTTGCACTCACATAAATCTTCCAAACAAATAAAGGTTAAGATGTTAGTGAGACTACTATGGCTATATTCTATATAGCATTTGCAGTGCTAGTGCTTGAGACAGCAGTTTTCCGATTTACTTCCATGTGAGTATTGCAATTAATAGCATCAGTAAAATGGACTATAAGAACATTCTTACATTGTTTGGTTCGACTTGGCTCATTGTGAATCAAATGTAAATTAAAATAATAATTTTTTTAACACTACCCAATAACCATAATTGTCATATACTATGGCTGAAGTCATATTTAGTAAAATATACAAAATAAAAGTCTTAATAAAAAATAAATTAATTTTAATGATTATACTTATATACTAGGTGTGCCCATATTTTATTTTTGTTATTTCCCTAAACCCAATTTTTATCCAAAATAAAAGTAGTCTAAGTTATTTGTTTTTACATCAGCTATCTGCCAGCGAAAATCTCATCAAAATCAGTCCAGCCATTTCAGAGATTAGTAGGAGCAAACTGACACACAAAAATATTAATAATAGATTTTTCTAATATAAGTATCATATCTACTTTCATATGTATTTAGTAAAAAGCTGTTATTTTGACATTATAAACAGACACCTCAATTTTATTTATTTGTATAGATCCTATCACTAGCTGTTATCGGTCTGCTATGTTGAGAATACAGAAGTAAAAAAAAATGACAGTGACAGTGGAATCCAAAAGCTAAGTAGCCTAGAACTATCTGCAACTGTTTTCGTTTCGAACGAGCACAGTCCCATCATGATAAGGATTACTGAAGAAGAAATTTAGTGAAATATTAAATATGTTGCTTGAAAATATTTTTTACCTGGTGTTGGTTTGACTAATTTCGACGGTACTGGGTCTACAGACGCCAAAAGCTTATTAAACTCGTCTTCTAACGGGTTGCCCTTAAAAAGTAGAAATTGATTAATAATTAATAAGTGAGTGTTTCATAACTTTTAATGGCTAATTCAAATCAATAATTTTGATATGTAGTCTGTAGTAATATGTATTAGTACCTTTATTATTCTCATATTCTTTTCCATGATACTCGGATCTACTTCCAACGGAATTGTAGTTTTTGTCATATTTCTACACGTTTCTATGGAAATCTACAAAACATATAATACTTTATTTATTGTTATTGAAAAATGTAACAATCAGTATTCGGTGTATTCGCTACTCAACAACTGACACTAGGGCTGCAGGTATACATTAAAAAACTCTAGAGCAATGATTCATTAATTCAAAGGTCAATTTGAGTTATAATCGCTTTTCACTCAAAAAAATAACTTTTAAAACCTTGTTTGCAAAATTAAATTTGCGTTTTGCCACGTATTTATAGTACTCTGTATGCTTCTGCATAGTTTATGCTGTACATTTATTATTCCCATTTTTAGCTAAAATATACTTTAGCATGGAAGTGAATTGGAAATTGAAATGACTTGAAAGAAATATATATAAAATGGTTCTTCTTCTTAGAAGTTCTTCATCCCACCTAGGTATGGTCGGCACAATATGTTTTCAAATTACACTCAAATCTATCAGCCGTAATCTCAGTATTTACTTTTTTTATAACACATATCATTTCCCACACAGCCCATCCATATCTTCTTCGGCCTTCACTGGTGCAATTTTCATGCTTCCTCGAATATATTAATTCCTAATCTTACTCATTCTATTCCATCCATTCAAGTCGATCCACACATCCATTGTAGCATTCGCATCTCTGCTACGTGTAATTTTCTTTCATCCGTCTCTATCGTTGCCTAACACTCAGATCCATACAATACTACAGGCCTTACAATAGTTTTATAAAGTTTCCTTGAGTTTCACAAACATTCGTGGATCACAGGTAACGCACGGGATCAGTCGTCATTTCATCCACCCTACTTTTATTCTATTATTTACGTCCCGGATAATGACCCCATTGTATTGTATTAATGAACCAAGGTACCGAAAATCAGAACATACTAGTAGAGGTACACCGCAAAATAAATGTTCTGTTTTTGTTCTACTTATTTTTAACCCGTTACTCTCAACTCTTTCCCGCCATTCTCCAGTACCAGTAGCATCTTCTACAAGAACAATGTCATCAGCAAACAACAAACATCATTATGCCTCCTGTAGTATATCAGAGGTCAGTGCATCCATAACAAGAAGAAATAAATACGGGCTTAGAGCTAATCCCTGGTGCAAACCTACAATTACATTATAGATTCCAGTACCAGCTTCGGACCTAACACGGGTACAAGCTCGACACATGGAACGTATCAGTTGCAAGTACTCTCTCGGTACTCTGTTGTTTAATTACATTCAAGTACATTTAAAATTGTTATTGATACTTAATAATTAACAAATCACTAAATAAACTTTTAAACATATAAAAATGTTAAAAAATGAAATATCAGAAAAGTGTAAAGGTGAATGATATACAGACGAAATTTCTTTACAATCTTTTTAAAAGTCTTGCCTGGGCTAAGCCTACAATGAATTTTATACTAGAATGTGATTCTAAAGCTCTAAGTAAATTTGTAAAAGTATTTTTAAAAATAAATTTGGCTACGCATGGAGAGAATCATTTTCGATAAAGGTGACTGTTGATGTGCGTAGGAAAGGGCTTCTTAAGCCTACATTCGTGTCACAAGTCACGAGATCTGTACAAAGTTTTTCTTTTTCCACCAATGACATCCGCACGGTGAATTTATAGAACGCTAAGAAGTTTGTCTCTTCTAATTAGGATTCACGCTCATTATATTTTTTAAATATCATAATTTTAAATTTATTTCATTAATTAGAAAATTATTCCATTTTCAGGCATGTTAGCAATATAAAAATTGACGTAGTACAAACATTGATATTTTTTACATTGTAGAGATTTTACATTATTACTTTTAACTAACACTATTATTCTAAGTAAAGATATTTTTTATATAAGAGTTGCTTTTTTGATTTTGATAATTAGAAGTTTGTTACTTAGTATAATCCATGAATTTCAAGCTATCAGATATCATGATCAGGAATAGGGCTAGTTATAAACTGTGCAGGTTAATTAAATATACTTGCTTACAATAATTAAATTCATTTAAACCTATATTAGTAAAATGACAATTATAATCTTTATGTGGGTTTATTTACTTCTACAAGTTACCAAATTTTACTTGTAGTTTTTTGTTTTATAGGTGAACACTGGTTCCTTGTTCACATTCACATCTCTATTTCAAACGTCATGAGAACTAGGTCGAAGGAACGGTCTGTGTCTAACTTTTGGACTAATTAATTCATTATTTAAATAACTTCCCAACAAAAGTATTACCTAATAAGTATATAAAACAAGAGAGTGGAGAATGACAATTGTTTTTAAGCTTTAGTAGGTCTTCGATAAGCTCAGTTGCAAGATAAAAGGTAAGGAATATGAGTCCGTCAGAATTGTTTGCCATATTTTATCTATTTGAACTTTCTTTTATAAGTATTTGTCATAAATAACTTATTATTTTAAACGTAAACTTAGCATATTGTGTTATAGTATTATTTTAACATTTACTTTATTTTGTTTTACTAACATTGTTCATGAAAATGTTAGGCCTAGTTTTGTCAGCTGTAGCAACTAAGGTGAATGTGGCCTATGAAGGTACGTATACATATAATGCTATTTAGATGTAAAGACATTCGTATTATCAAATATTGATAATTGGGGATTAATATAAGATATTTTATTTTCAAGGTTATTATATTCTTTTATAAGTTATTATAAATGTTATACTTTTCAGCATCTATAATATTATTTAACTGTTCGTTACCATTGAATAATGATAACATCTATTAAATTTAATTCTCATGTTATATTTATGTGTAGATTTTAAATTAGTAATTGATTACATTCAATTCAATATAACAACCATCTAAATTCAAAATATTCAGGTATTTTTTTGTTCTTAGTGTTTATAATTAACATTTACACTACTTCAAGTTTTTTTGAAGATATGCTTCAAACACAACAAACAAGACACTGCTTGTTGTATTTCTCTTGCTTAACTCATTTTTATAAATGAATCATCATTTTGTTATTATGACTCAAAACTTTCTCAACATTCCTTTCTAAAAAAATTATAATTCAAACAATTTTAATATTAGTTTAGTGATGATATACATTTGCCTTTCATGTTATTTTGTGATGTTATGAATATATTTTTCAAATTTCAGGTTTAATTCAGCAATTTATAATTAAGTATCTACCAGTTAGAAATAAGAAAAAATTACTTAAGTAAGTCACCAATTTAATACAGTAACCTTGAATAGTTAAAAAAAACATTAAACTGTAATAAGTTTATAGTCTTTAAAAATATAAATGATAAAACAAAATACAAAAAAGCCATGATAAATCTAGTCTTCATTTTTTGTGCATAGCCTAGTAGTAAAATATCAAAAGCACATTATAAATATGTCAAAAACAATATTTTAAAATAAGAAGATATAAAATTGTTTAAAAAGAGCCAAGAGGAACTTTAAAATGATGTAACATTGCAGTTAAAAGTATATTAAATATATATCTATTATTCTTCAAAACATAACTGTAGAAGACAATTGAATATATAATTTTTATTGCCTTTTGCTCCTATTTTGCATCATCTCTGCACCACCCCAAGTTTTACTGGTAGAGAATGCCATAGGTATTTTATAAAAACTGTATATAAAGTGTAGTATGTGAAATACAATAAATAATTATAATATTGTTTCAGAAATACATGGCATAACAATAGCCACCATGGCAGACAAACACAGCCTGAATTACGATGTGAGAGAATTGAAATTAGGTGCAAGCTTTACCAATAATAAAGCATCACAATACCATACTATAAAATGTGAGTAAATATGAATTAGTTATTTTAAAATTAATTAATATTTACTGTATATACGATTAACTAGCTCTGCCTGCTAATTTGTTTCCTAGGAACCTAAAATTATTTATATGTATTTGTCAGTTTTTGCAACTGTTTTAAATACAGCTTTGGTCCCGTTATTGGTAGAGTTATGTTAAATAGCCTACCATAGTGATTGATCTATCAATTACAAAAATATTTTTTGAAATCTAACTAATCACCTGGACCTAATATTAGCGCATTTAAATACACAAACTTTTCTGCCTTATAATATTAAATAGACTTTACATATGGTTTCACTTGCGTTTATATTGATTTTGTGAAACAAATCAGATGATGCAATAGAAAGTTTCATACAAAATTCATCTCTCTATTTACCCCACTTGTAATAAAGAGTTTGCTAGAAAAGGTAGCTTATACTCCTGTAGCTGTATCTCCTCCTATAGCTTAGTCCCCTTGGACCAGTGTATCTCTGTACCAAAATTCATCACAATCGATACAGCGGTTTAGGAGTGAAAGTGTAACAATCAAAAAAAATCACTTTCGCATTTATAATATCAGTATGGTATAGATGATTAGTTTGTTTCTTTAAATAAAACAGATAATGATTAATTTAAATTTTATTTAAAAACTGGATAATATTTATAGTATTTGTCATACATAAGTAATTCCTTTTATTTTTAAAGTGTTATGTAATTGGGGGTTTAATTCGCTTCGTTCTATTAATATATAAAAGTATATTTAAAAATATATTTATAATATGTTTACCTAGTATTATATGTTTTATTATAAATATAATAATTTATATTAGATACTTTTAATGGAACAAAGAATAAATATTATTGTAGCAATGATTGTTGTTATATCTAAAAACTGTGAGTGAATCTGTCGACTTTCTTATTTAATTTTAATGGGTTAGTCTCAGTTAAATGACTAGTCAGAATGATATGGCATTAAATATCAAACATCTTAGAGCCACTTGTACTAAAAATTAAAATCTATTTTAATCTTAATTGTGGTTTCATTATGCCGAAACATATGAAAGTGTTCCTCTTAATCTTGGTTTAAAATTTTAAATCTGATTTCAGTTGGGTATTAACATATCCTTAATAAGTATTACAATATGATAACTTGCAATGAGTCAGCTAAGAAAATTATTTGCTCTCTGTAATTGTATTTATCTGCATATAAAAAGTGAATATTTTGTATTTTATTACACAATTGATATTAACAATAATAATACCTATCTATGTACAACCAAGAAATGGTTCTTTATTATAGTGATATGAGTGTCTATTTGAAGAAACTGAGTCAGTTCTTGTTTTTAAATTATATAATAGTTTATGATACTTACAGTTGTGTCAACAACAAAAAAAAACTTTATAAGTAGTAAACCATGCATTTTTACATGTATTGTATAGGTATTGTACATATCTTGTGTAGTTACATACAATATTTTTATATCTAGACAGTTACTATTCCAGTAATCTTTAAAAATAATTATAAATTCCTTTTTACATTCAAATTTTCCAAATTGGTTTTTCAAGAATTATTCCACTCATCAATTTCTTATTGTAGCACAGCAAAATATTAGATTTGTAATCTCTTTATTAAGGTGAAATCTATAACCAAAAACGATCATTTTTAAATCTTGTTTGAAATTTTTGTCATGCTAGCTTGTAAGCCTCTTAGTACTTGGATATACACTGTCTCTTACTAAAATTTGCTTATATGATGTTAGGAATTCCGTCCGATAAAGATATTTGCCACAGACAAGTATAAAATCTTAAAAAAATTAGTTATTTTTTTATATGTGCCTGTGTATCCATTATTGCCAATGTCAAGTGAGAAGGAGTTGATAAATACAATTAACGATCATGAAGTAATAACTAAACTGGCAAGAATTATCTGTCGATCAAACAAAATTTGCGGTACTTCGGCACAGCGGGCGCTGCGGTTGTAGTGACGCAACTAATTTAACCGCTAAGCCAACAGTTAATTTTATTAACCTCGAGAGTTTCCAATATAATATTGTTTCGGCAAATCAACTATACAAGTGAACAAATAAACTGCATTATCAATTTGCATGCATATAACAGTTTTGTTATTTCTTTATCATATTGGAATATACGTATTATGTTGCGATAATATTTACATTAAGTATTTATTTCGACGACCTATATCACTGAGATTTTATCATTGTCATATGTAGAATAATTCCTTTATTCTAATTGATTGATTGTTTTTGTATCGTTGTCAAAATAAGTATAGGTGTTTACTGTGTTCATTCAGAAATTCATGGCGTTTTATATGTATATTTGCTGTGCTCTCGACTTTGTTCGCGTGTAACTAAAAAATATTGAATATACCTGTTTTTATAACTTTATTCACTACAGCATTGTTAAATATCCTAAAGACTACCTCGCTGATTACTCTATCAAAAAAATTGAAGGTAGACACAGTAACATGAACTTTTCTGGACAACCTACACCTCAGTCCGCCCCGTGACCACGAAGGCTGAAAAGCTTTCGAAACGTCGGGATCAAAATCAATAAATAACCGCGATAAAATCCGTTTAAATTAGTTTTATTTCACTAAATATATTTTTTTAAAAGCTGTGGTAGTTTCTAATAATAGCGCGTTCAAACTAGCAACCAAACAAAAAAAAAGTATAATATTAATATCCTTTTTTTTTTTAGGTGACATAAAAATGGTAACGTTAATATGGGTGAAAGTAAGCACAGTATGATCCAGAAACTCTTAACCCCTTAGGGAATAAATTTACAATGACCACCTGTTTAAGCTGTATTCTCTGTCACTAATTGTTTAATTAAATATATATTTTGTGTGATTTGTATTCAGATGACTTCAAGCCAGCGTCAGTGGATGTCAACAAAATGGCCACCGTCAGTGTCGGAATAAAGAATGAAGTCACTGTTACTGTGCCACATTTAGGTAAGTTGAGTCTTCTTTGATAAAATACCTTCATCTGATAGTAATTATTGATAGGAATCTTACGAAAGCAACCATCTCTGAGATACTAATTATTGCTTAATTAAATATGGGATATGAATTCATACACGTTCGTTCAAAACGGAACTTAGTTTGGTATTGTGGTTACTAAATAGATGATGATACATTACCCACTAGCTGTGTCCGCGACTTGGTTCGAGGGAAACTAAAAATTATTTGATTATTTTTGCCTGTTATTGTAAAAAAAATAATCAATAAAATTTTGCTGCTATTGATAGTAGAATGATGTTAAATAGCCAAAAGCTTTCCTCAGTGATTATAAAATCTAAACAAAAAAAAATGGAATCCGAATAGGAGTTTCTAACATTACCACGTTCATATAAACTTTTCTGCTTTGTTATATTAATATAGATGGTCAATTTGTATTTACGAAATGTTAATATGATATTTATTAATAATCGTTGCCATAGTAAATCTTTTATTTTAATAACAATTTGATTTTGTTGCATCACTATTATGCGTTTGGCATCACTAGTATATAAGTTGTCAACCTGTCTTTAACGTAAAAAAAAAATCAATTATCAGCTCACTTATGGTTGTAATTTAGTCATTAGGGGTGAGTTGCATCAAGAAGTTAAATTTAGTTTTTACTTTGGTTTAGTGTGTCTCAGAATGTATGAAGCTGTTACTCTTAAACCGAGTTTAAAATTTTTAAATGAATTTAGGAGTTGGTGTAAACTTCTCTTTAGCATTTTAAACAGTACAGAAAAACGAATGCTTTTTAAATACGACACATGATGTACGTAGTCTGATGCTAACCGACGCCCTAACAGTGGATAAGAATTCACAATTAATTAGACTTTTAAAAACGCGCTGCACCGAAACAAAATTCATCGTACTTTATGTTCACGCATAGGAAGTGAAACTTCTTTGAGCTATATATCATTTTTAATTAATAAAAAAAAATCAACTCTCTCGTAGCAGTGCTTACTAAACTGTACATATACAGTTTTGGTATATCCGCGAACCACATATATATTCACTCATGCATACACATCTGTATCCGCGACGTGCTAATGACACGGTTTTTTTTTTAAACTCTATACAATATTTTTTCTCCGACTTATTTGAAGATATTTCACTTTAATAAATATATTACATTAACCGATTTCGTAAAGTCGTTCTGATGTTATAAATACGATGATAACTCCCTGTAGCACTTCTAGAAAAAAAAATTCTATCGTTCGTTTATATACATACACTATATATATTATATACATATACTATACTAGTTGACCTTGTTCTGCCTTTTCGATTAGTAAATCACATCGACTACGGCGTCATCTATCGCGTTATTATCACTTATTGAAATAAAAACTATCGTATCTCTCGAATTGGATCAAACTACACACAGTGTGCATAATTAAATTAAAATCGGTTTTTATATATAAAGATATATGCTAGCTGCCATAGGCCCGCTGCGCCAGACGTCTTTTTTTTGGCAGCCTTAAATAAAATGGCGAATAACCAATAAATGACAATCAACGCATACCTACAATAAAAAAAAAACAATAAAGTAAGTAGCTTAGAACTTTCCATAAAAACTCCGTATGAAATACGTAGTACTACGGGTCCTAATCAAATACGTAGAGTATTTGTAACGTGACTGAATGAGAGGAACTGTATGATCTAGAATCGATGATAACTCAGTTGGTAGTGTGTACGGACGCCGCGTCAAGAGATGTGAATTCGAATCACGGTTGAATGGTAATGGCCGCCCGGCTAGCTACCACTCTCAAGTTGAAAATTTGCCGCCAAATACCATAAGGTGTGTTCCGACAGTTGCACTTGAGAACCAGTCCCTCCTATAAAGTCCGGGAACGCACCTACAATACCTCAGATGTTGTGGGTGTCCATTGGCAGCGGTGATCACTTACCATCAGGTAACAAGCTTGATCGGTTACATCCCATTCCATAAAAAATCCACCTACAATGAGCTTGAGCTTTCGCTGAAGGAAAACATCGTGATGAAACCATAGCGTGGTTTAGAGCTTTTTCTAAGCCAGCCGGCCTAATTAGCTACCGCCCTAAAGTTGAAAATGTACCGCTAAATACCTATAGGTGTATTGCGACAGTTGCACTCGAGCGCCAGCCGTTTTACGCTGTCCACATTGTCCTTACATCAGGTGAGATTGTGGTTATAACGCCAAACCTTAACTATAAAAAATGTCTATGCATATAAAACGAATATATATTTCTTTTAACAGTCAACATTAAAATTACTGAGCCTATGTGGATAGACAATCATTCGATGCGGAGATAGTTCTAAGCTACTTAGTTTTTGGATTTTATTGTCTTTTGTAATTTTTTTCGATTTACTTTTGCATGCACGTATTGTATGAATTGGAGTGTTAGGCCAGTACGAAGACGGATGAATGTCGATTGCATGCAGCAAAGATGCGAATGTTGAAATGGATGTGTGGTGACACAAGAAGTGAATGGGCAAAGTGAGGAATGAGATGTTGGAGGAAGTTTGAAATTGTGGTAGTGGTAGAGAAATTGAAAGGGGATTGTTAGTCTTGGTTTGGGCATGTCATGAGAAGAAAGGATACGCAAGTGTTGAGAAAAGTATTGCATATGAATGTTGAAGGAAGAAAAAGAAGGGGAGGGCCAAAGAAAAGATAGATTGACTGTGTGAGGAATTAAACGAAAAAAGGAGTGAATAAAGAGATGGCGGCTGATACAGATTCATGAAAGAAGTAAAAGTAAAAATTATTGCGTCGACTCCAAATAACTTGGGCACAAAACATGGAAAACAAGACTTTTGCATGCCAAAACAGAGAGCAGCTAACTGCTAACAATTACGCATAAAGATTGAACTTTGATTAAAAACTAGATGATGAACGTATTAATATTGTAGCCGGATCTTAGATTATTTCGGTATTTCATACTAGATTTTTATTTAATTTAAATTTAATGAATAATTGAATTTAGATTGATAATGAAATTAGAGATTAGCTCGTGTTAATATTGATTTTGTCAAACAAATCGGATGACACAATAGAAGTTGCATACAAATTTATCCCTCTCCTAATATAGATTTCGCGAGAAAAAGTAGCCTATCGTCTTCTCCTGGTTCCATCTGTCTCTGTACTGAAAATTATCCCATTCGATTCAGCGGTTTAGCCGTAAAAGCGTAACAAACAAACTCACTGTCGCATTTATAATATTAGTATGAACTAGTATGATAGTATGATGCAGTGGTGTCAATACAGGTATAAATCCTTTTAGGTCTATTTGAATTGTTGTTTTTTTATTGAATCAGTTGGTGCGGGCGTCCCCCAGACCGTGTTCAAAGGTAACCAGAAGCCATACACGAAGGAATGCGTGCTGTTCATTGACAGAGTCACGGGCGAGATAACCCTAGAGAAACTCTCCAGCAATATACAAGTGAAAAAGACAAGGTAAGCCAATGGAATATCTTATAATTTTCTTTATATGTTATGACATTAGTTATGTCGCGGATACAAATCCGTGACATCATTCGCGTGGAACTAAAAGTTATTTAATCTTTTTCCCCCTTTACATAATACAGCTTTGCTCATATTAATGGTAGCTTGATGTTAAATAGCCTACATTCTTTCTCGATGATTGTTTTATCAAATACAAAAGTAACTTTTGAAATTCGACTAGTAGTTCCTAAGATTAGCACGTTAAAACAAACAAATTTTTCCGCTGTATAATCTTACTAGCTGTTCTCGCGACTTCGTTCGCGCGAAAGACAAAATCATTTAATGATTTGCTGGTTTGGTGGTTTGGTATTGGTTTTGGTTTTGGTAATATTGGTGGTAGCGGGATGTTAGATAGCCTAAATCCTTCATCAATGAGTGCTCTATCAAATATAAAAAAAAATATGGAAATCAGTCTAGTAGTTCCTAAGAGTACCACGTTCAAACAAACAAACTTGCCCGCGTTTTAAGATTAATACACCTAGATATTTGCACCACGGTCAGGTATTTTCTTTCTGACTAATGCAGTTAGGTCATATGGGCTTTAACAACATCACTGTGGACTTTATCGCCTTGACCTTATTATTCCATGTGTTATACCTGTTTTATTGTGGGCGCTTTACAGTTGCTTGCTATATAAATAATTATAATAATGGTACATTTTAGTACATTTTATAGGTTATCTCCATATATTTATAGATTAGCTATTAGCTTTTAACTACGGCGTCGCTTGCGCTAATATTGATTTTGTGAGACAAATTTGATGACGCCATAAAAAGTTTCACTCATAATTTATCCCTCTATTTACCCCATTTAAACATGAGCGATGGAGATGCCTGGAATTAACACCTTTTCTCTGTGCATCCGCTAATAACTATTGTAAACGCACACATTAAAACATTTCAAATAAATTTACCTTCTTCTCCTTAGCCCTTATCTCACTCATGTAGGGTCGGCACAACATGTTTTCTCCTTCCACTCAACCCTATCCGACGTCTTCTCAGTATTTATTCTTTTTATACACATACCATTTGTCACACAGTCCATCCATATCTTCTTCGGTCTTCCTCTTCTCTTACATCCATTCATACACCTTCATACTTAACATTCTTCTAGTTATATGGCTTTCATCCTATATGGCTTTTATGGCTATAAAATAAATTTACCTAAAAAAAAAACAGATTTAATTTTTTGCCGGTTCTTCTCAATGACTGGCTTATTTTCCGAACCGATGGTAGTTTTGACGTTCATAAGCGCTTTCTCAGGGATAAAATTCAATAAAGATTTTTCATTTGATTTCACATTCTGTCTCCGACACGTGCAATATTTTTTTCAGTACACTACCTACTTTATCAGTGTGTCCAATGCTTATTGTTTATTGTATGAATCTTAAATATAATCAAATAGTAAATACAATGTAACGCATATCAGTGCAATATTGATAAGGCGCATAAATAACCGATTACACATTTAACGTACAAAGCAAAATAACTTTTAATGTCAACTTCTAAGATAATTAATTGATCGTATACCTTACAATTTATGAATGTTATCTTAATAATCCTTACATAGAATAAAAGAGAAACGTCTTTCTGTTTGTCCTTATAGCCCAAAAGCCTCAATAATATCTTTATTTTAATATTATAAAGCGGAAGAGATTAGTTGTTTATTTGAACGCGCTAACCTTATTTTTTTTTTTTTGATAGATCAATTGTTGAGAAAGGTTTTAGGTTATTTAACATTATTCTACCACCAAAAGGTGTAAAGTTATATTGAATAAATTTACAGAAACGGTCAACAATAATTAAATAATCATTACTTGCACGCGAACGAAGACGCAAGTACAGTTAGTATAGAATAAGGTATAAGGAGGTATATATGATATATAAATTTCGCGTATCTAGGAAACCGCTGTAAAAATTTGCATCAAACTTTATACGTAGGCAGATTCTTGCTTTTTGAATTCACCTATATAGTTTTGTATTTTTTTAAATGTGGATTATTAAGCAAATTATTAATTAAATTATCGTTTTATTTTAATAATGACTTCGTACGTATGTAAAACCGTTAAATGTTACTTTCGTATTAATGTTCGAACCTTGTATCGCGGGGTACTTTACAAATAACACTAAATTAACAACTCAGTCTTAGAACCATACTTTATAGATTACATAAATGTCCTGTTTTGGAATCGAACCTATAGCACTCAGCGTACCGTCAGCGGTCAGCCGACCGCCTTATCCAATAGGCCCACCATATGGTCTTAAAATAATAAAATAACGTTTACATAGTTTTTTCCTGTTAACCATTTCTTGTATATCTAAATATAATATCTAATCGTGTGTATGTTTGTAATAAATATTATAATACATGAATATTAGAACAGCTACCCGTATTGCTCGATAATCTATTTACATATTATCGTTATGCCTTAAAATCTACCCGTATCTACTGTAAGGTCATTGTCAAAGAAAAATTCGCAGATTACAGTTCAGTGATTGACCTATTTATAATTAGTGATTTTTTCTAGACTGTGTAAAAATGCAGATTTATCGTATCGTTTTTTTTCTCCTTTATAAGTTTAAATTTTAGCACAAACATCATGTGACGTATATGACGATTTGAAGCGATGATAGCGCAGTGGTAGTGTGTAGGAACGCCGCGTCATGGGACATGCATCATTCGAATCCAACCACCTACAATGAGCTTCAGCTTTCGGTGAAGGAAAACATCGTGAGAAAACCATAGCATGGTGGTAGGGCTTTTTCTAATGCCCACCTGGCTAGCAACCACCCTCAAGTTGAAAATCTGCCAAATACGAATAGGTTGCACTTGAAATTTGCACTTGAAAACCAATCCATCCAATAAAGGCCGGAAATGCATGCGGTGTTGTGGGTGTCTATGGGTGGCGGTGATCGCTTACCCTCAAGTGATACGCTATATCGTTTGCCGAATACTCCAATAAAAAAAGTAGTATTAGGTGACATGCAAAATCTTTTGGGGTGTTAGCCCTTAAGTGCAACTATAAGGCATGGAAAAAAGTGGTATCTGGTTTCTGGCAAGTTAAAAGGAATTCAGAGTAGCCGTAGGGAATTTATCGTGGGTATTGCTGGTTTTCAAGTTCAAGATTGGTTCCACATAGTACTCTCGCTGCCTGACAAGCATACGCAGAATGGAATACGTAAATGCCTCGTTAAATAGGGGTTGCATGGGTGGGCTCTGCTATCACTGAATATCTGAAGCGGTGATAGCTCAGTTGTTAGTGTGTACAGATGCCGCGTCAAGAGTTCAATGTTCATATGGCAAGTTAAAAATCTGTCGCCGAATACCTTCATAGATGTATTCCGGTAATAGCATTTTAGAGTTAGAACCTCCACTAAGCGTAGTGTGGCCACCATCTAGGGCTCGTAGGTCATTTTCTAATGCTCGCTGTGATAGCTGCTGCAACTTATAAATCTGTAGCCATACCTTCATAGATGTATTCCGGTAGTAACATTTGCGAATCCGTACCATCACTAGGTTTGCGTGTCCACGATCTAGCGCCATATCGTATTTATCCGGTGAGATTGCGGTCAAACGCTAAAAATATAAAAACTGTATATATCAGAGAGATTTATTTATGTTTCAGACAAGAAACCGCACAGAAACCCAGACCACTGACACCCGTTACTACCGACTTCACGAACACAACGCAGCGGTCGACGTCACGCACGCGCGTCGCAACTAATAGACGTGTGAATCCTATACCGAATAACAATCCTGGTATATATATAATTTACTATTATAGTATATTATTCACTATTTTCCACCGCAGACGTTTTTATACCTATCCCAATAGTCAACACCCACAACAAGTTCTTCCATTTATTGGAGGACTACCCTCGTTTCGGCTCAGCCAGGCGTGATTAATAGATGGAATGCGGAACAAAAGTCACCCGGGAAAATTTCCCCTATTTGACGGAGGAACACGCGGAACTCCTACTATATTACATAGAAAAAACTGGTGAAAATAGCCAGTGTGCGGAATAAAAAATAAATAAAAGGAAATCAAAATGATTAAGTAATTGATATAAAAATAATAATTATAAAATACTAATAAGTAAATATAGAATAGTAATTGGAAATAAAGAAATAAATAACAAATAATAATTATTAAAACAAGCAACATCTTGACATAGTAAATTAATGTTAAGGATCTAAGCAAAATAAAAGACACAGTAATATAACCAATGTCAGAATAAGACCTAAGAAAAGATAGTGTCTGAGGTAAAAACACTACCAATTAACAAATTGACATATCGATTGTTCAATTTCCCTTAGGAATTAAATAAAAATACCTCTATCAGTGCTTTGTATAAGTTGTTTAATGTGTTATTTTTAGCTTCATAAAGTAAAAAAATAAATAAAAAAATCTTTATATTGAGACGGATTTCCAGGTCCTGCAGGTCCACCAGCGGCTAGCCAAGCTCGGTTCAACGGTACCAGCTCTCAGAAGCCGCCAGTCAGCATGGTGAGGTCACCGCAGCGGGTGAAGACATCACCCCCACAAGCACCGTAAGCATTGCTAAATATGCTATCTATATTACACTAAAATCTAATGTTCTTATCTTTTTTATATAGTTGAGGTTTTATTGTTATGGCCATAATATCACCTGATCTTAAATGACGATACGGCCCGAGTTGGTAGACACGCTTAACCTGTGGAGGAATGAACTTTCAAGTGCAACTGCCGGAAGCATACCTATTGGTATTTGGCGGCAGGTTTTTAACTTGGGCGTGGTTGCTAAGCAGGCGGGTATTAGGAAAAGATCCACCACCATACTATGGTTTCCTTTATCGAAAGCTCAGCTTTATTACATCTAACTGTGTAGTATTGTTTTCCTAATATCATTCCCATTTACCAATTATTCACGGTAATATTAAAAACGCGATTTAAATACCCTCAATCGAATGATTTCTCGGAAACGTTCACTTACATGATTACGAATCGAAAAAAAAAATGTCACATATACCGTGGTCTCATAAAACCACATAATTACTTTTTTTTTATGTTAACGTATTCAAGGCTAAGCAATAAATATTATTCGTAAACTTGAAGATGGTCCGGCGGCGGTAACAGTACCCTGGCGTCGTTACCTATGATCGGGTTCGACGACTCGCTGGGCGCTGGGGCGGCCGCTCCCCCCGCCCCGGCCCCCGCGCCCGCCCCCGCCCTCGCCACCGCGTCACACAACGGGTACATACCGGGCGGGCCCGCATCCTCCGGCGCGTCCCGGTCGGCGGCGCCCGCGTCCGCCCCCGCGCCGGCGACAGACCGCGCTTCCCATTCAGCGCACTCAGCGCATGCAGCGCACTCAGCGCATTCAGCGCATTCAGCGCATTCACTGCACTCGGCGCACTCGGAGGACCGCTCGCACAACTCGCACGCGCTCCCACAGAATGTGGTTTGTATATTTTAATTATTAGATGTTTTTGAGGTGAAAACTTCTTTAGGGGCGTTGAGCCCTTTTTGGGTGAACACAAATCATGGTACACGCGTCATCGTCACCGAACGCTTTCCATTTATGTAGGCTGTATACAGTTTGTTAATTACGAGCTTGTCATATTCATGCTTGGTTGATCGGTTTGACGTGCGACTTAGTAATCACGCGTAAGCAAGGTCGGTATAAAATTTTACAAATGAAATTTTTGAATTGAATGATTGAATTTCCAATCCAAATGTGTAGCGACTGTTTGATCCTAAATTCACTATCAGTCACCGCTGTTATGCTGGCCTGCTTAGGTACCGTTTCACACCTCTTTTGAAGGACCCCATGTTGAAGGAAAGTGGGAATATGCTGACGGGAAGACGGTTACGGTTCCGGTATGACAAAAATATAAATCAGCAAACGTTTTAGTTCGCGGTTTCCATGGGAGTTACCGTGAAACTGTGACACCTAAGCCGCACCCACGTGTTTCTGTAGTGGGTGTTTTTATTTACTCGCTTTCTTGTATCTCTGCTCGGATGGAATTTTGTAATTGATTTCAAAATAAGTTCCCGATGAACTACATACTTGAAATGTGAACCTTGGAAACGAAAAGGAGGAGATAAAAATACGACTGATGAACTGAATATCAAAATTGCAGTCATATAACCCTAAAAAGCTGAAAATAATAATAATAAAAAATTTAATCTACCGCGTTTTTATAACGGACTAAAAAGTATAAAATCAAATATTGGAATCGAAAAACATGCGGCACATGCAATATATAATTATATGCATTAAAATGGTATGGTTCATTATTTTTTTATTATTATCTTTTATTTATTTTCAACACGTCTAGATAAAACTTTAATGGAATCGAATTTGTACGTTGATTTTTTAATTCTACTTGAGGACATATCTTGTTATATATGTAGATGGGTAGAGAGAATGGGACCTATATATATATATATATACTGCTTTATGGTGAAAGGTTTTGTTCTGTCCATTAACGTGACAAGTGACTGTGTGGTAGACTAATTACCAACTGGAAAAGACAAGAGATTGTCTGCCAAATCGTAATATACATTTACCGTAGTTTGACATAGGAGTTTTATGATTGGTTAAAATTATTTTATATAAACTGAATATGATTCGCTCGTTGCAGTGATAGATTTTAACAACATATAGAAAATACACCGGTGTGCTAACTGTGCTGTGTGATTTTAGCAGTCCCAGCAAGATGACAGCTCGTCTAGTTCTTCGAGTGATAGTGACTCGGATAGCGGCAGCGATAGTGACGATAATGACTCTAGTGCACATCACTCTCTTCCTAATGGTGAGTATTACAACTAGTGATAAAATAAATCATTAATCACACCTGCTCTTTGCTTCTAAAGCGCTACTCAAACATTGCGCTATGTGATATATACCCACGATACGTAAATAAATTTATGCTATAATAAAGTTATCATTAACATTTCAATAACACGTTATATTTGCTAGAAGTAAGTATTTAATATTTTGATAAAATTTTATTTTACTTAAATTTTTCAACTCTAAAATAACTTTGTGACTGCAAAAGTTATTTTACTTACGAACTATTTATTATCACTGCACTTTATAGCGAATCACTGATATTTATAATTGCCGTGAAATATAACAGTGAGAAAAAATTACTTCACAGGGTTATAGTTATATAGAAGTATTTTGAATCTAAATACTTAATATTAAGTGATAAATAGCAGTAAGTTGGTAAGGCATTTTATCCCATTTAAACTGAAAATCTTTAATTAAGTATCTAGAGATATAATCTTAAAGAAGGCAGCTCGTCTTCTTTTAGGTTTGGTAATTCTAATCTAGGCGATTTAAGCTTATATCAGACATCAGATAAAAATCAGATCAAATATTACCCTATAATGTGAATCTTTTGA
This sequence comes from Actias luna, assembly GCA_039707435.1. NCBI lineage: Eukaryota > Metazoa > Arthropoda > Insecta > Lepidoptera > Saturniidae > Actias > Actias luna. The sequence goes on from JAZHAC010000027.1 coordinate 4,185,393, forward strand.
TAATAATAAATTGTTTTTTATTGTGCTTAAGTATTAGAAAAAGCCCTAACACCTTGCAAAAGTGGTTAAATGAAGGTGTATATATTGTACAGGTACACCAAGTGCCCCCAACCCTAATCCAGCGTTACCAAGGGACGTACTCAAAGACGACCTCTGCCTCTCCGAGTCGGAAAGCAGCGACTCCGACTGACCTTACGACAACCCTTATTCTTCTAGTTTCGGTTTCCTTCTCTACAAACTCTGTCTATTCCCTTTACATACAAATCTCTCGGACATGACAATTTGCCCTCAGTTACCTTATATTACCTTAAATCAGACATGATCGATTTAGATGAGGTAATTGCCGGGCGATATGATTTCTTGGAACGATTCATTCAGGCCGGCTAAAGAGCCCTGAAATAAACATTAAACGGATCGAACACCGTTGAACGAATATGATGAAATCCCATCATATCGTAGTCATCCAGTGTACTGTATCCATGTGCCGAGACCCACGCAAGTCGGCAAGACTGCGAAAATCGCTATTGGATTCCAGATTTCTCTATAGTGACCGTTGTTTTTGCATTGCTCAGTGCTTACCATCTTGCACTTTCGCGTTGTGATATAGAATACGAGTAATCTGTTATTTATAATTAACACTGTGATACGCTTCTGAGCTAAGAGCAATGTTAACATACTGATCCTATGTATGTTGTGAAAAAATATTTTGATAGACAATGTTTTTGAAAGAAGCATTTAAATGATCTGATGAGAATTTAAATAATATACTAGACCGATATTCATATATCGTAAATCTATATTTAATATTATAAAGCGGAAAAGTTTGTTTGTTTGATCGTACTAATGTTAGAAACTGCAAATAGGATTTTAAAATTGAGGAAGACTTTAGGCTATTTAACATCACGCTAGCACCAATAGGAGGCAAAACTGTATTGAAAAGAGTTACAAAAACGGGCTAAAAACGATGAAATTATTTTTTTATCATGCGAACGAAGTCGAGGCTGCAGCTATAAATAATAAGACAGTTCTACGGATGGTGAACAAGGGATAAACTTATATTAAGAATACTTCGGCAAATGTATATTTAAGAGTGTAACAACAAGATGGGTGTTTAGTGGGAGTTATGCATATGTTGTACTTTTGTACTAATAACGATGTCTCCCGGAAACACTTTATAAACAAAAAGACGGTGATAAACTAGAAATGTGTCGCCCGGAGCAAGTACCTCGCGGATTGTCATGTTTTGATATATTTTTATATTGACAAGAGTGAAATACAGAGAGATATATAGAGAGAGAAATCGTAGATTTATATTACTATAATATTTTTATGTCACAATTTTTTCTTCGTCGTATAGTGTATATAAATATATTTATATTTATTGTATATTAGACTATGTAAAAAATCGACTGTTTTTTTGTTGTATCGCAAATTTTGAACGAAATTACAAATTTGACATACTTTAATCTGATTTTTTTTTGTAGAATAAAATCAGGTTTTCTATGACTTGTCTCAGTTTTAAGAAACTATTAGAGTCCTAGTAAAGAAAGTAGTAAAAGTTTCAGCTTAAATTACTTTTGCAATAGTAAATTATAAAGAAAATATATTTTTAATTGTTTTCAATATTATGTATCGATCGTATTAATACTTTGAGTTATTAAAGGACAGGGGTTTTTTTAGTATCAATTTTATTTTTTGTTAGGTATAAAAATACAAAATGATAGAGCAACTTTATTTTTATAAAATCGAAATATCATGCGAGCAAGTAAATACTGAGTATGAAAGAAGTGAAACTTTTTAACCATATAAAATAAGAGGGAATTAGTGTGAGAGACAAAGAGATTTTTAAAAAATACCTTAAATATACCTTCTCTCGTTTAGGAAATGTGTTTACTTAAATGTAACGCGTTTCATTCAAAATTCACACTGAATTCAAGCCCCTGATTAGTTGCACTTCTAAAAAAAATAGTCGATTTTTTACAAGTTTTAACAATATAATAAAAGCTTTGTAGTTTTTTCACGAAAGCAAAAGAAAGTAAGTAATAAAGACAACGTGCCTGATAAAAGAGTCGATATTATTTTTATTCTAATTTTATGCCAATATTTTATGAACTACTCGATATAAGTGCGGTACATAAATAAATGATAATTATCTTTATTCTATAGAGTAAGTTTAGTTCGTAATTTAGTTATAATAAATATGCTGCAATAATATGTAATGTACAGATGAAACGGGAGCGGTGGGACAAATAAATTGTAAGTTATATTAATTAGGATTATTTCGATGAATTCTAATTTACGTCGTTATATATTAATTATTGTTTATGTCACTACGATAATGCTTGTAAAAATAAAATGATAGTTGACGAATATTGTTTGTATATAGTCGAGATATGTTATAGATGACGTCGTTTACCAGCAAAAGTGGAATCGTGTGCCTTTAAAAAATCGCTACCTACCGCTAGTTTAATTTGAATGTGTCTAATGTACGGGAAATTTCACTTAACCAAGCTATTTTTACTTTTGGAAATATACATGAAATACTTATACCGTATTTTTATTTACCGACATCCCGATTTATACCCCCGTAAGGTGTTAGGGGCCGTTCAAGTATTACATAAGGAAATTAAAGCGGAAGGGTCTTGAAAACGTTACGAAGCGTTACAACGTTAGAACATTTAAACAAGGGTGAAAGGGGGATTCGGATAACAGTGTTTTCTTATTTAAATTTCCTAAGTTCGCAACTCATTTTATTTTACGGATAATCCGTCGACTGTTTCTAGTAAGTTGTTTTATTTGTAGAATTTATTAGTAGGAAAGAGGTAAAACATAATTATGACTTTTAGGTAAAAATGTTAAATAACGTTTAAAGGAGGGTTATAGAAAATGTTTTGGTGCGTTATATTACAAAAATCTACAAAAATTGCGTTACGTTATACTTGAACAGCCCCTTATTTGGATTATACTTGGAAATAATTATGGCTCTGTAAAAGCGTATATGGACGCTGCGTCAAAGCACGAAAAGCGATGATAGCTCAGTGGTAACGTGTAGGAATCACGGGACATGAGTTCGAATCCAACCACTTACAATGAGCTTGAGCTTTCAGTGAAGGAAAACATCGTGAGGAAACCATAGCATGGAAGTAGGACTTTTTCTCAAACCCGCCTGGCTAACCAGTATCCTTAAGTTGAAAATCTGTCGCCAAATACCAATAGGTGTATTCCGGCAACGCACCTGCGATTCCACTGGAGTTGTGGGTGTCAGTGGGCGGCAGTGATCACTTACCGTCGTGACACAATCCATTAAAAAAATAAAAACACTTTTTTGACAGTAAACTGAATTGTTTTGTTAATCATTCTATTTATATTCTTAACTTATTAAAGATTATTACTTTTTAGTTTGTTTTTTCTATTTAAGCGTGTTTTCTAGTTATTAAACGTTTTTGTTTATAGTAGGTATAGTTTACTTAACTGTTTTTTGTTTGCACTGTATTACTAATAATAAATTTTTTACCTTATACAGTCACTTGTAACAACAATTGCGTTTCAGTTCATCGTTTGGTAGGGTTTTTGATTAAATAAATATTACAATGGAACTGTCGTGTGCATTACGAAGGGTGAGTAAAGTTTAAAATATTTATATTAGCATTTTTTAAACAAATCTTTGGGAATCTTTGGTAAGTTGAATCTGACCGGATTCCTGATACGTTTGAGTATTTGTAAATGAAATTTTGTATTTATCAAGCATGTATCCAGCCCTCAAAACGGTTGTGATCACAGTTATCTGTAAATCGGCCAATTGCGAGCCGGCCTAAGAACTTGCTTATGATCTACAGAGTGCATCCCTACAAAGGATATCATTATAAAAATATATATGAGCATGGATAAAGATGTATAGTAAATTATAATCTTACTAATATTAAAAATGCTAAAGTGAATTTGTTTGTGTGTTACTCTTTCACGCCTAAACCGCTGAATCGATTTTTATGAATTTTGGTATAGAGATAAATGGGAACCTGGAGACGCTGATAGGCTACTTTTTCTCGATAAAACTTATTGAAATTGGGGTAAAGCGAGGAATGATCTTTGTATGGAACCTTATCGCGTCATCCAATTTGACAAAATCAATATTAACGCGAGCGTAGCTGCGGGTAAAAGCTAGTAAAATAATATATAGATATGGGTCAAGCTGTGTGGCAAACAATAGTAAGTTAATGAAGCTGGTTAAATATATGTTTGCACGTCACAATGTCACACTTACATTCTAAAACTGCCTCAGTTATGATCACCACCCTAAGGTCGACTAGGAATGACTTATGCATTAAAGTCCGCCTATATACCTTGTGTACAAAGTTTAATAAATACTTTAATTTAATTCCACGATACTAAATTAATATGACATGAAGTACACCGCAATTTATTGTTATCCTACCTTACTTAGAGTCATAATGTACCAAGTTAGATTACAATATTGTGAGACTTCAAAATTTATAAAAAACCAAATAAGAATATTTATCAACATCAACAATGTAAATTTTAAATTAGATAATTGTAGTATGTTAAAGAAAGAGACGGATGAAAGGAAATTACACGTAGTAGATATCTAACAACATAATAGAGAAAACTACATAAGAAGTATGAAAAGTGATTTAGAAGACGGACGTGAAAATCATTTCAATATTGACCGGCCAAAATTTGGAAGTCCTTTGTATAAACTTCGTGTTGTTTCTGTAAATACTGAAATGATAGCATTTTGTACCGAATTTACCTAGGTATGATAAAGAGTAAGAAACTCGTTACCTTATCGTTATGCACAGTATCGTTGGGCTACCACGCTGTTATTTAACATCGAAATAGTGCCTGTATTCATTAGCACTAAACTATCGTGGGTTTGAGTTTACAATATATTGCAAATAAGTTGCAGTTAAAAATGGTCTATTCATGCAGTTTATGTAAGTCGTCTAATTTTTTTTGTATAGTTAAGTTTTAGCGTTGTGGCCACAAGCTCATCTGGGGTTAAGTGAAGATGTGGCCCAAGATGGTGGACACGCTAAGCCTATTCGAGGGACTGGTAAATACCGGACCACACCTATAATTAATTGGCGGCAGATTTTCAACTTGAGGTTGATAGCTAACCAGATGGGCATTAGAAAAAGCCCTACCAGCATGCTATGATTCATTACGATATTTTGCCTTCATCGAATACTCAAGCTCATTGTACGTGGGCTCGAACTCATAGGTGGATTGACACGGTGCGGCGTACCTACACACTACCAACTGAGCTATCGTCGCTTATTATCTGGGTTTTAAGAATTAGGTTTAGCTTACTTTTACAGGGTGTCATAGTGGCTGCACTGTTCTTTGCAGCCGTTTCCGATGGATACATAATGGGTCAAATGTCCTCCATGTTGATGGCTCAACAAAGTGGAAACAGTGATATCCTGTTAAACGATGATGAAATTTCTTGGATAGGTAAGTTAATAGGTATATGATTAGAATACATGTAAAAGCTCTCCCGTCCCTGATTGTATGGGCGATTGAAGGACGCTGTAATGTCTCTTATGTAATGCCTAAGAGACCGTGCTTAGGTAGGTATTTACGAACGATACGATAAGCGATCTCCGATTAGTCTACTACTTTTCGCTAAAACCATTACCTTCCTTTAGGGTAATCAGGGAACTCGGATACCTCAGGGATTTTATAAAATCTTGATCTTCTCGTGGCATACGTCCACATAATGATCATTATTCATACATCTTGAGTCCGAGGCAAAGTTTGGGACAGGTCGAGGACTCATTATGACGTATGCTTTAATTTTCCTTAATATAGTCAGTTCAGCAAGCTTGTAATTAGACTTACACGCATCTTGCGAGCATATATCTAGCCACAAAAACCCAGTGGAAGTCTTAAAATACAATGAAAACATCCTTTATTTTTCTTTATTACTAAAACGCATTCCGGAACTTTGCCGCACATAAAGTGCAAAGTATGGACCTTACAGGTAAAGAACGTCGAATTGTAGATTGAATTCGTAAAACAGAATGTACCTATTTCACATTTCGTATAATCCAAGCCAATTACCCAATCGCGCCCAAAGAAGGTTACACTTCAGAAAAACATTACGACATCCTTAATAGATTGATGTTTAATGATCATATAAAATATCGCGATCCAGTACGTAGAAGTGTCCTAGTGTAATAATTCCATTATTATCAATTAGTCATATACAATAATGGAATTATTACCAATAAATACATCATAGGTGTTTGTTAAGAATGTTGAAATGCTTACACTCTATTGGCTATTATTCTATTGAGTAGGTTTAATAACAGAAGGTTTAATAACTGTACGTAAGTACATTAACTCTTGAGTGTCAACGACCATTCAAAGGTTTAAAGCGACAACATTATAAGTTATTGTACCCACGATCGGAATTAGTTGAAAATAGGCTCTGGGCTATTCCACTTAGGATGCCGTTTTACCTCTCGCGTTGATTTTAAATAAATCATTTTTAATTGATATACATTAATAAAGTTGTATATCTATATATCGGCGCAACTACAATTAGATATATATAATAAGTAGAAGTAATTAAGATTGGTTGCTTCGATATAATATTACCGTTACACAGATTATCACTACCACTCGTATTTCGAAAAATTACCGAAATTAATAGTAATTCTAATAACCCAAGCCGAGGTTCGGTTAATAGTGACACCCTTGCGAGACTTGCTCCGCGCTTGCCTACAAAGTCCGGTGAAACTGAAAGCCTTTTAGTAGTAGGTGCCTTCAAAAAACAAAAAATGTGCACTCGAATTATTCACGATCGAGCCGCCGGACGGTACGGATTTTCCTGAGAAGTCGTTCCACTGACAGTTGAATGAACGAAAAAGCATCAGAACAAGTCATGCAGTTTTACTTTGACAATAAAAGATGCCCGATCACCGTGAAATTAATATCAGGGATATCAGTTATGCTGATGACACGCTTTTGAAAAAGTCTACGGGAGTATCTCCCGTGTTATATATAATAATAATTATTGACGTAATAGCCTTCATTGCGCTATAGATGGTTTAACAGTTTTTAAGTATAAATACTATAAGTAGATAGATAGAAGATATCTATTCTGGAATAGTTACGAGATATAGAATAAATAACTTTTTTTTTTCGACCTGACATACTCTGTTAGCCGTAAGGGCTTTGACAGCTTCACCGAACTTTTTGGGGCGAATGCTAAGGGCACTCAGCCCTATGGCAGAGGGCGCAAGGGTGCCAGAATGGCCGAACCTCGGCTTGGACTACTGCTGGAACACGAACAAAGATTCGCGATCCTAACTAACCAACAGGTCCTAACAATAACATAGGGCAAGCCACGCGAGGGCCGCAGGGGTAGTCCCTTACAGAACCGTGTACTTAATGTGTGGGTGAGCACGGATGATATGCGGTGTGACGATGTACTCTCACTGATGTAGAGTGTCACTGTATAGCGCGAGCAGAGTCATTTGAGGGCTCCTATCCGGAGGATCGATCCAAGGACCTATAAAACCCAAGGAAATCATTACCAAAATGTTTTTTCCCGCGATACCATGACTAACACATATTTGTGCCCCTATAGAAAAAAGGTTAAGATCTCACAACCTTTTTTCTATAGGGGCATATTATTATTTTAGCAATACTCATATGGCTGCTTTAGATTTTATTAGGGTTAAGGTAATATCTGATCTATACTACTACAATAAAGAGAAAAGATTTATATTTTAGTTTGTAACGAATAAACTCAATAACTATTAATAATCGGACTTTTAAAATGGTAGTAAAATATTCTATCTGATTTATAAATATTCCACATAACATGTATTTCTGTTAACTTGGTGATAATATTCCGTTTACGATCTTCCTTGTCGCAACACGTAAACCCATTATCCGCGCTCAGGGCAAGGCAAGAAGTGTGTGTGCTAAGACAGATGATAAGTACCTTATACTACCCACTAAAAAGCAGTACGATGACATTTCAAACTCCCGTGTTGCCAGAGACCAGTGACAGTTTTCACTCTTCTCCTAATCACTGATGGACAAAACGTGTACCTACACGACCAATAAATAAGAAATTGTATCCGTTTCCAGCATCGACAATTCACGTATCGTGTATCTGCGGCGTTGCTGTTGCAGCTGTAATCGCGGAAAAACTCGGCAGAAAAAAAACTATCTATCTATTATCATTACCGATTATACTTAACTGGATTGTGGTGTATTATGCAGAAAAGATGATTACTTTTATGATTTCAAGAATCATTATTGGTGCCTGTTTCGGAGGAGTTGGATCAATGTGTATATTGTTCATGGCTGAGTATACATTATCTAACGTCAGAGGATTTCACTTATGTGGTATTTATTTAGGAACTAGTGTGGGTGTAGCTTCGGCTCATTTTCTAGGCGTTTTATTCCATTGGCGGACAGCTGCATTGATTGGTGTAATTCCATCAAGTTTGTCTGCAATATTAGCTTTCTTTTCAGTAGAAAGTCCTGCCTGGTTAGCATCAAAGGGTAGATTTGAAGAGTGCAAAACTACCTTCAGAGCCCTACACGGGTCAGAAAAGAATCAAACTGAATTAGAAATTCTTATTGAAGTGGAGAAGTGTAAAAATCTGAATATTAAAAAAGAATCAACATCTAATATGCATATCGTGAAGTTTTTGATCGGTCCTTTGGGAGAAAGATATTTTTGGAAAATTGCTATTTTATGTTTTTTTTTAATTTTATACAGAATATCGTTGGGCATTATATTAATTTGCACATTCATACTTACAATACTAAAAGATATTGTTGCCAATAATAATATTCTATTAATAATCTTTACAACTGACTCTCTTTTAATTTTAGGGTCCTTGACATCATCTTATTTAGTATGTAAAATGAAAATGAAAACTTTGTTACTCTTTTCAGGAACAATAGCTATAGTACTTTTGTTAGCTTTATGTGCATGTCTATATTTTGCACCAGAGAAAGATTCGTGTTTTGTATGGATCAAAGTATCACTTTTAGCAATGTATTTGACAAGTGTTAGTGCTGGTCCACACCCAGTTCTAGAATCTCTGTTTGGTGAAGTGTACCCATTAGAATTAAAAACGTATTGTGGGTTTATTTTCGGTGTATTAAGTGGACTTTCATTATTCACGTCAACTAAAATAGCTTTAACAATATTCAGTTTGTTTGGATATCATGGCGTCTTTTCATTTAATGCTACACTCTCAATAATCTGTCTGCTGTATTTCTGGAAATATCTGCCCGAAACAAAGGGTAGGACTTTACAAGAGATCGAATTGTATTTTAAGAACGGAACTTATGATAATGTAAATACTTTACTTGATGAAGTACACATGAATCGTTTAATTTAATCTCACATGTTGTCTTTTAAATGCAAATATATGGCTCATTAAATTTATGTGATAAAATAAACAGTAGCTAAAAATTTAAAGCGATTAAAGAAACTTGTTAATTTACTAGTTTTCAAGTAATGGTAACTTATTGATAGCGTTCTTGCACAACGATTGTTTATAACGAACCTGGGCTTTCGGTGGCAGGAAACAACATGATGAAACTTGCATTGTGTTATGATTTCTTCTAATGACAGCCTGCCTAGCGACTACTCTTAAATCGAAAATATGTTACTAAGTATCTTATCCTAAGTAACTCAGCTTAGCATATTACATCTTGGACCCTGTCGACATTTATTTATCTATATATTATAGGAACATCAACAGATAGTACAGTATATAATCAAATAACTAATTATATAAGTTTTTTATGTGTTAGGTATTTAGAAAACTACATTAGGTTCGGTAGGTCAGTAATTCAGCACTACCCTAATCCGGTATCCTCCACTAACCATGTTCTTATCACCAAACTAAGTAATACAACCAAATTTCACGTTTTGGTTTAACATCGCTAGAACAAACAAGAAATGGAATAGTACGGAATGTTAGGAAAAGGTTATATGTAAAACAAATAAATCGTAACTGTGGAACAGAACCGGATCATGCTTGTGTCAGAGATTAAGAGCTCCTAAATCTCGTCCATTTTATGCTGGGTAAGACACAATTTTTTTGCCTTTTCCACGAAAAAAACATATTTCTTCTTAGGACCTAAGTTTCAGGGCACTCTTTTAAAAATATCCAGCAGTAACGTTATCTTTGGTATCACATATCAGGCAATGTACAATTCATCAATCATTTGGAAAGTAAGACTCAAATGGCAGCTAAAAACGCTTGGTATTCTTAACCGGTCTAGGCGGTACCTCACATCGACTTAATGACTTGAACTGCATAAAGCGCAAGTACGACCTCATGTGGTGCACCATTATCATCATCATCTCAGCCTATGGACGTTAACTGTTGAACATAGGCCCCAACATACTTTTTCCACAGCGTGTAGCTTTGTGCCGCATGTAACCAACAGTTACCTTCACAATATCATCCGTCCATCGGGCGGAGAGCCGTCCCACGTTGTGCTTTCCAGAATGCGGCCGCCACTCCAGGACCTTTTTGCCCCATCGGCCATCGGTACTTTGAGCTATGTGCCCTGCCCGTTGCTACTTTAGCTGTGATATTCGGTGTGCTAGGTCGGCAACTTTAGTTCTCCTACGGATCTTCTCATGTCTGATTCGATTACCCCAAGAATAGCTCTTTCCATCGCTCGCTGAGCGACTTTAAGCTTTCATATAAGGCACATTGTAAGCGGCCATGTCACAGTGGCGTAAGTCATCACTGGCAACACACACTGATTGAAGACTTTCGTCTTCAAACATTGGGGTATTACTAACGGAAAAACTGTACGCAATTTCCCAATCGCTGCCCAACCGAGTTGGATTTGGCGATTAATCTCTTTCTCGAAATTGGACCTACCTAGTAGAACAGTTTGTCCTAAGTAAATATATTCGTCGACAACTTCGAGTGTAGAGTTCCTAACAGTTATTGGGGTGAGCATTACGTAACTATTCGACATAACTTTGGCCTTATAAATGTTCATTATTAGTCTCCTCGTTGAGAAGCTCTATTGAGACTTCCTCACATATATAGACCGCATATATATTTTCCTTCGCCAAAAACTCTGGTTCATTGCAGGGACCCGAACTCACGTCCATCGACCGTTTAGTCGCCATCAAAACCATCGAGTCCGTACTGCAAGCAATGTGCGACCATTGCCACAAACATTGCAATAATTTTGAAGAGACAATGTACATATAAGAGTTGGCTACTTATATTATTACTTTTCGTTATGGGTCTCATAAAAACACCGATCTCACGATAACTCTCTTCAATAACACCTACACTTTAACAATAAAATGGTTTTGTGAAAGTCGCTTTTTTTAGTTAACACATTTTCCATATTCAAGTTATAGGCATTGACAATTATTTTTCTTATTAAGGAAAAGGCAGAGCTTCCGAAGCTATACAGCCCAGTCCAACGTTATTTTCTAATAAAGACAGCACTTCAACTTAATAGATATTTGGGAGGTAAAACTATCTACAGAGTTTTTGTCTTAAAAAATATATAATATTTAACTAAGAATTCATAAAATAATAATTAAATTAGTTAATAACTCGGCTTGATTTTTTTTTAATTTCAGCAATGGTATGAGGCATGCACTTTTGGATATTCCAAACTTTTCTATTCGATTTTCTTACAAATTTTGTGTGTAAGTCATTATTAAGCCATTCTAATATTTTGAGTCTTGTTGTAATTTTGAAAATAATATTGTCTAAAACGCATAAAAATTCCTCGTACAATATAATAATACACCATATAAAAAAAATGTTCCTATTTTTCTGAAACCTGCTGCAACATTTTCTGCACCATTTTCTTTTAAGCGATCTATTAATTTGAATAGTAATCTACGAAAACTACATGTGAAAATTGAAAACTGATTTTACTCGTCAGTTTTCTTCCACTGTAAAATTATATTGCGCCATACGATTTTCAAGAGGCTAAAGTATGTAATATCGGGTGGTCGTTTTGCGTTAAAGTGCCTTGAACAACGATTATATTTATTTAGTTATATTTGCACGAGTTAGGTACATTATACATATTTACAATAGCTTCCAAACTAAGCACCGCCTGTATCTTGGCAGTCAGGATACGATTAAACAATTTATTCTTCAACTAAAAGCACTTCAGCAGATCTTACAAAAATGAACAAAGTTTCGATTTAGAAATGATTATGAGTAAGCATATTTGGACAAATCCTTATATATTTAGTTACTGGTTACATTTTTACATACATGTACATGTGCATTATATATTCACATACACATTTTTATAAACAAATATATAGAGTGTCTGATTAAAACATACTTCTTATATTTAATTTTGGCCTATCATTTAATGTAATGTATACTAATCCCCATACCAACCAGTAACAATTTATATAAATGTGCAGTATGGATTTTATCCGGAGACCTTTACATGGTACCTATCAAGTTCTAAACACATTAAGTAACTAGGGACTTTTTGAATTGATCCTTAAATTATTTTGTTATAAGCACAGCTAAAGTATTATATGATAAATAGTCATAGACCATTTATAACAAACTGCTTATTATAATACTTAATTAAATATATTATAGAAATTCAAACTTAAAACGATTTACTGGCGATTTCAAATAACTTATTTAACATTTAATTGTTTTTTTTTACACTAAATACTATATACCCCTGACGTTTATTTTTACCTATTTTTAACCTTGGATTTGTAGAAATAGCACTGAGTAACTCTGATTTTTTAAATACTTTATGTTTATGTTGTTTTTAATACGTTATGGACAAAATCTCACCTGATGTAAAGGGATCATGTGGCCCAAAATGGTGGCGACGCTAAGTCTAGTGGAGGGACTGACTCTCAAGTGCAATTGTCGTAATATACTTATAGGTATAAAGTGGCAGACTTTTAACTTTAGGGTGGTAACTAGCCAAGGGTGCGCAGTCAGGGAACCTCTAAGTAGTGCACCTCGGGTAACGTCTGGCTAAGTAAGCGGGCTGGCGGCTGATACCCTCACCAGGTGGAGTCGTCCTAGCATGCCTCCTCACGGAGAGGGCCACATACGCATACTGGCGGGCCCGATGTATACTGCCACTACCGTTGGGTAGGCGGGCGAGGCACTCTGCCTTGCCCCCACCGTTGGTCTCATAATCCCGTCGGAGGGTTGCTGAATGCGGGTGACGCATCTCGCACCTTCCATGGGATCGAGGGCCCGGCTTTTCCGTCCGGTCTGCGAGGAAGAAAACCTCTATTAAAATTACCGAGGAGAGGTCCCTCTCGAAGGACCAGCGCCTGCCCAGGAGCAACAGTAATGTAAACACAGATCCTGCTTCCTAGTCTTGTAGGCGATAGAACACGCGAGGTTTTAGCGCGTACTGCCGGTGTCGGGAGCTACCTAGTGAGTCCGACATAACCCTCCCAGCCCATCAGGGAGGGGATGCCTAATCACATTTACCCTCGAAAACAAAAAAAGGGGTGGTAAATAGTCAGGCGGGCGTTAGCAAAGCCCTACCACCATGTATGGTTTTATCACGAAGTTTTTCTTCATCGAAAGCTCAAGCTCAATGCAGGTGGATTTGAACTCACTTCCATTGACACGGCGTCCGTACACACTACCAAACTGAACGTATCGTATATTTTTCTATTCTATTCACCTTCTATAGTATACACCTCGCTTTACTGTATATCAGATTAAAATAGAATACGACTTGGTGCTCGTAATGTTCACACATTTTTCTACCAGTAAAGTTTGCTTAACTGTTGTAGTGTTCACACGTAGCAACTGTATATTTTTATAAAGAAATTATATCATATTTACGATTTGTTACGTTTGAAATCCTATAAATAGCTTTAAAGGGATTTAAAAAAGAAAATTATAATGAATTTATCGTGCACGTTACGTCGGGTGAGTGAACTTTCCAATATATTATTTATTTATTTAATTCTTTTCCTAATCGCACCTCGAATAGTGCATATATTATTTATTCAATACTGTAATTATTAAATTAAATTATGATATGCAAACCAACTATACACTTTCGCTGCATTTATAAAATCAAAATAATCATAATGAAGAAGCATCAACTTAGTCAATATTAACAGAAAAAACCGAATTTTTTAAATAGGTACTAAAATAGATGTCAGACCCTATAAGTAGAATGGATAATGATAATAATTATATTAAAAAAATTAGGTAACAAAAGGATCAAGAAATAAATAGAAAATCTCAATTTAAGTTTTTAATAAATGCAACGTCTTTTCGACACCAGTCAAGACTGAAATCCCAGCGAATAATTTGCTCAGTAAGTCGGCATTGCCATACAACGTGGCAATGCTGCTAGCATTTTGGGTATACGGCCTTGCGTTCCCGAGATGGTGCTTTCAGAATAATATTTTATATTTAAGTTTGTTTGTATGTAATTTATGTTTTTGGAGCGATGATAGCTCAGTTATTAGTGTGTACGGACGCTGCGCCAAGGGACATGAGTTCAAATCAACCCACAATGATACTATCCGAGCTTCAGCTTTCGGTGAAGAAAAACATCGTGATCAAACCACAGCATGTGGTAGGGCTTTTTGTAATGCCAAATTGGCTAATTACCACTCCCAAGTTGAAAATATGCCGCCAAATGCCTATAGGTGTGCTTCGGCAGTTGTACTCGAAAGCCGGTCCTTCCAGTAAGTTTAGCGAGTCCACCATCTTGGGCTATATCGTCGCTTAACACCAGATGTGATTGTGCTAAACCTTAACTATAAAAATGAACTAATATCATAATTTATTTACTATGTATACTCTAAAAAAGCTGTTAAATCTAATTATTGTCATTATTTAATTGTTAACTGTGTCAGTATAAGGGGATTACTTATCAACTAAATGATTTAGTATTATTTTAATCATAGGACTTTGAAATGTATAGAGTACACTTTTTTGACAATGGTTTGTGCAAGCAATAGGTATTACGCAATAAATTATCACATAGTACCAGGACGACAAAGCTCAGCTCGGTTTTCTTTTCAAACTTATGATTATTTAAAAAAAAATATGGATTACATATTGACATTCACATTTGATGATTTTACATACGTACCGATCCATTAATTTAATATTTAAACACAAGTGTATTTAACTATTTTCATAGAAATAAATTGCGTTTTTATGAAAAATACAAGTATATAAACAGATGAAATTAAAAAGCAAAAACCTGCCTAAATACAAAATTTATCCAAAATTCTCGAGATACTTATAATAGTATTAGATAGATAATATATGACAGTTCTCATTATCATACATGTCATTGTTTAAGAAACAAGCTTTGAAGGGTTTTGTGGTGGCCGTTAATATTTCTTATTGTACCATTGCCCATCGGTATATTATTACGGTATAACATTCAATAGATTTCTAGGTACATTATTATAGCATAAGTAAAATGACATGCATTCAATTTATATTACATGTTTATACTTTAGACAAAAGTTTGGAAAATCCAAAAGTGCACTCCACATAATCTCCTATTTTCTTGTATATATTTCATAATAATTAAACCACATCGAATCAGACCGTGAAAAGTAATAGGGTTCTATTCATAATTATACTGAAGCGTATGAAAAAAAAAGACTCGATTAGTAATGTATTTCGGTCGTTATCGTGATAACACAGGATCCGCACATACAGACACACGGACGTCCAAGAAAGAACTTTTAAAACAGTTTTTTAACTAGTTTAAATAACAGAAATGCCATCAAAAACATCATAAGTGTTAAAAATAGTGTTTTTTCTTGATATGTTTGTGTATACATTATTTTACAAGTGCAATATATGCTAAATAGAGACATTTCAGCTTGAATAATCAGTTGTTTTGCGTGATATAACAGTATTACCCACCTCAACGCTTCGCTTCTGAGGCGTGTAAAACACCAGACAAGACCAAACTCCTTTCTTTTAATAAAATACAATATTTAATATATACAAAACATGAAACATCAACGCGAAAAAACAAGATAAACATAGGTAAATTAATACTGAACTAACAAATTCTAATAATCATTTTATTTAACTTTAAACTGGAATATTATCTAATTAATGTACTAGATATTTTACTATTCAGTAAATAATTGAGTTGAATAAAACCATTTTAAACTGGTAGATTACTGATACAATTGTATATGTAACAAGCATTACATAATGAATTACATTTTATTTGTACAACTGTATTACGTACGGATTTAGATCCAGGCACTTTTTCACTGCTCTACCGATTAATTGCATCTGCTTTTGTAGCCGATTTTGCAAATGTCAATGAGACGAATTTTATAAACGTATTAACAAAAGCAAATTAAAAACCAAATTTGGAACCATTATTTGTAGATCACAGTTCTCAACGCGGCGGTTGCAGTAAAGTACCACCTGCAACCTACAGGCTAATCGTGCATTCTTACCGCTTTTGAGTATTATGATATCCGGTACCTTATGTATGTATTAGTTGGCCTAGCAGATCTTGTTCTTTTCTTTTATTAGTCAACAATTCAATCAGAGTGCGGCCTACTGCGATCAGCGAAGGAGTCATATGCCGAGATAGAAACTATCCTGGCTTTGTATGGGTTTCGTCACTCTTTTCCTATAGTTTAAGTTATATACACCCGTATAAATAAACGTCACTATGGGAACGCATAGTATGCACGGACGCATAGATCTTGTGGATTGTATACATAAATAATACTTGAGGGATAAATAATACTTGCACGTCCTGACTAAAGGACGCTTTTGTAAAATAGATTGAGAGCTATTTTACGAGACTCATAGTGTTGTTTTGCTATCATTTGATCCGGATATTTCAGGTTATAACAAATAAATACACGATTTTCATGATGGATTGCGGCAGCGAGTGGTATTTCGTAATAATTTATTAGGTAATTCATTGAGCACGTGTTAACTTTTTAAACTTTATATTTTTATAGTATGTACGCTTACCTTCAAATATATGGTGTTCCTGCACTAACGCTATAATTAAACGAAATGGGAATAATCACTTCTACACAACAAATGTGGACAAAAGTTGGACAGCTTATGTGGTCCGGCTCTTTCATCTATAATCAATCAATCAATCATTAGCGTAGGCCGTGAGGCATAGTACAATGCAGCGTACAGTAGTAGAGTACTGTAGGTATGTAGTAATAGGGTAGTTAGGGTATGGTTAGTTTAGCATGCATAACCCGAGTTGTCACTGATTAGGTTAGATGCTTAGCATAGGTCCCAATAAGTATAGTCAGGTTCGCGATATCTATTCGAATACTTGGTAACAGCTCAAGCAGAGGATAGGCCAGTTCATGGCTCCCTTCTGCTTGTTGCATCCCGGTTGCATCTTCCGTACTCGCTCTCAAAGTTCAATGACGCTGTGAAAGCGCCTAAGGGTAACAGCATATGGTGAATCGAAATAAATATACATAGTAGAATTTTGTTTGATATCATTACTCTACTATGCAAATCAGTTTCGAGTTCAAATCAGTAGCACGCATTTTATTCCATTTCAATATAAAATATAAGTAATAGTAGTATAGTTCCGTTGCTTTACTGAAATTATACTTAAAGATTATAATGGACAGAAGCCAACGTATCTCTTTTGCTTTCCAAATCATGTTTTGCCGCTTTTATATGATCTTCTTTTTACAGTGTCTAATATTGACGTCACTATTCTTCGCTGCCGTTTCCGATGGATACATACTTGGTCAGATGTCCGGCATGGTAATGGCACAGCAAAGTGGAAACGGTGATATCCCTTTAAACGAAGATGAAATTTCTTGGATAGGCAAGTTTATTTCTTAAGAGTACTATGGTATAAAATTCTTAGAGTTCTATATGTATAATGTGTAATTTAGTTACTGTGACTGCGACTTCGCTCCCATTAAACTAAAAAAAAAAATATTATATGCCTTGGGGATAGATTTTTTTTATAAAAAATACTCCTACAATATAAGTCCTTTTCTGTATTGACAACGTAACATATAACATTAATCAGTTTAGTTGTTAAGAAGTGTAACAGTAACAAAAATGCGTGAGAAACATGAACACTTGATTGGAACGAATTTCCTTACGTAGTTTATTAATTATTGAACGTATTATAACGCAGAGATAACTAATAAGTGGTAGTGCCATGCTGCGCACCTTCGGGTAGCAGTCGAATGGGCCGGCACGCCCGGGGAAAAACCACTCTCTCACGGAAAACTGACGTCAAGTGGCAACATTGCTGTCGCGTTTCGTTCAGCCTGTGAGAGTCCCGGAAGCCCACTCCCCATCCCTCTCCCATATTATGAAAGTGCAAAATTTGGTTGATCTACCCCAGGAGGGTACCACTTGCGTCCATCGCGGGGGAGAATCCCTCTCTGGACGTCCACGCTCAGATCGCACACTACCTAATCGTGGATGCTCAGGCTGCCCTTCGTATTCTGGGGGGGGCAATTTTGCGCTCAGTGTTCGGGGCAAACGAAGCAAGCAACATAAGGCTACCCCTACCACGCTTGCTGTGGACTTTTGCAACATAAGGGGGCTAAATTCCAACTCGAACGCTGTCCACTTCTACCTTGAGACAGCGAAGCCGGCCTTGCTCTTCCTTACCGAGACTCAGATATCTTCTCCGGCTGACACCTCTTTCCTCTCCTACCCGGGGTACAAACTGGAACATTCCTTTGTGCCGCGGGCTGGGGTGTGCGTGTACGTAAGAGAGGATATCTGCTCTCGTCGCCTCGGCAGCCTTGAAGGGCGGGACCTATCCATCCTCTGGCTACGTGTAGACTGCGATGACCATCCGCGAACCTACGCGTGCCTGTATAGGTCCCATAGCGGTAATGCCGAAACTGACGGACTCGTTGAGCACTTGCAGATGGCTACAGATTCTGTGCTGCAGCAGATCCCATCTGCAGAGATCGTGATCCTCGGCGACTTTAACGCCCACCATGCCGACTGGCTTAAATCACGCACCACCGATCATGCGGGTAGATATATTCATGATTTCGCCTTGGTATATAATTTGACACAACTGGTCACCTCGCCTACGCGAATCCCAGATGTGGATGATCATATACCTTCCCTGTTGGACCTTCTGTTGACCTCTTATCCGGACGGCTACCTGGTTTCCGTCGATCCCCCTCTTGGTTCGTCGGACCATTGTCTTGTTCGGAGTACAATGCCGGTTACGCGCACAATACGACCTCGCTTTACGGGCCGCCGCCGCGTATGGCATTATAGATCAGCGGATTGGGACGGGATACGATCATTCTTTGCGTCCTACCCATGGGGGCAGATTTGCTTCTTACTGGATGATCCAGATGTCGTTGCTGACTCTGTCACCGATGTGGTGCTTCAGGGTATGGAACTTTTTATTCCGTGCTCTGCAGTGCCCATCGGAGGCAAATCCCAGCCTTGGTTTGGTCGCGCATGCAAGACGGCGTCACGCCGAAAGCGGGAATGTTACCAGGCCTGGGCTGTGGCTTCGGCGTCTAGTGATGTAAATACCAGTGCATTTAAAAAGCAGTATAATTCTGCCTCCAGGTCCTTCAAAAGTGTCATTACCAAGGCGAAGTCAGAGCACATCGGCAGAATTAGTGAGAGACTGGCGCGTCTCCCGTCGGGAACACGGGCGTTTTGGTCTCTCGCCAAGGCTGTGTTAGGGAATTTCTGTCAGCCTTCTTTTCGACCCCTGCACACGGAGAATGACTCGCTTGCCTATGCCGCGAAGGCGAAAGCCGATCTTCTGGCCTCCCTCTTCGCGTCTAACTCGACTCTGGATGATCAAGGAAATTCACCACCGATAATCCCGCGGTGCGATACTATGATGTCGGAGGTTAAGTTCCGGCAAAGTGCAGTTCGCAAAGCACTTCTTTGGACATTCATAAGTCGAGTGGGCCCGATGGCATCCCTCCGATCGTGTTGCAGACATGTGCTCCGGAGTTGGCACCGGTTTTAACGCGTCTTTTCCGGTACTCCTATGCTTTAGGCGTAGTCCCGAAATCCTGGAAGGCCGCTTTAGTGCACCCGATCCCTAAAAAAGGCAACCGCTCGGATCCGTCCAATTACAGGCCTATCGCCATCACCTCCTTGTTCTCCAAGATAATGGAGTCCGTTATCAACTGCCAGCTCCTGCGGTACCTAGAGAACCACCGGCTGATTAGCGACCGCCAGTACGGGTTCCGTCGGGGTCGCTCAGCCGGTGACCTTCTAGTTTACCTAACTCATAGGTGGGCAGAAGCAGTTGAGACCAAGGGGGAGGCGCTTGCAGTCAGTTTGGACATAGCGAAGGCCTTTGATCGAGTATGGCACAAAGCGCTTCGTTCGAAGCTACCTTCCTATGGGCTTCCCGAGAAATTATGCAACTGGATCACCAGCTTTTTGGCAGATCGGAGCATCAAGGTCGTTGTCGACGGTGCATGCTCTGATCCTAAATTTGTCAATGCTGGTGTTCCACAAGGCTGCGTACTCTTTCCATCTCTGTTCCTTCTGCATATCAATGACATGCTGCAAATCAGCAGCATTCATTGCTATGCAGACGATAGCACTGTGGATGTACTGTACACTGGCCGTGCTAATATTTCTCGGGAACAGGTTGACGAGAGCCGGAACAAACTTGTGTCTGAAGTCGAGTCTTTGTTAACCAAAGTCTCCGACTGGGGTCGACTTAACTTAGTCCAATTCAACCCCAAAAAGACACAAGTTTGCGCGTTAACCGCTAAAAAGTCACCATTTATCGTAACTCCTCATTTTGAGAATACTCCCCTTTCTGCCAAAGCCAGTATCGGAATACTTGGCGTCGATATTTCGAGCATCGTCCAGTTTCGCGGTCAATTAGAAGGTAAGGCCAAATTGGCCTCACAGAAGCTAGATGTGCTCAGTAAGGCGAGACGGTACTTCACGTCGGCTCAATGTCTGAACCTGTATAAGGCACAAATTCGGCCCCACGTGGAGTACTGTTCTCATCTCTGGGCGGGAGCCCCCCAGTACCAGCTACTTCCATTTGACCGCATTCAACGTAGGGCGGCTCGGATTATCGACGATCAAGCTCTTTCCGATCGGCTTGATCCCTTGGCTCTGCGTAGAGATGTTGGGTCACTCTGCATCTTCTACCGCATTTACCACGGGGAGTGCTCTGAGGAATTGTTTGGATTGATCCCGGCCGCTGAATTTCACCATCGGACATCGCGTCAAAACAAAAAACTTCACCCACACCACCTCGATGTCCAGCCTTCCACAACAGTGCGATTTGTAAGGCACTTCCTACCACGCACAGCCACTCTGTGGAATCGTATTCCTTCCTTAAAGGCCGGCAACGCACTTGCGAGCCCTCCGGTGTTGCAGGTGTTCATGGGCGGCGGTGATTACTTTCCATCAGGTGAGGCTCCTGCCCGTTTGCCACCTATTCCATAAAAAAAAAAAATGGTAGGAAATTTCGTAATTAATAAATTTTTCTAATTGTGAAAATAAACATTTTATTGAACATCATGCAATCCACCAAATTCATTATAATACATATAATACGCTAAGAAACAGCTGAAGCGTATGATGTGTTCAAACTATATCTGCGCAGCCGTTGAGAACTTACTGGCTGTCTTGATCCAATAAGCGCGCATCTATGACTGGGCATAGCCAATATCGTACGCACTATGAATAACCGTCTATAGTATACAAATATAAAACATACTATGTAGGGTTGTAACAAGAATTGTGATTTGTCTAGCTTCCGTCTGTACCGTGCGATAAGGAACTTTGTTCCGACAAAGACATTTTCATTTTCAATATTAGCTAGTTGTACAATTATTTTTACAAATGATTAGAGCTTTTTAAATTTACAGGGATGAGGGTTAAATAAGGTATATTGAGGTTGGTTTAACGACATCTATTTAAAGGTCACATAGAACAAGGGAATAAGTAGGCAACAAAAATAAAATTGAGTAGAGGAACGTGTGCACCATCTGTGCATAATTGCGATACAATAAAACTGTATTCGAATCGACTTTTAATTTGTATTTATTGATATTACAATTGTTATATTAATTACTATGATTGTTATATAATAAAAACTTTAACGTGCATTATAATGTACACTGTAATACGTACATTGTAATTTATATTAATATTATATATACATTATAATTTACAGATATAATACATTACATATATAATATTATATATAAGTAAATACGGATATCGGCTCACCCGCAAGCAACTCCGTCTTCACTTTGCACCGGTCGGTGTTCTAATTCCCGCACTACCGCGACATCCCCAGAGTTAGTGGCTGACATACTTTTATAAACTATCATACAAACAATCCGTTGTTATTATATTTGTTATACCAACAAATAATAACTAATTAATATTCCGATATAGATGTGTTTACACTACATGCATGTCGGCGCCTGTAATTAGGGTTACATTAAAGAAAATAATGAACTGTACAACTATTAGATATAAATGTATTGATGTACACTCTAACGGTGACCTGAATAAATAAATAAAAAAACGGTGTTTTTAAAATCACATGGCAGAAGTGAAAACTTCATCATATATATTATTTTATGACAAGTCGTGATAACGCATCAGCTATTGTCATTTTTAAGAATTTGTATGATAAAGGTACTGTAATTTCCAATGCTAAAGTAATCAAGCGGAGTAGTAATGTAATTACTTAAGCACAAAAGAAGAAAAAGAAGTTAGATTCTTAAATTTTTTTTATATATAAAACAAGCAAATGATATACGTATATATTAAAATCATGTAAAAGTAATATTAAAAGGTAAAGTTATATGAAGAGACAATAATTTAATATATAATAAAGATTGGTTAATTGGCTAATTACTACAAGCAAAAGTAAGATGGTTTAAAATCTGCAACGTCACTACCACAACTACAAGACAGACTTTTTATAAACCCAATTCTAGCAAATACGTAGGAGTACAAATGTTTCGCAACCGCATTTGTATTAGAATAGATGTAGTAGTTTTATCCGAATAACACTTATAAAACTAAGGTTTTACTGGTACAGAAGGTTGAATATTAAAATAAAATCTTCCTTTTAATCGGCTGATAACTGCCCAAAGTTCAATCCAGGATTTCCAGATATGAAGTATGGGCAATGATGCCAGGTCATGGTAATTATATATTTACTTCCAGCATCGATGATCCACGTGTCATGTGTCTGTGGGTTTGCTGTCGCAGCTGGTGTCTCGGAAAAGTTCGGCAGAAGAAAAGCGATCTCACTGTTATCAATGCCGATTATAATTAACTGGATTGTCATTTATTATGCAGAGAAGATGATTGTTTTTGTGATTTCAAGAACTATAACCGGTGTTTGTTTCGGAGGAGTTGTATCAATGTGTATATTATCTATGGCTGAATACACTTTATCAGACGTCAGAGCATTTTACTTATATGGTATTCACGTAGGAACTACCGTGGGTATTGCTTCAGCTCACATTTTATGTGTATTGTTCCATTGGCGGACAGTTGCCTTGATAGGTATAATCCCCTCAAGCTTATCAGCAATATTACCTCTCTTATCTGAAGAAAGTCCTACATGGTTGGCTTCAAAGGGTAGATTCGAAGAGTGTAAAGCCGCTTTCGAAGCCTTACACGGAGCTGATAAACATCAGTCTGAACTAGAATTCCTCATAGAAGTAGAAAAGTGTAAACAAAATATTTCAAATGGGCTAAAATCTAAAACCTATAACGTTAAACATTTAATCAGGGCTCTAGGAAAGAAATATTTTTGGAGAATAGCTGCATTATGCTTTTTTTTGAATCTGTACAGATTGTCAATGGGCATAATTATGATTTCCACGTTCATACTTACAATAATACATGATATTGTTGGTAGTTCTGACATTTTACTTGTAACCCTTCATACTGATGCACTTTTGGTGTTAGGGTCCTTCACATCTTGCTTTTTAATACATAAAATGAAAGTCAGATCTTTGTTGTTTTCTTCTGGTACAATAGCATTGGGACTTTTGTTAACTTTATCTGCATGTTTATATTTTTTACCAGAGAAAGATTCATATTCTACATGGATTAAAGTGGCATTATTAGCAATATATTTTACAACTATTAGTGCAGGTCCACATCCAGTTCTAGAATCTCTGTTTGGTGAAGTGTACCCTTTAGAGTTAAAAACGTATTGTATGTTTATTTTCGGTGTATTAAGTGGACTTTTATTATTTACGTCAACAAAAATAACTTTAAAAATGTTCAGTTTGATTGGATATCATGGTGTATTCTTGTCTAATGCTGCACTCTCAATAATCTGTCTACTTTATTTCTGGAAGTATCTGCCTGAAACAAAAGGCAGGACTTTGCAAGAGATAGAATTGTATTTTAAGAATGGGACTTTCGATAGTGTAAATACGTTACTAGATGAAGTAAATATGAATCGTTTGATTTAAATTAACGTCTTGAGTTTTAAATGTACTGTTCATCAAATTTATATTAACAAGTAGTATGAAAATTAACTGTAGTTTAAGGTTTAACTGGATTAAACTTATATTAATTTCTAACACCTTTGTAATGGGTAAAATAGTACTACATAGTGTTTTTATATTATAACATTAAATGAAGATATTTGATTTTAATAAAAAAATATATATATATTTTATTGTTTTATTTGAAATATTGGGTTACTGATATATGGGACTAAATATCACCACAATCACTGAAATTATCCTCACTAGGACACAACACACTTTCGAGCTATATATAAATCGTTTCAGTACACCACTAGTGCCCCTAACTAAGTTGTCTTTCAACAATTGCTAACATAAACAAAAAATAACGTAAAATAAAAAGAAACACGAATGGGATGACATGTTACAACGTCTTTGATATTCTAAACTGAATGCCATTCGATCCTTTTAATTTCATTAGTTGTGATCCCGATATCTTTTACTCAAACTGAATTATGGTTAGAATGTTTTTAAGTTCTATTTTTGTATTTAATAGGAAAGATATCATTCCTGCTAAGTTATCTCCCCGAGAAGTCACCTCTGCAGACCGCTTCTGAATTAAAAACAGTAGACCCCAAAATAAGGAGAAATTCTATGCATATGATTAATAAAATATAAAAATGTATATTGGTCCAGGACAGCCCATAAGTTCTAGCTATCATATGTATTACGATTAGGAATGCGAAAGGTGAAAGGGTATTATATATGTTTTTTTAACGTTAAGGTTTAGCGTTATGGCCATAATCTCACCTGATCTTAAGTGTCAATACGGCCCAAGTTAGTCGACACGCTAAACCTGTGGAAGAACTAGCTTTCAAGTGTAGCTGCCGGAACACATCTATTGGTATTTCGCGGTAGATTTTCAAATTGAGGGTGGTTGCTAGCCACGCGAGTATTAGAAAAAGGCCTTTTTTTCATGGGGAAATGCATTAACACATACCCTCCCAGCCTGGGGGCACTGGGAAGGTTATGTGGGACTCACCCGGCGCTAGTCACCGGGAATACCCACTAAAACCCCACGGTCGTCTGTCACCTTCCTGGGACGACGCGGGATCGTGGATGTGATCACGGCGTCGCCCTGGCGACATACACTGCTTGATGGTAAGCCGAGCCCCGACTGAGCAGCCTGGCGAGCTGCCCTTTCAGACGGCCGGACTGGTGCAATGAGAGGCGGGTCCCCCGACCCGCCCTTCGCAGTCCGGCTAAGGGTGGCAGAAAGGCACAAGTGTATCGGCCTCTCCTGCAATCCGGACGTCTTTGTCGACGAGGGTGCCCGCTGGGCTCAGCCTCGCGGGCCCTTCCCGCGGTCTCCTTCGGCGAGATAACTGTCTCGCAAAAGGAGACTATTGCGTTCCACGATTCCTCGCTGCTGAGCATGACTTTCACCATACCCGGCAGCGAGAAATACATACCTACCGCCGCTTCCAGAGCGCGGCGCGGCTCGGACCACGCAACACACTCGGCTAGAGTATGCTGCGTAGTATCTTCCGCCGCACAACACTACCACCATGCACC
The DNA here is from genome assembly GCA_039707435.1 of Actias luna. Taxonomy (NCBI): domain Eukaryota; kingdom Metazoa; phylum Arthropoda; class Insecta; order Lepidoptera; family Saturniidae; genus Actias; species Actias luna. The sequence goes on from JAZHAC010000027.1 coordinate 4,211,422, forward strand.
TAGAGCCTCTTTTCATCTAAATCCGGCTCCGATTTCGTTACGTTACGGGAATTTGCTTGTGTTACAATACTAGTCGTTTCAGAAAAGCAATAATATATACAGTAATTATACACTTCCATTATTCCATACAGTCAGCGGCGTAACTATCTCTACCCTCTGAAACCCGTGGCAAAGGAATTAACTGTCCCGAGGTATCCCGGTCAAAACGGGTTTGCTCATCATCGTCCAGTAAAAATCGTCACGTTGTAATTTAGTTTTAATAAACCACTGAAGTAGTTAAATATATATCTAAACAATTATTTTTTTAAAAAGCATAGGTACTACATATTTATAATATCATAACAATGTATTATTTATAAGATATTTATTATTAAAATACTTTTCTCCAGTTTTCTGTTCCAAAAAAGTATCAAGAACATAATTAAAGTTTAAAAGTAGCTTAAACATTGGGCCACAGTATATTTGATATATAAAAATGCCAAAAAAATGCGTTAAATTGGTTCTTTCTTATGAATGCGTTTAATGTAATGATATATTTGAAATTTTATGGTCTTTAGCTGTGTGTCTGTGTTTAATTGATTTTAGGGTTTTCTATAAAATTCACAATTTTTACTACATTTGTTAAACAAAAAAACTAATTTCCTTTCGTAGTATATTATTATTGATAAACATTTTATATTGTTGATTAACAAATAAATGAATTACTAGAGTCTGAGAGCAATTTAATTAAACGCAGAACTAACTGATGAATCGAAGGAATGGTAGGAGATTTAGTAATTAATATATTTTTTCGAGTTGAAAATAAACGTTTTATTGTAAACCATTTAATTTATCATATTCATTTGTAATACACATGATAGCGCGACCTTATTGGCTGTCTTGGGCCAATAAGCGCGCACCTATGACTGGGCACAGTTAATAGCATACTTCTACACTATAGAAAGGGTCGAGACAGAAAAATATTACACTTTTTTCACCTAGCCCCCTTGGCTAAATCCGTACCGTGCAATAAAGAACTTCGTTCCAAAAAAATCTACCATGTAATTATGCCTAATCGATAATACCTGTCAATAGTCGTATTACAAACACTTTTAGAAAAGATGATGTATACCTAATACATTACTGTCAAATAAGAATTATTATAAGGAAATATAATACGTGAAGTTATTTTAGTAAGTAAAAATATTTGTTCCCTAACTCTTACAATAGTAAGAATGAAAGTATTAAAAATAGAAATATTAAAGAATTTAAAATATTAAACTACGGATCTGTACGTGTTAACCCTAAAACATTTAAACGTTTACCAGACTGATTTACAGTAGCCATTCGCTTTAACGTTATAAAGGTCTGTTTAAGTCTTTGCTTAGCTGTATCAACTCATTAATTTATTGTGAAAAAAATTAATTAATTAATATATACGTTACATTTCTGGGGTTTTTGTTACTTATCAATTAAAATGGAACGTTCGTGCATATGGCGACAGGTGAATAAAATTACATAATTTATTTCAAATAAAATTAATACATGAAATGTCGCTTCTATTACTTCTATATTTATGGCTCTATTAGAACGAGCGATTTTTGCTTTGTACCTCGCAGATATAAAAATCGAAACATCTCCTATAATCATTGAAATTGTTAAATGAATCACATCTAATTCTATATATAGTAACAATTCATGTTTTTTTTATAATATTTAGAATGTGGTATTCAGCGGGTTACTAATAGATAGTATAAGTGAAGGTATGCTAAGTGATCATCGCCAACCACAGGCACCCACAACACCAGAGAAATCGCAGGTGCGTTGCCGGCCCTTATAGGAGGGATTGGCTTCGGAAGGTGAAGAGTTTGTTCATATCAAACTTTAAAATAGTAGATACCTATTTCATTGAATTTCGTAAAACGTTTGCATGAAGAATGAGAAAAATGAAAAGAAAAATTCAAATCAACTCATTGATATCGCAGCTCTCTTACATACAAAGTTCATAAAAGACAAAACAAATTCATTAGAAATAATTTTAACAACACTACATTGTGATATCTAAAAATAAACAAATTACATATCATTGTATTGTGAAAAGAATTTACCACATGTGTTCTTGGAAGGTTACCTACCTATAACCCTTAATAGTAATGCGTTAAATTTATCTAGTAGTGTTTGAAATCTAAAAGCAAAAATCTGTTCACCCTGTCTTTGATTAAATCATCTTTCTATCGGCGTATTCTTCCTTTCTGATAATAAATTCGTCAACGATGCTCGTAGAATGTTTTTGTAGAGATAACAGTCGACGTAGGTAGTCAGTTAACAGGTTTTTGGGTAATAGCATTAGGTTCTAGAACAAAGTCCAGAAGCACAGTACCTATTTGTCTGATAGTAAGCTTAAACACTGTTAAGCGAGTATTGATGTTAAAAGGCTGTTATAGGATAGATTAACTATTGAACAACGGTGATGTCTGGAATGAACACTCCTATATATGCACACGCTAAAAACCATCGTAACTTTATTCTACTTTTATAAAAATATCTATATTACAAAGATAAACCCAATCGTGTTTCTTGTCGGTTCTTCTCGATGACTGGGTTGTTTTCCATTCTACGGTAATGTGACGTTCATCAGCGCTTAAATTGGATAAAGCTTATTGGACTCGTTTTGCAAACAAGCAAAGTTGAATTTGCGAAGTTTAAAAAATATTACAAGGGTAAAACCTACCATAGTGACGTGTTCCAAGATCAACCGGTGTATATTTAATAATGAAAGAGTATACAACCATGCTCGTCGCAATACACCCGCCACATCATAAACATGTCAAATTTGATTTTTGCAGCTACCTGATAATTAGATCTAAGCTTAAGTTCATGTTTTTCTCCTATTTCGAAGTATCCTGTGTATAATATCACGTAGAATGGTAGAATATTGTGAAAATTTCGGACTTCATACAAGGCTTTAACAAAATGGTAACTTTCTTATTAAACCTGTTCAGATAGTTTTTGTATAATATGCCTAATATATGCGATAAGAAGTAGTAAAATGTATTTTTCACCATGTTAACAAATAAAAATTGATTTTAATTTTCCTTTCATTGCAACGTCGACTAGCATAATAGCATCTCTTATCGGCATGGGTTTAGCATCTTTCATGAGTACCAGATACGGTCGCGGAAAGTCCACTTCAATCTTAAGTATACCAATAATTCTGACATGGATCATGATATATTACGGCAATGGTGCTGCAATTTTCATTATTGCTAGGGCTTTAATTGGTATTTTCTCCGGAATTACTTGTAATATTATTTATAGAGCAACAGGGGAATATGCACCTGCAAACAAACCACCTATTTATTTGTACATTATGACTTATGTTGGACTCACTTTTGGCACAACTGTAACTCATATTACTGTAACTCAACGGTTGCATTGATTTCCATTTTTCCGTTACATTACCGATTATTATTCCATATAGTTGGGTGGAAAGTCCTTCGTTGTTATAAACTTCGGTGAAGCTGTCAAGGACCTTGGGGCTAACAACGTTCGTCGGTTAGAAAAAAAAAAACCCTTCGTTGTTGACTTCTAAAGGCAGATTAGAAGAGTGTAAGTCGCCTATATATCTTTTCACGGCTACTCTGTACGTGGAATTTAAGAACTAAATCGCCTTTTAAATGTTGAAGTAAAAATTGTAATGGAGATGAATTTTTTAAGACGATGTTGTCTACTTATTTAGCATTATTCACTAAAAGGACTTTTTAGAATTCATGTTGTTTAAGCGTTGCCACCATTGTGTATACAACGGCGGCTCCAAAATATTTCTTCATTGCACTTTTTTTATGTTATTGGGCAGCAAACAGGCAGACGGCCCAACTGATGGTAAATGGCTACCGTCGCTTATGAATAACTGCAACACCAGGGGCATTATAGCCGTGTTGCCGTGTTACACTTGCTATTACAATGTTTAAATATTTGACGGGTAGAGGTGATATACTGTATTTTACATAAGTCGTCGATATATTCTTCTTATTAGGTACATGCATTTCTTGTTGGTTAATAACCAGCATACAAGTAAGAACTTTGTTATTTTCTAGTAGCATAATATCAGAACTAAAAGTGTATTACATATACCTTCTTCGTTTTGTATCGACAATTGTTGTATTTGTGAACTTAAAGTTTGCATTGGATATGGTCAGTGCGTCGGACAATCATGGTATATTTTTATTAAATATTGTTTTTCTTTCTTTCGCTATTTTTATGTAGTATCGTTTTCCAGAAAGTAAAGGTAGAACAATACATGAAATTGAACTTTTCTTTGAGAATAATACATTCGAGAATGTGGTCAAAAAGAAAAAAAAACCCTCATAATGAATTGGTTACATTGATGGACCGCACCTAGGAAGAAAATAATGATTCATCTTTTAAGACGAATTTTTGGACTAAAAATCCTAATTTGTTTATAATAAAAACAAGACATCTAAGTTATTTCTCCTAAGTTATTATACGTTAGTTATTACTAATATTATATTTTTTTAAGTTTTAAGATAACTTATTGAAATAATAATCAATATTTTTAATTCGTTGCGAATATTTTGCAACCGTTATAATAAAAAAAATAATGTTAAACCCTTACATGTACTGGTTATAACGGAGATCGCAACACAACAAGTGACAGCGGCTAGAATAAGTACATACATAATTTAACTTGCTTTTCAAGGAATTGCCTGATTTTACAAAAGATTGCTTTACAGGGCATTCCCTTAAGTTTTATGGAAGATACCAAATTTCGTCGCTTTTTACAATATCTAGTATCAAATAATATTATTACATATAAATATGTAATTTATCTATTTAACATATCTGTCTTGTTCACTACCTCCGTTTCGCATCCGACTCCGACTCCGACTCCGCCTCCGCCTCCACCTGCGTCTTCGACTCTTATAAAACAGATTATAAACTTCCGATTCCGATTCTGGCTCCGGTATACCCACCTCCGTAACATCCCTACTTGAGAGCTAATCCTTCCACTAGTCTTAGCATATTCATCATCTTGAGCTACATCGTCACATAACATAAAGAGAGATTGTAGACATAACGCTAAACCTATAAAGTATAAATAAAATCAAGAAATTAATGTATGTATAAATTTTCGACTTGTTTGTTGACATCATAGCACAATTGACGTTTTAAAGAAATTATTTTAAAACAATACCATTCAGAACTTAATGTTATTTCACTATGAAAACAATGAATTTAATAATTGCCTTAACATTTAGATATTAGTCTTAATTACCTTAGTAATCGTGCAATCGGGTCAACTTTCGCAACACTCGTAGTCTAACGCTATTGCTAACTTTTAAATACTTTAAGGATACTTTATGGTAATATTAAATTATGCTTAAAGGACTTAATAAATACACTATCTTTAATAAATACATTTAAAATAACGTTATTTCTAATTTGGTTTACATACTCTGTGCTAGAGGTAGGTAAAAGTAACGAAATATAGCGTAACCGTAAGTATTCGTTACTATAATAATCAGTACTCGTTACTAACGTATCGTGACGCTATCCGTTACTTTTGATATCTAACAAAAAGCATCGCATTGAGTCGCTTTGCATATCATATGAATTTGCCACCGCATCGTTCACACTTTGTATATTTTATACGAAAAAATGCGACTAAAGAATTGTATTCGTGAGTAACGTTTCGGTACTCGGTACTAAATGGTGTACCCATTACATAGTAACGAACACATACGGTTTGTTATATCTCTATTTGTTATACTTGTGAACTTGTCAAGTTGTCAATCAGTTATAATAAATATATTAGTAGTTCTTTTGTTTTTATTTCGGTGTGATATAAAAAAGTTACTTAGATACTTTAAATATACATAACAATCATGTTGTAGATAGAAATAAATTATCAAAATGTCTAGCACATCATCAAACAGTAAAAATCACACGAAGAAAACCAATAGTGTCGGTACTCGCGAACGTGATAGAAACAAGTCCGTAGCTTCGGAATCTGGTGGTTCTAGTCAGTGTGATACCCCACCGTTATTAGACAAGGTATTTTATATTTAATTTGCGTACATAACAGATGCGTTTATATAAAAAGACAGCTAAATAAAAAAAGTTATTTTTACTATTACTTTATTTTTTAAATATAAAAACATATACACACTAGCCATCGGATATATTATTTTACTGGTATTGATTATTGTAATAAAAATAAAACATTTGATTTAATTTAATATTCAATCTCACTTACCAATTTATTACTTCATACTTTAAGCAAAAGGGCCCATGTCATTTCTTCAGTTTATGTATGATAACTTTCATTTACGCATATTCTTTATGATTTCAATTACATTTTCATGTGATGTTATGTGACGATGTGGCTCAAGACGGTAGACATGTTATACCCAGTAGAAGGACTACCTCTGAAGTGCAACTGCTAGAACACACCCCATAGATACTGGCAGCAGCCCAAGCTGAACTTTGGCCATTCTGGCACTCTTGCCCTCAGCACCCGCCCCAAAAAAGTTCAGTGAAGCTGTCAAAGCTCGGAAGGCTAACAGCATATGTCATTTTAAAAAAAACCTATAGATATGCTGTAGCAGATTTTCAACTTGAGTGTGGTAGCTCGTCAGCCGGGTATTAGAAAAAGCTCTAGCATCATGCTATGGTTTTATCATGATATTTTCCCTTGATGGAAGCTCTGGCTAATTTCAACTATTTAAATTCACTTCCATTGATGAGGTGTCAGTACAGACTGCCAACTGAGTCATTATGGCTTCAAAATTTCATATTTGAGTACTCTATCAATTAAGAGTTTACAGTATATTATCAGTATGTAAAAGGATACTTTAACCATTGATCTCAATGTTGAAAGTGCTGTTTAAATGAAAATCACTTCTGAGCACCTTTATAGAACTTATTGAAATATACTTTGTTATACTTTTTATACCCATTTTGTTATTTTATTCAGTATATGCATGAACCTTAGATGTTATGAATATTAGTTGTGATCCTGTTTTATTTATTCACTTACACTTTTACTAAAAAACACTGTGATCAACTCTACTGCATTATATCAATATGTACAAAACAATTTGTATCTTTGTTTCTTTTGGGAACTGACATGGAGTGGAACTTATTACTGGAGTATGTTTTCCCTTATTCATATAACAACAGGGTTTTCAAATAAAAAGTTGACTTCATCAAAGAATCAGTTCTTATTACAAGATCATGCATCTTCTGGCTGTTATTAGGTGTGACTGAGTCCAAGTGCCGTACATCCAATTAAAAAAATATATATCTACCATCAGTACTAATATATTTCTATACTTCAAATTACTGTCTAGGTCAGCAAATTCTTAATAAAGAGTATAGGAAATTCTGTCTGCTTCAATTAATTGTAATTGAATATGAATTATTTGTTCATTTTGAAGTCTCACATTGAATTGTGATTCATTATTTTTATTGACTGTTGCTAAGTTTTAAAGTTTAGATAATACTCTTGTATGAATGTATGTGTTTTAAATTATCATTCTTATTAAAGTTTAAATGTAATGTCAAATTCAGGATGGAAATACATCACAAGGTAGATATGCTGGGATTGGTCCAGATTCAGTACTGTGTATGGCTGAGCAAGTGGGTGCTGAGTTGAATCTGGAGGCTGCAACCAACTTAGCTGAAGATGTCAGCTATAAACTAAGGCAAACTATTAGTGTTAGTCTTTTATTCTTTTTTTGACTTTACTATAGGGTTACCAGAAACTTATTTGATCAGAAGTGATAATCTAGTCCATGATGGTAACATACTAAATCTAGTAGAGGACTGGTATTTAATGAAATATGTCTAGAGATCCTTGATGACTTCTCAAATCAACTCTAATGTTGTAGCTAGCTAGATGGACTATAGAAAATACCCTATCACCATTCTATTGTTTCATCACGGTGTTTTACTTTTACCAAGAATTACTTTTTTGTAGAGATTCACACACTACCCTACTACCCTTGGACTATCATTGCTTTAGAATGTGTATGTTTTATTACTTTTATAATGTTTATTTTATGATAACAGGTGTGTCAAATAAAAACAAAGGTTTCTATCTTACTTTTTGACAATTTCCAAGTAATAAAACCTTAAAAAATAAGAAGATATTTATTACTATCCAATAACAATATACCGGATTTTGCTTTAAAAAAATTGATGTTATTTCTTCATCCAGCTTATAATTTTTCTTTACATAGGTTAACTGGAGATTATTATTTAACTTTATAGTGATATCACATTTGATTATTTTTTTTATTTATTCTATTATTGTTACTTTCAGACACTAGCCCTGCATAGTGATATGTTAAAAAAAACACGTGCAGACACTTGGGATGTGAATACAGTGCTTACGTTAGCTGATACCAGTCCAGTCGTAGGTGCCTGTGGACCTCAGTACATATCATTTGGTGATGAGAAACTATGTTGTCAAGTTGTAAGTTATTTTATTGCTTAATAGTTGTTCAGGAAACGGTCAACAAATTAGAATTTTTTAATTTGTGGGAGCATGGTATATGGAACACTGATAAATCAATTTCTGTTCATTGCTGTCACACCAATTTTGTTGATTAAATTTTCAATCATCAAATTTTTGAAATATTTTTTTTACGGATGTTTACGGACGGCGTGTCAAAGGACGCGAGTTGGAATCGTTACAACGAGTTTAAGCTTTCATCGTGATGAAATTCTAGCATGGTGGTAGGGCTTTATTTACCTGCCAAGCTACCTACCACCCTCAAGCTGAAAATCTTTAAAAATCCTATAGGAAAAAAAACAAAAGATGTGTTCCGGCAGTTGTACTTGAGAAGCAGTCCCTTCAATAAAGGCCGGCAACACACTTGCGATTCATCTGGTGTTGTGGGTGTCCATTGGCAGCCATGAACACTTATTATTAGATTACACGATAGCTCGTTTGCCCCCTGCAACAAAAAAATAAAAAAAATAGAGACTTCATGTTAAATTTTTATTCCCAGGAAACTTTGTTGAATGTCACAGACTATGCATTAGCGATACAAAGTTATTCATATACAACAACACCCACGTTATGTGTAGAGTGGATCACAAACGATTCAAACTTAAATAATAACAATAATATAAGTGCCAGTCTTCAGAATTACTATACAAAAGTCGCAAGAGGTGAGTTTGAATTATATTGAAACAAAACATTTCATATTGCCAAAATTGTCTTCACATGCCGAATAAAAACGGTAATATCTGATTGCACTGAACAAGTAATCCACTTTGCGAATTCCTAATCTGAATAGATATATAATTTTTGAAGGGAAAACTTCTAGAGGAAGGTTCGGATAGGGAGTAAATTCATGTAAATCGTCATCGACATGGTCACGTGACGTGTCAACGTACACGCTATATCTGTTCCTATTAGTATAACTTATTACGATATAAACAGTTTTGATTTACAAATTTTAATTTAAGATCAAACAATTAATTTGGATATCCAATAATAACAACTGTTTGTTTATAATTTTAAGTTTTCAACGAAATACAAAATATAGCACACAGTGTTAAGCATATAGCTTGTATGTTTTGAACGATTTACGTATTTGTTTTTGACAATAGAATAGTCCTTTATAATAAACTGGCTGAACTGGTGAACTTCGTAACACCTATAATCTTTGTTCTTAGGCTTCGCTAAAACTGAAAAAGGGTTGAACCGATTTGTATTTTTTTGTACATTTAGATTAGCTATAATCGAATCTTAATCAATCCCCAACTTCAATTCGTTAAGATCAATAGAACTGGCTATATCTGATATCGTTTCCGTTTTCCATTTGTTTTGGTTATTAAATGAAACTTGTTTATAACTCCAATGAATTAAATGTTTTTAATTATATGATTTTTTTTGTATATAGTTAAACATTAGCTTTATGGCCACAATCTCATCTGATGTTAAGTGACGATTTGGGCCATCGTGACTTTTTTTTATTTTCCTATATACAAAGCTTGTCCTGAAGATAACGAACACAATAAAAAAAAAATATCCCATTTGGTACAGTCGTTCGGAAGTTATGCGCGTACATACATTCCAGACACTAATTTTCGGAAACTAATTAATATACTAGTTGACCTGGCAGACCTTGTTCTGCCTTTTTGATTAATCAATCACATCGATTACAACGACATTTATCATATTATGATCACTTATCGAGATAAAAAGTATGCTATCTCTCAAGTTGGATAAACTGCACACAGTGTGGTAAATTAGATTAAAATCCGTTCAGTAGTTTAGGAGTTCATCGCTGACAAATAACGTCACACGAAACTTTTATATCTTATAAAGATATATCTATATCTTTGAAATAAAACTAATTTAAACGGATTTTATTTCAATGAATAATATTCGCGTAAACCTAAGAAATCATTATATCTATATCTTTACAAATATTATAAAGAAGAAAGATTTGTGTTTTTGTTTGTAAAGAAAAAACTCAGGAACTACTCGACAGATTTAAAAATTTCTTTCACCATTAGAATGCTATATTATCGCTGAGTAACATAAGCTGTAAATTAGTTAAATAGTTTTCAGTTCCATACGAACGTAGTCGCAGGCACAGCTATATTAGGTTACATAATATAATCGACTTAAGTAAAATTGCAAAATTCTAATTATTAAAGCGATTCTGAACCTGAGAAAGAAGCCGAAGGAGATAGCAGTGGAAGATCTTATGACGAACACAAGGATAGGTCCAATATTTCCGAATCTGTTCAATTTGGCCGTGCTGGTTCTAAATGATGAAAACCTGAATGCTCTTAATGTCCCAGCCAAGAAACCGCTTCAGTCGAATGTATTGGACATGGTCGACGCTCTCTGTTCTAATCCTTGCAGCTTGGATACTAATATACAGCAGCAGGTAATTAACAAATTTTAATACAAGTGGCGAAGGTTCCATACAACTCGATTCCCGCCGGCTTCCTTTTAGAAATTGACATATAACGTAGGTACTTAGTACTATTAGTAAGCCATAGGTCATTAAGTATTTTCGATTGTCATGTATTCTACATTGTGTTCAAAATCAAATGTATGTAATTCGAATATAAGCCGTGAATTAACGGCTTGTCTCGTAGTATTCTGTCTCTTTCATTTCCTTAGGAAGAGAACAAAGTCTGTCTCGCTCTCACCTAAGGAGCCACCAATTTAATCTGGCCCAGTAGCAAATACGAATTGGCAAGATAACGACAGGTCTGAGAGGTCAGATAAATTTTACCTTTATAACTCGCAAATCGCTTATAATAGTGATAGAGAGCGCATCATACATTTTTTTTTTTTTTTTTTTATAGTACTTTAACAGGTTTTTTACAATTAATAAAGAAAAGATTTATTACAATAAAGTCAATTAAGTTATACTATAATAACACAATAATTTGTGTGAAAACAAACGATCCTGTCTGTGTTCGTTGCATTGGCTAAATTGCCTACACAGACAATTGAAAACAAAACCACATTATTACACAATATATGTAAGGTTAAAAGTTTTTTGTCTAGTTTTATATACTCGATCCTTGTTATTAGATTAATAAATATATATACATATATATATATTTTCAGTTTTTATTTCGCCTTACGCAATTAATAGCTAATAAAATTAACAAAGTATAAGACATACCCAGATTCTGCTAAAAACTTTTACTCTGGTTGGAGGAGTTGAAGGGTATAGTTAAATGAAATATAGCGACGTTATTACACTTGAATCGTCAAAAAAAAAATATTTAATCATCCCCAGTATATATGTATACGATTCGCACATATTTCCAATTACAGTTCCAAAGGCTTTTTCCAGTGATGGTGTCGAATATATTGGGCAATGGATCGCTGGCGGAGAAAATGGTCGCAATATTGACTAAAATCATACGAACGTGGCCTTCGTTCATCACAATCGGTAAATTTGCTTAGACATCCATATTTCTTTTAATTCCCTTAAATAAGATTATTTAGCTTGGACCTCTGAATGATGCACGAAATTGCAAAATTGGCATTCGTTTCAAATTAAAATGTGTCTCATATATACAAATAAATAAAATTGTAATATGTGTTTCATCATCATATGGATATGTTTTCAAAATATTTTTTTTACTTAATGCATTGAAAGTGTATACAGCTCTTATACTAAATGTGATTTTTCAAATTTGTCTGTCTGTTTGTTTCGCCTAATCTCTGAAACGATTGAACCGTTTCTGACGTGACTTTCACTGAGAGATAGCTGATATTATAAGTAGTAACTACGGTTAGTTTTACCTGAAGTACACGAGAATAAAATCGCGGGCACAGTTAGTTACGCAAATTTACGTAATCTATACAAATAAATAAAATTGAAGAGTCTGTTTGTAATGTCAAAATAACAGCCTTTTACCCAATGCATATGAAAGTATATACAGTACTTATATTTAAAAAAAATTGTCTGTCTGTCTGTCTGTCTATTTGTTCCGGCTAATCTCTGAAACGGCTGGGCCGATGTTGACGGGACTTTTGATACCAGATAGCTGATGTTATAAGGAGTTAATTAGGCTACTCTTATTTTAGAAAAAAAAAGTAGTGTTCCACGAAAAAGAATTGACAAATATTTTTTAGTTCCACGCGACCGAAGTCGCAGGCACAGTTGGTCTTATAGTATAAGCTGTCTTCTTTGGACCCTTTACTTTTAAATCGTTTTTTGTCGGGAAGACAACTTCTGTTTATTTTTTAAATAAAAATTTTTGTTCACTGCCGATTTTTTTGTTTGTCCGGCTATCGTGTGTCGCATTACAGCCGGCCTCAGAATAAAGGTAGGCTCGCATCAGTTGACCGTGTAGTATTGATATCCCATTATCATTTCCAAATAATAAGTCAAGACGTAAAAGTGCGATTTTATTATCATGAAACGACTAATTTTCAGAAAATATTAAATTATTTGTTTATGATCTGAAAAAAGTTCTTCGTTTCATAAAACTACACAATGTTTTATTGTTAAGAATACTTTAGTTAGCAATAGACTCAATCTTTTGTCTTTTTGTGTAAAAAGGGTTTCATAAGGTAATTAATATATAACCAATAAAACGAAATTAATTCCATATTAAAGACTTGTAAGCACACCTCACACACAAACACATATACATACGCACACCATACGCCTATATACACTTCTCTTTCTCTTTCTCTCTCGCGCGCGCACCACACACACCCACACACACACATTCATACACACACACACACACATACTGACGACTCCTGCTAACAGGTTAGGTATTTAATTCACTATTTTATTTGGTTTCTCAAGGCACAGGCTCCGCCTAATTTGAGAACCCGTGGAGACGTATCTGTTTATCACTTTTGTATCTTAAATAAAGATTTTTTCATTTTAATTTTCTTACCTTTTATAGGTAAAGGAATATTATTCGATTATTTATCGCAAGGGCCAACAGAGCGTTTGACCGCGCCTATGATAAAATGCGTCGCCGCGTTGGGCAGGAGGGCGCTGGTCGAGTGCCTCGGGGAACATTTAGACCATTTGGACGAGTGCATACACAAACCACGTGTTGATTCTGGACACACGCACTCACTGTTGCGGGAAGCGATACTTGTGAGTATTAAAAAAAAATTAAAACCAGTCATGAGGACTGCCGACAGAAGTGAAAACTTAAAACGAATAAATAAGCAGTTGTTATTTTTGGATATCCAAATTAATTGATCGATCTTAAATTAAAACTTGTAAATCAAAACTTGTAACACTTGTAATAACTTATAATGTAATATGTTATACTAATAGGAACGGATGTAGTGTGTACGTTAACACGTCACGTGACCATGTCGATGACGACTTACATGAATTTACTCCCTATCCAAAACGCGCTATAGAAGTTTTCACTTTAATAACTGTAATAAAATCGTAAAAAGCAGCTGTCAAAACATTGATTAAATCAAACGCTTTTTTGGTTCATGTATTTACACCATAAAAATTACACAATAGCGTGTGCTTAGAACACATTCATTGCTGAGACCACGAGAGAGAAGCTTTTTAAATCTCAGTAATATTGGTCGTCCCAGTAGTCCAGAACTTCATACTATACCACGGGAATCAAACCGACTACATTTTATAAATGCCGTGTGCATATTAATGAAATAAGAAATTGCAGAACTCTAGTATTTAGCTGTAGAATGTTTGAAGAAACTAACAACGCTTTTTAAGTGAAAAAACTTTTATATATTAAATATTATTATTAAATATAACTTAAGACCACACGACAAAGTCGAAACATAACTTTATCTCTCTTGAGTCGCCTCAAGCCGACTTTAAAGTCAAAAGAGTGTCACAGAAAAAGGTTATAGATTAGAATTACAAAACTAAAAAAAATGATCTCCATGGACTAATCAAAACTATTAAATATTCTCGTATTACGAAGATAAACTATTCTTTGCCCGTGACTTTACACCTTAAAACAGTAAATCTCAAAATCGATAATCAAAACCTAATAAAAACTTCAATTTTTAATACTCATATTACGAAGATTATGTATTTTTGCTCGTGGATTTACATTATATAAATCATATTTTAAAACTATAAACTATAACAATATGTAATAATACATAATATACATACATATATATTATACTTTGCACAGTAAAAGAGGAGATTTCAAAACGTTAATAAAACCTATTACTATACCTTACTATTTCTATACCCGGTAAGTATTACGAAAATAAACTATATTCTTGGCCCGCGACTTTACATTATAATCGAGAATAATAAAAATTCTCGAATGAAAAATTACAATTTTAATACATACATACTAGAACTATTTTTGATAACTCATTACTTTACATCATAGAAAAGCATATTTCATTGCGGTAATAAATTAATCAGTTTAAAAAATTACATTTTGTAGTAATTGTGTAAATAGATAACTTTGATGGATAAGCGTTTTAACGCAAATGAATAAAACAGATGGCAGTTCTAGACTTTCTAAACACTTAAATACACATCTATGTTATTTTGAAATGTAGACCTAAATTTAATAGTTTTGTATTTGGATGAAATCTTGTTTATGTATTTTAAGTTTGGTATAATAGATTACAGCTGAAACCGGATATAACGATATTGAAGGGGGACCTATAACTGAGAACGCTATATCGTTGGTCGTTGAAAGCAATGCATATTATTAGAAATCATAAACGAATCAGTTCAATAGAATAAACGGGTCAATAATAATAACACAATGATATCTAAATGTGCACGTTTCCAATGAACGCTGTGGTTATATCCGATGACGTAACAATCACGAAATTCACTATAAACCATTCCCAGTAATGATCTCCAATATCAATACCAAATATATAGTAACGATGTAAATAATAGAAAAATATAAATCTCACGTAACTTCGATGATGTTGTCGCCTCGAGTGCTTCGTTTCGACTGAACCCATAGCCGCGCTCGTTTATATTTATACTTATATAGTAATCGGCGTTATCATCTATCCTCCTAAAATTCACTTCTAACAATATATTTTTAAATTGTTATTATTAAGGTGAAACGTTGAGGATATTGTCATTTAGTCGTTATAAACGATTGGACGTTGTAACTGATGTTTTTATATCCGGTTTCGACTGTATTTAATTTAGTTCGTTTTCTGCAGGATGCATCGACGTGCCTTTTAAGATCTGAACCTACTACCTACCTCGAGGATTATGTTATTACTGATTACACGCTATACGAAATGCTGGGCGATTCAATCCATCCGAGACGCACTCTCTTCCCATATTCAGGTAAATCTTCTTATATATAAATCTCTCTTGTCACGGTGTTTGTGGTTGCACTCGTCCGAAACGGCTCGACCGATTTTAATGATTTCTTTATGTATATTTGACAGGCGTGAGAATAGGTCGTAAAATTACACGCCGGTAGGTGAACACCCATTTTTTTATGTGGCATCAAAAATTATCTATAATCCTAAATTTTCATCCTACCACCAATAGGAGCAAAGAAAGTATTGAAAAATTTACAAAACCAGGCAAACAGGGTTAAATATATTTTTGTTTCACGCGAACGAAGTCGCAGGCTCAGCTAGTATTAAAATTATTAGAGATAAGAAGAGGAGTAGTTTAAAAAAATATAAATCTTAAGTCCCTTCGATGATGATGTCGTCTCCAGTGCCTCGTTTCGAATGAAACTCGTGAAACGTATTTATACCACTCGGTTTGAACAACTACCCTCCAAAAGTCCCTTCTAATAATATATATACCTTAAATAGGACATATTTACGTACAGATGCAGTGAAAAGCGACAGCCCCACAGCAGAAAAGTCATCGGACGAAGAGTACTTCCCTCTGAGGCCGATGATACGGAGGCCGAAACTCAGGATCGTACCCGCCGTCGCGAAACCGAACCCCGTACCGCGGGAGTTGGTGTTCAAACCGACCAAATTCAGAAGTGACGTGTACGTGATAATGAACATAAGGAACTGCAGGACTCTCGTGTCTGGTCGTAGAGTGTTTCAACGGACCGACACGTCTTTCCCCGACCGCCATACTTGCGGGGTTGTGGTCGCGAGCGGGCTGTTGAATAGATTTAGGTACAGGTTGAACAAATCTAGCGATGTGTTTCCAATATTTGGAGCTTTAATTTTGTAATAAATTATTATCTTTTTACATTCGTATTATTTTCCTCCGTTTTCTTAATTTTTGAGACAACTGGATACACGTCTTTTAAGTCTCAGTTAGTAATATCGGTAGTACTTGTAGTCAAGAACTTAATATCGGTCTATATTTCCTATATTGGAAGCTGTAATTTTGTAATAAATTATTATTGATTTGTTTTTATTTTCTGTTCCCTTTTTAATTGCTGAAATGACAGGATACAGGTCTTTTAAGTCTCACTTCCTAATATTGGTCATAGGAGTGGTTAAGGATTTAATGGCGAGTAACATTTAAAAAAAAATTGTTCGTGATAATGAACATAGGAACTGCATGACTCTTGTATCTAACCGTAGATCGTCTCAACGGACCGATGATACATCGTCTTTCACCAACCGCCATATTTGCGGTGTTTTTGTCGCGAGCGGACTGTTGAATAGATTTAAGTAAGGCATGAACAAGTCTAGTGATGTGTTTCCAATATTTGGAACTTTTATTTATAATAAATTATTATCGTGTTATATTTGTTTTCTTTTCCTCTACTTGTTTAACTGTTGATATCTCTAGATAGATGTCTTTTAAGTCTCCTTTCGCAACATTGATTGTACTATAATCATGAGATTAATATCAATGTTCAAACCGACTAAATTAAAAAGAGACTCGTGTGTGATAATAAGCATAAGGAACTGCACAACTATCGTATCTAGCCGTAGTGTTTGAATGGACCGATACAACGTCTTTTCCCAACCGCCATACTTGCGGAGTTTGGTTTCGCTAGCGGACTGTTGAATATATTTAGGTATAGGTTGAACAAATCTAGTAATGTGTTTCCAATATTTGGTGCTTTAATTTTGTAATCAATTACTATCGTTTTGTATTTGTTTTCTTTTCCCTTTTTTTAATTCCTGAGATCACTGGATGAGGGTTTTTTTTTAAATCTCAGTAATATTGGTCGTCCCAGTAATCAACAACTTAATATCACATCACGGGAATTGATGTTCAAATCGACTACATTTTAGAGATGGCTGTGCATATTAATGAAATAAGAAATTGCAGAACTCTAGTATCGAGCTGTATGTTTGAAGAAACTAACAACGCTTTTAAAATAAAAAAATATATAACAAGTGATTTTTAATTAAAAAGCGGTGTGTGCTTTAGACCACACGACAAATTGAAATATAATATATATCTCCCTTGATCCCTTACTCGTCTCACGCCGACTGTACCCGAACGAGCGTCACACATAAAGATTGCGGATCGGAATTTCAAAGACCTCCCCCTATATGACGTTTGACTTCAACACCATATAAATTGGTTAATTTATCCATCAAAATTCAAAAAGAAAATAAGAAAGATTACACGAATATTTCACGTGTTATTTTTTATTGTGTTGATATAATATTTAAATTAATACCAACTAAAAAAACTGTAGAAAATAAGTTTCGTTACGCAGGAACCTTACTTTTTAAAAGATTTACTCAGTTATTGGATATTTGTGCGACGTTATTATTAAAAAAGATGAATTAGATAGAACGCTATATTAAACTATGAGATAAATAATTTTTATCAATAACATAATACAAAGCAAAATATACAAAAAAAAAAATGGCGGTTTTAAATATATATACCTATTGTATGTTTTACAGATTAACATAATTTACAGCTTTTGTAAAAGTTTCATTTCTACTATGTGTATAGAGAAATAAAAAGAAGGTACGTGTATACACGTATACAGCTTAAGCAAACATACTTAGAAAGGCTGGTTCGCTGGAAGATAATGCCTTATTATTCAATGTGCAATAAAGTATTCATTTATGTTTACAACGTTCGGACTATATATTTTCGGATCAAAGATTCAAGATTTTGTAATGCACTTAAAACTTTTAACAAGGCGTAACACACAAAAAAATCGAAGAACGTGATAGCTCGCGATACATGAACTAGCGAACTCAGCCGTTTGCCAGTTGCCGACATGTCGACAAGGGGCGCGTTGTCGCGACACGACGCTCGTCGGCGCCGGCTTACTTAGGGCTACCACTTCGTTTGGGAGAAAAAACTTTAATGTACGATGTATATTCAATTTTAATTAATTGTAACAAAAATATTTTTAAGTAATAAGATAACCTACACTAGGGTTTTTCACAATGTGTGCCGCGGCGTACTATGGGCCAGAAACTTGCGTACTGTCTAAAAATTAGGCTTTGGGAATGTTTGATATTTAATATTTTGATAATGCACATATCTAACTGAATGCCTAATACATATTATATAGAATTTAAAATAGATTTTTTTTTCTAATGCAGTTTGACTTGCAAGTTGACACACAACAACGTCGATTATGTAGAACAAAAGTCCACCAGTTCACAAGGTAATATTTTCAATATTTTTAATGCAAATCTGTAAGTGTGATATATTGTTAGAATGATTATAAAGTACTTTATTTAAATAGTATTTAAGTAGAACATTGTGTAAAATTTGAAGAGGTACACAATTTTTTCTAGTGTCTAATATTCTGTGCTTATTAGAAACTTAAAATAGACCTTTGACAGTTAGCAATATCTGCCTTTGTCGCATCACATAAAGCAGCATATAAAAGCCAAGGCAAAATTCTTTTTTTGCCCGAATCTGCCTTAAAATGATATGAAGATGCCTGATAGGGTGAAAATGCAAAATAAATCAAAAATTATTTAAGGATTTGATTCGTGAGATTTAACTGACACAAGTTCTGGAGCTATACGATGTGTGAGGCTAAACCAATCGAGATGAATAATTTGGAGAAGATATATTCAAAGGCAGTTAATATGGATGTTTACGAGTGCACGGTGTTAATTTTATACATTTCATATAATTTTAGTTTTAAAATTGGACTGCGAGAATTCCGTAAGAAAAAAAAAAGTAAAGAAGACGAGAATAAACTTCTACTAAGTCTATTTCGAAGCCGACTGAGATTGCACGTTGATAAACCCCGGTAAGGAAATGAAAACAAATATAACGGCAATACAGCTCTACGTTTTTTTGAGAATTACTATTGTTCTTCAGAAATTACAGAAGTTGATAAAGATTTTATCAAAAGGTTCTATGTTATTTTCCAGACTTTGGCATCCGTTATTGCTGTAACTCCAAAGAAAATTCTTGAAAATACTCGCGCTACTGCATAATTGTATGTAAAAAAGTGCTGTAACATGCCTTCTTCAGTAAATGGGGAAAGTATAATTAGACATTTTGCTATTCTACCTACAGGTAATTTATCTAAGGATGCCCAAGAATCTCGTAATAGAGATTACAGAAATATACGCTAGAAAGTGCTCTAGGTCCGCAACGAATGAAGGCGTATTTCATGGTCTTTTATTAATATCATATTAAGTATTAGAAAACCAACAGTCACTGTTTCCAAGTTACTGTTAGACGAAGCCAAGAACCTTTTAGATATTTAAATTGAAGTATGTGCATCAATTACATTTTTTCTATTTTATGCAGTGAATTAATAGATGTATGTCATTTATTATTTTTATATGTAATATAAAACAAAAATTAGAAATAATAGTGTAATATTATAAAACTGTATAATTATAATTCAATAAGTTAAGTAAACTATAAAAAAATAGTATTTTATTATTAGTAACGTTAACGAATGCACCATTATTTGATAATATATACATTAGAGATAATATTTATCAAATTACAGCTATTTACTTTAATCACCAACAAAGTTATAGAATTTTGCGACGGCACGCACGGTTCTGTTGCGTTAGTACGGCGCCCTGGGGTTCCGTAGAGAGTGAAGAAGGGCGCCGTGAAGCGATTCTCTTTACCACTATCCGAAACCTCAACTCAAGTGTTCGCGGGTACAAAATAAATAATTTAATTTATATTCTTACGTACGAGCACGGAAACTGTTAATTTTATGTTCATATAAACAAACAGTTTAGATTCATAATATGAATGTTTTAAATTTTGTGCCTAACTACATAACTAGTATCAATGTACTTATCTATTTGGATTAACTACATAGGTTAAGGTAATAGTAAACATATATGTGCGCCGCGAACTGAAAAAGATTGGGAACCCCTGACGTTCACAATTGAAACCTAACAATTTCATTGATGTGGCTAATTGTGCCTGCGCTTCGTTCATGTAGTTCTAAAAATAATATGATATTTTTTTTGCCTGTTTTCGTAAATTTTTTCAATACAGTTTTGCTCCTATTGATGGTAGCGTGATGTTAAATAGCCTAAAACCTTCCTCAATGATTTCTCTACCAAATACAAAAATATTTTTTGAAATCCGACTGGTATACTCCTTAGATTAGCGTGTTCAAACAAACTAACACACTTTCGTACACATTGTTTTAAGAGTTGCAAATGAACTGGGTGAAATTTTATCAAACAAAATATTTAATGAATATTATTATTTAGAATAGGTGCCAACCCCAGTCTCACCTGCGACGTCGCGACGCGGTTTGACGCCACTTACATTGTCACGTCGGCATACCGATGTATCCGAGAACAGTACTACGAGTTATCATTACAATATGATAAAACAAGAAATATTTCTGTCGCCGTTATTTATAGCTGAACCCAAATCAGTTTTTTTCGTCATTATTATCATGCAGGTTACGGGGCGTCTGAGAGCTATTAAATCATCATCTGATGTTAAATTACGATATGACCCAAAACGGTCAACAAGCTATACCTAGTGGATTAACTGGCTCTCAAGTGCAACTGCCAGAACACACCTATAGATAATTAGCGGCAGATTTTCAATTTAAGACATTAGAATATTTTTTTCCACCATGCTATGGTTTCATCACGATCTTTACCTACATCGATAGATCAAACTCATTCGAACTCACGTCCATTGACGCAGCGTCCGCACAAACTACTAATGAGCCATCACTGCTTCAAAACCAGGAAAAGACCAGAAAATTAATTAAAACTATCCAATTCATCTATTTGGAATTCTCTATCACTTACCATAAAAAGTATACTTATCTTTATTGATATCATTAAGTGGAAAAGTTCGTTTGTATGTTTGAACGCGTTAATCTTAAGAACTAAAAGGCGAATTAGCAAAAATCGGATAGCGCAATGATTGAGAAAGGCTTTAAGATATTTGATATCACACTATCACTAAAAAGACCAATGCTGTATTTTAAAAACGTTACAAATACAGGCAAAATGATTAAATAAAATATTAATTCCGCGCGAACGAAGTCGCGGTCTCAGCTTGTATAAAATATAAAATATAGTAATTTTTGATTTTGTACTAAAGCGTTGATAATCTGCAGGTATAAATTGATTAACGGTTGACGTCACCGCCAGTCCCACACCTAAGGTATTGACGTCCTCTCGCCAGAGATTAAAGGTCTATGGTCTCTATTCCACTTGATTGCGAGTATTAACTCAAGCGGAATCGGGTATTGGTCTACGTTTGCATATAGGATGTTGTGAGTTTGGCTTGAGTAAAAATTATGCCATTATTAGTAATGTTTTCATCGCGACCACGACCGTGGCTGTCTCGAGGAACGCTTGAAAGTAAATTTTAAGGTTTCTGAACCTTAAGTTGTACGTAGTCTAGTGCATGTTTCGAATGTTATGCACTAGGAGAGTCCGACAGGCCCATATCTTTCGATATTATAATACGTAAATATATTTGTAACCTATGTTAATAAAAATGCATTTAATAAAAAATATGATAGCTCAGTTGGCGGTGTGTAAAGACGTAGCGTCAATAGACGTAAGTTCGAATCCATCAGCATTAAACTTCAGCATTTAGGTGAAGAACATCATGATGAAACTATAGTATGGTGGTAGGGCTTTTTCTAATGCCCACCTGGCTAACTCCACCCTCAAGTTAAAAATCTGCCGCCAAATAACTATAAGTGTGTTTGGCAGTTGCACTTGAAAGCCAGTCCCTCCACTAGGCTTAGTGTGTCCACAATTCTGGGCCACATCGTAAATTAACATCAGCTGAGCTTTGATATGAGCGAATAGTATAGTTGACGACATGCTGAATTGATACTTCATAATTGCTTATTATAAATTAATCTAGCCAAACATATTCGACCAATGGTGCCCAAACTCTCAATGGAGAAAGTGTACCTATAAATTCAGTGTTAAAAGTATCCAATGTTAACAAATTTTACAGTTATCTATAATGGAAAATTTGACGTAGAACAAAAACACTTTCATCGCCGTAACTTTGCGAAGTTACGGATGGGGTTTATGAAATTGTCAATTTTCAGTTATTAGCACCTTTGTGTAAATGTACAAAGTGCTTTGATACCATTCATACTTTACGATAATAGCTATTCCGATTTGTACTATTAACATTGTTCAAATTTTGCTTGTTTAAGTTAAAAGTTTTTATCTTATATTTATTATAAATTGTGTTTATTTTTGAGTAAACAATATCTATTTAAACAGCTGCTTGCATTGACCAGTTATTCAATAATTTCATTTTCTTTCAGTAATTGTATATAATTTCGTTGTTGGCCCTTTACAGCCACAATTCATTGGATAATCAGTTCGTTAGCTTCAAATATGCTTAGAAAGGGCATTCTTTCAATGTAATGCTGTGATATTTCTTCTTTCTCTTATACAAAATATTAGTTACGTACTTTGATATAGGCAAAATAAATGCAAAATTGTATTTTGTACATATTTATATTTATATGCTAGCTGTGCCCACTATGTCGATCAAGAGGATTTAAATTATGTTACATATAATTTCAGGACTTACTTTGTATAAAATACACTATTATATTACTTACCACTGTCACAGTTTGCGAAGCTCCCATTTAATCGATCGTTTCATAGATGCCATATAACTTTACAAATTATTTATTTATCTCAAATAATAAATTAGGTAATGAGAAATAAAAAGATACTAATGAATATTTGAAGGCAAAAAAGGAAAGTACTTTGATTTTGGCATAGGATTTTTATTATTCTAGTACTGACCACCATAAAGAGATGAAATATTAAACGAAACAGAAATATGGTCACAACTATAAAATATACATCTATAATACTATTCAAACAAAAATATAAAAAGTTTGGAAAATTCAAAAGTACACGAGTCATAATCAATTTTTTTTTTTTAATAACAATTAAACCACATCGAATCAGACAGTGAAAAGTAATAGAGTTCTATTCCTGATTATACTGAAGCATAAGGAAAAAAAAGACTTGATTAGTAAAGTATTTTGGTCGATATCGTGATAACATACAGGATCCGCACATACGGAGACACAGACATCCAAGACAGAACTTTTTAAACTGTTTTTTACCTAGTTTACATAACAAAAATTGCATCAAAAATAGTTAAAAATAGTGTTATGTCTTAATATGTGTGTGTGTATATATTATTTTACAAATGCAATATATGATAAATAGAGACATTTTAAGTTTAAAAAATCAGTTGTTTTACGTGAAGTGACAGTAGTACCGACCTCAACGCTTCGCTTATGAGGCGTGAAATTTAAATATTGCACACAATCAAAAATTAAAAACAGTCCGAATAAAGAAAATTAATGATAATATTCACGAAGAATTTTTATTAATGTCACAGACTTTGCCCGTGTAATAATTTTTACGTATCTATGTAACAAACAAATTTTTTTCACATAATTCACCTGCTAATTGTAGGATTTGAAGACTCATTCTTCAAATATATTTCGGACTTACACCAGCTGAGCTATCAACACTACAATTCAAGCGGTTTGTCATCTATGGGTACTTCACGCCCTACTTATGTCAAGAGAAACTCGGTGTACTTAAGTGGCATAGATTTATGTTTACTATGTTACTCAGTTTTTCTAAGTATATTAATGTCAATACCACCCATAGACAAATTTGGAGCGATTTGATGTCAGCGGCACGTACTTGACGTCAGAATCACTACAGCGAGACAAATGTCATCACATTAGTTTTGTTAAATAAACAAATAAATAATGCTAATGTGACGGCTTCCATATACACGATTAGGTTTTTATAGTTATGTAATTAACACTGAAGTTTCAAGTCAATAAAATCGAGTACAGAGATAATGAGCGTTGGATTACCATTTGCCTTTGAGGTGTCGTTAGTGATGTATCGAGTAATAATATTAACTCGAGCTTATACGTAAATATATACTGTACACCTATTCTTGTTCTTCCTCTTATTTAATTATAAATTAATTAATCCCCAATTATGCCAATGGCACTTAGATGATAGAATAATTTGCAAATCTACCGGATTTATAAAAAACTTTAAGGAGACGGCAAATGTCTGCCCAAAATTCTTCAGGGAGTTTTTATGGAAACAAAGAAATTATACTACGAATTATTATATATATATATTACGAATTAGTATATATATGTTAGTTATATTTACAATAGAAACATATGACGTAAAATGTTACAGTATTACATAACATAAGGCGAAGTATTAAGTAAGTTTCGCCTATTCAAGTTATGTGCTATTGGAAATTTTAATAAAAGAATTTGCGTTTCCTTAACATACCTATGAAGTTCTGTTGGCTGACTATTTTATGTGATTTTTTTGTAATTGAGTTCAATCGCTTAACTAATTACACTTATTGTTTGATAATAAACTTTTCGGACTTGTATTTGTTATTGACTGAATAACAAAGCTTCAGAATCAATTAACATTGACTAATATCTTTGCATACACTAAATTATTTTTTAGTCATTTAAGCAATAATAACTATGTGGTGGTAGTATGTAGGAACTCCATATTTATTTCTGCGAATGAGAATCCTTGCAATGAGCTCAAAGTGGAAGGGAAAGAGATGATTGAGTACACAGCACGGTAGTATGTTTAAATCTGTTTAAACAATAATCACCCTCGAGTCGAACATCTATTCGTGTATACTGGAAAGTCAGTTTACCTAAGCGTAACGTGTTACGTATCTAGTACCACATCATCACCTAAGATCAGGTGAGATTCTATTAAGGCTCTAATCTTATAAACATATCATGCGTTCAATCACATACATTTTTGTCGACTTAATATTTGTACGAGTTGTGGTAGTTACCGCAAATTTATAATAAATCTAACTCAATTAAAAAGTTTAAAAAATCATCCATATATTATAAATACGAAAGTGATTTTACTTGTTACGTTTTCACGCCTACATCGCTGAATCGATTATGATGAATTTTGGTATAGAGATATATGGGAACCTGGAAACGGTGATAGACTACTTTTTCTCGCGAAAACCTTATTGCAAGTTCAGAGAGAGGAATAAACTTTATATGAAATTTTTAATTGCGTCATCCGATTTGTTTGACAAAAGCAATATTAACGCGAGCGAAACCGCATGTAAAATCTAGTACTAAATATTGGTAAAAAAACGAGTTTAATAGTCGACTTAGCACATCACTAGACTCAGCAACATATGAGCTCATTGTTGATACTGATAAGTATAGTATAAGGCGAGTAAACGACTCCATAATTTTGCGAGTTGCAATTGCATCGTCCCCGCTCTGTTAGGCCGTATGTACACTGTCATTATAGATTATTTACAATTGATATTATAACTACCTATTGTCTGAATGTTAGTTCGCGTGATATTTGAGTTCTCTCGTCAAAAGAAACTGTGTTATTAAGATATAATCACCATACCGACGAATCCGTTTAGTAAAACGTCAAACAAATATCAGACTAGTGGCTCAATTATTGACTATTACTCAGTGCTATTATTACTTAATTTGGTAGCAATAAACCAATATTAACAAATAAGTCGGTATGTGTATGTATTAGGATTTTAACTAATACTTCTTATTACACGATATAAGGAAATGATTCTTTCCCGCTTCGTTTGTTTCGAGTGCCTCATGTATACCTGCACAGAAACAAATTTCAACGTATTTCATTATTTTTTTTATACTTAAAGTTTAGCGTTATGGCCTTAATCTCACCTGATCTTAAGTGACGATACGGCCCAAGTTGATAGACACGCAAAACCTGTGGAGGAATTGGCTCTCAAATGCAGCTGCCGGAACACACCTATTGGTATTTGGCGGCAGGTTTAACAACTTGAGGGTGGGAGCTAGCCAAACAGGCATTTGAAAAAGCCATACCACCATGCTATGGTTTCCTTATGATGTTTTCCTTCACCGAAAGCTCAAGCTCATTGTAGGTGCTTGGATTCGAACTTACGTCCCTTGACGCGAAGTCGTACATACTACCACTGAGCTATCATAGCATTATTTACATATATCGTAGACTCCATTGTGTCGCTGCTATCATTGTAATAAGTGTAACATCTGTTCGGAAGTTAACTGTGTCGCATCAGCCAGGAGGTGGCACTGAGGTGACATCATTATGGTACTCGGAACGTTGTGTTTTTACCATTGCATTGAGATCAGTTTCTCTCTTAAATCCGTCGTCAAGGCAACGATGATGAGATGGGTGCTCCGTGTTGTGCTCTTGCGATCGCTTCACCGCCTCCCTCTGGAATATGACTTGTTCACAGAAGAGATGATCGAATTCCATCCGCAGACCAGATGCTAGCCTATCGAAACGGCACAAATCATAAAATTGGCAAGGGACTCGTTATTAGTTAGCTCATTTACTCTATTTGTCACCGAATATATACCTGCAGATTCCCTGACTACGCTGAGCATGCATATATATTTACCACATTTACAGTAGTTTTAACTTGGGTAAAGTACATTCGCGTATCTTCGTCCAGCGTACGCCTCACAGGCTATGGGAGAGTATGTGTTACTTAACTGATGTGAGTCAACAATACCTTCTACAAATCTTCACGTCTACCTTTACATATCCCTACTTACCAGAGACGAAAAATCACTTTCACAGTACTCCTACTACTAGTAGATACGACATTTAAAGTATACTAGTTAATAGGATAATCCACCTTCGATACATGAAGTCTATATCGTCATGATAATCGTACGTTATTTTCAGATTATTGTGGTATAGCAGCAGGGTAGTGCGAAACACCTTTAAAGGGCGTTTTCGAGGATTTATATATATAGCAGTCATGTACCTGTTGAACGTGTACTTGTCGTTTTTTTATGGCATCTGCCTATGTAAGTAATATCGTCAATGTCAAAAGAGAAGGACGTCGCACAATTAACGAACCCAAGGTAAAACAGAATTACATTCAGAACAATTATCTGTATAGTATGATTTCATCATAGTATCCAGATCCATCATAGTCATCACGATATTTTCTTCAATGACAGCTCAGGTTCATTGCAGGGGTTGAACATTGACCAATAACACGGGCTCCGCACACAATAATAACTAAGCTATCGTCACTTCAGTTTAAATAATTGTTCTGCGCGGCACTCGAACTCACAATATTTCAGCACGACGGTTGCACCGAGCGACGCGACTGCTTTGACTACAAGATCAACTGTCCAATATTGCTATTATGATCTACTACCCAGTATTAAAATTGCATTTTAAAAATTAGCTTTAAAGCTTAAAGCCTTAAAGCGTTTTAAAAAGGCCTTATATTTCCATCCAGCATAATAAATATAGATAAGTTATGGTGCGTAGGTGACGGATTGCAAATTAGCAGACACATTCATAATCGAGCCTTCACTTTGTTCTTCCTGTTACCGCCTTCTGGAATATTTTTGTCATTTTAACCATTGTTTCAGTCTTGCTACACGGATTACAATTTAGCCTACATATGTCACCTGTGTTACCCGCCTTTCAACGTCTTTGTATATTATACATTTTCACAATCCGTTTGTTCATAATTCTTCTCATTCTTTGCCGCTCGACTGGTTTCGATATATTTTTTGTGTACTTACATATATGTAAACTTATCCAAAAATGTATTCAATTTTCAGAGCAACTGGTTTTTTAACTGTCCAATAATCCATATTATTAATATAAACTACCTGTCGGATTTAAAAAATATCTTTTTATATTTGATAGAGCAATTATTCAGGAAGGCTTAGGGCTATTTAACATCACGCTACCACCAATAGGAGCAAAGCTATATTGAAAACAGTTAAAAAAATAAGTATAGATTATTGAATCATTTTTAGTTACACGTGAACGAAATCGCCAGCACAGCTAGTTGTACCTAACATATTGTACTTCATTTTAAAACTTCTCAACACGTGTTGTATACAATTTATTGTGTTAAAATTATTTGTCGTGAGTCATTTTACTTCGAGTGTCGAGAGTTGGCAAGCCTAAAGTGATAGGTATACAGTGTCTATTTATTAAGCCCTGATTGAAGTCGACCAATTACAAATTAAACAAGGGAGAGTCCATGCATTAATGTAGGATTTTGACATGATCCAATTACACAATAATGCGTGGAATAATCTTATAATATAATAATCTTTGATCTTACAATGTTATAGTGATTAATGATATATCGAATACTTCTAAAACTGTATATTATATTTAAGGAGATGTCATTGTAGTTATTTTGGTAAGTTATAACATGATATAATATATGATGATGATATAGAACTGTACATGTCGTTGGATAAAATGCTGAGTACATTCACATTTAAAAATAAACACAGATATTAATTATTTACCATTTAAGAGTCAGTGTAGTTAACCAATATCTAAGTAATTGTTGGTTTTCTAAAAGTTTAGTGTCTGAACGAAATCTTACTTGATCGTAAGTAAAGATTGCCCAAACCCGGTCTTGTGACCCATAGACTCGGATGTCATTATATAGTAAGTGCTGCACTTTCTAATCTATTGATATTTTTTGTAGTTTATTGGCTTTAGTGTTATGGCCACAATCTCACCTGCTGCTAAGTGACAATGTGGCCCAAGATGGCGGACGCGCTAAATCAGTGGAGAGACTGGCTCTCAAGTGCAACTTCCGGAACTCACCTATAGGTATTGCTGTATCTTATCTTATGCTTTTCACCTGATGAGTGCCCACACGATACTCTCGCAGCCTGTCCGACGCATTGCAAGAAGAGGTATCTACATAAATGTATTTTTTCACTGTAAAAAAGGTAAAACATTATTTGCAATGTTATTTTTATTGGTCAACCGAGTGATCATTTAAAAAAATTACATTGACCATTTAGATTCTATTGACTGTATAGGGAATTAGGCATATTTATCAAAATCAAGTAATAAATATCCATAACATATGTCAATATTCCTTAATGGAAGAATGTAGAACTTTTTTGTTGCTTATAAAAACGAACTCGCAGTACATGAGACGGAGTATGGACTTGACCATAACGTTCATAGCATGTGACATCATAGTGCAATGTTACATATCCTGTAATACGATGTGATATGTCATTACACTTTGGAAGACTGTTTTGCGCACTTTACAGCCAAGGCAATATGTAGGCAGTGAAATATACTTATTGTGTTGTATGCGGGAATGTACGTCACTTTGTGTACCGCAATACATTTTATGCGGTTCCCCCAGACGTATTCAATATGCACGGCGTTATGCCGTAAGGTGACATCAACTAAATTAAGAATAAATATAATAAGTATATTAAGTATTAAGAAACAAGCAGCGCTGACTAAAATAGCAATAGAGAGCCACCGATAGCTTCCGGGAAAAACAATCCTTACTAATATTATAAATGCGAAAGTAAGTTTGTTTGTTTGTTACGCTTTCATGCCTAAACGGCTGGATCGACTATCATAAATTTTAGTATAGAGATATTTAGAGGGACCATGGACGCGGTAATAGACTACTTTTTCTGGCGAAGGAAGGGGTAAACTTTGTATGAAACTTTTTATTGCGTCATTCGATTTGTTTGATAAAATTAATATAAACGCGAGTAAAGCCAGAGGTAGAAGGTAGTTAAAATATTTCATAACTAATATTTTAACTTTTACTCCCTACCCTACCCCAAGATATCATTTATGTTTATATGATAAAAAGTATTCTACGAGTTAATTCATAATAAAATATATTTTTTACTAATTGAATTTTTTCTGTTCTGTTCTTCTTGTTTCTTTTAAAACAGTCCCTCATGATCTAGCAAATATTATAGTAAAGTAAAACATAGTGACAGAGCATTTTTTATGCCCACCTTGCTAGCTACTACCCTCAAGTCGAAACTTGAGAGTGCACTTAGGAGCCAGTCCCTCTACTATGATAAGCGTGCCGACCATCTTGGGTTACATCGTCACTTAGTATCAGGGGAGATTGTAGCCATATATAATTAATATTTTTGTTTAGTTTAATACGATCAGGTATGAGACTAGTAGCATTTTAAAAATAATGTTCTAGGATCACACACATTTAGTAGGGGTGCGATTTTTTTTATATATTTCTTGGTCCCTTATGACGTGGAGCCATCACGACGCTGGGACGTGAACCGAAGATGATGTTTTGCGGTCAGAGCAGAAATAGAGAGAGAGTACCGTGCGAACGATCGTTCCACTCGGCACATCGACGCGTTTCTGATTAACTAACCGATAAAGTATTCGGTTAAAATTACCTTCACCATGGTACCACTACTTTGTATTTACAAAATTTTAATATAAGTTCAACAGGGTTTTGTAACTGTGTGCGCTAATGTTTACGAGAAATAAAACTATCCGATTATTATGTACTTGTCATCGATTAATCTTCCAGAGTACTTCCCTCCCTCTACTAAGCTTAGCTTGTTCAACATGTTGGGCCACATCTTCACTTCACAATTAAAAATAGCGCACAACTATAAAAAATTAGAATAAATTTGTTGTAAATAATATTTAGAAAAAAACTCTAAATATCTATACATCTAATAAAACCATAATCAGCAAATTAAATACTTATCGAAAATTATGACGTTTGCTTTTAAGTTTTGTATGTCTGTGTGATATCTTGTACGCGCATCACTCTGAAACGATTAGGCAGGTTTTAATGAAATTTGCCACGGTGACTACTAATATTGTGGCTTAACATTAGGACACTTTTTAACACATAAAATGAAAATTTTCGGCGAATAAAAGGATAGAAGTTGAATTTTTTTTAGTTAAAGAACTTTTTCACTAATTTTGATATAATTGTCTCTGTTCGTTAACTGTCAAGTTAATGATTGAAGTATGTTTAATCTATTTATGCTTTCGATATGTTTAAAAAAAGCATTTCGATAGACAAGATTTTATTAGCATTATCGGCAACCTTTTGGTGGTACATGAAAAATTAGTCTAAAGTAAATTTATAGACTGTATTTCTTGTCTCTAAATATTTTTGTTTCCAATATCTAATACCTAATTAGCAATCTACTTTTTTTGTAACGAAACAGTAAATTTACGAACTTTCTGTTACAACGCACAGGGCGAGTCACGATAGAGGCAAATGGCAAGACAAGCACTGTCAAATCTCCATCAAAAAGACATCAGAGCAATCCTCACTCTTCTGTACTACCAGAGCCAGCTTTGACATTTCTTTTCGTTACTACTTAACTTATAATCTATTTTAACCTTTATTCTTATATGATTCTTGAATAATCTGGTAAACATTAGTTTATAATAACTTACTTGTGAATTTCACAAGCCGTTACTTACCTATTACATGAACACATTACAAAATAGATTCTAAAATTAAATCAAAGATAATTCAAATCCACGTGCACGAAGTTGCCGACTCGGTCATGATAAAAATGATTATTCTAATAACAGCGATACTGTTTTTTTATAGAATAAGGGGTAAACCAGCAAACGAATCACCTGATGGTAAGTGATCACCGCCACTCATGGACACCCACCACTCCAGAGGAATCGCAGGTGCGTTGCCGGCCTTTAAGGGATGTGTAAGATTTCTTCTTGAAAGTTTCCAAGTCGTGTCAGTCCGCACCCAAGACGCAAGTTACTTACACAAGGTACTCCTGCGGGAAAAAAAATCCGCGCGTAACGTATCGCCATTTATCCAGATGCTGAAGGTGCAATCTAATATATAGTTTAGGTTTACCGTTATGGCCACAGTCTCATCTGATTTTTAGTGACGATACGGCCCAACTTGGTAGACACGCTAAACCTATGAAGGAACTGGCGCTCAAGTGCAGCTACCGGAATACACCTATTGGTATTTGGCTGCCGATTTTCAACCTGAGGGGGGTTGCTAGCAAGGCAAGCTTTAGCAAAAGCCCTACCCTATCCTACCACCTAATACTGATACAAGCTGTTCTTTTTAGCTTATATGGTTAAGCGACGGTGCGGTCCAAGATGGTGAACACCGGAAGCCTAGTTGAAGGACTAGCTCTCAAGTGTAACTGCCGGAACACTCCTGTAGGTATTTGGCGGCAGATAAGTTGCAGCTGTGACACTAATATAGAGAATATTCAATAATGTTAATTCATTTTTATGGTAATAAGTTATTTTATTTTATGTCGATATAGGAGAAGAGGAAGACCGACAAAAAATCTGTATGGTTTGTATCAGGAATCTTACAAAAGTTCTGAATATTGACATGGCAACTAATATAATGAAAAAGAAACACCTTTGTTAACCCTGACAAAGTAGAAAATGTATTATTTTTATTACGCAAAAGAGATGAACTGTACCATCACTTTATATTTTTTTAAATATCCGAGCCAAATTATGATTGTATTTGATTAGATTACGACCACTATACAGCACTTGAATCATCAGTCATAGTGACACGTATAAGCGTGTCGCGTTCCCACATCAACTGGTATACCCAGTTTCAATGACTGGGTCCCAACCACCATACTCATGGTGATAAGTCCGTTGTTAAGCTTTGCTTTTAATTAATCACCTATCAACAGTTGACAGTGTATATGCTAATGCGGGAAGGCTTGCTTGGTCAAGCGACCAAGCTTGCATGTCAGCGATGTCATTTGATGAACTGTTTACATATCAGCGGTCGCCAGGTATACACAAGGTACGCTACCGTCATTTTATCATGCTTCTATAAAAAATATCTCTACATAATATTTAGATATATAGCAAATAACTGTACGGTTACTTTATCGGTTTAGACAGCCGCCTCACTACGCGTGCTCTGGATTAAAATTCCATACGGGACAATTATATGTGCCATCCACAAATAGTTGTCTTGAGTCCATTACTAATATGTTTATGTACAATATAAAAATGCAAATAATGTAGGTAATATAAACAATGCTTTGAATCGCTCAATAGTCGATGCAAAAAACATTTACAGGTAACTCGGAATTGATTTTAATACCGAAACGTCTCATTATACGAAATTCGCAGAAACACGGCGGCACTTTATTACACTATTAAATCAACATTAAATCACAATAGCATTTAAAATGTTAAAATTAAAAAAAATCGTATGCGCGTGGAATTAATTGGTTACATAATGTGTAGTGTAGGCGCCGGTTGGCGTGCTCCGCCGGCGCCTCGACGCCCGGCCCCGGCCTATGCGACGCAACGCCTTACTAGGGATGGCGATTATTTTAAAAAGATCGTCCTTGGATCGATTCGAATCGATTCACAAAATATCTAGATCCAAAAGATCGATTCATTAAAAATCGTTTTTTTTTTTTAATTATAACTTCTATAGGTAGGTTTGCATAGGTAAAAAATTCACGAAAGTCGTCATCGACATGGTCGCTTGACGTGTTAACGATAATACTGTACCGGTTCCCATTAGTATAACTTATTGCGCTGTACACCGTTATGATTTACAAATTTTAATTTAAGTTCACACAATTAATTTGGATATCTAAAAATAGCAATTGTTTCTAGTTTTAAGTTTTCGCTTCTGTCGGCAGACCTTATAACCGCATTGATTTTTTTTGGAATTGCATTTTGTGCTTATATTTTCACTACAAAACTGATCATACAAAACAAAAAGAACTCCATAATAGTGGATTTTATCATTCTATATATGTGAAAAATTATCATTTCTATATATGTTTGGGTAAAATATTAAAATAATTGTAATTTAATGTTTTATGAAAATAGATAAGAATTGAACCTCGAGTTTTGTGGGTGAAATATCGATTCACTGAATTGATTCAGAGCAGTGAATCGATTTAAAATACCTTTATTTTATTCTACAATATCGATTCCTCGATTAATCGATCTCAGATCGGCATCCCTACTCAGTACCCGCTCATATAGGACTAGACAGCTAATATCATCACTTACACGATAAAGCCGAGTTTACTACGTCGTAAGACGCCACGTGACCGATTTAAAATAGCCGTTTAATAGTATTTAGGGTTACCACTCTCTGTTATGAAAATAATAACGCTCACGGTGAAAGCGCGGAGAAAGATGGAATGTTTTGTGTTGCTTTGTGTCTATATATAGTGCGATTTAATTTTTTTATCACCGTTTCTATACACGGCGTTAAATGTTTATTATTTCAGTATCTTTTAAAGAAATATATTTTCCATCCTCTGGTCTAAATTTGACCATAAACGATATTGAAAATTAAAGGGAATTAAAAAAAAAACGCTAACAACAGAGCACAAAAAGGTAACTGCTTTACTTTTGCTCATTTATCTATAAATACTGCGTATCAGCTAAAAGCCTATTTCTCACTTGTAAGTTCTTGTTAAATCGCGACATACATAAAACTAGCTGTGTCTGCGACTTCGTTCGCGTGGAACTAAAAACTTTGCTTCAATTGGTGGTAGCACAGCGTTAAAGCCTTAAAGCCTTCCTCAATGATTGCTCCATCAAATACAAACATAATTTCTAAAACCCGTCTGGAAGTCCCTAAGATTAGCACATTTAATCAAATAAACAAACTTTATAATAGTAAATATATGTATACGTCTTGCCTTTGTATGATTACCCTATTTACTATAAAATTAGATTAATTCTACTTCAATATCTCTATTGTAATATCAGAATGTGAACAAGCCTGAAATTTGTTCAGTAGAGGAAGTGAGGCAGGCGAATGAAGTAAACTAATATTATGAATATTTCGTTCCACGATTACCTTATATAAAGACCATTGAAGCTACGATGTCTTCAAATTTTAGTAAACCACAATATATTTTATCCACCAAAACACCTACCAGGATGGATAACTTTGAATGTAGGGCCCAGAATGTAGGTTAGCTGTACGTTTTTAATTCCGTACATTTACAGAGAAAATAGTTTCAATTATGTATATAATTTTTTAATGAACCGTTTTGTAAATCATTTTTTTTTTCAATTTTTATCTTTATAAGTTTTGACCAGAATTTCACCCGATGTTAAGTTACTATGTGGCCCAAAATGGTAACGGGCTAAGCCCACGTACGAGAAATTTTGTCTGAAAGTACAGCTCCCGGAACATACTAATAAATGCTTTGCGATAGATTTTCAACTTATTAATAAACCTAGCAAACCGGAAATTAGAAAAAAATCCTCACTATAATATTACGGAATTATTACGCCGTTTTGCTTCACCAAAATTTTAGACTCACTGCAGATATTCTAAGCTACGTCTATCGACGCTCCGTACTCGTTATAATTAAGCCACTATTGTTCTAATTATACAGTATACTAAGAAAATTTCCAATAAAGTTGCATGCGGATTTTATGTAAGAATAAAAATTCACGTAAACGACAGATCCTTTTCTTAGAAACCCCTACATTTTACGGCTATTATTTACTTTATTCCAGTACCTAGTAATTTAAAACAATATTTCATTCGAAGGTTAAATCGTTATTGGAAATAAATCAATGCACGTTGCCGAGCAAACGGAACGACTTGTGAATCAATATGAACTGCACGATAGGGAAAAACAGATTTTAACGTTTGCCATTAAATGCGACATGACGAAAACATAATTATCGATCGTTCTATAAGATAGTTGTTATTTATTAGCTTCGGTTATGATAATATTATAGGTACTATATAATTATTAATCTTGCATTAGTATTAAATTAATACTTAAGATTATGCTGCGTGTTGTTTGTTTTTGGTCTAAGTTTTGAAAAAAAAAACTATTTACTTTTCGAGTTAAGTGTTTATCTATATACAGTGGAAGCCGGTCTTATTTTAATTTAAATATATTTCACTAGCTGTGACCGCGACTCCGTTCGCGCAGAACTAAAATTTTATTTACTCATATTCATTAAAAAAAATATAGCCTATGTTACTCAGGGCTAATGTAGTATTCTAATGGTGAAAGAATTTCTGAAATCGGTCCAGTAGTTTTTTAGTTAATTAGTTCTAAAAAATATATAATTCCTTCCTATTTATAATATTAGTACAGATAAATAATGTATTATAATAAGGTCTATTGATTTAAATATATGGTTCATAATGTTGTGGTTTGGCTATTGCTCGAAATTCCCGCAATTTTTAGGATGTCTATAATTAAATAATCACATATTTTATTATTTACACCTTTTACTCAATAGTGTAAGTCTTTCAAAATATAATAATTCCCATTTTAGATCAACTAACAAGGTCGTGTTACATAAATGGAAAATATGTTTCATGACCCACAAACAGTTAAAATTGTATATTTAATTCCAATTGTTATGTTGGCATTACATGTTATTTTTTTAAATCTATGGCCTGAGGAAGACTGACTCGTTATGGCGACGCCACGCTCGGTGTAGGCATGTCTACTTTCATCTAAAGTCCAAAGATAATATTAAATGGTACACCATTTAGTACGTTCATTAAATTATAGAAGACAACCTATGATTAAACCGTAACTAATTAAAGTCCTATAAATCAGTTCTAATTAGTCTCGGCAGGCATTCCTTCATTAGAGTTCGGTTTCGCTGATCGATTTGTTGTTGCCGACCTCAATATAATTTTAGTGAAAATATCTGTGTACATATATCTCCGGTTATAATTTCTGAAATTCGGGAAGGCATTTGCCAAAGACGCCGGCAGAGCCGCGAGGAGCGCGCGTGTCGCGATTCGGATAACCCGCTTACTGCAATTATTTTCGCCGGTTATGAAGGATATAACGTTCTGTATACTGTATATCATTGACTTTTGTACATGGTGATAATGAGTGCTATTTTAAATACACATTTCAAGGTGAGTGTACTTCTCTTTAAAGTATTATTAACACTTGCGAATTGAAATGTAAAATATGAACAGAATATACACGTTTGTCTATAGTTTAACTTGAATATGCGCCGATTCGATAATCATATACGAAGAATGTATATACGCATATCTTTTGTATACTTTTTGTATGCATCCTATGTGCATTTTTTCATTGTCTACCATACTAAAGGTATCTCGGATTATACACAAACTAGGCATAAAATATTTCATGTATCACTGTTATTTATCATATGAAGTTAAAAATAATATATCACGTTATTTTGAAGCGATGATAGCTGAGTTGGTTGTGCGTACGGATGCCGCGTCCAGGGATGTGAGTTCGAATCCACCTACAATGAACTTGAGCTTTCGGTGAAGGAAAACATCGTAATAAAACCATAGCAAGTTGGTAGGTTTTTTTATAATATCAGCCTGGTAAGCTACCACCTTCAATTTAAAAATCTGCTGCAATATACCTACAGGTGTGTTCCAGCAATTGCACTTGAAAGACAGTGAAGACACTAGGTTTAGCGTATCCACCATCTTGAACCTCATCGTCACTTAACATCAGGTGAGATTGTGGCCATAACGCTAAATCTCAAGTATATTCAAAATATAATAAAGCGTGACGTGAACGGGAAAAAAGCCCGAGAAGTTAAAATAATACAGTTATGATAGGAACCAATCGCGGATGTTACAGGTGTCCAAGCATCTAAAAAGGGGCAGTGGTGGAAATATAGTGCATATAGCAGTCGCAAATGATTGTAGCCCTTTATATACAGAAGCTTTCAATAAAGAAAGATTTCAATGAAGGAAAACATCGTGAGGAAACCATTGCAAGGTGGTAGGGCTTTTTCTAATATCCGCCTGGCTAGCTACCACCTTCAAAATGACAATCTGCCGCCAAATACCATTAGGTGTGTTCTGGCAGTTGCACTTGAGAGCCAGTCTCTCTTATAAAGGCCGGCAACGCACCTGCGATTATTCTGCTATTGTGGGTGTCCATGGGCGGCGGTGATCACTTACCATCAGGCGACACGCTCGCTCATTTGCCCCCTATTCCAAAACAAACACTACCAGTCGGATTACAAAAAAACATTTTTTTTTTATTTGATAGAGCAATCACCGAGAAAGGCTTTATGCTATATAACATCACATTATCGCACTACACTAATGGAAGCAAAGCTGTATAGAAAAAACTAAAAAAAAAAACACACTTTAGTTCCTCGCTAACGAAGTTGCAGGCACAGTTAGTATTATATATAAACCAGCTGTGCTCGCGACTTCATTAAGTAGATTTAAATCATGTTTCCAACGATTTCATCTATTTTCGTATTTTATGCGCGTGATATTATTAGGCCAAGTATAACTCTATTACTATAATAATTTGTCATAATGTACAAACACGTTAATTTATTTCTTGTCTAGTACAGATCCTTACCACCACGCAATCCACTCCACATAGGAGTGTTTGCTACTTGAGTTTGTAAAATATCGAAATTTTATCACCGATCAGCAAACTGTCCAAATATTTTAACAAAGTGACTAATTAGTGCTTTTGCACTACATTTTTTATCTTAGATTACTTGACTGTATATTAGATATTTGACATTTAGGATTTAAAATGTGTATTAGTCGGGCTTCACATTGGTCTATACCTACCGATTAAAGCACCCGCCAACGCAGTACTATTGATTCGACGCCCGCACAAGACAGTTTTTTCTTTCGTTATGGTTACAATCTCAACTGATGTTAAGTGACGTTGTGGCCTATGATGATGGACACGCTAAGCCTAGTGGAGTGGCTGACTCTCAAGTGCAACTGCCAGAACACACCTACAGGTTTTTGGCGACAAAACTTGAGGCTGGTAGCTATCCATGCGGGCATTAGACAAAACGCCTGAGCTTTGATATTGCTTGTTACATTGTATTCCTTAATTGTGTAATTGGACATTGACGAAATTGCTAAATGCCTAAATAGGCAGAGACCATTAAAAAAACCGTTAGCAGTGTTAATTCGTGAACAATAAGTATTCATCATGTAACTTGTTTGTATTTTTTTATGAAATAGTATCACTGTGTTAATAAAGTTGTAGCGATGTTTACCGGCGCGGCGTCGGACGGCGCCAGGACCAATAAACTTTCAACTATTGCACTCTCATTTCAATAAAGATAATAATTATTACATGAACTGGCATTTATTTTTAGAGCGGCTCGTACTGACTGTCTTAATTATGATTTAGGTTTAATATAACGTATTTTTTATTGTCTTGTTGCGACATACTTAAGGAGCTATATAGTCAGTCTAGCCATTATAAATGAAAATTAATATATTTAACGAATAGCTTTGACCACAACTTCGTTTGCGTGGTACAAAAATAAATATATTTTATCTCTATTTCAAAATCTCATGTTCTTTTATGTAATCCATAGACCAATGGTATCACATTGACGCGCTGTGACGTCCTTGTTACCTTTTTCTTATTGCTTGGCTCCTAAGGGTTGTACCATGATATCATATAAACTATAACCTTGCCCAATAAATGAACTGTCCCATGTAAACAATTTCTTTTGAAATCTGACTAGAAGAACATGAGGTTCAAGCGTTTTAACAAACAAGCGTTTCTGGTTTGTTTTAAAACTAGCTTTTACCCTCGGCTTCACTCGCATTGAACCCATCAAATAAGTTTTTTTATCTTATCCTATGTAATGTACCTCCAGAAATTTGTGTATAAAGTTTCATGATGATCGGTTAATTAGTTTTCGCGTGAAAGCGTAACAAACAAACTTACATTTACATTTATAATATTAGTAGGGACTAGTAGAGATTATTGGTAGAAGGCATTTTTATATTATAATATAGAAAATAAATACAGGTCTAAAAGGCGATTTACTTTTTAATAATTGCTCGACGTTTCAGCCTGGTTACACAAGTCGTGGTCACGAGTCGAAAAGTCAAATTATGATATATCTGTCGACAGCAGGACATACGAACATATGGCTGATATCAAGCTTTTGAAATATCTTTAAAGTGATTGACGGCTCCATATCCACTTTGAGTAAGATAATCGATGTCATTTTGTACTTCTTTCACTATATCATTTAATATTAACCCAAAAAATTGCCCGGGAAACGTTTGAAGTTTCGAAAGTAATAAATGCGTTCCAAATTTGTTTGAAAAAAAAAAACAGTAGTTTTTAATTCTTAATAATATTTATTGCCAGATTAGTTGCAAATAACTACGGATATGTCAAAATTTAATATGTCAAAGTTTTGATAAATTCAACGTTCTATTGTTGAATAACGCGTTTAAACACGTTTTCTAATTTTGTCATCACGCACTTTTGTAACGTTTTTACGAAATAAAGATCGAATCTGTGCTGCAAAGACGTAAAATTCCGTGCTTTACTCCGACATATAGAAGTTATGACGATTTTTTAAATTATTTTCAAATAAGCGCACAAAAACTTAAATAAAATCGTTAAATTCATTAAAAACAAATCAAGCAACACAATTTATTTGACACAATTATGACAACACATAAGTAAGCTTCGTATACATATATACGAGCATGATAATGATAAAGTGTGTGTGGCATGATATATATATTACAAATATAAAGAGGAAAAGTTTGTGTGGTAGTTTAAACTCGCTAATCTTAATAACTACCAGTTAAATTTCGAAAATACTTTTTATATTTGATAGAGCAACCATTAGGAAAGGCTTTAAGCTATTTAATATTACGCTACTAACAATAGGAGCAAAGCTGTATTGAATAGAGTTACAAAATCGGGTAAAAATTATTCGATATTTTTAGCTACCCGTGAACGAAGTCGCGGGCATAACCAGTAATAAACAAATGCATAAGTTTCTGCCCACTGTTTGGATATTGTACTTAAGTTTTATTCGAATGATTCTTGACTATAATTCATATAAAGAAACAAATGTCAATACTTAACTACATTGCCGACTTGGTAAATATATTTAGCTAAATCAAACATACAAACATTCAGTAGTGTCATCTATCAAACAAGACACTACTTAATGCGTTTAAATTAAAACAGTTTATAGTACAAAAACGTATAGTTAAACAAATAATTATTTTTAATTGAATTTCATACAAACCGCCCTTCGGTGTGTTAACATAACTAAAGGTTCGTAGTATGGTAAACCGATTTTATAAATGTAAAACAAGATTTAAATAATGTCTAACTTACTTCTAAGTACGTCTAAGTTAGTCCACTGCCACCATTACCACGATTTTACATTGCGGTATTTCTAATGCCCACCTGGCTAACTATCTTCAAGTTGAAAATCTGTCGTCAAATACCTACAGCTGAGTTCCGACAGTTGCATTTGTAAGCCAGTCCCTCTACTAGGCTAAGCATGTCCACCTCTTGGGCCACATTGTCATTTCACATCAGATGAGGTTGTAGTCATAACACTAAAACCTATAAAGTATAAAAAAATAACTCATTCCAGTCGTCGAAGTAAAATGGTTTTAACCCGCGGGGTAAATGTTCGTAGGTTCGAATATAACACGGTTGATATATAACAAAGGTTTTGAATTTCACGTAGGTATTTTTGATAATGAAAGTTAGTAAAATATCTTTTGATAATAAAGGAAAACATCAAAATGAATCTGAATACATTGTACGGTTGGCGTAATGTTTAAAGCATTTGTCTTGCTACAACCACCGCGCCGAAGTCAGCGGGTTCGAGAGATTCACATGATTTGTATAAATCCACAAATAATTGTTCAGTTTGATTGTTACTCTATGTCCGAAAATTGCGTTTATAAAATCGTTTACACTTCACATTGTCCATATAGATAGATGCTAAAATAATAAGAAAAAAATGTTTTTTATTTTATTTTATTTACTTGTAACTGTCAATATATGACTGATGTGATAACTTACTCAGACATTTGCTCTGCGGTAGTCACACTTACCGGCGGATACTACAAATTACATAATAATTATTTTTAACGATGACAAAACTTACGTCGAAATCCGCACCTTGTTACATTTCATAGGGAACATTCGAAATAATCATTAAATAATTATAACTATATTAGCCGTCACCCAATCACTACGCTGGGCAGAAAAATAAAATGAAAAAGAAAA
This sequence comes from Actias luna, assembly GCA_039707435.1. Classification (NCBI taxonomy): domain Eukaryota; kingdom Metazoa; phylum Arthropoda; class Insecta; order Lepidoptera; family Saturniidae; genus Actias; species Actias luna. The sequence continues at coordinate 4,254,151 of JAZHAC010000027.1, forward strand.
CTCAAACGGTGAATGAAATCCTAAACTACGTAGCCTGGAAGCATCAACGAAAAACTGTACTGAAATGGTCATAATCGTATCCCGAAATGATTAGAAGTTTCACCGTAATTGAGTTTAAATGAAACTGTATTTTTGTTATATATATGTCTGTATACAGCTTTCATCCGTTCGTTACGCTAAATGTCTTTTGTATTTAGCAACTCTAAATAAAACGGCGAATAAAAAAATACAATCAATGCATACAACATTAAATCTAAAAACAATGACAAAAGGATAATTAATCCAAAAACTACCAGGCTGGCTGTCGAGAGGGCAGTTGGTTAGGCTACATACCACCAGGCCGGGCCGGCCACCGGAGCGACGTGATGATTCCCAGTTCGAACCCACGTCGCCCCAGCAAGGAGACAGTTTTAATGGGTATTCCCGACGATTAGCAATGACCGAGTTTCACATAGTTATGCGTAAATGCATTTCCTACGATAAAAAAAGAAAAATGACAACATTTACGTAAATCTGTGTATCGAATGATCATAATCCCATCTCGATAAATCCAGTAGTTTTGACGTAATTTACTGTCAAACCTACAATATTATAAAATTTTATTAAAGTCAATTATTCTATTTTCAAGTTAATTACAGACTTACATATACACTGACAAACATATTATTTTAATAATGCTATTACCAGTGTCAAATAATATGAGTAAAAGAAGCTATCACAAAATCAGAAAAACAATTGTAGGTATAGATAGAATACTTCATATGTGAAAGTTATTTCGATGAAAGATTTGTAGTATGAAGTTTTAAAATAGATATCGCTAGTATGCGTTGATCAATAAGTATAATGCCTATAATAGATTACATTTTATTTAGTAGTTAAATCAAGAGGTCTATGATTTATTACGAAGCGATTTTAAACATGATTCTGACCATTGTTTTCCTTCCTTATAAAATTATTTTAATCGCAGGGAATACAGCGTATTTTACCTCCGTATTGAGTAATATTCAGTTTTTGATGTTGTAATATAGCTATATTGTCGTTCTAGTTCAAGGATGTACTTCCAATGTTTTGTGACGCAATTATATAGGAAATTCCCTATAGTTATAAGAATAGTTTATATTCCATCTTCGTTTGTAATGTTTTCATTACAAAAGTCTATTCATCGTATTTATCTATTTATCATATTCTTAGATGCTGTGGCGATTTTTAAAGGCCAATGTGTATATAGATTGTTATTATATAGTGTTAATTCGTGTTCGGTGTATTGATCAATAGATCACTAGAGTCCTAAATAGCGACACACGGGCTTACGGTATACCTGGATTAGTCGATGTATATACATTAGCCAAGCGGGGTGTCATGTCCGATAATGACAAACATTTTTTATAGTTAATGTTTAGCGTTATGGCCATAATCTCAGCTGATCTTAAGTGACGATAAGGCCCAAGTTGGTAGGCACGCTAAACTTGTGGAGGAACTGGCTCTCAAATGAAACTGCCGGAACACACCTATTCGTATTTGGCGGCAGATTTTCAACTTGAGGGTGGTTGCTAACCAGGTGGGCATTACAAAAACCCTACCACCATGCTATGGTATGCTTATGATGTTTTCCTTCACCGAAAACTCAAGCTCATTGTAGGTGGATTTGAACTCACGTCCCTTGAGCTGAGCTATCATCGCTTCAAAAGTCGTCAGTATATTTGGGTTTGTCTCGTTTTGGGATCAGTCAGTGTATGTGTTGCTATTATATTTGCAGATCGGCTTCATAATAATGAACGTCAGTGGATTACCAATCACTTGGAAGTGACCGTTGTTTTTTTAATTTAGTCATTTTTAACATCAGAACTGTCATTTTACCATTGTTTTATAATGTAAATATGTAAATCGACGAAAAATTGCAAAGAGACAATATGATATTAAAACTAGGTATCCAAGAACCATCTACGTAAAATTCCGCACTGAATGGTTAAAATCTCATCTCGACAAGTTCAGTAGTTTTGACATAGTTGAGCGACAAAGGTGTTGTAATTTTCATATATGTGTAAGTATATACTAGCCGTTGCCGCCCGATCCGCAGGGCGAATAACGTATTAAGAGAAAAAACCTGTCTTTTGTTTTTATTGACGGAAAATATTATATAAAAATAAAATAGCAATAAAATTATGAAAGATCATTGAAATTCAAATAGTGAATAGTCCTAAACCATCTACAAATAATTCCGCATCGAATAGTCATAGTCTCATGTTGATACGATCAGTAGTTCTGACGTGTTTGTGTCTCAAACATCATTTTCATTATATATGTTAAATAAATGAAAGTATTGTGTTCCCTGTGGACTTTAAAGCGGCTGTATCGATTTTGATGAAATTTTTAGGCACTCTTCAGATTAGTCTAGTAGGCGATCCTATGAAGTTTAATAGGTATCGAAACAGTTAATTTTTTTGGCCAATAAAATCTTTATCATCAAATCAATAGATACCTACACACTCAACAAAGTAATATTATTCTACGTGTAATAATATATTATGTAAGCAGTATGTCTAAAACCTACACATCACTTCAGAAGTAACTTGTTACCAAGTGATATTCGATGGCGTCAAAAAACTTTGTTACACCCAAACTAACTGTTGAATCATTGATTGATAAGTGTCTAATTTTTTATCATTGTTTTTGTTATCAAAACGCTATGAGGTCGTCATAGAGACAATAGTAACAAGATCTCCACAGTGGGTATAGAATGACGTAATACGATGTTATCTGATTTATAAACCCAAAGCAGTGTTACCATATATAATAATTTTACAGAAATGTACTATGTTTTTTTATGCTGATTGACAGCAGACGGTCTATATGATGGTAAATGTTTACCGTCACCTATAAACAAACACCACACCATGGGTATTACAGACATATTGCTAACTTTGGCGCAAAGAGCTGGTTTTCTTTTACTATGCTGGAACACAAAGGCTTACAATGAACCTTTATTTTGCTTTAGTCTAAACTCAAGGGTGGTCGCTAACCAGTCAGGTAATATATAGGTAATAGCCGAACCACCTAACTGTGACGGATCAAGAATTATATGGTTTACCGTCATGACCGTAACCAAATGTGGGACCAGCATTCACCAGAGTCTCGTCGGGTACTCGGCAGGGCTTACTTACTGCGTGCAGGTGAGGTTGATTTGGGTAACTTAGATGTTGTTCGATGCTTCTTACGTCCCATTATATTCTAACAATCCTTCTTATGTATTTTAAACATTATTATAATGGAAGGATTTGATATATACCATAATTTGATATCTGGGTTTGTTAAAGTTATAAAACAACTTCTGCAGGACACTTAAATGTAGTTATATTTTTATCTACCAAAACAAAAAAAGCTGTAAGAGAGCCAAGTTTGTGTGCTAATTAGATTTGTGCAAAATTATTATCTGTAACAGGCAAATGAACAAGCAGGGTCACCTAATACGTGAAAGAAAACAAGGTGTTACTTCTCGGGTATGACACGAAATTTTAATATGTAAAAACATTTTTTTTTTGCGTACTACGTAAATGTGGAATCGCCTCTCATTTAGTATTTCGTATAAGGTGTATTTTGAACAAGGCGTGTAGACACATTTGTTCAGGCCGCAAAGAAAGCGATGTCAATATAATTTATTACCAGTAACTATCGTTGTTTCGAGACAGCGCTATAGCGCAAAAGTATACTTGGACTGTTATTTTGGCGAATTAACATAAAAATATATATCCTTTGTGCAAGCAAAGTAAACACTTTTATTAAAACATCTAAGAGATTATAGATATTTAATAAAAAAGGCAAATAGAAAATCTACCGCCAAATATCTGTAGGTGTGTTCCGGTAGTTGCACTTGAGAGCTAGTTCCTGTACTAGGTTAAGTAGGTTTATCATCCTTAACAGATCGTTACTTAACATCATTTGATATTGTAATCGTAACGCTGAAGCTATAAAATACATACAAAATAGGAAATAAATTAATAGAAACAGATATTTAGTATTATTATTCTGGCAACACTTGCTGGAGTGATCAAAAGCGCCCGCTTGCTGTGTGACATAATTATTATGACTAACGCGGCCAAATAAAAATAGTACAAGATCATTAAGTAATGTTCATTATGATTTATAACGCTTATAATAAAATTATCATACTAATTGTAAGTCTACGCACGTGACACTAGTCGATAGAGCTTCCTATGCTTTAAAAGATTACTATTCTAGACTATATTGTGCCCGCAGTTTCGTTTGCGTGGATCTGAATTAAATTTCATATATTTGTAAGTATGGCATGAGAAGAGAGGAAACGTATGTGGTGATAACAGTAATGGATATGACTGTTGAAGGATAGAAAGAAAGAGGAAGGACAAAGTGAAATGGATAGAGTGTATGCGGAATTATGTACATGAAAGAAAAGGGAGTGAATGAAGGGATGTGGGTCAATAGAAGTAAATGGAAGAAGAAAAAAAGTATAGTGCCTTGCCTAAATAACTATGTAACAGGGCAAGAGTATGATGATAATTAAGAGATTTGTTTTTCCACTTTGTATTATGTTTATTACATACTTTTTGTATACCTAATTTACATCAACCGATTTGTCATAATGCACAAAGAAATTAATTTACTATAAAATATTATTTCTTGTTTTCTTTAAGAGTCTTTTTGGTCTTTGGTGTGAAAAGTGTCCTATTTATTCATGAATAATACCATCATGTAAAATTTTGTCGTAATCAGATAAGTAGTTTTAGAGAAACAGCTGTAAGAAGGGCCAGACAAAATTCAAAATAAAATATTTTTGACTTTGATATCACGTATAAAGTATCCCGGCTAAAGTATAATAATTTTCGAAGACTATTTAGTATACCTACAGATATAGTTCAGTTATAAAAATTTACAATTCTTGAAAGACCAATTGGCTAGGGGATGACATTATAGGTAGGTGATGCCCTTCTGGACAGCAAGTCTTTAATGGCCACTTCCGCCAGAGATTAGAATTGTGGAAGTTGTGATCTCTGGCAACACAGTAGTTTGAAGAGTCACCGTGGTGCCTTTTAGTGGGCAGTGTCGGGTGTTTGTGACCCTTATGAACTCTATCACATGCCCTCTTCGCTTTAACCTGAGCCCGGGTAATGTGTTTACACGATGCCATATGTAAGTCTGTAAATGGACTTTGAACGCCATGTTAATAAAAGAAGAGGATGGCACTGCAGTTCATTAGTGGCCATTACTCTCAAGCTCGCCTGTAACAGTATTTTGTTAGCTAGATATACGCTGGCTGATCCCGAAACGTGATAAACTGAAATACATTTTTTTAACATGGGAAATTGCGTTGCGCCTTTTTTCCCAACCCGAGAGGACTGGGAGGGATATATGAGATTCACCTGGCGCTATCCGCCGAAAATACTCACTAAAACCTCACTACCGTCTGTCGCCTGCCTGGGGCGACGCGGGTAAACTAAAATATCACTAACAAAATACAGTCACTGCGATAGGTTTATGGAGATCGAGAAACCTATCGGGTACAGATTTCTGCCAAACCACTTTACAACTAAATATACACCGGATGATTGCGCAACGGGATACGACTGAATGCCACTATAGCAGGTGTTACAACTAATGTATGCTACTCATTTGGTGATAAAATAAACTGTACTGTTATATTCAATATTAGATATGTATTAGTGATTAATTGCAAACATAAATTAACAATAATCATTCTGTATATATATTTAATTGATTATTTTACTGTTGTACTTTAATTATCGTATTTTCCTACTTAATTGTTGGACGGTTAACACGATTATTTACTACTGCATACTTAAAGGCGATTAGCTGTAAGCGATCACGGCTTGATATTGGTGGGTATAATTTATAATACCGTCTCATAATGACTTGAAGTATTTCAACTTTTTATACCATATCATAGAATCTATAATTAATATTGTAATTATTGTACGCACTGAAGTCGCGGTATTTAAAAAAATAGTATTTGTGGTACTATGTAGGTACTTTATTATTATAATAAAAATTCAGACATGTATTTACGCACGATGGATTGAGGGTTGTTTAGGACCGATTTAGCTTATGTTGGTTATTTAGCATAAGCCCAGGGAAGGAGCTAGGACTCAAGTACAACTGTCGGATCACGCCTATATGTATTTGACGGTAGCTTTCCAGCTTTGAACGATGGTAACTTTAGTGAAATCCTTACCTATCATGCACACCATGTTATAATTTCATAACGATGTTTTCCTTTACCGACTCACAGGAGGGATTCAAACTCACGTCCACTAACGCGGCGTTTGTACGTACTACCACTGAACCAACATTGTCAAATACTGCATAATAGATGTGTGCGAAGTAGCGACTTACTTTATTTGTATAACTTCGTTCGCATAGAACTAGCAATTACTTATAATTTTTGCAACTTTTTGTAAGTTTTTTCGATACAGCTGGGGGGGGGGGGTAAATCACCTAAAGTGATTATCAATTATTGTTCTATCAAATACAAAAATGATTTTTGAAATCCATCTAGTATTTTTTTAAATTTGCAGGTTCAAATAAGTAAATTTTATCGCTTTATATTATGAGTATAGATATAGCTTTCTGCAAACATTGGTGTTTAAGTGTTATGATTAATTGTGTCTGTAAACCTTTCTAACAAGGTGCGCTAAGCACGGTTAAACAATTTTATTTATGTGTACTGTCAAAGGGGCTTGATAAAATATTATCAATACCTTGTATTAAAGTGTGTATCGATTTGTTCTAAGGCGTTATGTTGACGGCGCGTGCGCACCTATCGGAACAGCTCGGTCGGCGGCTGTACCGCGAATATCGAAGAAACTGGAGTGGAATATCTTTATTAAACATAGAATATTAGTAAATATATGTTGTACTGATACCGTGGCAAAGTACCCTGCAATGCATCTGAGCTTTCTGAGCTTTCAAACATTAGCATGGAGGTAGGCAGTGGTAGATTTCCCATGTAGGCTGAGTAGTCTGAAGCCTAGGCCGATAGACTTTATAGGCGGCAAATTTTCAATATATATATTTATTTAAACTGAAATGATTCGTGAATACGTGAAAGTTGAAAGACAGAAAGAGAAAAAAATACATTTATTACGGAATTCACACAATAATAATAATCGGTAAATGACTACTACAATAATAATAAAAAATTAGGACGAAAAACAAAAACAACAATAGCCTATTATATATAATAGCCCACTAATCAGTTGTGTGAGGCCGTAAATGGTCCCATCTCAGCAAAAATGCTATAACGTATAATACGTTGCAGCGCTGCTTTTCAAATGGTACAACGTGTTGCTAGATAATATGTTTCACCACTTAGAATCTAAGTCTTAAATCGTTTTTTTTTTCTATTAGTGGAATTTTTATTAGCCCACTGGTTAGCTATCATCCTTAAGTTGAAATTCTGTCACCATATAATACCTATGCGTAGGTTTGGAAGTTGCACTAGTCAGTCCCTCCACTACACTTGGACTAACCATCTTTGTCAACATAGTCACTTAACATATAATGAGATTGTGGTCAAATGGTGACGTATAAAGTAAATTACTGATAGGATTTACTAAATAAAGTAATAAATGTGTTTCGAGTCATTATATACGATTTTCGAAACACTATTCTAATTACTACTATAAGTAGCAAGGCGTTAAAGGAATTAAAATATATAAGTTTGTGTTTATTATTTGTTGTCAGCATTAGTGTAATATTAAAAATAAGGTTTTGTTTGCCTACTTTTGTTGAACTGGATACCTACTTGTTATTAGAAATCTCAAACACACGATTGTAGCAAAGATTTGTATTTTAATAAAAATATGAAAAAAAAACTCATTTACATATTTATTTTTAAATATAAAATATAAATAAATTGTATTTTATGTTACATATACTTTATAGAAATGTAATTTATACAGATCTGTTAGTATTAAAATATGAATGCTTTCATTGAGTACTATTTTATATTTCGTATAAATGTAGTTGATAATGGTGTAACTAACAATAAAGAGGTAGATATTAATATTAATCTTATTAAAAAATATAATTATATTTTTAAGACTACAGTGACGTCATAAGCTCAAATCCCTGTAATGAGTTCGAGCGTTCGGTGAAACGTTTAATGAAAATATAGCGTAGTGGTATGGATTTTCTGTAATGCACGCCTGACTAGTTATCACCCTCAAGTTGAAAATCTTCCGCCATACATCTATAGGTATGTTCTGGTATTTGCACTCGAGAACCAGTCCCTCCACTAGGTTAGCATATGCACTTGATATCATGAGATTGTGGGTATAATGCTAAACCTAAAAATCAATGTTTCTGAAACTTTGGTGAGAGAACCCTTTTGAAAAGCGAAATATTTGATAGAGCCCTAAGAATTCTTTATGTCGGGTAACAATTAGTTGATATCGGGTATGATAAAAAAGAGTTGGAGTCTCATATCAAGTCATACATAGACCGCGTCGATCCCGTAGATACGAGAGATATATAATATATGTTATTTTTTGTCATTATCATCAGTACTCTTGTGAAGCTCCTTCAAAGGCTTCGCGGAGTCTTAGGGCTCAGCGGTGCACACTTTTAGTATGGCTGCTATAATTTATAAAAAAGTACACTTAAAAAGATACTGTTTATGCGATTTATATCTGTAATCCGATGATTGTGACGTCGCCGATTTGACGGACGCACTGACGCTGTACCTGGCAGGATGACGGATTGTGATTGGTTTTTAATGATTATCTGGCAACGTCTGGCCGCGAGTCACCTAGTCATTGTCATGAATAGATAACCGGCCGAGATAAATCCAATGAGATCATACGTAAATTTATACACCTTCACGGCTTGTTCGATGCTTGTTGATAAGTTCATTAATATTTTGCGATCATTTTTTAGTTAGCTAGGATACGATGCTAATTTTGTTCCGTATTTTTACCTGTCTTGATTGATAATGTTTATAGGTGTTATTATAATTATGAATGAACGAGTTATTTTTTATAATAAAACTAGCTGAGCCGATAGACGTTGTCCTGTCTTAACTATGAATATTGTTGGCGCATTACAATGACAGTTATGTAAAATTAATATTGTCGTTAAGTTTTCCTAAACTGTCTAACTTTCTGCTCGACCTCCTTAATTTTTGCTTTCATAAGAGTCATGTCCTGATAATAATTAACACAACAAAAAAGAATAAGCGAAATTGTTCCATCCATTCACGAGTGATGCGATGACCAAGGGAAATAGAGATTCATTTATATATATATATATAGATATGCCATATTAAAATGCATTCAATTAGCTACATGGCTTATGTAGCTACTAGACTTGTATACCTTTACTTCGATATTTTGGCAATTTTTTGTTGAATATTGACATTGCTATTAATAATAAAGTAATTGTCTTCTTTAACAAAGTATTTTGAGGAAGGCTTTAGACTTTACCATGATACTACCACCAATAACAGCAAAGCTATATTGAAAAAAGTTACAAAAACGGTCAAAAGTCAAATAGTTTTTAGTTCCAAGCGTATTTAACCGTGAGAACAACTAGTCAACTTATAAACAGTATTATATTCAAGATTGAAAGCCTACAATTGTCTACTCCGTTATTTATGTATTCTAGGATTGACTTATGGAGACTGTATATAAATTTTATGTATATTTCTCTCTGATTTATTATTCACATAAACGAATCTTACATTTTTTAAATGAGCTCGTGACTTCAATCCAAACCGTTTGAAATGTGTCGACGCTAATATTTATCTAATAAGAGTTAAACTTACAGGCTTTTAAGTTCTGTTCACGACATGAACTAATTTGTGTCCTACGGGGCTTAGAATGTATTTTGACACTTTAAACATGCGGTGTAACTTTTCATTTTCTCTTCGGCATATTTTAGCATTTTGTTGTTCCCGTTAGAGTCACTGTTATAGCATACTAACTGTACCTGCTATTTAACATTATTTAATCCTATTTAATATCGCGCCATCATTAAATTTTTGTTTAACCGACTTTAATGAAAAATAGATTAAATGTTGCTCGAGGGTGCGCTGTATGATTTCTTTGGTGACGTGTTATTATAAACATTGTACTTTAGCAGGAATGCATGCACAAACATACATTTCTAAAAATATATGTAAATGTATTTTATTACCTTTTCTATCTTAAAATATTTTTTTCACATAAATATAAAAAGTACAGACACGTAAAAATTACATTATTATTATATCTATAGACTAACTGGTACTCCCGACTTCATTCGTATTCAAAACGCTAAAACTATAAAAAAAGTCTTTTTTATTCAGAGGACACCGAACGTAACTTCGTCTTCTAAAAATGTCTAATAACATGTAGTATTAATTAATGTCTCATGTAATTAATTTTAATTGATTCACTAAGATCTTGTAATTATTATGAATTTGGTATAGAGATAGATGGGAACCTGGAGACAGTGATAGGATACTTTTTCTCACGAAAACGATGTTAAGTGATAATATGGCTTTAAATGGTGGACACATTAAGCCTAATTGAGGGTTTGGCTCTCAAGTACAACTGCTGGAACACACCTATAAGTTTTTGGCGGCAGAGTTACAATTTGAGGGCTAGTTACCAGCAAGGCGAGCATTAGGAATAACTCTACCATCATACTATGGTATCATGATATGTTTTCTTTCACCGGAAGCTCAAGCTTATTGCAGGTGGATTTGAACTTCCGTTCCTTGAAGTTGCGCCCTTATACACCACCAACTGAGCTATCATCGATTGTCTGTCGCTAACACCCATAGCTTTTTCACATTAACATGTTATCACTTGCAAAAAAGAAAAACTAATAATACATAATTTCAATACATATAAATTCTTAGCTTAAAATAAAAAATACAACATTCCAATAAAAATTAAAGTTTTTTAGTGCGTTGAAATCTAACGTCTGTCAACTTATTCTTAGTTCGTAGGGTGATAAAATCTATTTAATATATCGCTAATAAAATGTATGAACATGTAATTTATACAATATTGTAGCATATTTGTATGCTAGATTCGCGTTCGGAATGAGAATAAGCAACGCGTTGATCGTCACGTTGGCGCATTGCATTGACGTAGAGTGTAAGCTTCATTTAAATAATATGCTATGAAACTTTTGTAGCAAGTCGTGACGTAATGTACTTGTAATTTATTACACAGAATAATATACCTGCATTTCACTTAATGATTAGTTAAATATAGAGCGAGAAAAATGACGATCCTTAAATGAAGAACTTAAATGCAGAATTTAAGGATTTATAACGAAAAATTAATAAATAGTAAACTTATTATAACATTTCAGTTCATATCTGTAAGTTACTGCAAGATAAATATATTTGAAGGTTTAATTAAAACACATCGTTTATATGCAAGTGTTATAAACGACACTTTTCAGCACAGAACACAGTACAAGAGACGCTAGTTACGGCAGCTATACCTTCCGCAGGACTTTGCATAGTTTCTAGACTAACGTTAACAAAATTATGTCAATTAGGTCTATATTTTGTGAGCTCGTCTATCGAACAGAGAGCTCTTATGTACAGAGAAAGCTTCTTATACGTGTGGTGTAAGTTTTATAATTATATGTACGTCGAATACATACATTTTCAATACGATTTGGTGATATACTAGGTGTGTACTAGGGTAAAAAGATAAAAATTTAAAAATAAAAGTAATAACAGATACATGGTACTATGAAGTAATATTTTCTGGTTTAAATAAAGGTTTAAATACTGCAGCATATATGTTGTTTTGCAGGTTTTAAAAAGCTTTTTCGTTCTGATTGGTATTCGTCTGCAGAAGTTATAATTTATCAGTAAAATATTTCGTTTGAAAGTCTAAGTGGCATACGAAACTTAGTAGCTATAATGACCACTGTTATAAAAAAATTGTAACATTTGTTATTTCATTAGTATTTTGATACCAATTTGTTTAATATATTCAGCAAGTAGTGAATAATGTTAAACATTAGTTTTGTATCAGCAAATTAATAAATTGAAGTTATCATATTATGTTAATCTACAAACAATGACACGTTGAATAAGGAGCTTTTTATGTCTTATTTTTAACGCATTACAATATACTAAAAAAAAGACTGCCTCATAAAAGAAAATGTTTCTTGCCATTGAGTAACGTCGACAAGAAACTGTCGATTCAGTTTATTAATTTGAATGCTCTCTTTTTAATTTTTTCTTCGTGAATAGTGCTTTGCTTGTAGTATATATTATGTAATAGTTATAGTATATTTATAAAGAGAAATAGATACGTTCCAGAGACTCTATTATTTCGGTAGTGAACTAGTATTTTCCAATGAAAACTCATTACTTAGGGTCATTACGGACACAACTTTAAACAAACGTTGACATAACCGCTCAAACTGAAAGACTTTTGACAAGGCTTAGGTATATTACATTCAAAGATCACATACTATATGAGTATGTTCAGTTAATAAATAGGTTGGTTATCGAAACAGGAATAATTTTGTAACAGTGTCTCTGGATAACCCAAATTTCTATGACTGAGTTGGTAGTGCGTACGGACCCGGCATTAATTGACGTGTGTTCCGATCTCTGCAATGAGTCTAAGCTTTCGGTGAAGGAAAACATCGTAATAAAACCATAACAAGGTGTGGTAGGATTTTTTCTTTCGCCCGCCTGGTGAGCCACTATCCTCAATTTGAAAATCTGCCGCCAAATACGTTGTATTCCGGCAGTAGCACTTGAGAGTCAGCCTCTAGGCTTAGCGTGCCTATCATCTTGGGCTACATCGTAATTTGAAACCAGGAAAGATTGTATCACAAACCCTAAACCTATAAAGTGTATAAAAATAAGAAAACAATAATACTCTATACTAATCTTTTTACGTAAAACACAAGATCCGCTGTCATGCGACGGTGACATTTAAAATCTTCGTTTACGTCATCTCCCGAACCGTAGTGATGAAGGCTTTTGACAATATCGAATGTATACAACGTAATAACGTTTGGCAATTAAACTTTTTGCCCCCTCCCGCTGGCCGAGTTAGCGTCGAAAAAACCGGCAAGCAAAAAAATACTGCTCTCCTTTAAATTAGGTGCACGTGTTATAATATGCCGTCATTTATGGAGAAAAACAATATCATGATGTCACTCGCTAAAACGGTCACTGGGTAGGTACCACGGTCAAGGATTTGAAAGTTTGGACAAGGCTACGTTATCTGCCACGGATAACCGTGTGCTTACGTTACGTTTATAGTACTTACCGGTAGTATTTTTCCGGTGATTCTTATTTCATGTTACGTAACAACTATTTTTAAATGGATGTGATAGAAATTTTCCTTATTATTGAAATATAATATTTAATTATTTACACTCGATTTTAAGTGCTGCTTCGCTCGCGTTAATATTGATTTGGTCAAACAAATCGGGTGACGCAATAAAACGTTTCCCGCAAAGTTTATCCCTTATTTTACCAAACTTCCAATAAGGTTTTCGGGAGAAAAAGTAACCTATCACCATCTCTAGGCCGCTATCTATCTCTATATCAAAAGTCAACATAATCGATTCAGTGGTTTAAGTGTGAAAGCGTAATAAACAAACAAACAAACAAATTTTCGCAAGTTTGTAATATTACTAGGGATAGTAAGGATAGAACTGTACCGTTATTACATATTAATAGATCTTTTTAAGAGGGATTATATCATACTACACTGTTTTCATATTATTCTATTGTATTATACGGTGCACTCTAATAAAGCACCCAGTCAGTGCTATCTTTTCGTCTTCCTCAATAATAATTGACAGTTTTCAACTAATTCAAATAAAATCATGAATCACTCCGTCTATTGGCAAAAATTGTATGAGTATATCGTGTTTAGTTAGACAGTCAGACGTGGCGGAGGTTCTTTACTTTATTATATGTGTAAATTAAGGTTTTCACTTTTTTGCGAAGAACGACATATAAATTAAAACTCTGTTCTATGTGCTGATTGAAATATATCTTCTAATATATTAATTTCTTATTGAAATTACGAAATATAATGATTATATGATATTTAATAATTTTGTGCATATACATACTATAAGCGGACATGTCATTTTCCTATTTGGCGCGTGCTAGTTAGTAGTGTAATTAATAATAATAATAAGTTTATCTACCAAGACTAAGGTATACATATTCTTAGGCAAATTGTGGCTCCCGCACTAGGGAAACCCTGTGTCGTAGATTGCCACCACAAGAAAACGTTTGTGCAAATACATTGAAGCGACGATAGCTCAGTGGTAGTGTATTCGGACTCCGCGACAAGGGAATAGACCTACAATGATCTTGAGCTTTCGGTGAAGGAAAACATCGCAAGGAAATCATAGCATGGTAGTAGCGCTTTTTTTATTGCTCACCTGGCTAGCAACCACCCTCAAGTTGAAAATCTACTGCCAAATATCAATGTGTGTTCTGGCAGTTGCACTTGAGAGTCAGATCTTCAGCAGATTTAGCGTGTCTACCAACTTATCGTCACTTAAGATCAGGTAAGATTAGGTTGTGGCTATAAAGCTTTACTATAATAAAAAAAGAATTAGCGGATACCCTAACTTACATTTAGTACCTTCAGTATTTACTCATCGCACACATAAAACCGATTATATAAACATATTAAATGTATATTAACCTACGAAACAAAGGTAAATTTAATTTACACAGGATGTGAATTGTATTAGAATTTGTTAAAAAAATTAACCTGCCTACTAAAGTCATGCATTCACGAGCTCGTTCCCGATAACGCGGATCAAGCGTAAATGCAATAATTGCATTCTGTCAGGTGCCGCGGCCGGGATTTATTGGTATTTAAGGAGTGTTCGCGCAGTCATGTCTCCACGAATCCGTCATCGACTGGCAATGAGAAGTAAAGGGGTGATTTATTTGATGATTCTACGCAGAGATAATTACCGTACTGTTTGCTATTAAAATGAACTATGTTTATTTGAATTTTATGATGTTATCATTTGTTTATTATAACATTTTAATTACTGTAGATTTACAACATGGCATGTAAACTGAGCATAAATAATCGTAGTAAGCATGTCATTTTTCATTTGTTAATTAGATTTTCCAAATAATGACTACCTTACACAACTGTTAGAGTCGTAAAATTATATACATGTACTAGTTCATACATTTTATTTGATTTGTGGTTTACAAAGTGAAAATAACACTGTTTTGTATAGTGCATAAACAGCTTAGTACAACAAAAATTACGAACGCACGAACATCGAAATTTTATAGTACTACTTTTATAGCGACAAACTCAAAAACTACCAAAGCTGATACACAAAAACTACCGAACGGATAATCAAAAACTACCAAACGTATTTTTGACGTAATAGTTGGAGTGATTCTTCTGAAGCATTAGTTACTCAAAGTTAGTAAATTTCTAAATTGATTTTCCGCGTTACTGGATCACACTACTATGCCCACCGGTGAGATATACTATCCTTGGAACAAGTTCTTCCGTGTGTAGGTTATGCAGGATTATTAATAATTTCAGCGATAAAGTTGATATACAATATGTGTGGTTTGTTGGAAAAAAAATTACTAACGTAGATAATGTAAGTTTTTTGCTCAGGCGGTGTTTGTTCTTAAGTAGTTACTACACTAATCATGAAGATGAGGTATATGTTGTTTGTACAAATGTATTACTGTAAGTAACTGTGGATAAACCATTTTTAATAAATAAATAAAGATTCAGGTGTCTAGAAGAAGTGTGCAAAACTGTCCTTGGAATTAGGCTTCGGGGGGGTTTTCTTGTCATCCTGGTGTATTTTAGTAGGTATTTGACGGTACTTGTCATTCGATGTGTCTCTTCATATGCCCTGCTCGCCTTTACTTGAGTTTCCACATTACGAGAAGAAGTCCATTAGATGTGTTTTTAACCATACAAACAAAAAGAAGAAAGATTTAGGCGTATAATCTATGAGGGCTTTATATACATTAGCTGGAGCATAACGATGACTTTCGAAGAGGGTTTAATACATTCACTCATTCACTGATAGTTTGTATGAATGCCGCGTCTCGGGACGTGTGTTCGAATCCATCTACGGTGTGTTCTGGCAGTTGCAATTGAGAGCCAGTCCCTCCACCGGTTTAGCGTGTTCACCAACTTGGGCTGTATCATCACTTACGATCTGGTGAGATTATGGCCATAACGCTAAACCATGTCCTAATAATATACGTTGACCGGAACATGACGATATTTATTGAAGAAGTCGGAAAAAATTATGCCGAATATGGACAGTTTTACTGGCATGCGCCTCGTAAACCAATAGAGTTACACATATGAAAACAATTTATAACAGAATTATTTTTGCGTATTAACATGTATTATCTTTTGTTATCAATAACATTATCAGTTAATATAGAGCTTTGTAAAGTTAAGGCTGAGGGAAGACGTAGCAGCGTTTTTTTAAACAAGGTAGATTGAGTTTGTGTAAGAAGATTTACGACAAATACACGAACTTCTTTATTTTCCTGACTATTTATCTCACATGGTGATTAAGTTAGCCTTACCCATTTTCCTCCACCACTTTTTTCTATACTTTTTATCTTTTATGGAAGCTTTACATTTTTTCATATCTTTTAGCACTACACTTTTCAATCTGTTGCTTTTTTATGTTTAATCAGAAAGATAGTGCTATCTACGTAATCGGATGTCTTCCTCTTCGCGTGATTTCATTGCAGCGTACTCACCTTAATTTGTTAGTGGTATAACATACTCCTCACATACTTATTGCGAATTTTATCGAGCCTAGTTAAACCACACGCCGCTTTAATTCCTATGTGCGTTCTTTTGTTTCACGGTCAACATTACACTATCGTTTAACGGAATTTGTTTTATTATGGTCGTATAAATAAGATGCGCTTAGGTTCCAAGTTTTTTACAGTTGATTAACGTTGGACCATAAAGCAGGTCATAAATAACAAAGGTGTCATCTTTAACAATCCTTTCTACTAAATTAATGTTAAGGATTAAGCCAGGCTTAGGCTCCAAATATATTTTATGTATTTATTGCAGCTTGCAACAGTACGGCGTAAATTATGTCTGGTAGTAAAAATAATATAATTCAAAAATAAAACAAACTAGTAATCTAGTTAAGAATTTAATTATCTTTCTATAACCAGTAATGATTTTATCAGTCATCAAGTATATTGGGCGTTTTAATTTCAGAATTAAACCAAAGTGACGTCATGGTTTACGCAGTACAATCTAAGATCAATGACAGCTATTAATAAATTGGCTATCCGTTTAGGGTGTAAGTATGATGTCGACTAGCAAGCCTCTCAGCAAACAGTTATACCTATAGTTGATCCTCAAAACCGTAGCACCTAAGTATAATACTATGGCAAGTTGAGGCATGTTGATGCGTCCTAGCACTCAGCAAAAACTATGTACGTCAACTACGTAATCCGATAATAATCTTGCATTAAGTCATACGGAAGGCGAAAACTCAAAGTGATATCAATTAATTTTTGCGAGTTATAAATATACATTATAGTTATTAAGATGTACAAGCCACAACAACTACGGTATTATAGGTTATGACTTCATTTCGCAAAAACGTGTGCCCGCAACAAACGCGCCGCACCATTCAGCCATCAAGCCGAATGACAGATGTGCCGTAATCGATTCGTTTGATCGATTAGATAATTATTGTGATAAATACTTGTTAAGGTGTATTGTGTATAAAAAATTAAAGGTACAATCATATTTTTCGAAGTCGTTAGATCGTTATAAATAGAATTTGGCCCAAGACTTTTATTAATTTATATATTTATACATTAACGAAAATCCCGTAGTAGTATGGCAAAGTTTTAATTTGTTGTCCAATTTAAAAACATTTTAACCCGAAAACAACATTCATAACTAGTAGGTTGGCTGGTATAGGTGGTATATGTTCTCCTGTACGACTGCATAGTAGAAGGAGGTTGGGTATACCCGTTTTTTTTTTGTAACGTGGAGGAAAGTCTTATATAGACGATTTTATAGACCCTAGTGTTTTAGTTTATATTGTACTCTTTTTTATTGCAGAAAAAATCTAAAGACATTAGATAGGCGTGAGTTCTTGAAGTAATTAATAAAGGTCCAGAAAACGAATGAGATCAATTTTTTATTCTAGATTTACAAGAATGAAGAAGTAACTCTAAGAAAATGGCTCTTGATTCTTTTTGCTCATTCAAATAAAAACCAGGATAATAATAAATGATTTGCGCAGTTTATAAAATGATGGAATGCCAAACCATATTATCAGTAAAAAGCTCTTAGTGTTAATTTTAGCATGATCCTAGTATTTCCTATAATAATTAGGTCGACGCGTCTGCCTTATATATTTTTCATTCGCATTTGAGTGATTCCAGACGTCTTTCTGTCTTTTACAAGGTAAAAGTCAAGTATATTATTTACTTATATAGATGAAGAAGAGATTTTAATGGAGGTACCATAATAGGTAGGTACACAGTTAGGTCATTTTATAATGTTCCTTTGGTCAAGTACCTTAAACACATAAAACAAGCTACCCATTGGTACATCGGAGAATTTAATTTTAAGCTTTAACCACTATAAGGTAGGGTTTTAATGTTATATCTTAACATTGATAACATGAAATTCTTCAATATCTATTGTAATTATTTTAAAACAAAGTACTTCTAACAGAAGTACGAGACTTTAAGTATTCTTGTTTTAAACACTTTCTATGACGTAGGGACTTGTAAATGACGGTAGTTTAATCTTGTTGTTTCAAATCTGTATGGCTATAGTTTTTGTAAAAACTCTTGTTTATACTTTTAGAAGTTTCATTCTTTAACAGTGGGAATTATAATAAATATAACTTAACTGAAGTTAATGTCGAAAAGGATGAAGAATTTATTGATTATAAAAAGTTTAAAGTTAAGGCTTACAGTATATTCAAACGCAAGCAAGATTTTAGTAAGACCTGATCGTTTTAACTGTGTCAACCTTAAGGATTTTCAATATTAAATTACTGAATACTGAATACATGAGTCCATAAGATATTTCAATAAACTATGATAATCAGATCCACGAAACTATAAACTTGATTGACTTCAATCGCTTGTTGAGGGAATATGCGGAGGTATTACTAGTAATAATGTACGCTGCCTTTGATGTTCTTTTATATATTTTGTTTAGGGGCTTTAACCGCAGTTATATCAACCCCATCGTAACCTAAAATTATACTATAATCTAGCTCTTTCGTACATCATCTTCCATACAATCATCTTTCACTCATTTCATATAGCATTTTAGTTACCTAACTCGAAGGCATTACTAAAATGCTAAAGAGTTAGATGCAATTAGTATCGAATGTATAAACATAGCCAGACATAGTAAAATATCAAAAAGCTCGTCCTTCTTTCTGCATTTTGAAAACTGATTTTATTTACATATTTTATTTAGACGCATTCCCAGTTGATTGTAAGTAACTATGTGATCCAAGATAGTATCATGCAGGCGCACCTACTGGAATACACTTATAGGAATTTGACTATAGATTCAGGCTTTAAAATACTACCATTCACTCTGTATCTCGAGGAAAATGGTTAATCAGATTTTGCTCATAAATGGCACTTAATAGAGTATGTTTCCACTGTGAATTACACTGAATGTACTCGTAAATTGTCTTAAAGTTCTAAGAACTTCTTTGATATAATAAATTGCAATTTATACCCACGAGATCAAAGTGTACGGGGATTTCCTTTACGCAATATTGGATGAGTTTAGGCTTTTTTGTGTAGCGTCAGTTTATCTCATTATATTCCTCTATATTTGTCAAAGAGAATGTTCGTAAAATAGGCAAAATACAATTGGTAGATTTCGATTTTAAGCGATGATGAGTCAGTGATAGCGTATTAGGTTATTTTGTTTGTCGACGTAGGGTAGATCGTAAAAAAGCGTCTGAGCTTTTGGAAAGAAAACATTGTAAGGAAATAATTGAATTGTTTAATAGTCATATGTGTAGCAACCGATTTTCATTATTTTGTTCGTTGTGTATTGTTATTGTATTGCTATCACTAAAACATATTTGTAAAGTTCATTTCCCATACATAAAAGTATTTCCTTACATTTTTAATATCGATTGTAGGCGAATTCCGATCACTGGATGAACAATAACTAAACATAAGTCAGTTCAGTTCAGTAATCACTGAGGTTTCTCGTGTCTCATTTGTCCTTTTTTGTACCAAAAACTTGTATTTAAGTAAAATGATGCATAAAGGAACTTATAGTGGTTATGATTATTGAAAATTTGGACTAAAAAGCTATCCATTTACCGTTGTTATAGATCATTGTACTAAAAAAAATTCAATGGAATTAATGTATCTAGTATAGATTCTCATATAAATTAATATTAAGTAACAGTTTTGAAATGTCCTTGCGAACGGGGCCTTACACTATCAATAAATGTACGCAAACGTTGCCAGAAATATCGTTGATATTACAAGTGTCTATAATACAAGAGGCAAAACTATATGCGTGTTGTCCCGTTGTTATATTACTCGGCAGCCGCTAACGGGGTGTGTTCGGAAAGCGATATACTTTGGTTATAAATCGTGCAGGCGCGTTCTGATAACAGCCGCTCAACTGCCAAATTTTGTTGCACGCATTATGACGTCCGTCTGACGACTGATTCCAATATATAGTTATGGACGATTCAATTTTTTAAATGATTATAATTTAATTTATTCTTTTTTGTATATTACTAAGATACAACACTATATATTTATTGAATAAAGCATTAGCTGTAATAAAAATAGTTTCAATTAAATATGTACTCTCACATTGTACATAAAGATTACTATTATCTATTAATAAATCAGATTACAAGTATATCCATTATGTAAAACTAAACACAAAATTAAATAAATAAATCGATGTTTAACAGTATAAAAATGAAATTAATACATTACATACGATATGTTACAGTTTCAATAATAGAGGCTAAATCAACAATAAAACAACCCGACATTATTATATGACGACTATCAGCCATTGTTTCATAAACGGCCTGACATATAAATATTTGCATAATTGCATTAGGACTATAGTGAAGCAATTTTCTTACGCCTAATAGCATAAAAATCATCGACACAGGTAAACGTAAACGTAAAAGATGCACTACAAAAAGTGGAAGTCCCAATAAGCCTCTAAAAACGTTATTACATTGAATACACAAAGCACTAATAGTTTATTTACTGAAGTTAACCCACAGTCTTACTCGTGTATAAACTTTGACAGTATGTTTTAAATAAACATATCCTAATTTCATCACTGCAACAAGCAACTCTGCATGCACCTTTTAAGTCGGATGTGACAATGTGGTCAGAATATTTAAATTTTTATGTCTTATTTCATGGAATACCATACATTCGGATAGGTGGAACCTCCTTTAATAATTTGTTTCCAGCCGTGAAAAGCATAATATCATTTTTTAAGTAGTTATATTTGAATTCGGTTATATCAGTGATGGTGTCACAGACATGCAAAATTTTTCATAAAGCACCAGCCGATGGACTGAGTAACACCATGTCATCCGCATAACTTATGTTGTTAATCATTTGGGTGTCAATTGTACACCCTGCATGAATGTTGTTCAGGTGGAGTATTAGTGCAATTTTGTACAAATTAAAAAGTTTCGGAGAACGTATTCCCCCCGTCTCACGCCACAGGTCTACTTGTATTTTTCGGAATTTTCTTCCGACCATTTTACATAGTTTAATTGATGTCCATACCAATATCTACAAACTTTAATAATCTGTATAGGCAAACTGGTATCCTTCAATTTGCTCGTACAATATTACATCAAAAGCTTTAGTGAGATCTAAAAAACAAATATAAACAGGGGTTTTTCGACTGGTAGAGTATCTGATGCTCTGTTTGAGAGCCAGGATTACATTTTGCATTATTTATGATGGAATTTTTGTAAATACTTTATAGGTTTAGCGTTATGGCCACAATTTCACCTGATGTTAAGTGACGTTGTGGCTAAAAAGGTGGACATGGTGATCCGGAACGGCTCTCAATTGCAATTACCGGAACAAAAATATGGGAAATTTGGCGGTAGATTTTAAACTTGATAGGTTAATATAAATTTAGAAAATGACCTCAGAGCTTAGCGATCCCATTGGCAGTTGTGGCATAAGGCCTTTAGGCAGCAAGGCTTTCGACAGTTAAATCTACATTAAACCAGAAGCATGACAAACATTTATTTATATTTTTATTTTTCCTAATGTGGGATTGGCTTTCAAGTGCAACTGCCAGAACACAACTATAGGTATTTACCGGCAGATTTTCAACTTGAGGGTGATAGAAAGCCAGACGGTACTATTTGTCTCAAATAAATAAATCACCAAGTTCATAGCTGTCGAGGCCCAGTTACGATGCTGGAACGCGACTGGCCTATGCATTCGTCTATGACGCTTGTCACAACTAGCGTATAGTGGTCGCTACATATCCTACCACTTCGCAAACCGGCACCCACGTGATAACGGAAACGCAAAACTTCGTATTGGAAGCACACCGACATCAATACATCGGTTCGGATGTATGACTCACAGAATGTTTATTCGATTATCAGCTACCGTGTTTTAGTGCGAGTCCATACGTCTCTCTGATGGATAGTAAATTGTACGGCAGTATTACCGGCCGGCCGCATAAGAGCGGTGTAGATAAATTGTATGTAAATATTTAGCTAACGAAGCTTTTGTTCTATACATATTAATGTAGTTCGTGCTCATTATTCTCGTAAATAACGTTTTGGGCGGAAAACGTTTGCCTCAGAGACGCATCTATCAGTAACATATACTTGTTAAACATAGATCATATATAACAGAAACTGACAGACAGACAGAGACAGTGAATACTTCTGATGTTTTGATTATCTGTCGGTGGCGGTCATTGTTTTTGGATTGTACTGAGGCCCTTAGCATGTTACTATAAATTAAAAAAAAAAGATGTAAGCTTAAGGCCTCAGGACTGAACTGATAATTTCACAACTGCTATAATATTTTAGTATTATTAGATTATGATGAGTCTGACGTAACTTCTGTTAAAAGCTTCTAAGCAGAATAATAACAAAAATATTTTAAAATCTTCAAATAATGTTGAAGACTTGTTGGTCTATACTTCTATAGTAATCTAAATAACGTCGACCAACAAATGTATTTGTTTACATTTAAGTCTCGCTAATAAGCTTTTTTAGTATGTATTTAATACAAAGTAATAGGTTATTATTGATAAATGAGGCAGTAAATGTTTATATTGTATAGCTTTAATTTTGATAATCTTATGGTATAAAGATAGATTAAACGTTGGAGAAGGATATAGGCTTCCTTTTACAGCCAAAATAAAACTAATACTTTTATATTATAATAGGCAGTGCAAATTTCTTGAAGAACCCTTCATTTCTCAAATTAGAAGTATACCTATTCATATTTATGTTTACAATGAGAAGTAATGTTCCGCGTTTTTGAAAATTCTCTCTTCAAGGCCGTGCAAGTTTACGTAAGCATAGTCGCAAAGCATACTCGCAAAGCATAGTTAGTATTTAAGTAATATTATACAGCCCTCAACCATCACTGTTTATATCTCTTAAAGTACATCTAATATGCATCGTTTAGCTGAGAATGTCGCGCGTCTGTTATTTGTTATGCTAAACGAAAGCGCTGATGTAATTACTGGTGTATACTTACCGCATATCAGTGCAAAGGTATTATATATAAGTACCTACTGTTATTCATGTTTCAACTATATTTTTTATCTTTTAACTGTTATATGTGTATTTATCTATCTGGGTTTACAAAGACACTGACTTCTCAATGAACAGCCGAAATTAGTGAAGCTAGAAAGATGAAATTTGGACAGTAGTTTATTTCTATGACAGAGAAACATACATTAAAAACTTTTTATTTAATTTAACCTGCAAAGATTGTGCGGAGGACTAAAGTATCTTCATCTACTATTGATAATACTTCATTAAAATAAAATTATACCCCAATGTGTGTAAAATATCAGATAAAAAAATATTGTTACTTTTACTGACATAGTAAAGTAGGTCCCTATTTGGATTTCTTATAAACTTAAGAACATAATTTTAGAATTATAACTTAATTGTTTTAACTTGAAATTTTACTACTGGGAAGAGCAAAACAAGACCTGTCACACCAGTTACATATATAACCTATTTACCTCTGATTTGCTACGATATTTCTGTATTTTGGGACAAATTGATATAAAAATCGGTATATAATTTTTACAATGTACATACTTGTTGAGAATGGATTCTACGATTACGAGCGGTTGAAGGGAGCAAGTTGTAGCGATTGAAGTTTTGACAGGACCAAGTCGACGGCACCAGCTAGTATACTTACGAGTATCACGCTGGAACTTTTTACTAAAAAGCGTCTTTCCAACACTGAACGCGAAATTAGCGACATCGTGTGACGTTGGCTTACGCAAAGCTGCGATCAAAACGAAGACATAAACGCAGGAACATCTAAAAAAGTCGTTAAATAAAATTATATCGAGTTATATAGTACAATAACAAAAGAATTTCACGTAACCGAGTTCATTGTGTTTATCAGATTCTTTATATAAAATATGTTTAAAAGTAAACTAACCGTTGTAAATCTGTTTTTGAACATGTAATTAGAAATCTAAAATATCATAAAAACCCAAGTAAACAAACTGTTGCAATATATTTGTATATATATTAAATAAATGAGATCGGATGATGCGTCTGCTCTCTGTAACATCTTGGGGAGTAATCGTAGATGACCACTTGTCTAGTTATATTTTAATTGCTATTATTTCAATTCTACCTTAATATTTAAAACTTGTATCTAGGAGTAGGTAGTTATTATTTAGGTTTATTGTTATGGCAGCAATTTCACCTGGTGTTAAGAGAGGATATGGCCCAATTTGATGTACACTCTAACCTTAGTGGAGAGATTGGCTCCCAAATTTAATTGCCGGAACACATTTAAAAGTATTTGGTGGCAGATTTTCAGCTTAACTCCCACTAGTTAGCGTTAGAAGAGGTGTAAAAGCTGTCCCTGGGTTCTGGCAACAATGGAGTTTGCAGTATCGCCGTGGTGCGTTTTAGTGGATAGTGTCCGGTGCTTATCACCTGACGAGTCTTGCCACATGCACCTGTCACCTATGGCCTGAGTCCGGGTAAAGCGTTTGCGCGTTACGATTAGAAAGTCCGTAAAGAATAGAATTTAAAACACCATCTATAAAAAAAGGGTTGTAGCTAGCCAGCTGGTCATTGGAAAAAGTCCCACCACCATGCGTTGGTTTTATCACGATGATTTCTTTCATCGAAAGCTTAGTCTCCTTGCAGGGATGCAAACTCATGTCTCATACTATACTCTATACTCATGTTTGTACATACTAACAACTGAGTCATCATCATTTCGTAGTAACTTTTCTGTGTGGACCATCTCAATATTTTAACACAAGTGACTCGACGGTATGTCTCTCCCTAAGTTTAAATACTTCGCGTTAAAATGCGTGGGATAGCCGAGGCGTGTTTGCCTTTTGTCACAAGATAATAACAACAAACGTAATGCCCAAGTGAACACGACAAATTACAGGTGTAAAATAACAGCCGGTCTGTATATTATAAGGTTAGCTGTGGCCGTGACTTCGTTCGCGTGGAATTATATTTAATTAAAGTATTTTCGTTCGTTTTTGTAACTTTTTTCAATATACTGTTGCACCCATTAGTGGCAGCGTTATGTTAAATAATGTAAAGACTTCCTCATTGATTGCTCTATTGAATATAAATGAATTTTTGAAATCCGACTGGTAGTTGGAAAGATTGGCACGTTCAGAAACAAACTTTTCCGTTTTATAATACTAAATATCTATAGATAACGAGCTTGTACCTGCGGATCTGCTCACGTTAATATTAAGTTTATTACACAAATCTGATGACCTAATAACATGTTTCATACAAAGTTCAACCCTCTCTTTACTCCATTTTTAATAAGTTTTGTCTAAAAAAAGTAACCTATCACCGTCTTCAGGTTCCTATCTATGTCTATACCAAAATTCATAATAATTGATTCAGCGGTTTAGGTGTGAAAGCGTAACAAACAAACAAACAAAAGTCACTTTCCCATTTATAATATTAGTAAGAATGTTTAAGTAACGGCGGCCGGCGCCAATTATGTAGATGTTACGAGGAGCCGCGTGTCTGTATCACTAGTGTCTCGTAGTTGTAAGACAGGTAAATATTTAATATGTATTATTAAATAATGTGTAAAGTAAATGTTTTCTGCGATGTTATTATTACGTTTATCGTAAATGGTCCTAAACTCGTCTTTAGTTTGCATTACTTCTTTTGGATGTGCGAAATAATTTCATGATTGCTGTATGATTACATCTTGGTTAGCTTTTTTATACTATAAAAGTTTATACATGTAATACAATTGTGACTGAGCCATTTGTACACATTTCTGTAGATTATTTTTTATTGTTGTCTATCTGTCTGCCTCCTTTCAAATGCAACACTCTAAAACTATTATAATCGTCGAAATTAGACGCGCCGATAACTAATATTATAGACCAATGTATATTAAACTTGTTATTTCAAAGCATGATGAGATTACACCTCAGAATATTAGATACTAGCTTTTACGTGCAGCTTCGCTCGCGTTAATATTGATTTTATGAAACAAATCCGATGACTCAATAAGACATTACATACAAAGTATATACCTCTATTTACCCTATTTCCAAATGCGGTCTTCGCGAGAAAAAGTAGCCTATCGCTGTCGCCTGGTTCCCATATATCTCTATACCAAAATTAATCATAATCGCTTCAGCGGTTTAGGTGTGATTGCTAACTAACAAAGAAACTGTCTTTCTTATTTATAATGTTAGTAAGGATTTTAATAATTTAAAGTACAGTAAAATCTAATTCAGTGGTGACTGACATTGGATTAGAATCATTGCTAGTCACTAAGGTACCTCTTCACGCCTCTTTTAAAAGACACAATATCAGAAGACGAAGGGTACACGCTGTCACGAAAATAGTCCCACAAATGCAAAAATATTAATTGCAATTGAATTTCAATGTGTGTATTTGAAAATGATTGTTTGTATGAAGTCGTTAAATTTCAATCTTTTTTTATTACTATGAAATCATAATTATCCTCTTACCCTATTCCCAAGTCATCTAGGGTCGAAGCAATACGTTTTCTTCTTTCATTAATTTCTATCCGCCGACATCTCTTCGTTGACTTCCATTTTTACATCTCATTTCTCATGTACTCTATCCATATTTTCTTTGACCTTTCTCTTCCTTTTTAGCCTTTAACATTCGTATCCATTACTTTTCTTACCATATGTGTTTTCTTTTTTCTCATGACATGTCACAACCAATACAAACGAATACTATGACGTTAAATTACCATAAATATTGACTGATACATATATGTTTTTTATATGTGTCTCTTTTTGGGACCCGATATAAAAAATATACTAGCCTACTTCCTCGTTCATTGTAATATGACCTACTATGTTCGCATAATATACTTTTATAATATTATTGGAGACACCTTATATTTTAAAACGTTCATATAAAAGCTTCTATTTATTTTCAATATTCATTTATACCAGTATTATTTATATATTCATACCGTATAATTCGAGAATAAAATTAATACATCAATAATGTTTTACAGAATCGAAATGTAAACCAGCTGACCTAAATTGTAATTAACAATATAAATCAATATCGTAACGTAGGCCGCAAATGCAGGCATATCTACTGCACGATTTCGCATAACTTATGCACCTTTTAAAACTACATAGTATCTGACAAATGCTGGATTTATTTAATATACCAATATGGTCGATTGATAATTGCTATAGAGATTA
This sequence comes from Actias luna, assembly GCA_039707435.1. Taxonomy (NCBI): domain Eukaryota; kingdom Metazoa; phylum Arthropoda; class Insecta; order Lepidoptera; family Saturniidae; genus Actias; species Actias luna. Next base: position 4,282,131 of record JAZHAC010000027.1, read on the forward strand.
AAATACCAACTTTGAATTGACTAGTTGTGCCTGCGACTTCGTTCGTGTCAAACTAAAAATGATTCAATATATTTTCCCGTTTTTATTTTTTTTATTTTATATATATATATATATATTTATTTATATTGTATTGCTCTTATTGGCAGTAGCATGATTTAAAATAGCCCAAAGCCTTTCGAATGGTTTCTCTATCAAAAATACTTAAATCCAAGTGGTAGTTCCTAAGATTAGTGCGTTAAAAAAAATAAATCTTCCGCTTGATAACATCAACTTTTATGTATATGTGAGAGTATAAATATGAAACATGGCGAATGACGTCTCAGCTAAAGCGATTAGTCTACAAAAAGTAAAAGCTTATCTTGTACAAATCTTAAATATTATAACCTAGCATCCCTTTATATAATACTTAATCTATCATCGTTCTATCATTGCTGAGGATCGCGAACACGACGGATAAGCAGTTTCCATTGGGTGTGGTCATATGCGCAGTAGACCGCTTGGTGCATGCTGCAGACTGTCGCGTTACTTATTGTACCGGACCATCTTGTACCCTTAAGCTCGTGTGCCATTCATTTTTCCCATAATTATATCCTTCTTCAGACAATGCCTCGGAGACCGCATAATATGACCGAGGAAGCTCAGGGTTCTTTTGCGACAGATAGTAGAAAGCCGTGTTGTGGTTTCAAGTTTTTTTTTATATGGACTCGTTTGTTTTTCTAGCAGTCCAAGGTATACGGAGCAACCATCGTCAACACCATATCTCGAAAGCATCTATTTTACTGCTGTCACGGCCTCTTAACTTTACTCTCACGGTTAATACTTAATAGAAGGCCAATAACAAATCGGAATTACCCAAGAGTTATTCTAGAATTATATTACGTATACGTATGTTTTTGATGCCAATATGCCATAGGCAGGTTTTTCCTTCAATTACATATATTTTATTTATATTTTTCGATGATCACAGCTATACATCATTTGTGTCTCTTATCGGAGAGGCCTATAATATATCCTCGTATTATGATTTACCTGACTCATTTTACCGGTAGCCAAATAACATCATGTAATCATATTGTGGTCCATTAAACAAATATTATTTCCTAATTTACAAATGTTCGATATACCTTTTTCATTGATAAACCTATAAGTCATCAATAGCTAAAATGTAACAAAATGAATAAACACAGAAAAATGGTACTGATATGTTTTGTTATTCCATGCAACACAATCTACTCAATCATGCCAAAACGGGTGAATGAATTTAGATTTTAAACACTGTTTGTTTATAAGGTTGATTAGAACATAGGACATGTTTAATATTTTTTTTATAGTTTATAGATTTTACCGATATGGTTACAGTCTCACCGGATTTTAAGTGTCGATGGTAAACACGCTAAACTGTGGAGGCACTGGCTCTCAAATGCAACTGTCAAAACACACCTATAGGTAGTTAGTGGCAGTTTTTCAACTTGAAAAACTTGAAAAAACCCAACCTTCAATCTGTAGCTTCATCATAATGTTTTCCTTCACAGAAAGCTCAAGCTTATTGCAGGGATTCGAACTCACGTCCCTTGACGCGGTACCCCTGAGCAATACCACTAAGCTACTATAGCCTCGTGACTTCCAGATATTTTTGGTTTTATATGCTAATATCAACGGGGATGAAATCGCCGCTAACAGTTAGTGCTGCTTGTATTATATATATGCTCTTCACCATAGGAAGAGGCTTTCATTCGGTGTTCGTCAGATTTCTAAAACTTTACGTCCGTTTGACGTAAAGTTTGGCCTGTATCTGTATTTTCTTTACAACGTAGGAGCATATTTGGAATGGATTTAACGTCGCGGAGCTTATAGAAAAAATGCGAATCAATTCGAAGATTATTACAGTTAAATTTGAAAAATTATTTTTATATTTGATAGAAAAATCGTTGAGCAAGCCTTAAGGCTATTTAATATCACGCTACCATCGATAGGAGCAAAGTTGTATCGAAAAAGTAACAAAAACAGACAAAAGTTATGAAATAATGTTTAGTTCCACGCACACGAAGTCGCAGGTATAGCTGGTAAAAAATAGAGTAAAATGTAGGGCGTATGCAATAAATAATCGATCCACGAATAGTTGTGGTAAATGAATATTGTGTGTACGTACTTACAGTTTTATTGTAAGATAAATAATATGGAACGTTTTGTGCAGTTTCTTAAGAACAGATACTACCTGCATTCATTTCTTTATATCCATTTGAGTGCATGCATTCAAAATTTTCATTTCAATTATTTATGTTTCTTTTCATTTTAAAAATGTGGTGTACATAACAGTATCGTCTAATCTCCTCTAGTGAGAGTCAGTCGCTGCACTAGGCTTAACATGTTCACATCGTCACTTAACATCAGGTGAGATTTTAGCCATAACGTTATCATGTCTTCTTCTAAAATGGGAAATTCTTCATTCTTCTAAAGCGTTTTATAAACCCTTATAAAACGCTTTAAGAAGCCCATTTTCTTTTTAAAACTGTCCAGGAAGTTTTTGTGCCAAGTAATAAATTATACCTCGAGTTCAAACATCTTTTTTTATACTTTCAAATTTTAGCGTTATGTCTACAATCTGATCTGATGTTAAGTGACCATATGGTCCAAGATGGCGGACATGCTTAGTCTAGTTGAGGGACTGGCTGTCAAGTGCAGCTATACATCACACAACACATCTATAGGTATTTTGCGGCAAATTTTCAACTTAAGGATGGTAGCTAGCCATTTGGGCATTAGAAACAGTTTTTCCACCATGATATTATTTCCTTGCGATATTTTCCTTCAGAGAAAGCTCAAGCTCATTGCAGGTAGATTCGAACTCACGTCTATTGACGTGGCATCGGTTAAAATGCGCAATGACCAAATAATATCACGCAAAACGCCACCAATACTTGACATATGGCTAAATGAGTTTGAATTAATATTAAAACTCGATTAAAGTCGCGACAAAAACTTCTAGAACATACTTTAGGGATGTGATTACTATAAAACCTTTAAGACATATTAATGACAAGTGTTAAATCGACTTATGTATGTTGATCTCAGTGCATGTAAGTTATATTTGGTCGTCCTTTAATTGTGTATGTCAGAGCTCCTATTAACATCAATGACGAATGACTGCGGTACAATAATCAATTATATAGTGCACGTCATTCTCCGCGTGTTCGGTATTACCGTAGTTCAATTTCGATCGTTTGCGTCAATTCTAATTGGTTTAGGACTTGTTCATGCGATATTACTATGGTTTTGTTGCGGCCGGAATTTAGCCGGTAATAATTTATGTATCCTACGGGAAATGTAAATCATTACCGTGTTAGGTGATGACCTACCCAACTCTTCATATAGTTCCGGTTGACTGATATAAATTAGATTAACTGCATGTTTGATTTATCGGTTTACGCAGTTGCCTCGCTGCAACCGTCGCGCCGAAATGCTCTGGGTTCGAATCCCGCACAAGACAATTGTTCTGTTGTGTGATTTAGAAATAATCGTTCTGAGTTTTGTGACTACTTTGTGTTCGTTCATTGTTTGTATAAAGTCTTTCACACTTGACATTGGCGCAACTGTCTATATAGGTAGATGTCATAATAAAAAATAAATAGTTTATGCACCGCTGATGGCAGGAAATGACTTGTTATTGGTTTTCGCTGAAGAACTCGTTAATTATTGCTTATAGTGTTATAATGTTATTAAAAGTAAGATTATTAAAAGTAATCATAGTTGGTCCATGGAATCCGCCAAAACACTGGGTATTTTCTAATGCCTGCTTAAAAGCAGCCGCAAAATACCTGTAGGTGTGTTCTAAAGTTACACTTAACAGCCAGTCCATTCACATGGGCTCCATCGTCACTTAAAATCAGATGATATAATCATATAACTATGACATAAGCCATAGAGCTAAACCTATAAACATAAAGGAAAAAAGAAATCGCTGTTTTTTTGTACTGTACTATGCTGATTTTGCTGTAATTTCTTGCCAGTTATTCTGGACGACTTTTATAAGCGCCTTCTCAGGGACCGATATTCAATAAAGTTTTCTAATTTTATTTGAAATTCTGTAAAACAAAGTTCGATAAGTTTCGCTTTCCTTCATAAAGGTCACAGCCTCCTTTCTATTTAGCTAAACATAAAATTTGACATCGTCATTAGCTAAAAATTGATTTGTCGGTAACCTGCGTGAACTTCAACGAACAATTTACCTCAACGCTTATTACACATTCAATTTACCGATTTCCTCACTAGAACATCAATTGATGCCGAATTCACACGTCACTAAAAATAAAGTGTATTTTATGTGAACATTAGTTTTTTTTAATATAAAAACGACGCCGAGTCTAGACAATGGAAGGCGCTTGACCGTGTCAAATTTCTAGCGATATTAACGCGGATAACATAGCTTTTTGCGATCTCTATTATTAGTCGCATACAGTTATCTGTTCTATCTTTTATTTTAACAATTTTATAATTGACTATAACAAACATTCATTTAACTGATACTAATACACACATACACACACTGACACACGCATATAATATTATATGGATACACATGCTTGTATTTTCATGTTCCGGCAGTTCCCCTTGATCCAGTTACTCCACTAGGCTTAATATGTCTACCATCTTGGGCCATATCGTCACTTAACATTAAGTGGAATTGTGGCTATAAGGCTAAAAATCTATCTAATACTAATAGGTGAGCAATTCATGTATTTATCTTTATATATAAAAATCTCGTGTCACCATGTTTGTCCAAGCTAATTTCCCAAACCACTGGATAGATTACAAAGGAATTTCATATAGATATGTAACTTTTTCCAAATTAAAATATAGGCTACTTCTTATATCGATAAGTGATGACGCTGTAGTCGATGTGATTTACTACTCCAAAAGGCAGAACAAGGTTTGCCAGTTTAGTTATATATATATAAATTTTACGTACGTGGGAAATGGCTCCAACGATTTGGATGAAACTTTATATTTAGACAGATTCTTGCTGTATGAATGCACCTATATGGTTGTATTTTTCACAAGAACGCAGTTTATTAAGAAAATTATTCATAATTCGTGTTTTATTTTTAATTTGAATTAACACAATTATATAATACTGAGTTTAGCTCGGTCATCTAAGACATGTATATACATGGATACACAGTGCGGGTGCCGGGTCAATCTTCTGGCAGAAAGTAAGACTCCGAGCTGATCTTGGGACTTGTGACACAGGTTTAAAGGACCCCTTTGCTAAACACGTCAACACTCACCTTCACTGATCGTGGTTCTCTCCCTGCCCAGCCAAAATTGGTAGGAGCTTTAGAAGCACTTTCTAGCATAAAACTTACCGCAGTGCTAGACGGACTAAGTTTTTTTCAAAGATTGTAGAGAGCTTTTGTTGCTGTATCTCTTGGTCACATTATACATTACATCATGTAATACGTTTTTCAAAATCAATTGTAACCATTTGTATACAATTTTGTAGTTCGATATTTTATTTTGTGAGCTTATCATAAAGGTTAAGACACAAGCAAAGGTGTGTTAACTTAATATTTTCTACTATATAATTGTGTAGTCTTTGATTGTAATTCTATTACCGAATTTGCGATAAATGTTCTTTTGATGCCCCACTTATAGTAATATATGTTTTTATTTGGTTTGTTTGTATGCCTTTTTATAACTTAATAATGACTTGTTCAATCTTTTTATTGATACATTGTAAGAACTCGTAATTACCAAAATGACAGACTAATATATATTAATTAATAATATGTTGCCTTAAATGCCCTTCCGTACATTAAATTTCTGTAAATTTGGCCATATTATCATGGGTTCCATCATTTGTATTATATTTTTAGGTTTACTGTATACGTAATTATTATTGAAAAAAATAATGAAAAATAATTAATAAAAAAACAACAGCATATAAAAATATTTTATACGAATTAAATTGTGTGATGTTTTAGTCAGTGAGTCAAATTTGTTTATTTTCCAATTAAGTATCATTGTATTAATCAACAAAGCATCCTCCAGACCCGAAAATAATAAATTATATTCGCGCGTTAACCGATTCAGTTTCCGAGAAGAAATATCTTAAGTCCCACTGTTATCCGGATCCTTTATTAAGCCCCGAAAAAATATTTAAGATACTTTTTGTCATTTCTATCACGTCCGTCTCTAATTGTTCAATTCAAAAGGAAACTAAAAGTGTTTTTAATCCTATAAACTTATTCGTCTCGCGGCCCGGCCTTAGTTCGTTGGTCTTAGCAGCGTGAGTTTTGTTTTTTTGTATTTCAAATTATTTTTTACTTAAACATTTTATGTCATAAGTTGTTAAAGCCCCCGGTTTGATTTATACGTCTGCTCGTATTAAACGTACCTGGTATTGAAGTTCACGTTTTTCTGTGCGCCAGTTTTTTTCTTAGTTTTTTTTCGGTCACATAACGTTGGCGCCGCTCCGCCGTGCTGTTCCACCGATCAAAGCGATGGGAGACGATTAAACTTATTTGATAAAGATGGCAACAATGCATCCCGGCGCCTCTTAGTCGCGTTTCACATTTGAAATGACGAATGCGTTTATTAAATGGTTCCTTGTTATGCAAACGTCGGTTCATTTACGTTTATAAGGAGTCGGCTTACAGAGTTATTTGATTTGATCTTTTTTTGCGTAGTAAATTTTAGTAAGCTTACGAGAATAGATGTTGTTGGAGATATTTATTACTGCTAGTACTTTATATGATACCTGCCTACTTAAAGTCATTGTTTTGTATCTATCATTAGTTAAAAGCGTACAACCAAACTGTTTTGATTAGGAATGTGTTGCAACAATCGAGCGTCGTGAGTTCGAAGCTTAAGGTTTCGCATAGTATGTTGGTATTTTATAATGTTCACTTGATCTATGTATCTAGATGTATGTATTTGTAATTATATTTGAAAATCAATCATCGTAAATATAGCGTGTTAAAGACACATTGTTTTTTAATATCAGGAGTGATTACGCACAAATATAAAATACCTATATAGAATTAAAAATATAGCACTAGCTTTCGCTCGCGTTATTACTGATTTTTTTCAAACAAATCGGATGCGGCCATAAACAGCTTCATATAAAGTTTATCCCTCTCTTTACCCCACCTCCAATAAGTTTATCGCACGAAAAAGTAACCTATCACCGTTTCCAGGATCCCCTCTAGCTCTATACCAAAGTTCATCATAATCGATTCAGGAGTTTAGTTGTGAAATCGTAACAAACAAACAAACAGTCTCAATTACGCATTTATTATATTAGTTCAAAACCTTTACAAAATACAGTGAATATAAATGTATGTGTTATTTTCAGTAGCTATCGATATGCATAGATCAATTTTGAATTTTGATATCGTTGTCATATAAACCTGCAAGCTTTTACACATTTATTTGTCTCTATATATGACACAAAGAGTCACTGAAATAGGTTTATCGGCATGCGAATAATGATAGCGATTAATAATAATAACCTTATACCGCTGATTACTTTACTTATTTACGAAATGTTGATACCAAAACGTGAATTGAACAGAGCGTTTCACTTTGATGTTACTCTTTCTGTGTCTTTTCTATATGGACGGCACGATTCCACTGGGTACACATCTTTACCTCGGTAGCAGCCCCAAGTATTACAAAACACGTAAAGGAAACGGGGGTCTTTGCTTAGTTTATTTTCGATGATGTGAGGAATGAGATGACCGTATCCGCGTAAACGCCCGCGTCACAGCAGGCCTCGACGCCGAGGCTTAACGGTTAAATTCACTCCCGCACACCCGTCGCGGCCTCCCTCTGTGCTGCTCGAGCCTAGGTTCGATCCTCCGGAAAGGAGCCCTCGAGTGACTCTGCTCGCGCGATACTGAGGTACTCTACAACACTGAGAGTACAACATCACATTGCATACCACCCGTGCACATCCACACCTTAAGTACACGGTTCTGAAAGGGACTATCCTGCGGCCCTGCCAGTGGTTTTTTGGCCTTTTTCCTTTTTTTTTCTTTTTCTGTTTCCTTTTTTTTTTAATAGTATATACTATAATATATAGTATATAGTATAATACTAGTTTAGAGGTCGTTCGCAATACATACACGACGTCTTCCAAACTAACTAGGTCACTACAAGCTCAACACAGTTCAATCTACTCAACCGATTTCCTTGCCTCCTCAATCAATACTTTAGCTAAAGGTCTACTCCAGTAGGTCAGTCCTTATCGTCTTTATTTTATACTTTATCTATTTATTAACTATCCTTTACTTGCGGCTACGGTCGCGTTAATATTGAATTTTCAAGCAAATCGGATGACGCAATAAAAAGTTTCATACACAGTTTACCCTACTCTTTACCCAACTTCCAATACGTTTTTCACGAGAAAAAGTAGCCTGTCATCATCTCCAAGGTCTCATCTATTTCCGTACCAGAATTTACCACAATTCATTTAGCGGCTTAGACGTGTAAGTGTAACAAACAAACTAACTCACTTACGCATTTATAATATTAGTAAGTATATTCCGATTTCTACTTCCGATCCTACTCAAACTGTCAAGCAATAGATTTACTAAAACTTAGTAGTAATAAGTTGTATCGAAAAGTAATAAATATCGTGAAATGGTAAATTATATAGATTGTGTGTGGCAGAGATCAAAAGAAGAATTCGTGACTTTTAAAATGTTACTCAATCGTAATAAATCTAATTTTAAGCTTAAACCATTGTAACACAACGTCTAATTCTCAATTAAGGTGGCATACTGCGTACATTCTTCTGAGAAGTAAGTCGGCATAGTTTGCCTGACGCTTCGGATATAGGACTTAATACATCACAGCGCGGCTTGTATACAGGAGGTGTTTGTTATATGGAACTCGCACTTTTTCGTTCTGATTCATTTAACATCAAAAACTGACATAATAATGCAGTGATTTTGAGGCACTTACCGATCACCTAGGAAACTAAAACGTTTTTCAATCAATTCAGATTGGCGTCTATTTTGAAAAAATAATATCTATAATTTTAAATTAATACCCTTTTTTATTAATATAAATAAGCATTTTTGCGTGATAAAATATGCGAGCGCGCAAGTATGCAATATAGTACAATCAAAGAATCACATAAAAGGGAGTTCCGTTCCAACCAACTGTCCATAAGACAGCTCTCTCTTTTTTTATTTATTTCTATCTACCGTGCAGATTCTTTTCGAATTATTATGAATCTAAGGCATATATTTGAATACATTATGATGTGAAAACAGTTTAAACTTCAACATTCGAAATTATATAGAATAGCTGTCATACAAAAAAAAAAGAGAATTCGGTTGATATTATTATTTTAAATTCACGTCACTTGTGCACAAAAGTCAAGCTATATTATGTAAAATGCTACCCATATAACTTATCGTGGGAGAAATAAACAAATTTAAGAATAAAATATTACTATATAACAGTCTAACATTACGCCAAAATCTATTAAAATTATAATAATTGTAGAACACTTTAGAATATTTCTTTTTCTTAATTTGGCATTAAAGTAGACCGTAACTATATTCTTCTAATCTTCTAATATTGTTTTAAGTAAATTGGCATGACTTCTTTATTGAAACTGTGTAAAGTGTTTATAATTAACGGTACATAATAAGCAAACTAAATCATAATACATATGGCAAATTAAGATTATGTCAAAAACTTAAACGTGCTGTTTAGAATAAAATTCTCAAATACATTTTTATATAACAGTAGACTTTTCAAAATATTTTACTATACCTACATCTTAGTGAGATGAAATAACTGCTCGCAGCGCTTGGGAATCCAACAAAGTAGGTACATCTGGTAGGTAAATCTGATATGGTTCGTTATCTACGTCTGAGTAAATAAAAACCGAAGCGATGTCATGTCCTCGTTTTTTTAATTAAAATTTGTTTTCACATTTAGGTATGAAATTTACTTTTTAATGCAATTTGTACTTTATGAGTTTATCTCTAAACCATATGTATGCCCTTATATGAACTTTGGTGTTTTTTCGATCATTACAATAACAGTACAACAAATATATTGTACTGATTGTCATTTTATATTTTTATAAATCTGTGCATACTTACCTGAAAGTTTGCCTCTTCAAGGATCCTAAATTAGAACTTAGTAACTATAACGAAGGAGCTTATGATCTTAGTTTTTTTTTTTTCGTTTTTTCTTATATGGATTCTGCCTATGTAAGTAATCTCGCCAATGTCAAGTGTGAAAGTCTTTATAAATACAATTAACGTACACAAGGTAAAAACTCAGAACAATTACTTGCGGAACACACAAATAAATTGTCCTGCTCGGGACACGAACTTACAGTAATTTAGTGTGCCAGTTGCAGCGCGGCAAATCTTTTAACCGCTTGACCAATTATGCAGTAAATCCAGTGGCAGATTTATCAGGAGGCTGAGTAGGCCAGAGCCTAGGGTGGCATATTTTATGGGCGGGAAACTTAGAGCAGTTTTTTTCATATCTCACAGAAATTAAAAATGTTCATACAAATAGATCAAAATGTCATTGTGTTTCTCCACTTATAATCTAAGTATTGTAAATTATATTTCTTCTACAATTATCCTAGTTGTGTATGGTATCCCATTATAGAAGTAGGATATGATGGAAAAAATGGAATAGCCTGCAGAGGGTAAATGTGTGAATCCGGCATTGAGTAAATCTATGTACAAAAAGGCATATGACCGGCAAAATTAATATTAAAGTACACCATCGCAATTTTAGAGAGATTAGGGGGTCAGTGGTAAATCATTATCTATATGTAAATATGGTATGTTTGTAATAGTTGTTCTATGAGAACAAGTCTTGTTTGTGTGGGGAACATCTTTAGAGTCGTATACCATGCTTGCAATATAATTATGTCGTATCATTTAACCGTAAGGGTTCAACTGCACTCAAAATAACATTGAAGACCAGATACTATTGCGACGCTTGAAACAACTTTTACAAATATAACCGAGAATCTAGCTGGAATTCTTTGTGTCATAATAATGTAAGCAGTATTTTATATACCTACCGCTTAGTCAAGAATGCATATTAAATACAACAAATTTTGAACTTGTAGAAAAATTAAATATATACGTAATTTTCATAGAAATATTTAATAGTCCATTTATTTATTTAACAATCAAAACAATGTTATTTTTAAATATGATGTTAAAAAATAAATAAAAGAGGGAACACCATTTATATGCCCTGGGCGAGACGGCTTGTCGCTAAGGATCTTCGGTTATTACGAGGCTTTTTTTAACACGGCCCGGCCCTACGTTAACAAAACGACATGAATGAATGCCGGACTGAATGAAATTCCTCCGCCATAGTTTGTTAAGCGCCCTTTGCGTAGACAAAACGCGCTGATTCAAAAGCGACTTCCTTTTACCGTAAATTCTTGCCTATTGATTTGGGTTTCTAAATAAAACTTCGAATACGGAGCGCCACTTAAATATTTCAAGCTAAGGGTCATTGATGTCTGTGAGAAAATAAAATTGTAATTTCCATTTTAATATCACATATCTTTTTGCTTATGTCATTTCGCCAATGTCACGTGTAAAGCAATTAATAACCATAATTAACGGGCACAAGGTAACAACCGAAGAGACGATAGCTTATTTGGCAGAGTGTATGAACGCCACGTTAAAGGGAATGGCTTCGAATCCACCTACCTTGAGCTTCCACCTACCTACCTACGAAGGAAAATCGTGATTATAATATAGCTTGGTCGTAGAGCTCTTTCTAAAGCTCGCCTGTCTAGCTATCACCCTCAAGGTAAAATCTGCCGCCAAATACTTATAGTTGTGCTACGGCAGTTGCACTAGAGAGTCTCCACTGAGCTTAGCGTATTCACTACCTTGGGCCATATTCACACTTAACATCAGGTGAGTTAGAGACCATAACGCTAACCTTAATTATAAAAAAAAAAACACAAAACAATTATTTCTGAATCTCACAGCACCTTATTGCAATCACATACCCTGTTTTACATAAAATATAATTTCTTACAGTTATACGATATGCGTAGAATTATCATCTTCGAAGACTGCTTGTACCAAACAGTTAAACCTAGTTTTAGCCTTCTAAGTTAAATTTCGTTTTATCTAAATGTATGGAACTGTTGCTATGGAACTGTTAAATTAAGGTTTGGTGCGAACCGTCTTTAGATATGAAATTGATTATGATTGTACTATTCTGTTAGAATTTAGTTTATAATAATTAATGTAATAACATATTTTTTTATAGTAATATCGCAAAGTGACGGCATTGTCATTTGTCGACGATCGTCACTTTTATATTGGGATATTATCAAGTGATGATGGCCTAGTTGGTAGTGTATACGAACGTCGAGTCAATGAACTTGAGTTTGAATTCACCTATAAATAAGCTTGAACTTTCAATAAAAGAAAACATCGTAAGGAAACCATAGCACGATAGTAGGGCTTTTTTAATGCTCGCATGACCTATAGGCAAATACCTAAGGGGTGTTCTGGCAGTTGCACTTAAGAACTAGACCTTCCACTGGGCTTAGCGTATCCACCATCTTGGGCCACAATGTCACTTGAGATCAGTTGAGATTGTAGCTATAATGCTAAACCTGTAAAGTATAAAAACATCCTGACATCGAAACAACAAAAAAGTCTGTGTGACGTTCTTATTACCATATACATAATGGTCGCAACTAGCGCGAGAATAGATAGATTCTCATTACCCATTGTTTGGTCTCTAGATATACTCAAGCTGACCCTTGATCAATACACCGTTAATTGCGCCATCTTTGAGCAATTACTAAATACAATATAATCAAAGTGAACTAGTTATATCACAGTCGATAAGATATAGCTTAAGGAATGGATGGTGTAAAGGCATGAAAAGTTATCGAGTCGAAATGTTGTAGTACAAGACGATGCGTAGGTAGACCCGGTACAGAGTGAAGCGACGTCCCGGTGATGGTTGCGGGATCTCGCCGAACACAATCAGCGCAGGACTGGTTGTTATGACGAGTTGTAGGGAAGGCATTCAGTGGTGTACGTCTTCAATACGCATGCCATAAACATCTATATAGTCGGTAGCACGAATGGTTAGTGCTAAATTTAAGTAAAGAAATTGTAGGTATTCTACACTTGCCTCAAAACTGAAGCAATCAATTTCTAAGTTAAGACAGTGACATAAACATTGTACCATAAATTTGCTAGAAAAATTCTGGCCCATTTTTCACACCAGTAGTAAGTTAGTACAGACATTATCTATATAAAATAATCTATAGTCATTTAAAATAAAGTAACTCGATATACTTACGTGAATAAATATATTTCAGATATCTAATGTATGATATAATGCAATACATTAATAAAATATATACAAAATGTACAAAAAAAAATGTTCGCAATTATTAAGCCCACAGTACACTTTAACTGTTTATAAGGTATATCTAAACAAATTTCACTCGCTAATCAGAAGATCACTATAGTAAATTTTGACATAAGATTTGTCATGAATATTCTTTGCATAATGCAAATACACAATAAGAACGGATTTTGATATCACAAGCGACACAAGCAAACATGGCGGTAACAATGCAAGCGTAATCGCAGCCACCAGCTAGTATTTATTTTATAGATAACTAGATGTGCCCGCTACTTCGTATCGTGGAACTAAAACCTATTTTGCTTAGTAATCTTTGCCCGTTTTTGTAACTTTTTAATGCATCTTTGCTCCTACTGATAGTAACGTAAACCTATAGCCTTTGTCAGTGAATTAGCAATGAAATACAAAAAAAATTGTTTCTAATCCGTTTCGTTGTTCCTAAGATTATCGCATTATAAAATTATATTATTAGTAATAATTAATAATAAAATAATATTTTTTTATAACAAGAAACTATTCCACGTTATAATATAGATTTAAAGTAAATGTTATTAATTTTATTATTATTATTTTTTATGTTAAAAGGTAACAAACAGGCAAATGGCCCAACTGATAGTAAAACGTTACCGCTCCTATGGACAGCTGCAACTCCAGGGACAGTACAGCCATGTTGCCGACTTTGCTGACTGTTATTCATTCCCTCTTTTCACAGCCCCGTCTGTGTTATTGCCTTTTGGGAAAATTGTGCTGGGTTACCCGTTCTGTAGAACTAATATGCGCGATAAGAAATTACAATTATAACTATTTCTATTTTCTAAAACAATTTCAAGTTGTTGAACGTATGTTTTCGATTTTAGACGTCAATGAATAAAATATTAATTGCATCAGAACTGGTCGAGGAAAAAACCCTAGATATCAGGAAATGTGGTCGAATTATATGACTGGGCTTTAACAAATTAAAGCGGGAAATACTGAATAACTCATTATTGAAAAGATGATTGTACGTAATATATGTACACATCTTCGTAGTTCATTCCTTTGCTAATTTTGGAAAAAGAATGGATTTTGCTTTCTGTTTCATAATGATATAGATAATTTATCTTTAGTTTGATATCTGATTATTGTCAGTTAAGATTTAAGATTAATATCGATATGTTGGAAGTAACTCTACAAAGTGTTTTTTAAAGTATATTAAATAAATCCCATATATTATCTTAGTCGGCATCTTAAGTTACGTTCGTTTTCCCTTTTAACTGTTTAAAATCAAATATAATGTGATATTTTAACCGGTAGAAAAAAAAACCCTAGTAAAGTTTAATTTATTTACATTGCATATGAACGTTTTGCTTCATGGATATTTTGGAAGTAAGTTTACAGACCAAACTTTAATTAAATTTTTCATCCAATTAAAAGTGCTAGGTATATCCCATATATTATACGAGTCGCCGCCTTAAGTTTTGTTCGTTTTCCCATATAACTGTTTGTGATAGGAATATACATACACATGCATTAAATTATAAATTGTTTTTTTTTTTTTTTTTTTTAACTGGAAGACAACAACTACGTTAGTAAAGTTTCACTAAATTACATTTTTTTATAGTTAAGCTCTTTTAGCGTTATGGCCATAATCTCACCTGATCTTAAGTGACAATACGGTCCAAGTTAGTAAGCACGCTAAACCTGTGAAGGAACTGGCTCTCAATGCATATGAATGTTTTGCTTCATGAAATACATATAAAGGCTGAGTTTACTATTCCTCAGCTGCCATTGTTAATTTATTAATGAGTAAATTAAAAAGTTACATACGTAATATTCGTTTATTTTTTTATTACCTATATGTAGTAACTCCTTAAAACAAAAACAAATAACGATAGTACAAACTAATAGGAAGGATTTATCTGTTTATGAGATAGTTGCGTAAATACGTAGGCTAGTGATATAAGATCAACTTGATCAGATAGTACATTCGGAAGTAAAATTTTAATGTTAGAAAATGACAGCTAAAGAAATTTAAAAACTGAAGATTTTTAATATTTGGACAAATTAAAATTAAAATATATTTTGGAAATATAATATACTAACTATGCCTGCGACTTCATTCGCGTGGAACTAAAAATTATTTAATAATGTTTGCCCGTTTTTGTAACTTTTTTCAATACATCTTTGCCCCTATATGTTGTAGTCTGATTATAAATAATCTAAAACCTTCCTCAATAATGACTCTATCAAATACAATAAGAATTTTTGAAATCAGACTCGTGGTTCCTAAGATTAGCGCAATTGAAATAAACAAACTTTTCCGCTTCATAATATTTATAGCCTGCGGCTTCGCTCGCGATGATATTTTTGTCAAACAATTCGGATAACTCAATAAAAGTTTTATTGAAAGTTTATACCTCCCTTTACCCCATTTCCAAAAAGATTTTCGCGAGAAAAAGTATCCTATCACCTAGTAGTATTGCATATTCCTATCTATCTCTATACCAAAATTCCTCATAATCGATTCAGCGCTATAGGCGTGAAAGCGTTACAAATAAACAAATTCACTTTCGCGTTTATACTATTATATGATAAATATTAGGAGGTGTAAGATGTTTTTCCCACATGAATGTATTTTGGAGTTAAATCTGTGTCTCTATTTTTATTTTTAATTATCTTACTGTACAGGACAATATACGCTGATTCCTGAGTGTGTTTATAATCAAACGTTGTTATTTTGTGTGTAATGAATAAGCTGGTTTTCCTTATTTGTGGGAATCGAGACTAATTAAATGTAAGTTATTATTTATTCTTACATCACACCTACATCTTGTTAAGTTGCTTGTATAAATGAGTTATGATGATTGCAACGTTATAAATTAAACTAAATTTTTTTGAACAAAATATAAATTGTTTTTAATCGTTTTTATGAAAAACTATTATATATTGGATACATTCTCTAAAGAATCGATATATCTATTATATATATATATCTATAAGATCAGTACAGGATGTAAGGCGATCAGAGTTCTTGGTATATGGTTGAATTAGAAAATATTTTATTTTATTTTACATTGATACTTGTATTGAATTTGTTTTTTTTATAGTTCATAGGTTTAGTCTATGGCTACAAAGTCAACTAGTGTTAAGTGATGATATGGCTCAAGATGGTGGACATGTTAAGATTAGGGGACAGACTGGCAATCAAGTGTTAAAGTCAAAACACACCTATAGGTATTTGGCAGTATATTTTCAACTTGAGGAGGGTATCTAATCAGAGGGACACTAGAAAAAGTTCTACCACCGTCCAATGGTTTCATTACGAAGTTTTCCTTCACCGAAAGGTCAAGCTCATTATAGGTACATTCAAACTCAATTCCATTAACGCGGCGTCCGTACACTACAAACGGAGCTATCATCGCTCCAACATTAAGCATATATGAAATTTCTAAATTCTAATACCGTGTTACCGGTGCTCATGAAAATTGGTAAGTTTGCGTATATTTTTCATGGAGAAAGTCTGTATTTGAAATCGTTACGTAACGGTATTGGGCCTAGAAGTTTGAAAGCTGTACCAGGTATCTGACAATACAAAAATTTTAGGGTCATCGTGGTGTTGTTTTAGCGGGTATTTCACGTTGCTTGTCACCATATGCCTCTCCTGCCTTGGTCTGAGCCCAGGTAGGGCGTTTACTCATTACGGGAAGTAATTCACCTCGTGAATAACACAGGTAATGATGCTGTTAGCTTCGCTTCAATGATCTAGGCAAAAAAATCTGCTAAGCACCCGTTGTCTAAATGCTAAATCTATACTAATTCTAATAATACTAATATTATAAAGAGGAAAGATTTGTATTTTTGTTTGTAACGAACAACTTAAAAACTACTGGATCAATTTCAAAAATTCTTTTTCACCATTACTATGCTACATTAGCTCTTAGTAACATAGGCTATATAACATTTTTGAATGTAAATGATTAAATATAATTTTAGTTCCACGCGAACCGAGTCTCTGATACTGCTAGTTATATATAAATTGGATCAGCTATCATTTTTTTAATTACACTTTTATATATAATTTGTATAAAAAGCAGAATTATTACCTGTGGCGTTCTCTACCAATCAACCTTGCGCTGGTGCAGAGAGCCAGATAAGTGTAATAGAGAAAAAACATACATATACAATAATTACAGTAGGAGTAAAACATTATATACATTAATATAAATAAAAACATATTTTATAAAAGAAGAATATATAACTTTTATTGAAGAGCCTTAGTTACAGAAGTCTCTAATTATGACTAAAAACTTTTTGGTCTAATAACATTAGAGCGTGAATCTTGTCTTAATTATATAGTATTCATGAGTTTTTTTTTTTAATAAACATTCTTCTCTTGTTGTATACAAAGAATTTTGATCTCTTTTCCTATTGACAGGAATGTTTCCAATTTAATTGTTGCATCCAAATATTATTTCCGTTAACTTTACAGCTTGTACTGAACGAGTTTTGCAACTGTGTCCTCCAATTTTGTTTTGTCTATAATCGTGTTGACATTTACATTCGTATCTAAGTGTGAATTAAGTACTGTCTAATGTAAGGTAACTGTATTGAAAGACGAATTTAGAACATGCAATCATAACAGTATAAGTTAACCCATAACTAGCAAGAAAATAAAATCTTACTAATATTTTTAAAACTAAGTAAAAATTATTTTATTTTTGCTAAGTCCTAACTTTGTTCTAAAGTCATATATTTCAAAAACCCTTCTACACTATTCCAATCCTATAGAGATGTGAAACATAATAACAGTTTTCATTGCTATGCAGATGACAGCACTGGGGATGCGTTGTACCCAGGTTGTGCTAACTTTTCTCGGTAACATGTCAACGAGTGCCGGATTAAACTTGTGACTGAAGTCGGGGCTTTGTTGGAGCAAGCCTCGGAATGGGGTAGACTAAACTTAGTTCAATTCAACCCTAAGGAGACACAAGTTTGCGCATTTACCGCTAAAAGGAATCCTATTGTCGCGTCTCTTCGGTTTGAAGGCGCTTGCTTAGGTACTTCGCCTAGTATCGGAATTCTCGGTGTTGACATTTCGAGTGTCGTGCAGTTCCGTGGTCATCCAGAAGATAAGGCCAAAAAGGTTGATGTGCCCAGTAGAGTGAGACAGTATTTCACGTCGGACCATTGTCTTAAACTCTACAAAGCTCAGGTCCGGCCTCATATGGAATACTATTCTCGTCTCTGGGCAGGGGAGCTACAGAAACGGCTTCTTCCATTTGATCACATCCAACGCAGAGTTTGTCGAATTGTCAATAATTAAGTTCTTTCCGATCGACTTGGAGCATTATGCTTGATGAATTGCATAGCGGTAGGGCTTTTTCTAATGCCCGCCTGGCTAGCAACCGCCCTCAAGTTGAAAATCTACCGCCAAATAAAAATAGGTGTGTTCCGGCAGTTGCATTAGAGAGCCAGTCCCTCCAATAGACCGGCAATGCACCTGCAATTCCTCTGCTGCTGTGGGTGTCCATGGGCGGCGCTGATCACTTACCATCATATGACACGCTTGCTCGTTTGCCCGCTATTACATAAAAAACATAGATTAATTTTTTTAATTAATTTGATCATTAATATAAAAAAAAAATACATGGAAGTTCATCAAGAAGTTCATTTATTAAAAAAAAAAACTTTTTTACTTGAACAGAACATTTATTAGAAAACGAACAAAAAATAATGCATTACAATTAGAGTTTTTAATAATATTATGTGATTAAATCAAATTGTCATTTACGGCCAGATTTCTGAAAATTGCCGTAGCAATCAACGTGTTAATTGTATGTAGCCGTAGATAAAAGAATTCTAATACTTGAATGATCCTTTGATGTCTGTAAACTACGAACTTATATGTCTAGTAGCTTCCCGTACCACTATCCTGGACAATGTATACGAGGTTTCTAAGTAAATATATTGTTAAAAATGTAATTGTACTCGCCCACACAGCGCCTACATTTCGCAGAAGGTCCCGGATGCTTTATAGAGTGATGCTACGGGTGTTGTGGGAAGCAAAATGGGCGGAAGATTGTTAAACAGGGCTACCAGCAGTGCTTAGTTCCTGAAATATGATTATGAAATACGATATTTCGAACTACAATTATTAGGACTATTATATGTCT
Source organism: Actias luna (assembly GCA_039707435.1). Classification (NCBI taxonomy): domain Eukaryota; kingdom Metazoa; phylum Arthropoda; class Insecta; order Lepidoptera; family Saturniidae; genus Actias; species Actias luna. The sequence goes on from JAZHAC010000027.1 coordinate 4,301,696, forward strand.
AAGTATTTACGCGATAGCAATTGCATTCGTGACTATAAAGACCGACACGGGAAAAGATTCATCGACCACATTTATGACGAGTATACACACATCCAGATAGCAGGGGATTTGAAATCCACTCGTAACGCCTCATGAGTTACTTTTTTAACAAGACTACAAGTTGACTACAGGATGGCAATTAAGAGTACATAGGTAATGCTGAGCAATTTCAGTAGCTTATAGACGCAGGCAACAGAGACATCACCACTGCATTTTGGCCTGATTTTGCTTAACATTTAACGGATATATTTTCCGTACTGCCTCTCGCGATATACCAGGCGTGCTATTAGAGATGCATCTGGGGTGAATCACCAGGAAAAAAAATGCACGCTAAATACCTTTTTTACACTTCTAGCGATGCATTGCTTGCCTAGAACCAATCTTCCTCCAGAAGCTTTAGAATCTCATTCGCTGCAGAAACACAACATAGGTATATTCATTTCCGCTCTTTTATAGGATAGATTTATTCAACAAGTCAGACTGCTCCAAGTAGAGGTAAGTTTCCATAGAGATGTTTGTTTGTCTTAACGCACGTATTTCAATAAATATTACTTATAACTTATTGTAGACTGTAAGACTCTTGTAGGTCGCACCAGTGGCTTGTATTCCCACAAGAAGCTTCAGGTTCGTGAAAGGACATCTTCGTGATGAAAAAAAAAATGTATTAGGTATATTATTAATATATTTATGAACCAGTCCTCTTACTATACTTGACATAGAAGAAATTATAATAAAATGCGTACTTGACTTTAAAATAGGTAAGTGAAGTCAAAAATTTCTATTTAGTTTAAGCAATTAAATACAGTACATACATTTTTTATTTTAGTTTATGTCATTACACCTCGTAGTTAGTTACTTAGTTCCTAAGATTAGCGCGTTCAAACAAACAAACAAACTCCTGCTTTATTATAATATTAATATATTTTGGAACTGCAAGTTAAAGTTAAATTTGTCTTGGAGGCCGCGGTAAGTACAGCTCGGCCGACGTATCATGGCCGCTATGAATTCAGCTTCAGTAAACTTTCGCGCATGTAAACTGAGAAAGAAAAATTGTTACTAATATGAGTATGAAGTTTTTTGTTTTAAAAACTCAATTAAAAATAACCACAAACGAATTAAAATCATTCTCGTCGAAAAATCTCTATTGCGCATTCATCTCTACGAAATTCAGTCCGGCCAAGTTTCGTCGGCCGTACTGTAGAGTGTATTTCCAGACCGTTTTCCAAGTGCACAGAGAGCGAGCGGCAGCCAGTCTAGAATATTATCATTTTTATATGGAATTAAAGTTAATCATTACTCAGATAACTATACGCAATTAAAACGACAAAACCTGTATTTTTCAAAGTTGATTGCTTTTCAAATCATTTTTTATAGTTATACGGTTGGTAACCCTATCCGAGGTTCCGCACCATCTGCACTGGCGCCTCGGTGCGTGCTCGAAACGAAGACGGTTCGGCTTGGCGCCGCCGATCGATAGGTGAGAAAATCTCTCCGCCTTCGAGTGTCATCAAAGAATATATACATGGATGTGTTTCTTAATTATGGCAAAATATGACAAAACTCACTGAGATCGCAAGTCTTGTGATATTTAATTTATATATTTATATACGTCAATTTAAGATATATTAAGTTAATTACTATATTTCAAGATACATAAAATAAAATCTTTGAGACTAATAAGACTATTTTTAATTTCCATAAAAATAAATTAATCTTGTTTTCTTAGTTTTTAATCAGTATTTAATTCATATAGATGCATATCATGTAGATATGTGCTAATTATGTATGTAATATTTTATAATATACTAGTGGTACCTGCGACTTCATTCGCAGGGAACTGAAAATTATTTAACTAATTTATAGTCTATATTACTCAGGGATAATATAGCATTCTAATGGTGACAGTTTTTTTTTAAATAGGTCTATTAGTTTTTGTGTTTATTCGTAATAAACAAAAATATAAATCTTTCCTCTATATAATATTAGTATAGATTAGTTACTTTGTGCTGGTCGTACCTACTTATTCAGAAAAGTACAAAATCAAATCTGTGAAGTTATTATGAATTATTAAATTTTTAACTTTGTTTATTCTTTTGTTTGAAAACAAATAGCTTTTTATGAGTGGCAAACCACACAACCAGGTACCTGGCGATTGTTGAAACACGTGCTAGCGTTTGTCGGTTCTGTCAGCTATACAATAACGGTTCTATGAGGGAGGCGCGGTGTGTGAGTCATCTCGTTCATTGAGCGGTGGTCCATTGAGCCGCGATCTCGCTCATTACTGTTCCGACGGGCGGCGCATACGCACATAGCGCGTCCGCACACCGACACCGACGCACTGCCCACGATATGTTGTCTTCTATCTCGCGATACAACGTGAGTTTAGCCTACGACATCCGCCCCGACTAAGCCTAATAATTAGTCTCATTTCAATGAAAATTACTAAACAATTTTATTATTTTCAGATGGAGAATCTCGCTAAATCTCACCTGTGGCTGGCCACTGCGGCACTTTTGGCGACTTGCGGATTTTGTGCCGGCGCCGGTGTTAGTGGTAGAAAGCCGTTTACGCCCACCGACTCGATCCTGGACATCATAGATACGAAACAAGTTGAGAGGTTTTTAGCTGAGCGAAGGCGAAACGAACAAGCGACGGCGCCATCGACCACCTACGTTCAAAGAAACGAATTAGGGGACGGCAGCTCGGAAGCCGGTTCGGTTGTGTCAATACCCGATCAGGAGGATAGCACCGAACTGCCGCCCGGTGTGGAGTTTCGAAAAATTTTGAAATCGTCCAAGAACGCTCTACTTGTAACGAAGAAGGAATATTTGAAGGAGGACTGGTGCAAAACGGAACCTCTAGTTCAAAAGATACGAGAACCAGGCTGCCTGCCCACGACGGTGATTAATAAATTCTGCTACGGGCAGTGCAATTCGTTTTACATACCGAAAGGTCCCCGCCGACGCGACAACAACGACAGGCCACAGCCCGCATTCAAGTCCTGCTCGTTTTGCAGGCCGAAGAACTTCACGTGGGTAACTGTGACGCTCCGGTGCCCGGGGCAAAACCCGCCCTATAGACGTAAGCGTTTGCAGAAAATCAAACAGTGCAAGTGTATATCTGTGGGTGTAAATTGATAAAGTCGAGTGACGTGCCCTCCACATCTAGAGGCGGTTGGACCGTCGTACGACGCGTGCGTGCCGAGCGCACCCGAAGAAAATAGTACAGATCAAAAGATGGAAAACGGTGAGATGCATCGAAGGGTTACTTGATGATTTGTTACTTCATTATTTAAATACGATCGCAGCGTTTGAACAGTTCGAATCAAACATATTCAGATAGCGCGTTCTAATACGTCAATCGAGCTGACGTAATATGATGCACAGATTAGATGCCTATGTAGCATTATTATACAGTAATGGACCGGCTTCGACTGCAAGTCGTCGGGCAAAGCTTTAATTGTTCGTAGCGAAACTAAACTGTGTTAGTAATAGCGGCGGCCTTCCATTCTATTAAGATTGATTTGGTACAAATATGTCTGTCTTTTGAATTATTGTTTTATTCTGAACGTATAAGCCTTTTCGGCTTTTCTGTTCCAGAAACGTGTGATATTAGCCTGTAGTTTAAGGTATGAAAAATTGTGGTTCATATAGTTTTCTTTTTTCTCAGCAAATAAGATACAATAGGTATATATTAATAGATGTAGATAGTATTATATTTATTCTATATCATAGTAAATAATCATAATGTAGCTATAACAGAATACGCTTAAAGTCGGTAGTAAGTAGTATTTGTGTAAATTGTTAATCGTACTTATATCGTGTTGTTTTGAGCATACTTATAGAATCAAACAGCTGGGGTGAATTATTTTAGTAAGAAATATTGATCTCTGTTTGCTCTCAATAAACGAATTTCTACTATTATTAATTTTTATATATCCACAATCTGTATTGTATTATAAATGCTTAGATATATATGTACAAAATCGAAATTTCCGTAGATTTGTAATTTTTTTTGCATAATCCTATTAATACGCCATTAATATATGCCTTGACTATTACACGTTACCATATTTAAAAAAAATGTTCGAAACAATTGTAAGAATTTATAAATAAAAAGTCAAGAACGCTCGTTTTCGGAACAATATATTTTTCAAACTATTTCGATATGATAATATACATAGAATAAATACAATATTATATCTTTAAAATATTTATTTATTATGTACAATAAGAAGCGTATAAATAATAGGTAGTGTGTAAACATAATTTCTTAAATCATGTACTGCTTTTACAATAATATTGTATGAAAATATTATTGCAAAAGTTAAACACGCTTCAGTGGGAGTAATGGAAAAATTCTTGCCATTGCTTTAGTGTCTCGTTCTATATATTTTCATTGTGAAAGTCTATTCGAGCACCGACATTAATCGTGCAGCTCCTGATTTAATTTATATAATTAAAATTCTAAATTAAATAATGTACAATTTCAACAAAAAATTGATGTTAAAACATTTAATTTTCCTTGCACAATAAAAAAGTATGTTCTTGTAAACTTTATCGGTTTTCATTGATAAATATTCATTCTCTGTTACCTGATGTAAAATAATCAAATATAAAAAAATTAGAAATAAACATAATTCTGTTTGGAATTTCCTTTTTTTATTTTGTATAATCTGTTTTTCCTAAAACAATTTTGTATATATAAAAGAGTGTTAATACTTGCTGTGTTTAGGATAAACTGTAATATTTTATACCACAAGTAAGAGTAGTAAGACTTTTTTTAATAGTTTTGCCTTATCGCCACAGTTTTACTTCATGTTAAGTGAAGACGTGGCACAAGATAGTGGGCTCGCTAAGCCTAGTAGAGGGGCTGGCTCTTAAGTGCAACTGCCGGAACTGCTATATGTATTTGGCGGCAGATTTTCAGCTTAAAGAAAGTAGCTAATCAAGTAAGTGGGCATTAGAAAAAGCAATTTTTCGTTGACAAATATTTATTCTCTGTCACCTGATGTAAAATGATAAAATATTAAAGAAAAATACAAATAAACATGATTCTGTTCGGAATTCCTTTTTTATTATATATATTCTATCTTTCCTAAATAGAATTTAGTATATACAAATGAGTGTTAATACTCGTTGTGTTTAGGATAAATTTTAGTATTTTATACCCCAAGTAAGAGTGGTAAAACTTTTTTAAATAGTTTGTAGGTATCGTGTTATGGCAACAATTTTACTTCACGATAAGTGATCGTTAGAAAAAGCAATACTGCCATAGTAAGGATTCATCACAACGTTTTTTTTTTCTTTACCGAATGCTCAGGCTCGTTGCAGGGATTTGAACTCACGTCCACTGACACGGTGTACATACATGCTGTCGGCTGAATAATCATCGCTTCTCTTATGTGAGTAGTAAGATTGTATCAAATTGTATCTTGTAGGTTCAGAGCGATAGGCGCACTAGCCGAGACAGACACAAAATTAAGTTTTTTCACGTTATAGGTATAGCGTTATGGTCACAATCTCACCTGATGTTAAGTGGCGATGTAGCCCAAGATAGTAGTCACGCTGAGCCTAGTGGAAGAACTTTCTCTCAAGTGCTTCTGACGGAAACGCCTTGAGGATGGCAACTAGCCAGGTGGGCATTAGAAATAGCCCTACCACTATGCTATAGTATTATCACGATGTTGTCCTTCACCGAAATAGTCTAGTCGACAAGTTGAAAATGGTCTCAAATAGAGATCCTTAAAATTATATGTGTGTAATGTAGACGTAAAAGTATTTCACTCTAGATTCTTTCATTATAATAATAATAATTCCGTTTAGATAGATACCATAATACATCATTATTTACAACCATAACCGTGTTCTTAATATTGTTACCTAGTAGCTGTGGCTGAGAGAGGAGAACTACGAGGCAGTGTCTGAGACTTGCGACACGGATATAGGTTTAAGAGGCCTCCTTTGTTGACGATTATCAACACTCACCTTCGTCACCAGTATTTCTCTCTCCACCCTTAATAATCTATGAAATATTGTTGAAAAACAGTATTCCTTATTTTCATCCTTAATTGTTTATAACTTAAAAATATATATGTGCTAATACACGCTTTTAGCACATTTTTATAGGCGTCATTCTGGATCCAATATCACACATGATTTTAAGAGCAGTATCTCTATTTTAGACCATTTTCAAGTTGTCGACTAGATTAAAAGGTCACACTCATTGAGAGGATTTCAAATGACGTCCATGGATGCGGCGTTCGATTACACTACCAACGGAGCCATCATCGCTGTAGAACTTCCAATGTATCGATTGAGGTATGTATATGTAAAGGTGAATAAAACGCTAAATACATCGAGATTTCTTGTATTTATGAAAATTTAAACATTTATCTGAAACGGCTTAACTATTTCTCATATACACGAGTATGAATGAAGAAACTTGAAAAACAGAATTTTCCGATTTTATCGGAACATTTCGAAGTTTTTTTTTATTTTATATTTAATGGTGTTGTTAGTAGAAATCGGAATTAATATCAAAAAGATATATTCTATAGCTTAAACGTAATACGTTTAAATCTGAAGGGTGATCAAGTTTTTTCACTTACAGTTCTAAGTTCTAAATTCACACTAATTCATAATGGATCGTGTGAAACATTTTTGCATCAAAAATTACTTAATTAATAGCAAGTGACGGCTTAGAAAAAATTGAATTAAAGTTAATAACTTAAGACGAATATAAATAAGTATTATATACGGCAATACAATATAACAAATATGGAGATTAGTTTACTATAATAATAAATTATTATACCTTTAAGTACATGACAAAAAGATCATATATTACTGTAGGTATGTTTATATAAAATAATTAAATTTCGTAGCCAAAAAAGTTATATCTACAGACTATATTTTACTTGTATTAATGCAGAATGATTACAAAACCAATTAAATATTTAATTTGTACAATTCCAAGTGTTCTATCTTTTATAAATATGATGAGAAGTAAACTATATTATAAATTAAATATTTACAGATTGTAGTTTTTACATCGCATGCAGCGCTTCAGGTATATTGAACATTTCAAGTTACTTGCTTAAACTTAAAATCGATACGTATCTTAGGTGTCTATTCATGGTAGTTTCACAATGAAAATAAATAAAAATGCTATTGATGAAAATATATGATAATAATTTTAGCTACAAAAGAGAGCATATTATATTATATTATATTATAGTCGTGTAAAAAAATACACATTGGTAGTAATAATTTGAGTTATGATCATATAAAAGAAACTCATACTATTCAATGTAAATTAATTTAAGGTTTCCAAAGTGTCGAAAATATTTGCTTGTTGCATAGTAACTATATATAAAAAAATCTTAAATAGACGTGTCACTTCAGATACATGATTTATTGTAGTTTCCTCATATCGGAACTATCAAAAGTACAAAAAATAAATATTATATTGATCTTTAAAGGTATTTATATGTATTTCTTTTAAATAAATCAAAAAAGTATGTACAAAAATCCATCCGTAGATGAGAAATCATTTCAGTAAAAATATTTTTTTTACACAGTTGTCAAAAATTTGGTTTGTTTCTTTGCGAAATTTGTGAGATTTCGAGGCTTCAGTTCTTATGCCTCAAGTGCCCAGTTCATTTCTGGTTGCCTCCCATTCGAAATGCAATAGAGATATTGCTTTCGAAGCATTGGCTTCGGGAGACGGTGGTAACCATCCAGGCGGATTTTGCACGTGAATCCTTCCACCGGTTCGACTGAATACCCCCCTGATATTATGTAATACATATTTTCTTATAAATGTTACACTTCCTACCACTATAAAAACCTTTACGAAACTTTCACGGTAACGATGTTCCGTATTGAAAAAAAAACATATTCGTTTACAAAATATTTTAGATAGATATATTACAGTATTTATATTTATATATATTATAATGCGTCGACACTCTTCTAAGAAAAGTACTTTGTACTTGCAAAATAATCACAACGTTATAATCATTTTATGACAGAATTAACGTACGCTGTTTTAAAATGATGATCATCAATAATCGTGCAATTTAAATACATATAATAATATACATTGTAGGTATTACGTAACAACCTCATTTGAAATCTTTGCATTTTTTCGCTGTTGGCTAATACAATTCTTTCAATACATTTCTGTGAAACGAATTATGAATTTTATTGTACCTTACAGTAATACATATTTAAGTATATATTGTAGAATACTCCAGATTTATAAAAGTCGATATTTGTATTTATTTATGAACTCGATACATTTCAAAATAGTTGGACCGATTTTGATGATACTTTTACATAATATTCAGATTAGCCCAGCTTGGAACGTTTGGTAATTAATGATCGGATCAATAGAATTTGTTTTTCGAAGCGAGAGCGGAGACACTGGTAGGTATTTTATATTTTTCATTAGCTTTCTGGTTGTAATTATTTCAATAAAAGGAGTGTTTTTTTCAGCAGTCGATATAACAAATATCGTAATATAGCATTTATTAATTTTATTAACCGATGACGCTTGTTTATGCTGTAAATTATTTAAATATTGCTTGCAAATATATTCATCAAATAATGAATAATAATAATGAAATGTTGACTTAGTTGTAGCGTGTACCGACACCGTATCGCGGGTAATGTGTTCTTATTTTATGATAAGTCTGAGATTTTGGTGGAGGAACACTTCGACATAAAAGCATTGGGTATCGGTGCGGTAATTTTAATATACAGCTTATTGTATCGCTTTTAAGTTGAAAACATGTTACCAAGCACTTATTAGTATGTTCCAGCAGTTCCTCCACTAGGTGTCACATGTTGTCAGCTTGAGGTAGTAAAAATATACGAAATTGTAGGCAATTGACAAAACCTTTGAATCCATAGATATTTAATATATATGTATTTCCCAAAAACTACTTTCAAGAATAACAGGCCTCTGAAAAATTCTGGATTTTTAGTGCTAACTAAGTTCTAATATGTAGTATTTTTTATTTTACACATTATTTATTAGTATTTTTTATTAGTATTTATTCGTACATTATTGAGCTACCAATAAAACTGGCCGATGTACAAATTTTCTATTAAAGTAAAATAAGTTTCACTTTAAATATATAAGAAGAATTTATTATAAGAATTCAGAATAAAAAGACTTAAAAATCAACAAATATGTAAAATAATCACCGAAAAAATATAATTAAATAAAAAATCTTTGCTATAAATTAAAAATCTAGGATATCGAGAAGTCACACTGAGAATATTCTTAGATATCTTAAATAGAATGAAATATACTATTAAGTTTATGCTAATATTGCTTAGACTTAAAACACTGCAAATGTTAAATATATTGAATAAATACATTACTTGTAATGTTTCAGTTATACTCTAAATATCATTTTTGAAAATGACATCACACTCCGTATTAAAAATCTATACGTTATTTTAGAATTTTGTTGTCTGTTTTTTTTTAATTACAGATAATAATACGTTAGAACAATTTGATATAAATACATAAATATACTCTCTATTATATTATATTGTCAATACTAATCTAATAAAGTTATCATTTGTCGTCAATCGTGCTTCTAATACTAAATTATTATAAATTTACATTATTCTCAATATTGTACACTAACATCACACCAACAATGTTTTTTTTTAGAATAGGGAGCAAGTGTGTCACACACAGTTGATCACCCACAGCTCCATGGGAATCGCAGGTGAGTTGCCAGCCTTATTAGGGGGACTGGCTCTCAAGTGCAACTGCGGGAATACACCTATTGCTATTTAGCGGTAGATTTTCAACTCAAGGGTGATACCTAGGCAGGCGAGCGTTATAAAAAGCCCTACCACCATGTTATGATTTCTTACGATGTTTTCCTTCGTCGACAGCTCAAGCTCATTATAGGTGGTTCTATTCTAACTCACGTCCCATGACGTGGCGTTCCTACACACTACCACTGAGCTATCATCGCTTAAACTATTATATAAAGTATGCCTGAAGTGGAGTTATTACATACTTTACACACTTGAAATAGTTTCTGCCTAAAAGAAAAGATTTTTAAAAATAAAATAGTTACTTAAATGGATTTGATTTAATTCGTTATTAGTCAGTAGTAAAGCACACCTATAGGTGTTTAAGCTTAGTAAATTTTCTAACGAATTTTATGTTTTTTATATCTTATTGTTAGAGAAAAGTATTATGAAAAATTATTTATATAGTTTAAGTGCAACTATCCATTCCATAAGGTTTTCACTAGTTCGATATAGTACTCGATTTATTTTGCCAGATCATATCCATTCCGTATAACATACTAAGTCAACAGCTTAGTCAACACGATTTCGAACATAATGCCTTAGGTGTCAGAACGTAAGCATAATTTATTTTAAATGTTAAATTTACGTTGTAAAAGAAGTTTTCTTAAAAAAACCGTACACATAATAAATATTAATAATCGATATAAACTGCCATAATAATATTATTATCACTTTTAATTATCAAATAATCTTAATGGGTCATTAGTACGCGGACAAGTGGACTAAAGTTGTTCTAGTCTCTTTAAATACTTCCACTATTTTGAGGTAGGAGGTAAACTAACTTGTCAGTTTACACGGCCAGGCGTGTGCTGGAAATTTTAATAAGAACTTATTAGATACGAATCGATGGCAAGAGTCTATCGCCTTCCTCAAATAGATATCATCCTGTGCCTGCCTACAAAAAAAAAACAAAAAAAAAACATGTGGAAGCAAGAAAGAAACATTTACTTCTAACAAGATGGTTTTAACACAGCGAACATGCTGGCTTGTGCCTACATAAGGCGTAAATACTTGTGACATTGTTTCGAAGCCGGTGTCAACTAAGCGTGCAGAATTCAATTGTTGACATTTCCAAGGGCGACTTCTGGACTGTCTTATTTATAATCTCTCATTCACACACAAAACATAATGGATTGTCTTTCGAATTATATTTTATCGTATTTTTATGCTTTAACTACATGTTTTGTTTTAAAAAAGGCTGTCAAATTGACATTAATGGTAATTAGAAATGAATTTTGGTAAAATTAGACCAGCGAGACTTTTGTTCAGTTTCATTAATTACACTTAAAATTAAATTTAGAGACTACTGTTGTGGCATTTTTTTGTGATACGTTTTTATACTTAGCTTCAATAAATTGCAATATAAGAGAATTTAGTACTATATATACATAAATTAATTTATAAATTAACTTTTACTTATAAGCGTATTTATTACTACAACTAAATCTTAATGAATTACATTTACACTGAAGTACCTAAAATACTATGAAATTACATTAAAACGAGGGATGAAAGAGATACATGTCAAAAAGTACAGCTCTTATTTAAACTTCGAATAAAAAAAATAGGCCATTCCTATAAAGCTTTGAATGTAGTAAATAAAAATATATTTAGATATATCGACGTTTTTAGAATAATTACTTACAACTAAAGTGGTGTAAAGTGCTCATAAATCAAGATAATGGAATCTAATTACACGATATATTATGAAAAAAACAAACAAGGGTTTAAGAAAACGACTACAAACAAAGTAATTCCATCCATACACATGTTTTCCTTTCGTTTACGTGCGAAACCTCTAAAAATTATCATTAAGGATTATTAAATAGGCACGTAACGAATTTGGCACACAAAGAAAATTATTTATGGACAGGAAAATGACACACCATCAAGTACGATAGGTTCCATCGTCACGTGACCTATTACGTTCAATGTGTCACCGCCACTTTGAAGAGTGACATATATCAAGTACCTTATGGATATGTTTTGAAAAATAACCTAATAAGCATACAAAGTAATTACTAACGAATTTAATAACAAACACTTGCATCCACCCACACACGACAGGTAACTCTAATAATATAATATATTTATCTTAATTTTCTGCTACAAAAATAATTTCGATAATATGTATATTATGGGGTGAAAAATTGTCTATGTTATAGATAAAAATTACCGAATGATGTAATGGTAAATTGAATGTCATAAGAGATATACTTTTGTTCGTTCAACCCTCGTAACTACTGTATTCTTTGGTCTGCTGAGGTGTTCTTGCTAATTATGCTTATCTATATGTAAATATTTTTAATAATGACTTCGATATAATTTCCAATTGAATAATTAATCGCGAATATACATAATTATATTATTACATATTTACATCATATATTACTTATATTATTATATGTTGAAACTTTAAACATCTTTCGCATCCACTCCACATAAGATCAAGAGATATAAGAAATAAAAGGGTGATTTACAAATTATATTCAATATTTAAACAAAAAATACTGCTATAATAAACGCTTTTATTAATTAATAATTAATTAATTTTAAATTAATATATGTAATAAATATATGTATGTATAATTATTTTTTTATTTAAATAATAGTGTGAAATAGATTGCTAAAGACTGATTTGATACGGATGTGTCCATCATTTTCAATTTATTTAGACATAAATATTTATAGTGGTAATAATATCTTGGTAAACTTTAAAAATCATATCAAACGTGCTCTGTTATTTATAACAGAACAGCGTATCGCTTTCCAACAATTTAGTAGTTTATTTATAGTGAATTTAAAATTATAGGGAAATATTAATTTTATTTACAAACAATTAAACGAAGTTTAATAATTATTAATAGGCAGTTTCTTTTTTCATTACTAAACAATTCGCATTCTTAAATTTTAAAAGTTTCTCCCGTAACTTACTTTGTGTAACAACAAAACATTATTGTTTTACCCATATTCAAATTGTATTATATAATTTAAAACAAGCATAGAATCAATTTATACAATGATTTCATCAAATACATTAGTGAATACCTACACAATAAATATAAATATCGAAATCGTCCATTGGATGAAGGAATATAACATCTAATATTAATAATTAATAATATAGTGGTTTTACTCGCGGCTTCGCTCGTGTCAACTATTTTTGTAATAGCAAGAAGTGGCCAATGGTATACGGCCCCACTTTTTGTCAGTAATATGTCAAAGTGACGATAATGCACCTGGTGCTAAATACAGTACAATCCAAAAAGAATGGCGACCAACGAAAGAGTACAAATTCATCAGGAGTGGTCGCTGGCAGGCCGGTATCCAAGCCTTTCGGCAGCTAGTTGACCTCAAAACGTGACAATCAAAAAGAGAACTACATTATTGAATTTATTACCATGTGTATAGCGGCTGCGATACGGTCGTCTACAATCGCCTGAAATTGATTTTAAAACCATTATAATCTTTAATAATCCTTTGAATCTAATAGTCCTTGGATGATACGAGTTGGAACGCATCATGTTCTGATGTACATATACATGGTAATACTGATGTACCAACTTCCAACAGTGACGTATGTTGCTATAGAGAGTAAACGTCCATATTTCTAGCAAATGCTTGATGTATGTTAAGGTATTCTTTCAGTAAAACTGAAGGATGCGTGTATTTTCTATTTGTATATTTGTAATATGTATTTATCTATGGTGGAAGTAGTCATTGTGGTTTAAAAATAAAAATTACTTTTATGATATTGCGTTTTTTGACCGTATTACGCATTATATTTTATTTAGTAGTTTAGGTAGAGCATTTTAAGAAAGTTAGCTGGTGGTATTTATTTTATATATTATACTCCTAACTTTTTAATTAAATAAAATATAATCCTGTAATAACTCGGTGTACTAGCACAAGTGTTAAAGCTTTCGTTGGGCGTTGCTTTTTGTTTGATTCGATTACACATACGCTGTTAGCCTTAAGGGCTGTCACAGCTTCAACGAGCTTTGGGGTGAGTTCTAAAGCACTCAGCCCGAGGCAACGAGCACAAGGGAACCATAAAGTAGCTGATCCTTGGCTTGGGCTGTTTCTGGGAAAAGATTCTTGGAGGCTGGCAATGTTGGAGTTTAAGAGTCATCGTGGTAGCTTGTAAGTGAGTGTTGCCATACGTCCTTTTCGTGGCACGCCCGAGCATTGAGATTACGGATTACGAGAGAAGTCCAGAAATAAAATTTTACACCACGATAAAAAAAGGTAAATACACATGATTTATAAAAGAAATAGTTCAGTGGTCTTTGTCTTATAAACGCAATGACGTCCGCAGGGTTGCCTGTTAATTCAGGTTTCCTTTCACTAATGTACATCTTATAATTATTAAGAATATTGCCAATTTGCAAATTAAAACTATGTGTGAAATGTATGTTCAGTCACGAATATATGAATATTCCTTGTGCCATGCGAACTGATAGATGTTTTATTCCCTACTTTACGAGCACTTGTGGATATATCAAAGATTTTACTATCATAGTCACGTCTTTTATTACCAACAATAGCTATGGTCTTCGCTACGGTGTTGAACTTTTCCATAATCACATCAATGTAACGTATCTTTAGAAGTACAAATATATATGTGTATATATAAGTATAAAAGTGCAGCATTCACACCATACGTTTTTTTTAAGTAAACATAATTAAATACTAACTAGATTAAAAAAATGTTACTCTGATGGTAGGTCCGAAAAGTAAAGTGACATATAGTTTCTTATTTTATAATTAATTAATACAATTCTAAAGATGGAATATAGAAATGAACTTATTGTTAAAAAAAAGTGTCCATAATATAATCATTAATTGCAACATTATAATTTGCCCGCAAAACCTAACTACTTGTCTTTCCGTAACTTAATCCCAACTTAAACGATAAACTTATAAATAATATCGAAGATCTAAATCCAGCTCGTAATTATACATAAATAAACACCAAATAAAATATTTAGCAATCCCTTCGAATATTAAAAATTATTTTTATAAAAATGTAGGTAATTATAATAATTAATCAAACAACTTTCTAACGCTATTTATTTATTTCTGTTGAACGTGACTGAAATTATCCATAAAGTATACGAAAAATAGTAACTTTAAACTGTCAGCATTTTTATACAAAATCGTTATTTATTTTACTTGAAAATTAATGAAAAAAAATGCATGTATATATTATATTTTAGTGCAAATGTTCGTTTGGAATGATGTAAAGTAGACACTTCGTCCTTAATTCAGTAATCAGTTAGCGATATTTGCGAATAACTTTACAATACTTATAATAAATAGATTACATACTTATTTCTAATATAAGTGCATAGTTTATAACTAACTATACTCTAGCTTCATATTTTTGGAAAATACGCCATATTTTAACACTGCCATTATAATTATAATTTACGGACTTAAACTAGTAAGTACTTTTTAATGATTTAATATTACGATTACGGACTACACCAAGCAATGTACCCTATAGTAAGTTTAAGATTTACAGTCATGTCAACTTTCGAATGTACAGAGTATTATATCTAGGTATTAATAATACTGGAAAAGTTAACACTCAGATTATATTTTTAGGTAAATAAATCAGTATACATAACATTGATATTTTTTATTGTTTATTGGTTTAGCGTTATGACCACAGTCTCACCTGATGTAATGACATGATATGGTCCAAGATGGTAGACAACACTAAGCCTAGTGGAGGGACTGACTCTCAAATGCAACTACCGGAACACACGTATAAGTATGGGGGGTAGCTAGCCAGTCAGGTATTAGAAAAAGCCCTACCACCATGCTGTGGTTTCACCATCATCTTTTACTTTACTGAAGGCTGAAACGCATTGCATTCGTTTCGTAATTCCATAAAAAAAATAAACCAGTAGAAAAGCTGCGACCTTTGTGACAAATTGAAAAGGTTACAAATAGTTTTCACAAAATTATTTGTATTTTTTTACATGACTCGAAATATAATTAAATCGAAAGTACGTTTTCCTTCAATTCTGAATGGTCACAAATTTGTGTAATAAAATAGTAGTAAAATTAGTATCTACTATCCAGAGCTACATTTTTACTGGAGCCGTCGAACATGAACATCAAATGTGTTTGTCTGTTTCGTTGGTTAAACGCTAATTAGAATGACGTGGCTACAAAAATATTATTGGTAATATGAGCTGTTTTATTAAGCCTAATATTTTATAAAATAAATATCAATTATTAATTGCAATGAATGCAAAATTAACACGAAATATTCATTCTCTTCTCTATATTTTAATCTTCTATACATTTTTCAATAGTTTATAGGTTCAGCGTTATGGCCACAATCTCATCTGATGTTAAGGGACAATGTGGCACGTGTTGGTGGACATGCTAAGCTTAATGGAGGGACTGGCTCTCAAGTGCAACTGTCGGCACAGAACTTTAGGTATTTGGCATCAGAAAAAGCCCTATGACCATGCTATGGTTTCATTATGATGTTTACCTTCACCGAAAGCTCAAGCTCATTCCAGGTGGATTAGAACTTGCGTCCATTAGCGCGGCGTCAGTACACACTACCAACTGAGCTATCATCGCTCTGTTAATCATTTTGTTTACCTTTCCAGTATTAACAAAATGTATTCTATTCTTAAAATATGACTAAAACTTTATACTACATTTTCAAACATTATACCGATTTGAGAAAGGTTGCCTTTCAATGAATGAAATTAATGACATTAATTAAAATGATATACCTTATTGAAATTTTAACTCAAAAATGCCAATATTCGTAATGTGAATAAAGTAAATTATTTTCAAATCGTAACATAAGATAGGCAAATAATAAAATAATATTTTATAAAATATTACCGTTATATATTTATATATATAAAACATCAAAAGAAAATCTACAGAATTACTTTATTACCTGCGTATTAAATTACTTTTGTACCAATGCCTTTATTAATTGTTATTTAAAGCACCAAAGTTTGATTGAACTCTCCTAAAATCATCTGCATTTCTATTAGAAAATAAGGTTTTACCAAATGAGTAGGTATATTTTGTTTTGAAAAATCTAAATTGTATTTCATTATCTTGGCATTTCAAATACTTTATATCCCAAAACCCACAACCGACCCTTATATAAAGTGCTTGAAATGCTGTGACAATAAAATACCATTATATTTTTGTATAATATTCCTGCATGTTTTACTAAATAATATAATTGCGTCCGTTGTATGATTATTTGTTTTTTTCTTGGCTATTCTACAATAAAGACGATATAAATGGAAAAAACAACTTACCTAAATAGGCGTATGTTACTTTAATAAAATGCATTTTCAATAAACTAAACATATTATTAAAAATAAGAATACATGTATGAAACAGTTGGTTACCGAAGTACGATAAATTCATTTTGACACCAATAATCTTGTAAACTGATATAGGAAAATTAGAGCGGGGCTTTCCTCTTTGCAAATATATTCTTCTAGTGAATTGAGAATAACGAACAAACTTTTTAAACATGGAATTCAATAAAAATATATTTACTAAAGTCAAAAAAATCGCGAAATAAGCCTTGGTTATGAATGATTAAAAAAATCTCGCACTTCTGATAATATGAACGGATGATTTCGAAGTGTTCAATCAACACTAGAAAATAATTATTTAGTTTATTTTAACGCTATCAATTTATTGTATTTTACAAAGAGGTAAGTCGGTTTTATATAGTTTAAAAATACCTAATACTGATATCATTTTGAGGTTATACAAGATAAGAGTCTTAATAAGGAAGCCGTTAAGTTAAGGTTAAGTGGGATAAAGGTTCCTTTTCAAACATAATCTTTATAGTGAAGATAATCAAATTAAATTAATGTAGTAAATCATAAATTATAAATAATTTTGAAAGGGAGAAATACTATAAGAAATGAATATAAATAAATTTATTAAAACGGGATAGAAATTTTATTTTTGTAAAGAAAATGTAGATTTTTATTGGAAATAGTAAAATTAAGAAAATTAAATAGATTGGCTGATAACAGAGTTGAATACTCAATTACCGTAACCTTATTATAATTCAATCAAAATAAATGAGACTCTGATAATACAATAGTAGATGGCTATACATGTTAACCCAACTAATTAGAACCTTTTACTATGCAGCATTTTAATTTTTTATTTAATAAAAAAATTACATTATTAACAATAGAAGAATAAAATACTTAAAAACCGAATGTCGGGTAAAATTTATTAGCTGTTGATGTCAACAAACATATATAAAATATTTGAAATAATGTGTTCTTGTATCTTTAAAGTGAATATCTTTTGAATGTATACACGTCATAAGTGAAATAAAACCTGTATTGAGTATCAAAGAAAACCAAAAATTCTATTATTATTAATATAAAATATAGAGGTTAATACTAGTCACATTTAAAAGTAACTGTATTTTAACTGATTTTAAAATTCGGTATATTTTAACCATTCACAATATGATCGTCGATTTGTATGAGTTGGATTACTGGTAAGGTGATTTTGTAAGTATTGGTTTAAATTAATTATGTAAGTTAAAAATGTCTGATCTTAAGTTCCTCACTATATGATATCAGTACTAATTCACCGCCATAAAAATATCACTTATCCTTCATATCCACGCGCATTCTTTACTGTATCCAATACTCAAAAGTAGTTTCAAGCCGGATTCGATTAATGCGTATTTCTTACATTTTTTTGTGTTTATTTTTAATCAGTTTACGTATAAAAATATATTTGAAAAAATATGCTTTTATTTACAGACCTTCCCCTGGAACTATTTGATAGAGTATCACATGGAATTAGTATGATTATAATTATTACTGTTAATGAGGTAATATTTGAGGTGATTCTTTCTATTTATTAGTTTTTTTATAAATAAGTTTTTTTTTTCAAACTATTCCAGGGGAAAGTTATATTATTCTCTGTACCTTAAAACTAATCGACTAACATATTTACAGGCTACTGTTTTGACTAGAGTGATTCATCGCAGACTTGGCATCGAGTACCAATTTCCTTATTATCTATCTAACCTATAACATCATAAATTGTTAATTGTCCGCTTTTTAAAACGTACATCTTACTAATAGTTTATCCTAAAAACAGCCGTATAACCTTTAATAACATGATTCTTAAGCTTTTGAGGTAATCAGGAACAATTTTTTCACTACAGTACCATAAGATATGAAATTATGAATCGCCTTGCTATTTGCTATATTAAAAAATTACCAGCTTTTTCAAAATTATGAATATAACGCCAACGTCATGCTACTTATCGATTATTTTTTTAGGTATTATTAATTTGGTATGCCCAGCTTTTTTGTAATTATGAATATTATGCCAAAGTAATGCTACTTATCGTTTTTTTTTTGGTACTATTAATTAGGTACGACTAAGTTTTTTTTTAAATTATGAATATAATGCCAAAGTAATGCTAATTATCAATTATTTTTTTAGGTATTATTAATTTGGTATGACTAGCTTTTTTTTTTTAATTATGAATATAACGCCAAAGTAATGCTACTTATCGATTTTTTTTAGATACTATTAATTTGGTATGCATAGCTTTTTTTTTAATTATGAATATAACGCCAAAGTAATGCTACTTATCGATTTTTTTTGGTACTATTAAATAGGTACGACTGGTTTTTTTTTAAATTATAAATGTAACGCCAAAGTATTGGTAATTATCGATTTTTTTAGATATTATTAATTTGGTATAATTATTTTTTTTTCGTACACAAAGAATAATATATAAATATTTGATGATCATTGATGATTACATTTCATATACGATTAAAACGACTATGTTCAATTAAATATACAGAGAGTTTAAAATGTATTTAGAACTTTCTACCAGTAGATACATTATAAACCACCCTTGTAAGTTTTCTGAGTAATACCTTTTATACATATAATAAGAATATAAAAATTTCACGTGTCTGTACTTTTTAGATTTATGTGAAAACATATTGCAAGTGACTAAAAATAAATAACAAAATACATTTACATCTTTTAAAAAATTGTCTGTCGGTTTGTTTGTTTGTGCACGTATCACTGCTAAAGTACAACGTTTAGAATAAAACGTCATCAAGAAAAGTGTTTCGTCGAGTAACATTTAGTCTTTGTTTCATAAATATAGGTTAATTCTATCATCAAAAGTTATTGTAATTTGAATGTCGGCGCGAGATTAAATAATTGTAGTTCCATGCAAACAGCTAGTCAATAATATAATAATGTAATAATAGTAATAATATTACTATTTCTTGGGATATGTATGTCGACTAAGGTAACATTAAAGCAAGTGTTCCATTTTTAATTTTTTCAATATGATTTTTGTAGTGCTAATTGATTCCATAATTTTATAATGTACCTAAAGGTAGATTATGTTTGATAAATAGCTGACTTGATTGAATAAATTACACATAATGTAAATATGAAGCTATGTATGTCTCAACTTAGTAGGAAATAGAGATGAAACGGATACGTGGTAATAACATACTATCATAGTAACTTTACTATGTACGTAAACAATGTCAGCTTTTGGATGGTGCTATCTGATAGTTTGTTCATGGTAATATAGCCAAATGAACACACTGATTGTCTTGGTAGATTTGGCTAACGGACGTACCTACTGGGAGACAACTGTATTTTATGGTATTATTCGTGGACATCTTTATTCACTGATAGAATTTCATGTAAATGTATGGTCCAAATTGAACCAAAATGTGCAAAACATTAGTTAGCATTCTAGCTTCATACAGTACAAATGTATTTGATGGGGCTGTCGATTTGATCTAATAAATGCTACTTAAGGACAGTCAACTGATCTGCATTTTGTAGAGCCTTATAAATTTAATATAAATTCAAATCAATTTAAAACTTCTATTTTTACATTTACAATAGTATTATTGAAAGGAACTACAGAAGTTACAAATCGAATTAACCAAAAATACGTATTTTGAATTTAATATTTGAACGTAGATATTTAACGATTATTGATTTGTCTAGCTTTTTAGACTTCTGTAAGAGTTTTCTCCGTATTTTTTGCGTAAGATGGAATGCAAGTAATACAATATATTTAAGTAATCGCGAATGTCTGCTAAAATGCCTACTATACTACTGTAACTAAGTAATGTTTGAATATTGTGACTAAAATGTCCAGACTTTTATTGAAATATCAGGTTTTTTGTTAGGACTTTTCAAATTTCTAAACAGTAATCGTAGCTCCGATAGAATAAGTAGTCAGGGGGGGGGTCGTTTGTTTCGACATTCAATATATCAGTTTGATTATTTTATGAACACGTACACCGCTGTAACAAGCTGAGGAACGAATGTTTGAGTCTTTGTTTACATTATTTTCACAAATTGTTTTCAACAGATACATTTATTAGTAAATATTTTTTATGTATGAATTCCATTTCCCTTATATCTCTTCTATATGTCTTATGACTATTTGATGTATTTCATATGTAATGGAAATCTTAGCATAAATATACATCATGTAAGTCAGAATTAATCTCTTCTGTAATTATCTATGGCTTGTCATTTTATATTATGGCAAGGCTTTCACTGGAAGTGGTGAAATTGGTTGTTTTTATAATAGATACATATTCTTTTAAGAATTATTTGTACTATCGAATAATACATACATTTCTAAGTGAAGATTACCATTGATTGAAGCATATATAGACATTTATTTAGGTTAGTTATATTAAACAAAAACTATATTCAGTTTTGGGACAAACTCTGCTCGTGCAACTTCCGTTTTGGACATTTGAAACAACTTTTCGGATATTCGACCATTATCCGTTCATCTCTAATGTATATGACTGATGAGTATAAAAAAATGAATACGAAGTTTTTATGCAGCAAAATTAAATTAAAGAAATTAAAAACAAAGTTTTATATATAATATTTGACGAGTAAAATGAACACCTATTTTTTTTTCTTTTTCTTCATTTTTACTTTTTTTTTAATATTTATTATTTTAAATTTACCATTACTACTAAGTTTTTGGAATATGTACAAATTTAAAGCCTTAGCAATAAATTAGTTTTATAGAGAAATTACATGAGTTAATTACATGAGATTATTAGTGTTCGCGATGAAAGCTATTTACATGTTTATTAATAATCTAAATCTAATCAATATGGAACATTATCACGCTGGCAGCGGTTATCTTATACTAAACTATTTGGTAATATATGTCTGTGGCTTGAACAGTTTACATAATGTTATTACTATAATTATTAAAGTTAACTTAAATTACAATTTAATGCGATTTTTGTTGTCTCGAAACTAATTTATATTTGTTATTTAAATACTAAGGAAGACGTTTATTCGTCATGGGATACACAATATTCAATAGCCTTTATGTCGTTTTTAAAATTAATAGGTCCAATATTCAATACGTTGCTCATATCTTCCCATTACGTAGATGTGAACAAAATCTTTAACAGCAGCTCCAAAGCATATATTTTAAGTTGTAAACTTGGTACATTTTTATGTTTCAAAGACTTTAATCGTAACTGATCAATGTAATTGGTAAAACATATAAGATTCTCCAAAAAATGCAGTGACGGATTAGGGCTGGGTTATTTTGAAAGCTCTCGCAATATTGGAAACTTTTTTAATAGCAAGAAGTATATATTACTCTGCACTTCCGCTTTGCATTGATAGGCCGTTCATGTCGTTGGTCGACGGTTGACCCGACGTTGACGGATGGTTGAAGCAAATGTCGGTCTCTAGGTTGGTAGTTGGTAGTTGACGTCAGGTCAACTGTCGACCAACGACATCAACAACCAATCAATGCAAAGCGGAAGTGCAGAGTAATATAACATACATTTTAACATTTAATGACCGATTTTAATGACAGATTTCCGCAATAATAAAACGGACATGTTTAGATTAACTCCTTTTAACATGTTGACGAGAAATGAAAATCCAAAATCGATTGGTTAAGCAATACAAACAAATTAGTAAGTAAAATGAAATTATTTACTAGTTTACCTATTCATTTCTGACCGTACTTACATTATGTGGAGATGGTAAAACATAAAAATGTTGTTAGTAAGGTAATAGGCGCATTCCAGATTATCTGCTTAGTTTAAAATTTTGTTCAAAATCTTTAAGTTATCCATCATAAAAGCAACCCTTTAATAGTGCATTAAATATAGCTTTCCTAAATCTACACAAACTATAACTAGATAATAAATTATAGATTTAATATATATCATGCGTAGGCTAGTTGGCTTATGTCGCTCTATATAAAAACCAACTGTGTTTCGATTCTTGTAATAAAATATTTTGATAAATTTCTTATAACCAAAAATTTCAATATTTAATATTCGATTACCTATAAAGCTGTTTGAAAGTTACATTGTAATGAATACTATTGAGCATTAGCAACATGAAAATTATGAATCTATCTTTATTTTATTAGAGTCCAAAGCTATTAACATAAAAATACTGTTTTATTTATTTAAATATTTGAAGATTAATTGGCTTCCTAATTACGTATTCGACAAGAGCAAATCAAGAGCAGAAATGTCTAAGTATTGGTTTCAAAGTGACATATTTAGACTACGTATCACCGATGTTATACTAAAAGTAATCCGGATATGTCATTTTGCAGCGAATCATTAGCTAATTCTGCTATTACTCTTACCAACTAAATAATTAGGTAGCGGTAAGGATGGCTTGTTTATTTGTTGTTTGATTGTATGTATTTATTTCATGTTTTACAAAATAGAACTACTATAAATAATTCCAGTGGTGAGTATTGAAATTCCTTCAACATCGCTGTTCTTTGTAAATTCTGTAACATTTGTTGTATACGTTAGTCTATTGCTTGAATCATACCGAATTGTATTTACAAGTTACTCCGAAAACTAAACGAAGGTAGCATTCGCTGATTCTGATGTGAAATGTACATAGGCAAGAGTTGTGTTTATTTGCCTAATGATGACCTACCATCGTAATGTTTAACTGCCATGTTCTGTTAGCCTTCTAACTGCATTTTGATGCTGATCTCGTTATAGTGAACTAATCTTTATATTATTTATGTAGTAACGCTTTTGAATTTTAAGTGAAGGTGGTAACTTGTAGATAGATAGACCTACGCTTGATATATATATATATATATATATATGATACTTATACTGTGCATATTAAAATATAAAGATACATAATTTTATTTATGTTGTTACCCTTTACGTATGACCATATTTTAGTACTAAACTATAGCCATAACTAGAGGGTAATGAATTGTAATTCAGTAGAAACTTAAATATAAAAATAGGCTTCTGAATTCATTAATACTAACAAATACAAATGAAATTATGTACCGTTATGTTTTAATATGCACAGCATAAGAGTACTTAAATATACTTGTATAGTATTAATTTATTCCCCATATAGTTTTTCACTTAAGTTAATAGGTACTTTACGGTGTACGTTATTTATTATCTTAAATTCGAAGCATCGGCACCCATCTAATTTGGGACTAAAATATATATACTATATCCAATGTGATCAGATTCAACTTAAAATATAACCGTAAATTAATTTTGAATAATATACACATTATTTTAATTCATTTTAAAATTATGCAAAATTTGTACATCTGCAATTGCGATGTTTTAATTCAGTTCAAGATAAATAAAGAATTACATATATATCGAGCCTTTTCAAGAAAAAACGCTGTAAGCGATAAATGCACTTTTTACTGGAGGAGTTTTTTATTCTTATTTAAAAAGCATTAATGAAATATTTAGAAAAAAAAATAAGATTTGTTTTTCATAATTAATATATTAAAATAGTGGCTATTAACATACTGCTTTTAATTTACAAATATATTTTTAAGGAGGCTCGATATATTATTCAAAGAAAAGGCACAACACCATTAGTATAAACGAAAATGTTTGAAGATTAGTCTAATCTCTCGTTTATTAGCAATGAAATGTGTTTCATGTATTTTCTTGTACTTCACATCAAATAAATATTATATATATATTTTTAAATATTGAATTAAAAGTCATTAAAGACATTACTAGTCTGGAACCGGCTTTACACTATTTCGTAAAATTATTACAATGATGTTAATGAAAAACAAAATTCAAATGGCCTGTAGTATGATAGTGATTTCCATGAACTATTTGTACATAATTCTATTAGAAAATTCTAAGAGTTATTGCTGCCACAAATATATGTGCGCAAATGACGTAATTCAATAAGATATAATTAATATAAATATTTATTTCATTATAATAGGATCAAATCAATTTTAAATGTATTACAATGTAGTACATACATATTTCTGTGTTATGGAATTTGCAATTTTTTTTGGTTCATAGGTTTAGCGTTATGGTCACAATCCCATATGATGTTAAGTGACGATGTGACTCAAGATGGTGGACACAACGATGGACACGCTAAACCTAGTGGAGGGATTGGCTCTCAAGTGCAGCTGCCGGAATACACCTATAGGTATTTGACGGCGGATTGGCAACTTGAGTGTGGTAATCAGCCAGGCGGGTTTTAGAAAAAGCCCCACCATGATATGGTTTCGGGGACTCAAACTCACGGCCATAAACACTACCAACTCGACTGTCATCGCTTAGTGCTTATGGCGAGTAGTTACATGAATTTGAAATTTATTTACATGTCTTGTGTTTGTATCTTATAAAACTGTTTTAGGATGTTTATGACAATTGTATTGCAATTATTAAAAATAATATTCTTATATTGAAATGTTTAGACAAATCTGGTCACAATGGATTCACGCGTAAATTTTGTAATAATCTAACATATAGATAAGCTGATAAGTACACATAGTATGTTATTATATGCTATATACACGTATATCTTCTTAATAACTTACTTTTTTTTTTACCTTTTTTGTTTTTTTTTTCTAACCTAAAAGCATTAGTTAACGTTTATCTCAGTGTCTTTTAACCTTAATATTAAATATGTATGATTAGAATTAATCTGCCGAATCCGAATAAGGAACGTATAATTTTACAATTAGTATTATAATTTTATAATTAATTAAAATCTATTCGAGCCCTAATTAGATATGAGACTTATTCATAATTTTAGTAAGCTAAGTATTTTTGTGGATTTTGTCTTTTTTTTTACTACAACTAAAGTATTCTAACAATTTACAAATAATTTCGCGTGTTGCCTAGTTGTTACCTTAATTATAACTAATTTTCGTTTTTGGATTACTTAAATCTATTCGTTTAAATAGGACTTGAAAAAATTTGGTCTGCAATGACAAAATATTTTGAATAAGTTTTAATTAAAAATAATGTTTTCACACAGTTCCTGATGGGTTCATTTTATTTTATTTGATAGGATCTTATGAAATAAGCCGGAATATATTTTGAAATTTTCTTTGATCTTAAGACCTGGTTTTTAATTAATATAATTAGTGTAGTAAGCTTTGACTATAGGTTTCTTTTACTATTTTTTTTG
Source organism: Actias luna (assembly GCA_039707435.1). Classification (NCBI taxonomy): domain Eukaryota; kingdom Metazoa; phylum Arthropoda; class Insecta; order Lepidoptera; family Saturniidae; genus Actias; species Actias luna. The sequence goes on from JAZHAC010000027.1 coordinate 4,328,104, forward strand.
GGTTTGACCTCGATCTCATCTGAATTTAAGAAACTATTACTATCAATTGTGAATTCTCTTTTAGCTTGAAAACTCTCTAATTATAGGTAACGAAGAAGACAGACGTCCTGAATGATTTCCACTCCTTAGTTGTTCTATAAAAAATATGAAATAATCCGCTTCGTGTGTAAAACGTCCACTACATAAGGGTGGAATTCCCCACAACGTGGCTGAACGGGCTGGAGAAATTAGGTCTTGTAATTTCTATGTACACTTTACTAAGTGTAACCTATAAAACAGAGAGAGACGAGCTAACTTATGACGATGTCGAAATAGAACAATTGACTGAGTGACTGTCACAACTGAATCTAGAATTTCAGATATATAATATATGTATAACTGAATATAAAGAGGCTTGCTTGAATAAGGTGAGAGAGTTTTTGTATTTTATAAGTTCTACTTACTCCAATATGGTTACGGCTAGATGATATATGAAGTTGCTATCTAATTAAGATCTTTAATTATTAAACTTTTGATATATATTGTTTTTTAATATTATATTGGTAAATTTTAAGTTTGAGGATCATTTGACTTTATACCTTTATTGTTGTACATATTAAATGTTTTATCTGTTTCTTTATAATTATCATTTTTTGTGTAATATGTTCTTAATTTATTTTATTACTGTTCAGATCTCGTAAACCGTTCCTTCTTGAAAATCAATCTTCGTTGTAGAATCTAACTATCACTATAATTTTGGCACGAAGTAGTGACAATAACGTGCCTGATGTTAGGTACAGTATAGTCCAAAGCGACGATCGCTAACAGTTCGGTAATCCATCGAACGTATTCACTGTCATATCAATTAGCAACAAGGATTCCATAGATTTAAAAACAAAAAGTTTTAAATGTATTTAAAAAGCTATAGTACCTACATGGTTGCAATGTAAGGAAATTAATCGAATTATGTTTTAAAATATGAAAGTTTAACTTGGTTTCCAACGGGCGACACTGTATTATACAACTCGATCAAAATTAACTTAAATGTTGATATTATAGATAAATATCTAATTACCCTGAAATGAACATAGTTTGATGATATGCAGACATTGCAGACCAGACTTCTTTAAAAACACATATAATTAGACTTAACAATAATTAAGAATTAAGTCACAGTTGCGCGTTTCAATAATGAAATAATTAGAAATACCATTGATATTTCAAACAGATTTTAACATAAATAATTATTTTTAATCAACTAATTCATAACATAATGTATTTATAACACAGCGTATCTCCACAGCCAAGCTTTGATTTTAATAATATATTAATTTTGGATAAGTACACGTAAATTAATAAAAGGTATTTCGTTTTTTTATATTGAAATAAAAAAGTAAATAATTAGCAATGCATAAAATTGGCTTGCACTAAAATTTGCATTTAGGGCATAACAATTACATGTTAATTGAGTCACATAGAAACTAAAGCGAGAAAATGATTTTTTGAGACTTTTAAGTTAAATAAGAATAAAATTATAAATGTTAAAATAAACGTAGTTTAAAAAAATAAATATTCTTAGAAGTGGATTTACTGAAACAAAAATACAAAAGGAATGTATTTTCTCAAAACACTACTATTTTTTGATAACTCTGTTTAACTCAAAAGTGTCAGAAATAGATGTTTATTCCAACGTATGTATTGTAGTATTCATTTAACCAAAATATGTTAAAAACGGAGATAGCCGCCTTATATTCTATATGACTCGATTATAAGTTGAAAAAATATGAATAAGGAGTGTTTTATGGAAATACGAGTTCGCGTTTGTTGTAGTATTTAAATTTATTTGCTAACATGATATTTACCTATATACAGCCCTGCCAGTTTGTACAGAATTACTTAGACAAGTCAGTAATAATAGTAAGTAATATTATTTTGTACTACGTACAGTTAAATCTAGTAAATCGCTTTTTTATTTTAAGTTGGAATGCATGAGCTGTTTATTGATAAACCGGGTGGGAAAGATTTTTTTTTTGGTGTTGGTAGGTGTGTTTCGACTTCCGAAATGTATGCCATGTGGTTTAGCACCTCGTTTCCACCTCGGATATGGATTGCAATCTGCCTTAACTTATAATTTTCGCCACGTATGTAATAAACAAGTAATGCGCTGCTTGATTAAGGCCACTTCTTCATTTTCTTCCATAATCTTAGTACTATTTTCTCCATTAAAACTTTCTATGTAGTAGATATTATACAGTTGAAACAAAACCCGCAAAACATCGATTAACTTTATCACTAATTATTTTAAATTTAACGCGTGCATGTACTAATTATTTCTACTGAATGTTACTTAATTGCTCTGCTTACATCACTAAACCTGTTTATCGCTAAAATTATATATAGTTTTTTTTTGTAGATTTTTTTTTACTGTCGTGATGCTAAGTATTTCCCCTTTACCTAAATATTAGAATTTTACTTCTTATGCCTGAACTTACATAGTTACAATTAGTAGTTTTCTTTTTGTTTTCAAATCCTATGTTTTATGAATATATCGAATAATGATAAAGACTAAATATCAGAATTTTACATCTTATACCTAAATTTACAACTACATAGTTTTTTTTTACTTTTATACGTGATCACTTTATTATATCGAATAATTATAAAGATAAAGTAAGGAGGAAGTTAATAAATAATTAAAGAAATCTTAACTTTCACGCCAAAATAATATCGATTATAAAACTTAAGTTTACAATCTACACTGGTGTAGATAGACTCTTATGAAAGCTGTTTAAATAGGAAATTATATGTGATATTTGGGCATTATTCGTCGAGAATTATCAGTCAGGTTTCCCTGTGTTAACTACAAATAAGTCAGCTGTTAGTTTTGAAAATATTCATGATCACTATAGTAATTTTTATTGTACATTTTTGCAATATTTTATAATGAAATATCGATATATTTTTTTTTTCCAGTAGACATATTCTGTTAGCCAGAGGGGCTAGGGCAGCTTCACCGAGATTTTGGGGCAAGTGGCGAAGGTACTTATCGGCTTGGGTTATAACCGCGGACGCGAGTAGATAACGCGAGCCTGAGTAATCCAAACTGGATACTATGCTAAGTGGTTACTCAGTTACAACACGGGTTAAATACGTGAAGAATAAACCAACTATTGTATAGGTTTGTACAATTATAAAAATATATACAGACTTGTAGATCAGTTTGTTAAAGGTTGAAAAATTCAAATACTTAAAAATGCCGTTTATTTAGTACTTCGATGGTGCATATGTCGCTAGTCTTAACGGCTTTTTTGGGGCGAGTGCGGAAGGCACTTAGGTTGGGGGCAACGAGCGTACGGGTGGCAGAAACTGGTTGAACCTCGGCTTGAGTTGTTGACGGGGTAATGCCGTAAGAAAAAATCGGGGTTATTTAGCTGCCCTAAAAAAACTGCTGCTGACGAATCACGTAATTACATTGAATTCGAAGAAGAGATTTAGATTTGAAGTAGTATAGCAAATATATAGAAGGAAGAAGATTATAGAAATTATTTAAGATAGCATTTGTGTTTCATGTTAGTGTTTTCTCATACCGTGATTTAAGATTATTGTCGTTTAGATAATCTTTTTTGTTATTGATTCCAATTTAAGATAAATTTTACAAACAAAAATAGTTTCATGTATACCGGTGCATACAGATTGTGTTAACATGCGTCAGACAAGTAAAAGAAACACTTCTTAGATATATATATATATATATATATATATCCTCATATAGCTCTCAAGACTGTATTACCTCATACATTTTCTATGAAATGGTACTCGAAAAATTCCTGGCCCGACCTAGATTCCGTTATAAACGTGTTGCTTATAAAGAAACTGTAATATGTTGTGGTACATTTTGATTTGTTTATAAAAGTAGTAAACTAAATATATAGTAAAAATGACTACATAGATAAAGAGAAGTTATAATTAATAAAACGGGAAGAAAATAAATTTTATGTTATTTGCATAAGAGACTATCTTGAAATTAAAAAAAAAAACATTACAAGTTTATTAAAACATACAATAATACCTTATATAATATGTTCAATATTTAATTATTATCAATGCACGTGGTCCTATTAGCCACGAATGATAAATAACCCTAATGCACTATTAATTAATTTTTAATCTAAACATAGTATTGTTTAGTAGCGATGATGTATTTATTTACGTTTTATGTCAGTATGGAGAGTTGACCATACATATATGTCAGTCTATATATGTGTACTAGCGCATTGTTTTGCATGTCTGGGCTCTAGGGCTCGACTAAAACTCACTTCGATTGTCTATAACTTAATGTTTCGGATTCTAATAATAACGGTAACGTTAGCAAAGTTGTTAAAGGCCATAAAAGGTATTAAAAATAGGCAAAAAATGTGAAATGCTTGACATTGATTTTGAGTTAATTGTACATTTGAAAGATATTGTTAAATAATGATTCCTATCATTTCTGATTGAAATGAAAATACAATAAAAAAGATTAATTAAAGTTTCAAATAAGTAATGTTTTATGTAATTATTTTTTTTGTTATATATGTCAACAAAACGAATTAATTTTTATTTAATTTAATTACGATTGGCTTGCTAACGCTACCTGCAGTCACACAAGGACACACTGTTTAAGCGCATCACAACTAAATGCCTAACCCACCATCATAAAATACGACATTTTTATTAAAATATATACTATTCCAGAGGCCTGTTCTGGATCGTTGTTAGGTTCAAAGTTATTTTATACATAGACTAGTGACTTACAATACTTGTAACATAAAAACTCCTTAAAAATAATAATAATGGCGTTTGAAAACTGCAATTCTGCTGTTTTGTTAATATTTGTCGAGATATTAGGATACGGGTAAAATCGATGTTTTGAAAAAGTAGCCTAAATTACTCTCTATAATACTAGCTATCTGCCATTAAACGTTCTATTGATATCGGTTCAACCATTTCAGAGATCAGTCGAAACAAACACAAAGAAAAAAATGAAATATATATTTTTTTGTTATAAGCACCGTATATCTATACAAATTCCTATGTATTCCTATGATTTTGCAAAAATACCATTATATTTTATTTATTAGTAAAGATTAAAAAGTTCCGGCGCCTTCTCTGGAAATAAAACTTTGGAAACCGCATTGTATAAAGAATATTTTTATAGTAATTTTTAATTGTATGACATCTGGCATCATTTCAAATAGTAATTACTGTGTGCTGCTATTGTTTTTAATTATAATTAAGTCCTTTCACAGCTTACATAATAGCTAATTATTCATTAATTACCATTTGACATTTAAGATTTCGGTTTCTTTTGAATTTCGATGACAAACTTGTTGAGACTGAGAGTTTGGCGATTTCAAAATTAAAATATCTCGATAGATTATTTTAACACATGTATTTTACTGTAGGTACATTTAGGTTATATTGATTAAACATTTTTTGATAGTTTTTTTTTTGAGTCTACTATTTACTACCATTGTTTATAAATGAGGTTGTAACGTATTCTTACATAATTCGGTTATCGAAAAGTGAACTGAAACTTAAAGCGTTTAAGCCGACACTCCAGTATAAAATAGACACTTATTAATAGATATACTTACGAAAGAAGGATGTCTAATAAACATCAACATTGAAGCCTTTCTTAGCAGCGATCGGTAGGCGTTCGCCCATCAAGTAAGGGTTGTCCACCTAGGAGAAAATATATTCGTCAATTTTAATAATGGAAACATTTTAGGTACATTGTATGGTTTTTGTACGACAAAAAGTTTTTAAAACGATGATAGCTCAGTTGTTAGTATGTACGGACTCCACATCAAGTGACGTGAATTTGAACCCAACTGCATTGAGCTGGAGGTTTTGGTGAAGGAAAACATCTTGTTAAAAACATAGCACGGTGGTAGGGCTTTTTCTAACGCTTGCTTGGCTAGGTAGCACCTTCTATAATGATTTCTTATGTTTATGCGAATATTGCTCATCGAAATAAAACTAATTTAAACGGATTTTATCGCGGTTATTTATTCATTTTGATCCCGACGTTTTAAAAGCATTGCAGCCTTCGTAGTGACGTCGAATTCAAAATTAATAAATGACCGCGATTAAATCCGGTACCACCACCATTTCGATACCACCTTCAAGTTGAAAATCTGCCACCAAACACTTAGAGGTGTGTTTCGTCAATTGCACTTGACAGCCAGTCCCTCTACTAGGCTTACCGTCCCACCATCTTGGACCACATTGTAGCTTAACATCAGATCAAATTGTGACCATAACGAAAATTAGGCTAATTTTAATGACTTTAATTTACAAACAATAAACAGTCAATGTTATTTTAAGGTTTTAACTTTCCGTTCTTTGGTGACTGCAGACATTTTTAATAGAACCGCTGTAAAATAACAGTACTGTATTTCATTGTGAGCCCTTTAACTATCAAGTACTATTCAAATTCAGGCACAATGTATCAATACGAATAATATTTATGAACAACTATCGTGCGCTTATTGTGTGGTACAAATTATATTAATTAGGTAGAAAGATAATTGATTTTTTGAAAAATAATATTTATTTCTACTCACGTCCGGTTTGTATTTCTTGGCGACTAGGTTCTTATGGTGCTCAGGGAATGGTAAGTCCATGTTGGAGGAGGATTCGGGCGGGCAGCTAAACATGTGTTCTCCGTCACACATGCATCGTTGGGACAGTTGGTACTCCCGACTAAAAGCTGCCGTGTTCTCAAACTCGCTGATACAGCCTTGTTCCTCTGTAATAATAAATTCTATATGTATTTTGTACTTTTATTAAAATTGACGGTAACACAAAGACGATAGATAAGTTTTTGTTTTAACTTTATCATTTCCAAAGGTAATTTTGGCAATTCTTGTCATATACGTTTTTATTATAATTTGTCGAGAAAATCACATATAAGTAAAAAACTGTAATTAAAAATTATATATCGGTCTGTATTTATATTCAATGATCAGTGTTCCTTTAAATAATACGCTTATCAAGAAATAATATTAAAAAAAAAAAAACTCCAAGTATTATTTGCAACTTTTACATCTTATTAATTTCGGCATAGAGTTCATGAATAGATAAACAAATATCTGGGTCGTATTAAACGAGCAGTTAACAAGAAATTATTAAAAAATATTTAATAAATATGTGTATACTTATTAATATTGATATTGTCTTGTCGCTATTTAGACGTTTAGGTTTTCTTATTTCAAATTTCATTAAATCATCAAAATCCATCATGAAATTTCAATTTCATGGAAATTGTTTATTGTAAAAAAATATAGAGTGAAATAAAAAAATAACGTTCAAATGTTACCTAAATTGATATAGATGATAAATTTCGCATGCAATTTTAGCTAATGTAAATAAATAAAGCGTATTGTTTGAACGATAAAGTACATTGTTGTTTTTTTGCATTATCAGAAAGTTTGCAAATTCGATTTATTTGTAATACACTTTTTTCATTATTCAAAGTCCGAAAGATAGATGGATCACAGTAAGTACTGCGTCATTACTAGAGTGAAGTCAAACAAATATTTGGACTGATCTTTCATATATGTAACATGTTTGACTGATTTTACTTTTTGCGTTTTGTTATCAGCATCGCAAAAATTTTAGGTTTCCAAATTTAAATTATTATATTTTTCAAATGTTTATTGAATTTAAAGTATTGTATATGATATAGTGTCATGGGAAATTTGAATGTAACCAAATGTCTGTGTAATTAGCAAATATAATGTGAGAGTTTAACGTTTGTTTATAAATTACCTGCATTTTATACACGGTTTTATACTTAAGATCTCTAGGGAACATTTTTTGTACTGAATTTATAATTTAGTAAAAAATGGTCAAGATGTTGTTCTTCACACAAATGAAATATCATACGAAATGTTACAGAACACATTCAGAGTCAGAGAAAAAAAAACAAAAAACAGTATTAAATCTACTCAAAATAAATAAGATCTCTATCAGGTTTGAGCCCTTAAATGTAAAGAAAAGAACTTATGAATTTTCAAATATCATGAGCATTGAATTAACATGAAATTAATCTACTACTGCTTCGCAAAATATTTTAGCATCCAAAAAAAGAAATCATGAGTTTCGATCGCGTTTATTGTTCGTTTTTGTTTTAACTTTGTCAATAACTACTACAGAAAGTAATGTGTAGACTTCGCGTTGTGAATTAATGATCCACATTATAATATCCTATAATAGCAAACTTGCCATATATGGGCCATGAACTCATTGTTCGGCAAATCCGGTAAATTACTGGCGGACCTTACAATAAAACCTAAAACTATTATCTACAACACGTTCATTGGTATTACTCAGTCTATAAAAAGAGATAATTAATTTGTATTAATTCCCAGCATTATAGCTATGACGTTTATAAAATTCATCTTACATTGATTAAAGATTTAGGAAGTTATATGAAATCACTAAAATTATTTAATATTTTTTTCCCGTTTTTGTAACTTATTCCAATACAGTATTATTCCTATTGGTGGTAGCGTGATGTTAAACAGCTTAAAGACTTCCTCAATGATTGCTTTATCAAATACTATAAAGAATAAGAATAAAAATAAATTTTTGAAATGGTTTTCAAGTGGTTCCTAAGATTAGTGCGTTCAAACAAAGAAACAAGCACACATTTTCTCTTTATATTATTAATATAGACATAGATGAAGTATGTATTGGCAGTATTGGTAAGTCAAAGTTAAGATACAAAATTCCTGAAACTTGACTTTAGTGGTTTGCGAGAGAGTGTATAGTGGGTTAATCGAATTAGTTGATTTTATAATTTAGATTCTCTAACACGTCTTTAAGTGTGTCGGATCAAACAAATGTGGTAAGACTAAAATCGTTTGAGTCATTTAATAGATACCTGTGTAGCCAACGGGACATGGGTTAGGTGGATTGCAATAGGCAGGTAGTACAGCGTCGGTCTTCACCATCTGCCTATTGGGCACCACTCCGGAAGGTTGTAGTCGTTGTTCACCCTCGCCAGCTCCACCGGTGACGTACTGATGGCCCCACAATGAGCTGTACAAAATTCGTTCAATTTTTTATAATGCCATTGTATTCTTCTATAGAAAGTAAGTTGTATATTACTAGAGCTATAACGCTCTGCATCTACGCTATGACTACAATTATTACTTACAGAGTTATGTTCGGCCTGATGTTTTTGGGTATTTTTCCTATTAAAAATTAGTACACATTTGGGTTCTGTTGTTGCATTATAAGCTTAGAAGTTTTGTCTAATAATCAATTGTCGATATTAATCAATGACCTACACATTTGTACAATTATTCTATTGAAAGCATTTAGAATTTCAAATTGCGAATAACCTCATATGTGACTAATAATCAATCGGATTTATTATGTGGATGATAGGTGCATAAGTTGCCTAAAAATTGACTGTAGATCTATAATTAATCTTTTTTTTTTGTTAATATGAAAACCATATTATAATCATTTCTTTCGCAATGTGTGTCTGGCAGACATTACAAGAGGGGCTTGTAAAGATTCATTAGGTGATAAATAAAATATCCACTAAATAAACACTACGATGACTTTCACTCCACCGTACTGCCAGAGACTAGGGACAGGTTACACACTTCTTCTATAAGATCTATAATAACCTGTGCTGCAAATACTCTTGGTCGCGCAGGCTGGGGTTCGGGTTGCCATCGATCAGGGAGTCGTAGTCGAGCTGCTCGTTCTCCAGGTCCTTGTTGGCGCGGGCCATCAACGACAGGTGCCGGTCGCTCGACGGAAACTCCAAATAAGTCGACGCTGCGTCGTTGAACTCTTTGCCCATACGCTCGACAACTTCACGAAGCAAAGCTTCCGTTAAAATATGATCCTGGAAAGAGAGGTTTTATTTATTCTGTTGTAATACAATTGCAGAGTACAGTAATTAGAAACTAGTTGTGTAAGTTGTGAGTGTGTCTTAATTATTGGTTCATCGTACTTGCCAGTAAGGAGATAATCTAAAGTTTAAGTTAATAGTATTCATGCATAGCTCATCAAGTATTCCTTTTCCTATTAAGGTTTATTATTCTTTAATATAAATTTTGAAGCGATATTGAAGCGATGATAGTTCAGTTGGTAGTTTCTACAGACGCTTAGTCAAGGAACGAGAATTGAGCTTGACTTGAGCTTTCAGTAAAGGAAAACATAGTAATGAAATCAAAGAATGTTTCTATACAAACCAATCAAACACAAACCAACCACAACAAAACCATAGAGCTTTCTCTAATGCCCGTTTGGCTACAACCCTCAAGTTGAACATTTGCCGCCAAACACCTACATGTGTGTTCCGGCAATTGTGCTTGAGAGCCTATCCATCCACAGGTTTAGCGTATCGATCAACGTAAGCCATTTCATCAACTAAGATCAGATGAGGTTATGACCATAACGCACATCATATAAACTATAAAAAAACCATTGTTAAATAACCTTCAATTTTTATTATTGTTCCAGATTATGATCTCCTAAGTTATCGCTTTTTGGTGTATGTATTTCATTAGATCTTTGTTACGTTTAAAAATTATCTATATGAATTCCAGTTATCATTTTTTAATTTTCATGATTAGAAATCGGAACTTTAGCATCGTCTTCATTGAAATCTCTCGTCGCGCTGTATATCAGTGTGCCCACGAAAGTAGCACAAACATTGAAGACCACGTTCCAATATAATAATTGACATGGCGCTTGTAAATAACAATTTGTTTCAGAGCTGAAAGTCCTTCATATGTACGCGTTTAGACGTTTTGCAAAGAGCGCCAGCTGTGCGACCCACTTCCACGCTCAAAGAACCATTAGGAACGAATATCTTCATAAATCGCGGGCTATCTCACGTCGGATGTGTTCGCGATTATGCGATATTACTTTATTGGATTCCACCGACAGATGTAATATTGATGTGGAAAAATAAACAGAGCCTTGGGGGAAAAAATTAAACGATTGACGTAGTTTCACATAAGTAGGGCTACCGCGCGCCCGGAATCTTGGAGTACTTTTATATATTTTTTTATGTTGCCCAGCATAGGGACCGTAATGCACCTGGTGTTAAGTACAGTGCAATCCAAGTTAGTGGCGACTGACATTGAATCAAAATTTACTTTCAGTCAGCGCTGTCTGTCAACAAATGATCACTCTCCTCCAAAATATAGTTTTTGCATTCATATTAGCTGTTGACCTCGTAAGCCAACTTTGAACCGTAAAATAATGAAATACACAAAAGATAAATTTGCAATTTTTATGTGTGAAATAACGGAATTTTTTATATCTTTTATTTGGAATAAGCGTAAAATTGAATGTTCTACGTAATCGCTTTTATATGAAGAATGATCAATTAGAAAGTTATATCCGTATATACGTATCTATCGAATTTTAACGACTGTGTAGCGTCTCATTTCATAGATTCTAATTAACGAGAAATTCAAACACATAAGTTTAATGAGTTCTTACTAAAGTTACCTTTTATTTAGATATTTGTAACCAAAACATTTTTAACTCCCTATAAAAGTAACTCCTCTTTGTATGACAAGAATTTTATCAACTAGTCGAATTACTATATCGAGATTCTTATACTTTGTAACTCTCCGATAAACAGTTAATTCGTTTTATATTGGACCATGAACCGTACTAAAGCGCTCAATAATTTTTCTTTGCAAAAGTTTAAATGAAGTACTTTTCACGAAAGATATATGAAACTTGTAGCGTTTGTGATATTTTAAGTAAACATTTTATTAAAATTGATAATTGTATGCTTACATTTTATAAAAAATATACGTAGTAAATCATAGCTAATAGTGGAAGTAAAAATTTCCTATTCTTACCTTTTCCCCAATAGAACCATGGGGGATAAAGCCCATGACTCCGACGATGCTTATCGCCATAATTAGCACTTCGTGAAGAACCATTTCGTATCTGGAATGAAAATATATCGTACTATTAGATATTAGTTGATTTAAAATTATATTTTCCAACATTACTACTTTATATTGGGTTAAGATGTATTTGTCAAGGCACCACTTAGTTTTTAATTGTTCATATGATACTATTTACTGTTAACAAATCCTGTTGACTTAACAGTCATTACTGTCCTTGCAGCAAACTCTATAGGTACGTAATGTGCAATGTTTCGTAAAATAAATATACCTTATTATTTTAGTAGAAGATTCGAAGAGAAGCCTTAAGATCTTTAGTTAATTTTAAGGCAGGTTTTTAACAGGTATAGAATATTGCGATCTTCGTAACCCTAGCTACCACCACGTCGACGGTTACACCTGGCAGCAAAACAAATTATTGGTGGCGCCAACTTTCTTGCAACGTATAAAAAAAATATTGTATTTTGTAGAACAATTTCTGGTTTCAAAACATCGACCGTAATTCTTTTAATCGGTTGTTCTGATAGAAAAAAAATCATCTATAGAAAATTTGCGACTGGCAACAGAGACTCCAAAATCAATCATATCAAACATGACATAACATCATTGTTACATGTTTTTGTTTTGTGAAAAACAAGCCCAGTCCCATTGTGTGTGGCCACGCGTGGGCGTGGTGATCGAGATTGTATCAAAATATTTTGGCCGGGCGGCGTCTTTTGATCACTTCGCATTATGCTCATGAATGATTTAATTAATTCATTATTATTTTTGTATAATATATTTCTTTTTGTTTGTTTTTCATGCAAATGACTTTGGGATTCTCGTAGTGGTAAGCCAATTATATTTTATTATAATCCTAATAATGTTTCTTTTTTTATATTATTTATAGGTTTAGAATTTCGTCATAATTATACATATTAAGTATTGATGTGGCCCAAGGTAGTGACAGTAATATCTTAACTTGTTTTCAAAAGTAACTATCAGAAATCATCTATAGATATTAGACAGGCATTAGAAAATGACCCATTATAATACTATAGTATCACGGCGATGTTTTCCTTCGCCAATCGGTCAGGCTAACTTTAAAATTTAAACGTAGGGCTTTTGGCGCAGTGTTCACAGATCAAAGAAAATATTTAAATTTTACAAAATATATTTATTAACTCTATCGTAAACATACTAAAATAATATTAATTGTCAATCATATTCTATACTACGATATAGAAAATATTTTAATATTAATGCACGTAAAGATAGATATTTAGATATATAAATATACATTGTTGTTTCGTTTTATATAAACAGGTACAAAATGTTTTATTGTTACTATGTAGGTATTGTGTATCTATTGAAAGCATACTGGTTGAGTGTAAAGTACCGGTCCCGAGGCCCCGCTGTTAGATAAACATGATCCAGACATGGCCTAGGCTCTTAGGACTATGCGTGTTATCCATTCACTAACGTTCATTCAGCTTTCTACTGCCATAGAATAGTTAACGTAGAAGTGTCAAACTTCATTACGTGTTTAATAGTTTACTTAATGTGAATGTTAAATTCAATAACTATTTATTGAATGCAATGAAAATTGTTAACTATTAATAAATTAGACTTAAATTGTCATCAATTTTCTCGTGATATTAATTATCTATAATAATTATTATAAATATAAATGTAGCGTATAATATAAATCGAGCATTTTGTGTTTGATGTTTTACACGTTTTCCATACTACATTTGAAAAAAAAAAGAACGGCGTGTACATGAGATCAAATGAGAGAAGTGAAACATTACTATGTATATCTGTCGATTCCTTAGTCGCCTCTAGTCGAATTTACCTGAATAAGTGACACATAAAAAGGTTGCGGATCAAAATTTCAATGCACTTCCGTAAGAAGTTTCATTTCAAAAAATCTATAAGACACTCAGTAATACGGGTTTGTACGAACGTGATTTTTAGGGCAGAAGTTGACAAATCTTTGTTAGGAATGCAGTATACAAGGTTTATTAAAATTACAGGTAAATGAGAATAATAAAGATTTTAAATGCATGTAATTTAAGATTTAACGTTTCTTGTCATCCGTTGTAGCTATGATGACAATTTTAATTAGTAGTTTATGAGGTATGTCCGTGTGTTGAGGCTGGAGGCGCGCGGCGCGGTGGCACCTGACCGGCCGTGCCGCGGTCGCCGAGGACTCGTGGGCGGACGGTCTATCGGGCGACCGTCCGACCCACGCCGCCTATACCTTTCAACTAGGGTCATCACTTATCGATTCATTTACATTTTCACCAATAACTTAATAATAAATATCCAATATTACGTAATACCGTTGTTAGATACATTTTAGACACAATTACGTCTCATTTTAAGAGGCGATTGATTGCCTTTGGTGTCGCGCTACGCCCTAAACTCGGATCAAACAATAAGTACCTATCATCAGCTTTTAAAATTAACTTTGTTAGGTATTGTTGCAAATAATAAAATGTTCTACTTTAATGGGGGATTTCAACAACATAGCTTTATGTAGCAAGTGACCAATTGAAGATTAAAAACTACAAATTTAACAATACAATAATTGGCCCAAATTTGGGTTGCAAATCCTATTTGGAAATTATTATTAGGGTAGACAGTATTATAGATACAGAAGTCAAAAATATTTTATTTGGAACATTTGTCAGTCAGTCTGTCAAGCGTTATTTTGAAACTACTGGATAAGTTTTGCTGAAATTTGACGAAGTAGTAACTAATAATATTTAGGATATACTACTGATATAGAATCTCATAAAACAAAAGAGATTCTTTAGGATAAGGGATAAATATTAAAAATGTTATATTACAACTTGTTAATAGCTTACCGCAATTGACCATAATGTAATACCTAACAACTTAACGAAAGATCTAAGCTATGTTTTCCCGCACTATAGCATTGAAATTATAAAAAATAGAATCTTAGAGACAATGTTTTTGAGTATAGTCAAGTACCCTGTAATGGTAACTATAGTGCATAGATAATGCAAATCGTATGCTAGTAATTGCATGTCTTACCTTAAAATATTCATTCTTCTGTTTTAATTTATGCAATATTTTTGACAACTTATGACAAGCGAACGAAATCGCAGGTGCAGATAGTACTAGGCAATATTTTGATTATTTAACATAACAATACGTTATAATTTTAAACTTTCTCTATTCGAGGTATGTACTTTGTAAGAGTAACTTACTTTAAGCCTCTCTTTATCGTTGCAGTTACTTCGAGAATGGTATAGCAGTGGTGTGTGAACTGGTCGTGTGCGAGGTTATTGGCGGCACCTAATCGGACAGTCCCTGTCGCCTTGTAGGCGGATGTACTGATGCACCTTTCATAACAAATGACGTTGAGGCCTTTAGAAACAAAGTTGTCACGTACTACTCCACTCTTGTGTCAATACCCTCTATGTGGGTAATTTTAGATACGATATAACCATTTTCGTGTAGTAATGATTGCTTTATACGTTTTTAAATGAAACTTATCGTGGAAAAAGTTACTGCAAGCGTAGTGACTTAAGCAGACATATTATCCAATAGGATTCGAATCTGACGCAATGCAATTACGTATCTAGTGAAATTTTTATTGTTCTTGTATGAATTGTGTTCCTCAATTGTATGTTTAAAGTGATTTATAAGAAGCGATAAAACATCCTGAAATTCTTTATTGATAAGTTATGTTCCCTATCCATAGCATTTTTTGGCTGAATTATATGAATTACTAGCTGTTCCTGTGACTTCTTTCGCGTGAAACTAAAAATAATTATATAAGTTAATAATACAGTTAATAATAATAAAAATAATTTAATAATACAGCTCCTATTAGTGATAGCGCAATCTTAAATAGCCTAAAGTCTTACTCAATGATTGCTCTATCAAATACAAAAATCATTATTGAAATCCGACGGGTATTTTCTAAGATTAGCGCTATCAAACAAACAAACAGAGTTTTATGCTTTAAAATATTAATATAGATTTTAACTATAGTGATTATATTTTCGTAGTTATAAAATTCAAGGTAAAATAAGTTAAAAAACAATTTATAGTTAGTATGAATGGAGCATTATTACGTAAAAAACAAAGAATCGAATTGTGTCTATTTAACCTAATAAGTCTTTATCAATTAAATATCAAACACCCACATGACAGAGTAAAAATGTAAACAAACTGACAGGTGGCGTTATCTGAATATCACTGTTTATCAATGTTGTAATTTAATCGATATATTGGCGTAGGCCGCATCCGTTTGGTACATCTCTGCAAGAATATTACCAGTTCGAAGTGTGCGGGGGCGCCACTGTACTATAAAATAATTCTAATTTTATACCGATGCACAGGCATGCACTTGGGGCCTCACTTTGGGGTTCTAAATTTAATATAAGTAAATACTGTTTGATTCAGTTTGTTTTAAAATTTATATGATTGTAAACATTTGCTGAAGCCATATATATTTAAGTTGAAGTTAAAAATCAATATTTTATACTTAAGGCAATATTCTAACAGAGCCTGGTGAACCACATTGACTGAAGTACTAAGGATAACAAATAGAATTTTTAAAAGATGTAGATCGTTTTAGGCAAATTAAAAGAAAAGAGTTTCCGAAATTAATCCCAATGGGCATGAAAGAGCAAAATATTTGTATAGAAAATAGTATAACAAAGTAAACAAGTGTCATAGTATTTAAAATCATAAGCTTTAGTGAACTGAAATGGAATAGCAAAAATTTAAATAAGTAAACGACCTATAAATGCAAATATAAGCTAAACCTGTATAATTGTATAGTCTGTGAGAAGGCAGAAGTAGTTTTTATCAATTATTGCTTATTAATTTAGAAAATTTTGTCGAAACCAAGTATGACATATACACGTTTTTACAAAGCAGGCCAGCATGACCCCGTGGACTAGTGGTGTATTTTAGCTTGTATTGTACTTTGTAATACCAGGTGCAGTGCAGTCAATATGCTGAAACGTTTTAAAGGATAATTAACTCACGATTGGACACTGATCCCCAAGCTATCTCGTAATACGTCCAGTCCGTATTCTAAACGCTACAAAACGATGGAGATGACCCGATAGGCCACCGGTTGCCATCTCAGGTATCACTAACATCTTTGATTATCTCGTCAAGGCGTCGCGTACCATGACTATTATATGTATTTCGCAATTAACTGCGGCGACCGGTTGCAATAATGGTAATGTGTTTTAACATTAACCCTTTTATTTATATTGTCGTTAATTATAATTGGTTTCATTGTGTTATTAATTCTTAATTATTGACCATATTAAAGTGTAAAATGTGTACAATATAAATATTCTTATGCGACCACATAGTTATAATACTTTGTATATCGTTCTGTCTAGATAGTTAACATCTAGAGAGTTATTGAGTCAGTTATATTCAGTCTGTTAGTCTATGAAACTGGTTTCAATTTAACGATTGAACAACAATATCTTTAAGAACAATTTAAATATAATTGAACTCTTATGGACGCGGACGCAACTTCCACTGTTATGTATGTGAAGTATGATGTATTCAAAGGACCTATATATTTATAGTGACAAGAAAAATAGCACCTAAGACCTATAAGTATAAATAAAAACGAACAATATAAAAAGCAAAAAAAAAAAGTTAAAATCCAATCAAAAATTAAAAAATCAATATGTATTAAAGATACAGAAAATTATGTATATAGTGATCGAAAAGGAGGTTGAGACTTTTGAACTAATTATTTAATTTATCCTGCTTTTAACAATGTAAGTCTTTATCAGTATGAACACAACCTGAAGTGAAGCATTATAGTCCAAGATGGGCCCGAACTACCTAATTTTTAAAATTAATGTCTCTAAGAGAGACGAACTTCTTAGCTATCCAAGAATGTACCGCGGGTGCCGGGTACATCATGTGGTATAGAGGGAAACTCGGAACAGTTACCGAGACTTGTGACGCGGATGTAGCTAATAATAATGAAAATTGTTATGATATTACACTAAAATGCTCATATTACCGCGATAATTTTTGGACAGGTTATACTTATAGGTTATATTTGGACATGGTATATATAATTAAAGCTCCATCATAATTCAATCGTATGTATGTATTGTGCTTATTTACAAAATATTTGTGTACAAAGTACCACGTTTACTATTTTATAAATATTAAAGGAAAATATCGTTCCTTTGACGGTTTGATCTCAAATCTACGTTTTTTATACTCTATAGTTTTAGCGGTATGTCTACCATCTCACTTTTTTGTAAAGTTAGGTTTAACGTTATGATCATTATCTCGCCTAAGCTTAAGTGACGGTAGTGCCCAGGTTGGTAAAAACGCTAAACCTGTGGAGGGACTGGCTCTACAGTGCAATTGCCGAAACACAGCCCAACAAGCTAGGCGGGCATTAGAAAAAAGTATGGTTTCAATGCATTAGTGTCATCACTACGTTTTACTTTAGCAAAAGTTCAAGCTCGTTGTAGGAATTCGAACTCACGCGTCCGTACACGCTACCACTACGATATCATCGCTTCACATATCAAAATTTAACTTAACAGGGTGGGACTATGAACATACAATGTGAATATTTTTGTAGATGTTCCTATTATATTTAGTACTTTAGATTCATTGTCCCTTTATGGTATTTTTGTTTAATATTGTATAATGAGCATAGCGGGCGGGTAACAGATAGTCATACATATATTATCAAAGTCCAGGGTTCACTACCGTACGATAATTGTTGTAGATATATAATAATTTATGCTTAAGTACCGACAACAAATTAGTATCATTCACAGATTCTAAGATAATTTCATACTACTACTACATTACTAGAAGAATTACGAAAACTGTCTCTGGTTTCTGGTAACATGGGAGTTTGAAGTGTCGCCATGATTCCTTTAAGTGGGTAGTGTTAGATGATTACCACTTGATTAATCGCCACTTGCCCCTCACGCCTTTGACATGAGCACGGGAAATGCGTTTGAATTAGCGTATTTCGATGAGGAAATTCGTAAAGACTGGGATTTTAAACACCACGTTAATAAAAAAAAGGGAAAATTATATATTTATTGGATTATAGACATTACTTATAAAACTAGAATAATTCACGTCTCTTTATGAAAGAAATAAGAAAAGGCATGGGTACAAGTTAACTTTAGGACAGTTTAATATTTCGTAAATTAGAAATAGTTAAGTTACTTAATTTTAAAGTTTGATTGTACCTATCTATTTGTTAGCAATACGCGAACGATTTTGATGCGATGATAGCTCCGTTGGTAGTGTGTACGGACGCCGCGTCAATGGACGCAAGTTCGAATTCTTATAACGAGCCTGAATTTTCGGTAAAGGAAAATATCGTGATGACAGCGTAGCATGTAGGTGATGCTTTTTCTAATACCTAAAAATTTGCCGCCAAATACCTATAGGTATGTGCAGGCAGTTGCACTTGAGAGCCAGTCTCTCCACTAGGCTTAGTGTGTCCACCATCTTGGGCCAAATTGTCACTTACCATCAGATAAGATTGTAGTAACGACACTAAACCTACAAATTATATTGAAAAAAAAAATAAGCTATGTTTTAGCAACGTAGCAAAATTACTACATGTATCTAATAGTAAGTTGAATTCAAAAACAAAAGTGACTACAGATCTAAAACCTATTGACGGTCATTGTTGTCCTTTAATCATGTTAGCTTTGAAGCATGAACCAGGGGTATACACACGTTCAATTTTCTCCATCGTGAGACTGATATTTTTAGTTGTGATCTGACAAAATTCAAATAACTAGCAGAAATATTAATTGCTACTTCTAGTTATAGATAAATTAGTTATTAACTACACATTAATTCCAACTCAAATCAAATCAATCAGATCATCTGCTTGTCTATTATACTTAACTTAGTTTTAAATTATAAGTAACTACGTTCAGTATACAGCTGTTAGTATTGTATTTGGATTAGGAATTAATAAATAGATAAATTAAAAAAAAGTTTTATTCCAAAACGCGACATTCCTAAACAGAGTTCCTATGGTTGCTTTATAATGTGTATTGTAGTTGCAACTCAGTTAAGTAAAGATCCCTACCAGCCCACTCGATTTCTGGATACACGAAGGATGATCCCGGAATACGACACATCCAAGTGTACTACTATTATATCAAGTATTATATCTGGTGTATGATGTTTGTAATTTCGTTGAACACAACCCTCATGTAATAACACCAATTAAAACACCATTTAAAATGATATCTATTATATGATCTTTTATAGCTTCGTGGTGGAAAAATATATTTACAAAATAAGCCGAGTAAGCCACGACAGGGATATGTGAAGTTTCGTTGGGCGATAAGCACCCTCAACTAGTCAGATACCACGAAAACTCCCATACTATCAGAAAACAAACATAACTCCCATACCTTATCTAGTTTCTGGCGAGAATCTATTTTATTATTTGGGTGTATAATAACTAGTTTTTACTAACTAGATTTTGTCAAACTAATCGGATGAAACAATAAAGAGATTCCATATAAAGTTTATTTCCCTCTTAACCCCACTTCCAAAAATTCATCGCGAGAAAAAGTAGCCTATTACTGACTCCAGTTCTCTTCTATATCTATACCAAAATACATCATAATGAATTCAGCTGTTTAGACGTGAAAGCGTTACAAACAAACTCACTTTCGTATTTATAATATAAGTACGGATGTATACGGGTACCATTGATCCTAAATTGTAGTTAAAATTTAATTGCGTAATCTACTTTAAGTAAATTAGCCACTAGAAATTCAATCATTGGGTGGTACTTCGTACTAGCATTGATTTTACCTGGACATCCAGGGCTCAGGTTCTATAAATAGCGTCCAATAAAGGCTTCCTAGAATCTGGACATGCGCTGTTGCAAGCTGCGTAGGCTGCAGCGGCGCAAATACGAGCTTGGAAATCGATGTGCGCGCTTTTCTAAATAGCTCATAGGAAAAGCCTAGGGCATCCCTGCGCGGAATTATCTAGAACATCCTACTACCTTCACCATTACGTTTTTTAGATACCTTGTAGAAAATACTGATAACGATCTACACTACTACGAAATATAGCCCTTAAGATTAGTTCAAAAACATATTAGCGAAGCGAGATAATAATTTATTAGTACATTGCGGTAAAATCGCACACGAGAAACAAATACAATTCATCCATATTTTATAAGATTTTAGCAATAAGCGGGTTTAAAAGCAAACGTCACCAAATCTACTTCTTATATTACCACTTCTACCCTGGAAGATAATTTTGTAAGGTTAAGTGCAAGCGTACGACAAAATGGCGGGACTGTTGTTAAAAAGATAGTTTTGTGGTCTCATAAAATGCATATTTTTACTATTTACAATTTCCTCGTGGATTATAATAAGCAGTATCAGGAAATATGCCATTATAATTACGTTAAATAGTGTCAAAGGGCATGAGTTCAGAAATTTAATTAAAAAAACTATTACATGACTGATCAAAACAATGTCAAAAACACCCCCAATATCGCTTAGCCACTAACGTTTATGTCAGAAAGTTATAGATTAAAATGTAGTTACATTATTTAATTAATTTTGTATCAATACCCTAAGGCAAGCGTGAACATAAACTGTTAAAAACCCATATGTGTGTATATATGTTCGCGTGATTGTTATTTACGATAACAGGATATCTGATCTCATTAGTATTACAGTCGCAAAACGCACGTTTGGGCGCAGAGCCGCTCAACTCCGGGATCCGGGATCGGTTTTCTAAATGTTAATCATTATTATTTTTGTATTCTGTATGACCTACAACGATCGATAAATGATATTCGATAATCTAACGGTCTTTATATGTACTTTTATTATCTGAACAAATATTTTTTTATAAACTAATATTTCATACGAATTTAAATGCATCAGAAAAATAACGTTGCATAATTTTGGGAAATATTAAGTTTGTGGTTGTAGTTTGTAGACATTTATAAGAATGCATGAAATTTTGTTAAATTGGTTTAGAAACCTATTAAAAAATACGTTGCCGTTTTCGGTCAATTAAGTTTTATGTGGTGTGAGAAAAAAAAAGGGAAAAATTATTGTAAATGTTTATTTTATTTTAACTTAAATAATACATAACAAACTATTTGTGTATTTCGTAATATAGATAAATATAGTTACAGTACTAAAATAATCTAATTCATTATAATATATAGTAACTTGCATAGTAAAGCGTATGTAAATCATCACTAGTTCTTATTGTCTACAGTTAGATATAGGCTGTTTCCAAAATTTGTCATCGGATTCGATCTCGGGCTGTTCACATTCAGTTACTTCCAGCAGTTTTCCACAAGTCGTCTCTTCATCTAGCTCGTAGTTGTCCTATACGACGCTTGCCAGAACTCAGTCTCCATTTCAGAGTACTTTTGCTACATTAGTTGTCAGTTCTTCAAAATATGTCCGTCCACCTCCACTATAGTTTATGTTTAGTCACGTTCTATTTTATATTTCTCTAAAGCATAAATTCACTCCAACTCCTTATTCACTCCACTTTAACATTATTCACAGCACGATGTACACTTGTATATTAATTTAACACAATATTCACTTCGATTCAATCACTATAATCACAGTATTCCTGTAATCACGTAATCCTGTATTTATCACAGTTTAAAAGTGTATGCACATCAAAAGAACAAATCACTATATCACAATTCACAGATAAAAATATATCACACTGTAACTAGATTATTTTGTCACTATATGCAATTAACAGGAATTCACTTAAACACTTTTTTCTCACTCACTATTTATTTTCACTTCCACTTCTTATCTTTTTCTTACTTCCACTTCACAATAATGAAAAAGTGTTCCGCCATTTTCATCGAAGGTAAAGGTCATGCAAATGGCGTCGCGGACGTGGAGCAACAAGTGGCTCCCGTTTTCAGACACCCAAACAAAAAACGCGAATCGACATCTTTTACTTTTATTATTTATTCCGTATAAACGATTTGTTATTATTTAATTTTAATATTTACCCCAGTGTTTTTTTTTATTAATAATATATACTACCTGTTTAAAAACCATACATCGTTGCTTAAGAGAGGTTTCTTGAATGTACGATATTGAAATAAAATATAATAATAATAAAAATAAAAAGAAAACACAATCTAATGTCAAATCATTATGAAATGTTCAAAGTAAAGCAAACAAATGTTGTTCTGATGGAAGTGCAACTACGAATGAGCTGCATCCAGGGAGGATGCATATTGGAGTGGGTTGTACTAGACGTTTCTGCGCAGAATTTCTCTTGGGGTTTCATAACAGTTGCACAGTAAATTGCGCATATCAATATTAAGGTTGTAACGGCGCATGTTCAGATTTCAGGTACCAGATTTATTGGATGCTATTTTTAGGAACTGAGCCCTAGATGTCCGGGCGAGATCAATACAAGGTGTGCTTCCCACCTAATACCTAAACCACCAAAACCGGCAAAGTTTGAGCTATGAAACAAAGGAACCTTGTACTGAGAAAATAATATTTGTGTTTAAGATATAAAACATAACAAAGCATTTTTTATTTCCACTGTCCCCAAGTTTTACTGCTTAACATAGGTTATCGTAACATTGCAAAAAGAACGATGCTCTACGTAGAAACACAAAAGTATCAAAATAGAAGACATTGATAGCACGTAATTCAGTTATTTTACAAAAAAAGGAAACTAAATAAACATAAAACGCAAAGCTGAAGGTGCAAAAGCAAACTATATGACATCCATTAGAATTTTGACAATACGTTCGTCTCTAATTATGGCCTTCTTATGATTCTATGCATTTTGAAGCCAAAATGTTCTTAAGAAGACCGAACAACAAGAAATATCTTATATAAGCGATGTTAGCAAAGTGGTAGTGTGTACGACTTCGCGTCAAGGGACGTGAGTTTGAATCCAAGCACCTACAATGAGCTTGAGCTTTCGGTGAAGGAAAACATCGTGAGGAAACCATAGCATGGTGGTAGGGCTTTTTCTAATGCCCGCCTGGCTAGCTTCCACCCTCAAGTTGTAAAACCTGCCGCCAAATACCTATAGGTGTGTTCCGGCAGCTGCACTTGAGAGCCAGTTCTTCCACAGGTTTAGCGTGCCTACCAACTTGAGCCGTATCGTCATTTAAGATCAGATAAGATCATGGCCATAACGCTAAACCTTAAGTATAAATATATATATATATATATATATATATATAATCCTAGTATATTTTCTTAGTACCTCTTTTCTAGGTTTTGGTTCTGACATTTGACAGCAGTGTTAATTTGCTTGAAAACAAAAAAATACCTATACGCAAAATATATCAGTAAAGAGAATGATTATTAAAATAATTATCTTGTATTGTTATTGCGTCGTTCCTATAAAAGTTCATGAAGGCTTCGATGTTATTTTGAGATGTCGGCTGGTGCCGGAAAATGGCGGCGAGTTTTCCTGACTCAGCGCTTAGTGCGCAAACTCCGACCTGTTGCTTAGTGCGACGTGGCAAATAATAAAGTACGATAACATACCCCATTTACGGTATTTTTCTCAAGTAATAAATTGCCTTTTTATTGAAAGCAATATTATAAATATCCGTGCTAACTAATTATGATGATTTAGTGTTTTATATGTCATTCCTTTTATTTTATACTATATTATTATTGAATTTATTTGATTTTATGGAGTTCTTATAGGAGACATATTGTAAATAGAACGTTGAAATACAGTTATACTAAATATACTTTTATAAAATTTAACGGAACACACAAATAGCTAAATAAAGTTGCTGAACATAAGTCAATTAACAAAATACGAAGTAAAGTATTACCGATTAAAGCGCGGAATGAACTGAAAATTCAATTTAAATTTTCCCACGGAGAAAATAATAGAAAATAAAATAATATACAAATATTTATTTAAAATGTTGAACTTACGTGCAGCCTGACCAAACTTGCGATTATGATTATCAACGCCACCGCCAAGTACATGCAGGCACCTTTCCTCCAATATATCAAAGAAAAAAACAAATACTTTATGTAATACTGTCGCGGTACGTGTATTCACCGATCTGCTATCAGGGGGGAAATGAGCCCTGTGACTTGATTCGGGGGATCGATAGGCAGACGCATGCGCCCTGAAACAAACTACGCAGTTCGTTTTACCCAACGACGTAGGTCGTTTAGATTTGAAGGCATGATAATATTGCATAATCGTTTTTGTATATGGTAAGAGACAGCAAACAGATCTGATGATAAATGGTTACCGTCGCCTATGGTCAGCTGCAATACTAGGGGTATTACTGCAATGTTGTTGATCTTGGTGGAAATACCTGGTTCTCGTTCACTACACTGGACCACAAGGGTTCATATTGAACCTTTATTTTGCGGTAGTCTAAACCTGGTGGTGGTCGCTAACTAGTAGAGCAATAACTCTACCACCTAGCTGTGATGAATCAAGGATTACATGGTGACCAACAATCGCAACAGCCGTGTCAGTTACTCGGCAGGGGGTGCGCACGTGTAGGTGAGGTTGGCTTGGGGTATCTTAGATGGTATTGCATACTCCTTACACCACAGTGTACAAACATTGTACTGAAACACAGTGAGCATTCCTGGTAAACAGTTACCCTAAAGTTGAATATGCATCACTAAATATTCAACTGGTTGACTCTGCTGTTGAACCAGAGAGTCAGTTGTCTAACATGCGTAGATCCAGCCTTCAAAAAAGGTTGTAGTCACAGCCATCCAAAAATTGGTAAAGTGCGATTCGGCACATTAACTAGTTCATAATCAATACAGTGCATGTTTATAAATGAGACGTTTATAAAATATATGAACATAGGCGAGGCTCTGGGGCAAACAGTAAACGTGAAAGTGTGACGTGTCGTGGGCATATACATCGTCCTACAATGGTGAATCCGCGCTTGTCCTACAACCAAAGTTTGTAGCACATAATTAGTATTTATCCCAATAAAATCATAGCTAATTGTCCAAGTATTCTTTATGATTTGAGACGAATTCGATTGAAGAGCATGGAACCCTAAAATGTTTAAAAACAACTGTACGCCAAAACTATGTAGCAACTTGATAACAGATTGCTGTTGTAAATAAACGCCAAACAGACACCAAATGTGAAAAGTAAATTTCAATTATAAATTCCATCATTATCATCCGCTTGCCCTGTTTCCAAGTCATTTGGGGTCAGCGCGATACGTTTTCTTCTTCTAAAAAGTGGTTATAATCTTCTTAAAATATCTATGTGTCTAAGGAATAGACAATATATTTATTTTAATTAACTGGATAAATTTCTACACCTATATCATATCATACCAATATTATAAATACGAAAGTGAGTTTGTTTGTTTGCTTATTACGCTTTCACGCCTAAACCGCTGAATCAATTGTAATGAATTTTGGTACAGAGATAGATGGTAAAGGCGACGGAAACTATTTTCACGAAATCTTTATTGGAAGCGGTGTAAATAGAAAGACAAACGTTGTATGAAACTTGTTATTGCAACATCCGATTTCTTTAAAAAATCAATAAATTCACGCGCAAAGCCGCACGTAAAATCTAGTTAACATTACAAAGCGGAAAAGTTTGTTTTGTCGTTCGTTCATTTGTTTGTTTAAACGCTCTAATCTTCTAACTACAAGACGACCTTCACTAACTCTTTTTTGTATTTCATAGCGCAACCATTGACGACGGTTGTAGGCTATTTAACACCATGCTATTACTAATAAGAGCAAAACTGTATTGAATAAAGTTGCAAAAACGGGCAAAAATTATGAATTAATTTTTAGTTCCACGCCAATGAATTTGCGGGCATAGTCAATATTTTTTTGATAATACAGTAAAGTGACAGTACTGTATTTAGTGACCGACAAATCGGTAATTTTATTGCTATAATCGGTGTCATGCCAACCTGTAAGTTGCTTACTAGTTTTATAGGGTTTTGTTTAGAATTTTGCACGCAATCTCACCTTTTATTGACGATGTGGACCAAGATGTTGGACACACTATGCTTAGTGGGAGCATTGTCTTTCACGTGCGACTGTCCGTATAGAGGTATAATAAGTATTTACCTACTTTTAATTTGAGGTTGGTAGCTAACATTTAACAGACACTAGATAAAGTGTAAAAGCTCTTCCTGGTCCTAGTCTGAGGGGTCGTTGGTGATAAGCACCTAATGAGCCAACACATGCTACTCTCGCCTTTGCCTACACCCAGGTAATGCGCTTGCGTTTACCATGAGGAAGTCCGAAATCAACAGGATTTTAAATACAAAATTTATAAAAAAAAGGTTGGTAGCTAGCTAGGCAGGCACACCTAGCCTGAACCTATACCGAAACCTGTGGCTTATTGCAGTGGTTTGAACTCACGGTCATCTATTATAAGGCTGCTTAGCTACCCATTATTGCTTCTTGAAATGCGCGAAACCAAGAGCTGTGATCTAATTAGGTTTAGCTTTTACCACCCGACTCGTTGACTAGATATGCGTCGATTGATTCCATAACACTATTCGCTTAAACAAGACGCCATTGCGTGTATTACAACGTATGTTTTGTGATAGTTCGCAAAAGAAAAGCGATACCAAAGAACACTAAATATTTCCTTTGATATCTGAAATTCGTATTATTGTAATAGCTTTAGTGTACTTCAATTATCAATTACTACTTTTGCTCGCGACTTCGTCCGCGTGTAACTTATAAGCATTTAAAATTTTTAGCTCGATTTCTTAACTTTTAACAATTCAGCTTTGCTCTTATTGATAGTACCGTTAAGAAGAACAGCCTGAAGCCTTCCTCAACAATTGTTCTATCAAATATAAAAATTATTTTTGACATCCGACTTTCAGCGCCTTCTAACAAACTTTTTCGCTTTATAATATTTACGACTTTTGTTATTGCTATGGTTTTCAAAACACGTAATAAGGGAACGAATAACTTTTAAATAGTTAATTTTTAAAGTATAAGTTGTAAAATGATCTCTAAATGTATTTTTAGCTTGCTTTGCAGACGTAAGACATCGTCGCCCACCGTGTATGACGTCATACATGGGTCAAATATATGAAATCAATAACTCTAATGGGTGTTTGATTTGACATGGGGAACAACAAAAAATATTAGATTTTTTTACTTATTGAAGAATATATAATGATTTGATTGATGATGAAAAATGAAGCGAAGATGTGTCAGTTAGTGGTGTGTGTGGCTGACGTCGCCTCAATGGACGTGAGTTCGAATTTTTTTTTTTATCTTTTTTTAACGATCAAGCGTGTAATTACCGTTGACCAGGGACACCTACACCATCAGAGTAATCGCAGGTACTAGAACATACTTATAGGTATTTGGTGGCAGATTTTCAACTCGTGGGTGGTAGTTAGCCAGGCGGGCATTAGAAAAATGCCCTATCACCATTCTATAGTTTCCTCACTATGGTTTCCTTCAGTGAAAGCTTAGACACACTGAACGTCGATTCAAACTCACGTCCATTGAGCGGCGTCTGTACACCGTGCTAACTGAGCCATCATCTCTTAGATGATCATTCGTACGTTACTGTATATAATTTGTAAAACCTATTTTAAAAATTTTTTTTGCTAATGACATGAATGCCTCTATTATAAATCCAACTATTACGAAAAATTTTATATTAACACTATTTAAAAATATTATTGTACCGGAAGAAATTAAGGTGCAATGCTCGTTAAACAATGTAATAAAAACCACGATTGACTGATTTAATTATGAGAAACTCCTGAAAGGTTGGCTAATTAATTTTAATGAGGTGCTTTCTCTAGTGTACCTATTAGCTGCCAAAATTGCTAACCTGAATACCATAGATGGTATGAATACTACCTTTGCCCGCGTCATCGTTCGCGTAGAAATTAAAAATATTTAATAAATTTATCCCGTTTTCGTAACTTTCTTCAATACAACTTTGCTTCTATTAGTGATAGCGTGATGTTAAATAGCATAAAGCTTCCGTCAATGATTTATCTCTCATATACAAAAATATTTTTTTAAATACAAACTTTAATTTCTAAGATTAACGCGTTCAAACAAACAAACCTTACGCTTTTTAAAATTAATATAGATACATAACCAAAAAAGTAGAACGTTCAACGGAAATGTGTATATTTCTGATTTAAGTAATGATTTCTTATGTTTACGCGAACGCCAAAGAACAGCGATTCCTACCTAGGATGATTCATGAGGCTATTGAAATTTAAAAACATCCAAATTTCAATAAAGAAGATGGTTGGAAGCTAGCACAAGCCTGGGATCCGATTATACATTTAATTAAATCGGAACCCAAAAGTCCAATTGCCAGACCTTAAGAAACTGTGAGCTCTTTCTGCGTAGATCGGAACACTATCAATAATAAAAATTTAATTGAAGGTAGACACATGAAATTTTCTGGACAACCTACACCTCAGTTCGCCCCGTGACCACGAAGGCTGAAAAGCTTTCGAAACTTCGGGATCAAAATCAATAAATAACCGCGATAAAATCCGTTTAAATTAGTTTTATATAAAGTAGACAATGGTTTAAGAATTGAAAACATCTTTAGGCGGGCAGAGCACTTCATTCAGTGGGTATTGAATGAGACGCAGCTGTCCCGCTCGGCTATGTGACGGTTATTCGGGTATAGTCGGCTCGAGTCGACTAAGGGAGCGAGAGAATTACGTAAAGTATTACGTATAATTATGTTTTTTGTTATTTTATATTATAATCAGTGTTGGATTTTCACTTTGATTCTAAGTGGTGAAACATATAATTTTTTTTTTATTTTCGATAGGACATACGCTGTTAGCCGGAGGGGCTTTAACAGCTTGGCAGGACTTTTTGGGGCGAATGCTGAGGGCACTCAGCCCCGAGGCAGCGGGCACAAGGGTGTCGTAGTGGCTGGCCCTTGGCATGGACTGCTGCCGGAAGAGAAAAAAATATATAAAATGGTAAGGACTGGCCAACTGGAGTAGGCCTTTGGATAAAATACTAATTGTTTAGAGAGGCAAGGAAATCGGTGGAGTGGATTGTACTGTACTGTTCAAGTTTAAATTATCTGAATTGGATTTTGTTTGTAGAAAGACGTAGTCTTCGCCTCAAAACAACCGTGAACTACCGTGAACCAACTAGTAGATCGGTGCGTATTTACCTGAAACAACTTAGTAAATTGTTAAATTGAAAAGTGAAAGATAAAACTAGTTAAAAAGAAAAAAAAAGGCAAACAACTGGCAGGGCCGCAGGTTTTTGGTTCCTTACAGGACCGTGTACTTAGCGTGTGGGTGAGCATGAGTGGTATGCAGTGTGATGTTGTACTCTCAGTGTTGTAGAGTGTCACTGTATCGTGCGAGTAGAGTCGCTCGAGGGCAAAACATATTATCTAGCATCATTTTTGTATAGGTATAAGTATGAATTATTTCAAATTATAAAAAAAAAACCAAAAATGCCCCAAAATTTGCCGCCTCTAACATCTGCCACATTAGGTTCCAGTCTACTTAGCCAACTGGTAAATCTATAACTGATTATAATAATAATACATAATAATAAAAGGTTTTATTTTCTCGTATGCTCTTGCGATATTACTAACCAGAAAATCGTAGTAGAGCGTTGCTTACAGACCTAAAATAAAAAGATTTTAATCATAAAACAAAATACGTTTCTGTAAATAATTTTTAATTAGTTTCACTGTTACAATGTACCTGCATAAAATGGATAAATATTTCAGAATATGTAGTACCCAGGTATTCCTTTTATTATAAATTTGTATACTATAAATAAGTTGCAAAAGAGTCCTCTGTTGAATAGTTTCAAAACTAAGTAGCATAAGATATTTAACACATAACATATTTAAGATATCAGTTAATACAAGTTGTGGTAGATGTCGCTCAAACAAAATTAGTATAACCGAGCTTTAGAAAACTTGCCAGCAATAAGGTAAACATGTTGTGTTTTGATTTGAATACAAAAACTACAGATGGAGATTTAAGTTTCAATAAGGAATATCAATCAAGAATCAAAATTGCTTTACATTTAATTAATTCTCAAAATCTGATGAAATTAAGTAAAAATTCAAAGTTACTCGTTTTTAATAAATATATATATATATATATATATATATATTGTGATCTATACTTTTGCCGCCCGTGGGCTATTCTAATTTTGCTGTCGTAGGGACTGATTGTAGCTATGTCTACTATAAGATTCCACATAGGACTATGTAAATTGCAGAAAAAAAATCGATATAACACTTAGTCTCAAAGAAACATAATAACTATCTATCAACTTTTAGGTATATGTATAAGTATGAATAATTTCAGTTCTTTCTTTCGTTTTTATTTTTTATTTTTTTTTCCATTCTTGAACAAGTCATATTTTTTTATAAATATATGGTAAACACTTTTTAATTAGGAATGAAAAAACTCCCCTGTAAAAGTGCAAATGTCGCTGACGATGTTTTTCCTGAAAAGGTTCCATGTGTATTTAAATAATTTGTTTTGTAAATAAAGATAATAAAAAAAATGCCGTGCTCACCTCGATCTCCCAGGTTAATATTAGCTTGCAAAGGGTAAATTTAACGATTTTATTTATACACTATCCCCCGCATGTCTAAAAAGGTTTCACTGTAATAAACTAAAATTAGAAACACCTAAAATAGAATATCGAATCTGACGTCGTATAATTTTTTATCGTGGCACGTTTTCGTTTGTGCGTAGGCATCGTTCGTAAGCTTCGGAAGTAGGCTGAAATAATGTTTAATTATTTAGGACCAACAATGAGTGGGCGTGGATCGACGATGTATGGTGCTTGGGGGTGACAGAACTGTTCCGAGTGTGTACTAATACCATGGTTTATAAATAATGATCAAGTCAACTCGCATGTCGTGAGCAGACGCCATAGATTTTCGATATTATTTGATTTATTGTTAGAGTAGAAATAAGTAAAAAAGGTTTCAGTAAATAATATAAGACCCGTAGATTTTATATATTTTATAGGTTTTAACGTTATGGCCTAATGTTAAGTGATAATACAGTTCAAGATGATGGCCACGCTAAAACTATGGAGGTACTAGCTCTACAGCCGAAACACACTTATTGGTATTTGGCGGCAGATTTTCAACTTAAGGGTGGTAGCTACCCACATGGCCATTATACAAAGCCCTAAAATCATGTATTTGGGAATGTAAACATAATTAGAAAGATTTGTGAGATTATATTTTTGTATTCTCGTGGAATGTTTAGTAGGTTTGTTGTTATATAAATTTGTTGGAATATAAAATGTTAGCTTGAATTTTTTTTATGCAATAGGGGTCAAACGAACAAGCTTGTCACACCCGATGGTGAGTAAGCACCGTCGCCCATGGATACCCACAACACCAAAGGAGTCGGGAGTGCGTTGCCAGCCTTTATAGGAGGGACTGGATCTCAAGTGCTACTGCTGAAACGCACCTAATAGGCGACATATTTTCAACTTGAGAGTGCTACCTAGCCAGGCCGGCATTAGAAAAAGCCCTACCAACATGCTATCGTTTCCTCACGATGTTTTCCTGCACCGAAAGCTCAAGCTCATTGCAGGTGGTTAGTTTCGAACTCAAGTCCCTTGACGGGAAGCTGTACACACGACCACTGAGCTATCATCGCTTCATTACTACTAAGTTTTATTATTTGATCTATCATGTATAGTATTTTTTTTCGGGTTGATAAGTATTCACTCTCCTTTACTATAATACCATTGACCCACCGAGCGCCCATGCTATTACATTCTTCTCGATTAGCATTCTTTAACTTTTTGCTCGGTTCCTAAGGGTAGTAGCGTGATGTTAAGTAACAGCGTTAAAAGCAATGACAGCTCAGTTGGTAGTGTGTACGAACGCTGCGTCAAGGGACGTGAATTCGAATCCACCTACAATTAGCTTGAGCTTTCTAAGCATCACTGTGACTCTTCAAACACCCGTGTTACCACAGACCAGGGGCACACCTCGCAATTCTTGTAGTCAAGTTGCAAATCTGCCACCGAATACCTATAAGTGTGTCCCGGCAGTTGCGCTTGAGAGGTTAGGTAATATTATATCGCGTAGTCGTTAAACTTGAAGCCACTACAAGGTGTACACAAAATTTTTATATCTGAAGATAGATAATAGTACAAACTCTACAGAGTTGAGTAAGAAATATCTAAAATTAGACGTAATATAATTCAAGTCCACGTGAACGTAGTTACGGAGTTTGTTGTACTGAAGAGCGAAGATCGTTGACTAGAAACTACTCATACTATAAATAGAACTACTGCAGTAACCTACTAAGGAATAACTTTTAAAAGAAGTATCATATCTATAAATATTTACAGTGAGTTTTCACTTAATAGCTGGAAAAGCGATATCTTTATAAATATACTAGTTTTTACCCGCAGGTCTGCCCGCGTTAATATTGATGTTGTCAACCAATTCTGATCCTAGATAGATACAGAAATAATTTTTGTATCAAATGCTATTAAATTATTTATTTCAGTATGTTGGTATAGTAATACTGATAGATATAAACTTACCTAAAATTCGAAATTACAAGGAACCAGCCTTTACCTGCGGCTTCGTTCGCATTAATATCGATTTCATCAATCAAATCGGATAACGCAATAAAAAAGTTTTATATAAAGTTTATCTCACCTTTTTTATCCCACTTCTTTTAAGTTTTTAGTAAGAAAAAGTAGCCTATCACCGTCTCCAGAGTCCCATATATCTCTATACCGCGATTTATCATAATCGATTCAGCGGTTTAGGCATGAAAGCGTAACAAACAAACACACAAACTCATTTTCGCATTTACAATATTGGTATGATAGTATGATGATTATTTAATTAAATTTTCTTAGTAGATTATATAAATTATACTGATAGTAAGATAGCGCAGGTGAGGATACTGTATTGTTTAAAATGATAAACACATTTTTACGTTAATAATTCATTTCGATTTGACCACCGCTGTTTGTCTGAAAGGCGTTTAAAGGATCACCGGGTTTCGTGGTGAGAGTAGAGGGTAGTCAATCGAAACGGCAACTAACGCAAGGGTTTCAAACTGGCAAAAGGTCAGGTGAGGTTATCAATACTTTCACGCGCCATTCAATTTATTCACTTTTTGTTGTTCCGTCTCTTACCTTTGATATACTAAAAACGGTACGCAGCTACGTATTGTCATCGTCTGGTATCGCTCGGTAACTTTTTGCGTGAGTGTAATAGAGATTTTATACTATGTTATTTTATGAAAATATTGAAAAAGTTCCGTTTGTGAAGTGCTAAAATATAACAATACGAAATGAGTTCGAAACGACCTGCAATTAGCTTGAGCTTTCTGCGAAGGAAAATATCGTGGTGAAACCATAGTACAATACAGTACAACGGACCGCAGTTTCATTCAATAGTGACGCTAGATAATTGTAAGTAATACGTATGTGTTATTTAGATCTTACATATAAAAATCTTCTGTCACTGTTTGTGCTCGCACTCCTCCGAAACTGTTCGCCCGATTTTAATGATTTTTTTATGTACATTTGGTAGGTATGACAATAGCTCGTAAAGTATATTTCATGCCGGTGGGTGATTAGATTGTCTCTATAACAAAAATTATATACATATTTTATTTATTATATATTATTTATTTATTATATTTTGTATTATTTGTTGTTTTATTATATTTTGTATTTTCTTCTTATGTGTTATCAAAACATATCTATAATCACAAATTTTCACCCTCTAATTTTTTAATCGCATTTTCATGCAACCAAAGTATAGTAGAAATAATATATATGTCAGGACAATATTTGTCGGGTTAGCTAGTATTTTATAATATGCTAGTTTACATCAAAATAGGACAAAGGATAATCATTTTGATTTGTGTAATGGTTGAATATTACAATTATGTTAGAACGAATTGAACTGAATTAAATCAAACACGTTTTCGATTTAATCAACTGTTGTTTGAAAACGTAAAGTTTCCGGCTATTTAAGGATATAGTCCAAAGAGTATTTCAGTTAGTTGTCGGTAATTAAAAGTCAATGAATAATTACAGTAATATGTGAGTCTGTCCTGCTCCGTCTTTGTAAGTTAAAATAATGCTCTAAGTAAATATTTTGTTTCGTAATCCTTACTAATATTATAAATGTGAAAGTGAGTTTGTTTGTTTGTTACGCTTTCACATCTAGGGCCGCTTAATCGATTACGATATAGTTCGGTATAGAGGTAGATAGGATCCTGAAGATGGCTACTTTTCTCACGAAAAACTTATTGGTAGGATAAATAGAAGAATAAACTTTTTATGAAACTTTTTATTGCACCATGCGATATTAACGCGACCGGAGCCGTTGAGGGTGGTAGCTACCCAGGCGGGCATTAGAAAAAGCCCTACCACCATGCTATGGTTTCCTCGTGATGTTTTCCTTCACCGAAAGCTCAAGCTCATTTAATCGGTTGTACTTTGTTATCGATATAAAGACTAAAATATATATTTTTTCAAAGATTCTAAAATTGTATTTGACATATTTCGAGTTCACGCGAACGAAATTGAGGGCTAGTATGTAACAAAAAATACATTGAGGTATAAAGGAGCTCAAAAAAAAAGATTCACAAATTATGACAAAGCATGCACAATTTGAAGCGCTACGTGCCTTGGTAGCGGACATTAATCAAGCTTATATTAATTAGGGCTCTGATATTGCAACCAGAAAGCTGGTCATTTATTATAAACACCTACTTAATTGCATACCCTGTAAGCGATAGGAGCAGGACACTTTGTAGGTGCGTTGTTATAATTATCATTATATATAACCAGCTGTGCCCGCGACTACGTTCGCGTGGAACTAAAGATTATTTAATATTCCTCCCTGTTTTATTACCTATATTCATTGCAACTATGCTTCTATTGGTGGTGGAGATATGTTAAATGACCTGAAGCTTTTCCCGATAGTTGATGTATCAAATACAATTAGATTTTTTGAATTCCGACTGGTATTTCCTATAGATCCATTCAATTTTGTAATGTGCTTGAGCTTTCGGTGAAGGAAAACATCGTGATGAAACCATAGAATGTACGTCGGCTTTATTAATGCCCGCTCGGCTAGCTACCATCCTCAAGTGGAAAATCTGCCACCAAATGTATACAAACGTATACCTATAGATGTATTCCGGCAGTTGCACTTCCGAAGTAGTCCCTCTACTAGGCTTAGCTTGCTCACCATCTTGCGCCACATCGTCACTTAATATCAGGTGAGATTGCGGCCATCACGCTAAACCTTAACTATAAAAACAAAAACATACTTTATACTAAACGTTCCGCTTACTGACCGATCATTATAATACTTATACTGTATTGTTACATTTTACATTCGTAAGTTTGCCACGACGGAGATATTTTGATATAAGTTAAGAAATTAATCCGACAATTATATATTACAAATATTATTTGAAAATTTATAAACAACAAAGTTATACTAGCTGTTCATTTCTTTCGGTGTACTAAGGGAGCGCCCGTAAAATAAAAGTTTGTCTTCAAACATTGTAGCAAGTTACGCTAATATACTACTAACAGTATTGATGAAAATAATTATTATTATTTAATAACAAATGATAGAGTTAAATGAAAACTTTATTTTTAAATAAACACGTTGGCACTCATACCCACAAGTAATGTTCTTTTTAATAGCCATAATTGTTGACATATCAAGTCTTTTCAGGAAAAACAACAACTGCACTTTTGCAGGAGAGTTTCTTATTCCTAATTAAAAAGTATTAATGACAACCTAATGAAAAAATATGACTTGTAGTTCATAAGTAACCAGAGATCCATTTAAATAATAGCCGTTAACTTATTGCGTCTGATTTACAAAGATAATTTTTAGGATGTTACAATAAAAAAGGTTTTCCGATTGTTGGCTTATGATGTTTTTCCTAGAAAGGCTCGATATAATATATATTTATGTATATTAAGCGTTGAATCTTTAGCATTTTGGATAAACAAACAATTATCAGAAATTCTACAGGGGATAATTTTATTGAAATATTTTTTTATTGTAAAATTATCGACATTTCATGGATTAAGGGATTATCAATTACAGAGCTGTATCTTATCTAAATATTCATAATATTGCAATTATTTTTAAGAATTTCCTTTACAAATATGCCACAATACTAAGGTGGAATTGTGGTAGTTAACATTTTTATTGTTTAGAACTGAATATAGTACATTTCGTGGAAAATAACGAACCAGAATTTCAACAATTATAGTGTTCATTATGCCGGCTCTCTAGTACCACGGGTAAGCTTTAGGTGACTGGACGTAAGCAAGGCGTTGGTC
Source organism: Actias luna (assembly GCA_039707435.1). Lineage (NCBI taxonomy): Eukaryota > Metazoa > Arthropoda > Insecta > Lepidoptera > Saturniidae > Actias > Actias luna. The sequence goes on from JAZHAC010000027.1 coordinate 4,365,392, forward strand.
CTAAAATAACATTAGAATTTACCCACGCGGAACCCGAAAAAGGTTAGGCCAGTTTAAACGAATTATATGTATACTATTTTTGTTCTTCGTTCGGACTAATAACTCTAACAAATTCCAATTTCCTAGAAATTCTTTTAATAATTTTATAATACCCGAACACTACGTGTGGGACTTCATCTATGTGGACCTAAATTATTTTGCATATAATTTTAGGTATCTATTAATAATCTATATATGTATTTATAATTTTTAACTAATGGTCAATAAAGGTAACGTTTAAAAAATATATAAATACTATACGATAAATGTATAAGGTATCTATACAAGAAATATTTTTTCCACATAGTATATTTCTGTTTAATTCCGTATTCTCACTTGAACTTAAGTTATGATACGGCCCAAGTTGGTAGACACGCTAAACCTGTGGAGGAACTGGCTCTCAAGTGCAGCTGCCGGAACACATCTATTGGTATTTGGCGGCAGGTTTACAACTTGAGAGAAGTAACTATCCAGGCGGGCATTAGAAAAGGCCCTACCACCATGCTATGGTTTCTTCATGATGTTTTCCTTCACCGAAAGCTCAAGCTCATTGTAGGTGCTTGGATTCGAACTCACGTCCCTTGATGCGAAGTCGTACACACTACCACTGAGCTATCATCGCTTCGAATGTTACGATACGAACAATACGTTTTTAATGTAAGCTAAGTTTCATTTAAATGATCATTTACAATTAATACGATTGTCTGTTATAGGTTATATAACTATGCGTATAAATGATGACATTTATACGCATAGTATAAATGATCACATATTCATTATATATATTAACTATTTTTAATATATGTGACCATGGTGACCATCCAAGGAGTAAAATTCAGTACATGTAATTGTTGTGGGCTGACCAAGGATAAACTGCCGATGGGTCGTTAGTGTTTTCTTACATTACTGTATACTATACCTGTATATTACATAACGCTGACGTTACATATTTATTATAACACAAAAAAAATTTTAGTAGTTACATTTCTACTGAATCATAACATTTTAACTCACAGATAACTAGTTTCTACTATTTAATTTAGTTAAAGTAGGTCTACAGTAATTCTAAGTGCCGTCTAAGTAAAGTTAAGGGGACCGTAACTTCCTTACCTGCTTCGTTAGTAGATAATTGGTAATTAATGAAAATGGCACCCGATACGGGCACGCCATTAGCCTAATTTCCAAGATTACCCCGTAGATTGCTATAAAATGACAAGTGGCGAGAAAATGTTCATGGAACACGAAAATATATTCACGCTTGTCTCATAAGGAACAGAGTGAAACTGTAATATAATATAGTACATTTACTTTACTTATGTGTAAAAGGCTCTGTTTTTGGAATAACCTATCATGTAGCAAAATCAAACTTCTACGGACCATGATATTATTAGTAAGTATGTGTAGATACGGCGTATACACTCCAAAAGTGGAACGACGTTTTTGTGGTAATTGGCACAATCAAACCTGTGTATCGCGCCGGCGTTCAAGGAAGTATGTTGTGTACCAATATATATATATCAAGTGTCTTAGAATTGTAGAAAATAGACAGGGTACATGTACAGGTCATGGGATCACATTTAATTGTCTAGAATTACTATTTCCACTGACAATTTTGAAAGAGATCGCTTCCTAAGTATTGCTTTAGAATAACTTTGTTCTCATTATATTATAAAATTTAAATATCGTCATATTATTGTACTACGATAAACAAAATTAAAATCAGTACAAGTCTACGTAATCACATATGGAATAAACGAAAGCAACTTTATACTAAGCTAAGCAGCATGTTTTGGTTAATACGACCAAAACCAAAACTGACACCTGCCTAAAAAGTAACAATATATAAAAACCTCCTTAAACACATTTGGACTTATGGAATACAATTATGGGCCACTGCCAGCAACAGCAATGTGGAGATACTCGAAAGATTCCAAAGCAAGGCAATTCGTTATATGCTGCTCGTTCCACAATATGTTAATAACAACGTAATTCGAATGAATGTTAATATTAGCAGTATAAAAGAGGATATAGCAGAAAACAGCATGAAATACCAAAAGAAATTGTCGAGGCACAAACATACTGCCGTCAAAGCTGGACGGAGAAGGAAGTATGGTGCATAGTCGATTAAAAATACTTGGAGTGTCCAACCTTAAACATAGAGTCTAGCAAAAAGTAAAAATATACAACCCGTGAAGGTAGACTCTAAGACTTGAAAGCTAAGAAATTAAATGAAAATTACAACAAAATAGCTTATTGTACCATATAATAGGAACAGATTGCTAGGTCTAAGTCTTTATCAAAGAAAAAAAAAGTACAAATCTTTAAATCTACACGAGTTAAGTTCTACACATAGATATCTAGTCAAAAATATTCTACTAATATATCAGAGCCGCCAATGCAAAGACAGTCTGAATGTATTGTCACAAAGTTTACTCTTAATACCGGAGCTAATGGATCAGAGAGACCGGTTTTAGTGAAATAAAATACGTATAAATAATGCATTAGAAGTGTAACTACGAAAAGAACATGGGCAAACTAAAATTAAACGAAACAGTTAATCACGTTTTAAAACTATCCAATATGATAATAGTCGTAAGATATAGCTTAACAAAAACAACCTTATTTCGCTTTAACCTAAGGTTAAAAGTTACTTTGATATTGAGATACAATATTCAACAGACAGTCGTCACAGACAACCAGCCAACAACAACAATTTAATATCAAAAAACAACTTTTTGATATTAAAGTATATAGAACAGGAAGTGTCATTCAGAAATAAGGTACGTCGATGCCTATAACTGAAATTGACTTGTGATTTTTTTTATAGAGTATAAGTTAAATGTTATCGCCATATTGTCACCTGATGATGTTACGAACCTCGCCCGGACTTATGACTATATAATGGTGATAGAATGAATAATATTAAGAGATTGTCTCTGTTAGTAAGTACCTTATATATATGGCAATGATCATTTAGTAATTAGGATCTACATCTACGTTGTGAATTTAAAGACAGTTACAGTAAGCAAGCTGTTTTAATCTGGTGCTTAGAAAACATAACACAACTGATGTTGGTAACTTTAGAACTTAATCGAACACATGACAATAATATTAAAATTATCTTTAAGAAAAAATCAAATCAATTATAAGAAAGTCACATCAATTTAAGACTAAAGAATGAATACACAAAAGTTTGGAAAATCCAAAAGTGCACCCCACATATTCTCATTTTTATGTTTATTTAATAACAACTACACCACGTCAAATAAGATTGTGAAAAGTAATAGGGTTCTATTCCTAATTATACTGAAGCGTATGGAAAAAATGAGTCGATTAGTAAAGTATTTCGTATATGCTATATATATGCTGTGGTTTTATTACGATGTTTTCCTGCACACAGCTTCATTGACGGGACGTCCGTGCACACTACCAACTGAGCTATAATGGATTAAATGAGATGCTTGTGTATTGTGATCCACTCCACGTAATACTGATATTATTATGTTCATTAATCTTTACATTTGTTGCGGTTACATGTGATATGATCCCACAAATATTTAATAAACATATAGGTCCATACTCTAAATAATACAGTAACTATAGGTCGAATGTTACGGATAATTCACGGCTGTTCGTGTAATCCATCCGAGCGCGGCCAGATCGTTGGATGAAAATGTAAAATTGGATCGTAAAGGCTAAACGAAAGCAGTGTTGCAGACCACCGGATTCGGAATAAATAAAATGCTAATCCGATTTCCCTTTACTGTAGGCCATCGTTTCTCAAACATTTTTCGTGTCGCGATCGCGACCAAGGTTTGATTACCGAAAAACCCTTACGAACTCCTCACTGTGATATGTTGACGTTTCTAAAAGTTTTATATCATTCAGATATTTAGTAATGCGATTTATAAACATCCGTCTTTATTTTTAAATTAACTAATAATCATTTTTCATGAATGTGTATCAAATTGTGAAAAAAAGTAGTAATTAATTTGTAACAATTTTTTCATCAGCTTGTCCTGTTTCCAAGTTATTTGGGGTCGGTGCAATACTTTGTTCTTTCACAAATCACTATCAGCCGTCATCTCTTCATTCACTCATTTTTTTCATCTCATGCACCTATTTTTTCTTTGGCTTTCATTTCCATCCTTCAACATTCATATCCATTATTTTTCTCACCACGTGCGTTTCCTCTGTTCTCATTACATGTCCACACCAAGACATACGATTTCCATTGAACTTTTTTAACACTGGTGCTACTTTCCAACTTGCTGTGACATACTCATTCCGAACTTTGTCCATTTTTGTAACACCTCACATCCATCTTAAAATTCGAATTTCTGCTGCACTCCAATCTATACAATATGGTAGATCCTATAAGTTCAGTATAATTTCAACCAATTTTTAATTATTATTTAACTTAAATGACGCTCGTTTTTTCAATAAAAATTGATGTATTATAAGGATAATTTGTATAACTTAATTAGTTAAATATATAGTTATATATAAATAGTTTGTATTAACTGAAACTCGATTAGCTTATTGCTAACGGTCAGTTGGTTGAGAAACGATATTTTAGAAGTTAAGCCAATAATGCCGATCTCATACCTACGCAGACCGTACAGAGTGCTTAAATGATATCAGATAAGTTTGGACGTTAGTCTTATTGTCTTTACTTTCTTTGAGGTAGCTTTGACGTACTTTTTTGTGTTATTTACTTAGACATGTATCTGTATATACAGTGCTCATTCAGTTAATTTACTTGAAGTGATGATAGCTCAGTGGTAGCGCGTACGGATATTGTGAGTTTGAATTCCTGCAATGAGCTTGAGCTTTCGGTGAAGGAAAACATAGTGAGTAAACCATAGCATGGGCGTAGGGCTTTTTCTAAGACCCGCTTGGCTAGCTACCATTCAGAAGTTAAAAAGCTTCATTATTTTTTATATTATAAAATTTAAAGAAAAATCTGTTCCTTTTTTTGTTCCTAACGATAACGAATACAATAAAAAAGAATAATCTAATTTGGTGCAGTAGTTCGAAAGTTATGAGAGTACATACATTTCAGAGGTTCACTTTTATGTATAAAGATATATCTGATATCTCTTGATAGAGCGAACCGATTGCGATGAAACAAAAACCAAGTAATACTCCAAGATGCGTTTATTTTTAACGTATAAAGGTTATCTACACTGGTTTTATAATTTAACGTAATGCGTGCACAGACAAACATACACAAATTCCAAAAATGCTGTAAATGGGTTATGTTGGATATCATTTAACACCCTAGCTATTTTTTATGGAAATATTTTTAATGTACAAAAGCGACTTCTCTACAGATTTATTATATGTATAGACATATTTCAGGTAGTTACTAAGTTATAAATAACTTTGTATGAATATTTCTACGCTACGTTTAATGGTCCGATTCTATGGATGGATCAAATTAGTGCGCTTTGTTAAGAATAAGGAAAACAGTACAGGGAAATTGCTAGTGATATAAGCATTTATTAGTAACACATTATTGTTGTTTTTGTCTTTAGAATAGAATTCGTCTTTTAAAATATTATGCGTCTGCGTGTTACATAGTGTCTAAGTCTATTGCGTGCTTATTCTAAGTGCAGGTATTGTCGTTTTTCCAAAGCCGTACGGGTTGCACGACACTTTGAGGGTGTGGTGTTTGTTATAACGATTCAGCTTAAGATTGTTTATAATATACATGAAGTTTAATTCAATTATATGGAAATTGTAATCAATTTTTTTTTAATTGGGTTTACAACTTTGCAACCGCATCGCTATTTTTAACCGATTTCAAAAACGAGGAGGTTCTCAATTCGATTGGCATTTTTTTATGTATGTACACCGATTACGCTGAGATTTATGATCCGATTTACGTGATTCTTCTTTAGTTTGATTCGTAGTAGCTGCTATTTGGGCCCATAAAAATTTAATATAGTTTGACCCAATAATTTTGATATTATGAACATTTTTGCTTACTTGGACGATGTACCTAATATTAGTTTGGCTATGGCGTTTTTAGGAGTACTTATTTAGGTTGATTATGTATTATTATTAACCCGTGTCCCGATAAGTGGGTACTTACTATCAATCACTTTTTTTATACTTCCCAAATTGAAAATTACATGCAGTGTTTATTGAGGTCGAAGCTTAACATGTCAAGTAATCAAGACAAAATGCAATAAAAATATACTAAGGAAATACTTAAAACTTCTTTACTTTAAAACTATATCGTGCTCACCTTAGGGATATATCTCAATATTTTTTAAGGGTTCTAATTAAATACTGTTAAATGAGATACTTCTCAGAAAATATTGTAACTATTTGTATGAATTTTGTACCGAGATAGTGTTTATCTTTTTTATACCTTTCTATATTGATAAGTTTTTTTTAACTAGACCGCAAAGTTTGATTGTCTGTATATTTGTTTTAGACCAGCATCATCTCGATCTTGGAACTGGCTATAGGCTTAGGAGCGTTTATTAAATTGCCAATAAATCGCGGTATGACGAACCATAACTTACTAGTTTTATTGAAAGAGTGCCTTTCACTTTGCAAGCGCTTTTTTTCATTTGCTAAAGAAGCGTCGTCGCTGTTGCGTACCTACTCATTTACGAGGAAACGTAAGCTGTTACAAAGTTGCGTACCTAATGCTACCGTACAACTGTGCAGAATTAAACTGTGCAATGGAAATGCTTTTTCTTCCATTGTATTGTAGGAAATAGCTTATTTCTGAACACGGCGCGCTTAAATCCTTATAGATATTATAGATGCGAAAGTGAGTTTGTTTGTTTGTTATGCTTTCATGTCTAAACCACTGAATGGATTTTGATAAATCTTGGTACAGAGATAGATAGGAACCTGGAGACGGTGATAGGCTAATTTTTCTTCCGAAAAATCTATTAGAAGTGGGGTAAACAGATGGATAAATTTTGTACAAAACTGTCTGTTGCGTCAACCGATTTGTTTGACAAAATCAATATTAACATGAGCAAAGCCGCAGGTAAAAGCGAGTATTAATATAAAAAATAAGTTTTTTTTCTCACAATAAGCAGAGATAGATGTCATATCGACCTATTATCCTCTCGTTAGCTAGATGTACAACTACACTATTTTGATATTCCATAAATTTAAGAGTGATACCATATTCATCATCATGTGTATAGTGTTCCTAACCTACTCAAGTCCGACTGATTCCGCAACTTTACACGTGTCTCTATGGCCGATGTCACACCCGTAATTGTCAGTTACGATAACCGTGTACCACTATCCAGTAACTATATTTAGAGACGATTAATCTTTTAATTTAATGTGTAAATTGGTTAAACCTATTCAGTTTAAAGTAGGTTTTATTTTTTCATTTAGCATTTATATTCACATCAACGCTTATATTTCAAAAGTTATATAATTATACGGATTTAAGTATTATCTTTTGCCAAAAAGTCGATGAATCATTTTCTTACCTATGTTTCCCGGATAGCAGAAAATTAGTCACAAATATCTACCCTCAACTTTCATAATTCTTATACTTTATACTTTATATAAATCTTTATACTTGTAACTAAAGAACACTTACATAATAAGATTGATTTAATTAAGGGAACTGGAACGATATAGACAGCCATTCACTGCTATACCTACTTACTCGAAAGTTTACACTTTTTTCATGTCCTCTCAGCTCATATCGTTTTTTTTATTTACTAATATCTGTGACCTAGGGCTTTCTTAAAGTTAATGTCCTAAGGATAAACTTTATGTTTGATAACATTAGCATATGATGTTACATTTCTATGATGTATGATAGGCCATGATGTAACACGTTTATCTCAGCTCTTAAATGCAACTGTCGAAACTAATCAATAGATATTTAGGGTAAAAAAGTAATAATCAATAGTTATTTAGGATAGAGATTGTCAACTTGAGGTTGGTAGCTAGCCAGACAGGCATTACAAAATGCTCTACTAACAACAGCTATGGAGTTAGTATATGTTTTCCTTAACCGACAGCTTACACTTAATGGAACGGCTTCAAACTTATGATTGATGCCACGTTGGTACCCAGTAGCACTGACCCATCATTAAGCTAAGTCAAAGAAATCACTTCACCGCGTTCTATACCCAGTTTATACTCGCTTTGTAAGTCAAAATACGATTGTCAATTTTTTACATTTCTATTTCGAATGTAAATGAAGTTTGTAACTTCGTTCCGTGAATTACCATCAAAGGCAAGCGGCGACAACGCCGAGTGCCCTTTGTGTTGAGACTTGTAAAAAGTTCGAGAAACTAATGAAATAAAGACAAAATCAGATGCAAACTCCAATCGAGGAGTAATTTTCGAAGCGATTATAACTCAGTGGTAGTTTGTTCAACTTCGGTTCAAGGGACGTGAGTTCGAGTCCAACTACAATGAGCTTCAGCTTTCAGTGAACGAAAATATCGTGAGAAAGCCACAGTATGGTGGTAGTGCTTTTTCTAATGCCCGCCTGGGTATCAAACTGCCACAGGTTGAAAATCTGCTGCAAAATACCAATAGGTTTAGCGTGTTTACCAACTTGGGCCATATCGTCACTTAAGATCAGGTGAGATTATGGCCATAACGCTAAACCTTAAGTATAAAAAAAGACAGAAGATGTAGGTAGAGAATATATTTTTGCGACAAATCTTTTTTTTTTATTATTGTTCTTTATTTATTAATATTATTTTATGATAAAATAGTGTTAAAAAATTTGGCTTTTTACAAGTAACGTTAAAAGTCCTAAAAGTACTCGTTTCATCTGTAGACTCAGTTTTTTCTTCTTCTCTTAGAGATTTGATCTTAGAGCAATCAAAGCTATCTCGGTCTCTTAAATCTAAAACGTAAACCTAAATCCGAGAATAGAGCTAATCAAAAGCTCGAATGAGACAACTGTTCGAAGAAATACAAATAAATTGAATTGAATACAAAAATTAACAATAAATTAAAAGCGTTTTTTTTATATTTATTATTGTGGCATCTACCTATATAGGCAATTTCGCCAATGTCAAGTGCAAAGAACTGTATAAACAAAATTAATGGAATTTGTGGAAATAAGTTAATATATAAAAGTAAAAATGTTTATAATTGGTTAAAATCGAGTGAAAATTTATATAGTAGTTTCTGAGATTATCACGAACGGACTGACAGACAGATACCGCTAGGAAATATAAATAGAAATAAAGAGGTTTATTATTGGATAATATAAGATAATATAAAATAAACATACATCAAATCCTATTAGATCGGATAACAGCCCCATACTTAGCTGCTTGCTATGTAATCTAAATAACATATTTTTATATATTACAGAATTAGCTTTATTCTTATACTCGTTATAAGATTGTGGATATGTAAAGCCTAGTGGAGCGACTGGTTCTTAAGTGCAACTATCAGCATACACCAATAGGTACTTGGCAGCAGATTGTCAAGTTGATGCTTGTAGCTAGGCAAGCGGGAATTAGAAAAAGTCTTACCACCATGCTTGGTTCACCATATCCGCGTTGATTTGAATAATTGTAATCACCACTTAGTGGACTTATATGGAAATAATTTTCAGAACCGAGAAGAATTTTTAATTTTACATGAACTTGATTTTCATAAACATTTTTTCAGCAAAGATGATTTATTTGTACAAACTTTCGTTACTATACTTCACATTTTCAACCTTTATTCTTACAACAATAGATGCCGCCATGTTATCGACCAAAATCCTGTATATAATATATCTATACCAAAAATTTTAAAGGATTGAAAAGAAAGAAAATAGAAATTAAGTACAATATGCATTATCCAGTAAAATTAAAAAAAAAAAAAAAAATTGGATGATGTATTAAATGTTTGTATACAACAAACACATTTTACGGAAGAGTCAACGGTAGTGTCGCTTGCCTGACCCTCGACTCTACTTTCTCGTACGGATCACTGACTTGTTGCTACCTATCAAAAGTTGCCTCTGCCCCACGTTATCTGTCCGCCCTTAATGTAAATTTCTAATTTAACATTTCCCGTTTGCGTAATAATATTTCTGATTTAACTATTTTGTATTACCTGATGACAAAATTAGTTTATGTAATTTCTTGGTCTCGTTTGTCACTATATGAAACACACTACATGATTCGATTTATTTAGCAGTGACGACCATTGTATCTAGATTGTAATGAATTATAATTGTGATGACTAACGTTGGATCGTTACGGAGGTCATTGTAATTTTATGCTTATCACAGTTTCAGCGAATTAATGAGAAAAGCTGATATCTTTTGTTAATTTAAATAATCAGTTTTAATCCGGGATCGCTCTGCGTTTGTTTCAACAGTTAGTCGGGATATTGTTACAAAGTTGGTAATGTCGGGATGATGCCCGGCTCGTATACCGTCATACAAAGTACGTTTAACATATTTAAACACTTACAAACTAACTCACTAACGTATTTATTTATATCATAAAGGTAGCGCGAAAAGTTACACAAATTGTCCATTATTTACTATAAAATTAAATTTGACTTGTGAGTTTATTCTTATTTTTATTAATTGGTAGACTATTTATTTTTAATTACTTATAATTACTTATAATTACATATTTATAATTAACCGTGCCCGCGACTTCGTTCGCATAAAACTATTATCTTATTATTTTTGCCCGTTTTTGTAATTTATTTCAATACAGCTTTATTCCTATAAGTGGTAACTTGGTATTAAATAGCCTAAACCTTCCTTACTGGATGCTCTATCGAATATAATAAGATTTTTTGAAATCAGACTTGTAATTCTGAAGATTAGCGCGTTTAAACAAACAATATAGATAATATATAGATTTGTAGTTTGCAAATAAGTTTTCAATTAAGCTATACACATTTTTTCGTATTGACTGAAATGAGTAGTGAGCAAGAATAAGTCTGATACGCGAGTGCTCAGGTGGAAAGAAAATCTCAAGGGCGCCGCTCTTCCTCAAGGTGGAGATTGTATCAATTTGTTCGGTGAATTTCGGTAGGCTTGACATATTTTTATGAAATATTTCATTAGTGTTATCAGCGATGGGAAAATGTGCCGTATTTTCACTGATGTTGTATGAAGGGAACAAGGAAGTTTTCGACGGAATCTTGATCTGTAATATAGCGGCGTTTATTTTGATTTAGAAAGTTATGCTATTTGCTTTTAATAATTAAATTTTGGCGATATTTCGCGTAATCTTTTAATTTTTAATTTTTTTTAATTGATGGTAATCATTATACATTGCATTGGACGTTCCTTTACACCTATTCGCCCCGGAGTTCATTGACCGCTGCATAGTCTTGTAAAACAAAAAAATATTACCATTTATTTTTTAGACAATTAACAAATTATTAAACACGTAATAAATTAACAAATTATATACATTAAGCTGATACAAAATACGAATTTACCATTCGAAGCAAATATTAAGCGATTTCTGTTATCGCTTTGCTATTACGCATTATGTAATAAGGGAGTTGGTTTTCAAGTATCTTGGTAGCTGAACGTTCACTGGTTGATAATGAATTATCAAATAGCGGCCTGCTGTTATAGCTGTATTTAGTGCATGGTGATTTCAAACCTGTCATTAACCTATATAAAGCGTTTCAATGTACCTTAAGAGTAGCGGCCACATAAAAAAGGGATATTTTGTACTCGATTACTTACATCTGTGTATGCAGATACGAACCGCAATTACCACTTATGGTCTGGTAGAAGTCATTTCTGTTTACACACAAAATAGAATGCTGAATTTATTAAACTTCGATACAAGAATAATATGTAATACATTTTCAATATTGTCCATCTTTTCCCACTTCTGATTTCTTGTGGATAAATTACTAATGATTAACAGCGAGCTTACAAAAGAAACCTTTTGAAAAAACAAACTCGATAGAGTAAATTTGTACAGATGATAATGACAGCGGAGGAGAAGAGAACACCCCTCGATTCGTAACATAATCCCCTAAATGGATTCGCCTGAATTACCTTTGTACGTAGAAAACTTTATTTTTTCTTGATCTTTGATTAGACATTATTTATTCTGTTGTATACAAGTAGTTTGTGATTATGTACGACTTCTACCTAAGAATACGCAATGACATTAAAAATTCGCGTATTTATATAATAATGTAATTATTACAATTATTATTATCATTATTAATTAAGAACTGCAACAGCATACACAGTTATAAAGATCAGTAATAAGTTGGAATAAACAAAAATAAAACAGTAATAAATAAAGTATTTTTTCGTACTACTATATATACATACAAATCATCATTTCCTTGTCCTGTTCCCAAGTTGAGGTTGGCGAAATACGTTTTCTTCTTCCATAACTCACTATCAGCCGCAATCTCTTCGTTCTCTCACGTTTCTTTCATCTTATTCCTTACACACTCTATACCCCCTTTTTTATAACTTCCTCTTCCTTTCCTTTCTTCAACATTCACATTCAATACTCTTCTCACCATATATGTTTTATCTCTTTTCATGTCATGTCCAAATCAAGACAAACAATTCTCTGTCACTAACTTTGTCCATATTTGTAACATCACACACCCATCTTAACATTGTCATTTCTGCTGCTTGCAATTTACTCTGACCCGTCTTCTTAATAGCCCAAATTAAAATTGTAATTAAAAAAAAAACCTAATACCCTCGATAGTTCAAATTCTGACAGACGACGGTGAAAATAGCTGATTGTCTACATTTTCTGAGTCTGGGTCTAATTAACATACACAAACTACTTTGTGTACGTTAATTGTATGTCTGTAAAGTTCTTCGTGATAGTTGATATTGTCTTAAAAATCTGTACATATACGTATAAAAAAAATAGTGCGCAGACCTGGAACACTTTTAAAGCACTGTTTTTGTTTTATAATTTATTAAAAACGTGCTGTACAACATATTTAAAACTATTGGATCTATTTTATTTATCTTTTGTTTTTTCCATAATCTATAATTCTATGTAATTTCACTGCGCATCACGAAACCAGAGATACATAACTGTAGCATTTAGCTTATTGTTCATTCATGCTTGTCTTCATCAAAGCAATCCTGATAGAATTATCATTAAGGCTTGGCTCGTGGCCTATTGTATTTGAATTTAACATCATAACCCATTATCTAGTTAGCGTAATGTACTTAGAGTATAAACCATCGAAGGAGCGTTTGTGCTGTACGAATCTATATTCATATTATAAGGATTTGCAGATTTTTATCAGACTTACTAAATATGAAGGACGATTTATATTTATATTTTAAATTCTACTAACGACTTTCCTTTGCTTCACAAGAAACTATACAGTATATTTATTTTATAACATTTATGCGTTTATTTATTTATTATTGAGTGGAATGAGTTCGAATCCCAGTAATGAGCCTGAGCTTTCGTTGAAGGGCCACATCTGGATAAAACTTTATCATGGTGGCAGATCATTTTCAAACTTAGATAAATTCATTTTGTTTTGTATGAATATCTCACAGTCTTCTGTCCCATTTACTCACTCACTAACTTTTCAAACTATGAGATTTAAAAAAATCTAATCATTTTTTTATTTTCTCTTATACAAACATTGTCCTGACAATAATAAGCACAATAAAAAATATTAATCCAATTTGGTGCAACCGGTCGGATGTTATGCAGGTATTGCATATATGTATATGCGGTGTATGCATTTCTGCGATCTATTTTCATATATATAGATATCTCCTGATAGAGTGAACTGATTGCGGTGAATCAAAAACTTAGTAATACTCCAAGCTGCGTACAATTTTTATATATAAAATTTATCTATATTTGCTTTTGTAAATTTTACGTGAAGCGTGCAAAGACAAACAGATACAAATTCCAAACATGCTGTAAATGTATTCTGTTGGTTATCTTGAAGACCCTGGCTATTTTTTTTTATTAATTTCGATGTACAAAAACGTCTTTTTTACAGATTTACTGTATGTATAATTAGACTGTGACCAAATAACTATTACATGTAGTTAATATTATAAGTTGGAAAAGTTTGAGTGTTTGGACCCGTTAATCAAAGAAATACCAGTCGAATTAAAAAAAAAAATATTTGATAGAGAAATAATTGAGGAAGGCTTTAAGCTATTTAACATCACGCCACCACGAACTGAAACAAAACTGTACTAAAAAAATTTATAAAAACGGGCAAAAATTACCACGTGGACTATGCTCGTATTAGATCAATTTATTTCTTTCTGTTAGTTGGTTCGTATTGGTCTTTATTTTTATAGGAATGTATATAATGTGGAGTTGTAACATAAGTTACTCGAACCCTTCCAACGAAACATCACTTCGCTGCGTTATTTATATGTTGGACCCAATCGTAAACCCTGTTTACGGTTCCAGACTTGAGAAATTATTTTAGTCGCTGCAAGATAACATTCGCTTGCGCCAGTGTTTATAATATTTCCTTGGGCTTATGTTTGCTGATTTATTTATTTACTAGTTTTACTTTGCCAAACAAATGGGATGACAAATAAAAAGTTTCATATAAAGTTTAGCTCTCCCGTTACCTCACTACCAATATATAAGCGATGATAGCTCAGTGGTAGTGTGTACGAATTTGCATCAAGGGACGTGATTTCGAATCCAACCACTTACAATTAGCTTGAGCTTTCGGTGAAGGAAAACATCGTGAGGAAACCATAGCATGGTAGTAGGGCTTTTTCTGATGCCCGACTTGTTAGCTACCACCCTCAAGTTGAAAATCTGCCGCCAAATACCAATAGGTGTGTTCCGGCAGTTGCACTTGAGAGCCAGTTCCTACACAGGTTTAGCGTGTCTACCATATTGGGCCGTATCGTCACTTAAGATCAGGTGAGATTTTCAGGTCAATTTCAGGTCAGAGGACATTAGAAAAGGTCCTACCACAATGCTATGGTTTCAACACGATGTTTTCCTTTAACGAAAGCTCTGGCTCATTACAGTGATTTGAATTCACTTCCATTGTACGCGGCGTCTGTACACACTAGCGAGGCATCATCGCTTCAAGAATGTTTAATGAAATATATTAATTTTCCTTTTATGAGACCTTTATTTATATATAGATACATAATATATAATAGGTTTGTCACTTTCTATACAAAACTCATCACAAACTTTGTATAGAACACACTGCGATTTGATAACACAAATAAACGTATAAATACAATATAGAACCCGATAAATCTCCGTCGGACCAAACATAATTTTGTTTCCTCAGAGGATTTGACGACCTTTCCCCGTTGATAGTTTAAAGTTTGGGTTATAATCCCCGAGACAGTTCATGAAGACTATACATACGTAATATAATATATACACTGAGTCAACGCAAATCCAATTTCAGATCCCAACTGCAATATGTCGATAAAGCGTCTGTATCATATCACAATAAGTTATCAAGCCCGCTTAGAGTGCCAGATACAGGGACTGGGGAAAATAGATATATACGCCTGCAAAGAATTGTGTGGGATATAAGCTTTATTACTACTGTATTTATTCAATCAAGTGATTAATGAGAATATTATTTACAAGGAAAGGGTAGTGTGAATAATGACAAGTGACAAGGGTAATATGTCTAATGGTATCTATAGCTGACTGAGGCACAACCACCATATACATGATGGTAAATGGTTTATAATTACTTTTTTTCCGTATGTTGTGTTTTATATAAGGGAATGTGTATTCCATCTGACTTCAGGACTTATAGGGCGGTATGACTGTAATCACTGTCGATAGATGGATCTTTTGGTGACAGCCGTTATTTTTGGACTGTTCTTTATCTATCGATCAGCCCTGATAGTTCGTCTATTAATTAATTTTAATAATCAACTATGATATCGTTAAATCAATTAGTAATTAAAATTTTAAAGTATATTAATTATATAATTATTTAAAATTGTTGTTTATTGATAATGTAACGGGTTATTTTTTTTTTGTAACTATATAGGTTTAACGTTTTGGCCACAATCTCCCGTGATGTTAAGTGATGATATAGTCCAAGATGATAGACAAGTTAAGCTTAGTGGAAGGACTTGCTCTCAAGTGCAACTGCCTGAATACACCTATAGGCATTTGACGGAAAATTTTCAAATTGAGGTTGGGTGGTAGCCAGTCGTCATTATAACAAGGCATACCACCTCTCTATAGTGGAAATGATTCAGCCGTGCACTATTTTATAAATATTTTATAAATACTTCTTTCGTTCTCGTGGAGCTTAAAATTATTTAATAATTTATGCCTGTTTTTGTAACTTTTTTACAAGGTATTTATCAACACGCTTTCTGTCTGTCTGTCAGGGTGGAATCCTGTAATTGATTTTAAACTAACTTTCCGATGTGTTAGATACTTGAAATTCGGACCATAGCTCAAAAGTTGATGACAATGCATGAAAATGTAGAAGAAAATAGACTTTTTTGTTTTTTTGATAAAAAAATTTAGAATCGTTCTATAACTAACCTCTCGATCAGCCATATACCTATATACAGCTCAAATCTTTCTGACAGATGAAAAGAATATACCAAAATTTCATTCACATACCTGTAAAAATAAGAAAATATTAACAATAAAATAAAAAAAACAATTTGGATGCAAAATGTCTTTATTACGATTAAAAAAGGAAAAATATTAAGATATATGCATTAAACATATAGCACATGCAACGTATAACTACAAACATGCGTCCCATATTATTCGTTTCCAATTTTCAATACAGCTTTGCTCCTGTTGCTGATGACAGCTAAAGTTAAATAGCTTTAAGACTTCCTCAATTATTGTTGTATCAAATACAAAAAGAACTCTTTCGCTAAACCCTAAACTCTTCTGCTTTATAATATTCATCTGGATGTTGTTTACATTTAATTTTAAACTAAATTAGTACTGCACTGAAATTCAAATATTCCGTGTATACGTTTATTAGTTTCACAATAGATACGCATCGGTGTAAACAAGTACATAATTTCTATGTCAGCGTAAACACAATCCGCAGGAACGTCGATTCTCCCCGCGAAAACCGTTTCAATTCATTCCGTTTGTTTACGGAATGCTCGAAATTTTCTCCCCTCTCACATCTACGAGTATTTACAGTGCGGGTGTACCCGTAACCGAATTTGTGTGTGCAGCTTTATATTTTTGAATGAGTACGAATATATGTGCGTGTTATTTTAAAAACAAATACAGTGTAAAGTCTATTTGACGTTATTGGATTTAACGATGTCGAAATTGTTTGACTTTGGTTGGTGCACCTCGTTGTCCATACAATGATACACTCATGAAACCAATGATGTTATAATCATTTGAAGTGACGATAGGTCAGTTGGTAGTGCGCATTTTTGACCTTATTAAGAGCTATCTTTTGTTTAAAATAGTTAATAGATTTAGCGTTATGGTGCAATCTCACCTGATGTTAAGTGTCGATATGGTTCAATATGGTGGACACGCTAAGTCTAGTCGAAGGACTGGCTTTCAAGTACAACTGCCGGACCAGATCTATAGGTATTTGGTGGCAGATTTTTACCTTGAGGATGGCAGCTATCTAGGCGGCTATTAGATAAATACCTACTCCATACAATTACATTATAAGCGAAACTTCATATCATTATTATTAGGACTATACACTCACCTCGTTGTTAAAATTTGATGTGCTTATTGTCGTTGAGTATAATCGAGGTCACACCTAACAAAAATATGGGTTTGAAAATTGTTTTGATGACAAAATGCTTATGTTGCTCTATTAGTTATCTAAATAACTAAATATAAGTATAGCGAGGGGCAATTTGATTGGCTATATATAAACCATCTTGTATTTGAATTTTTATCGCCAAAAACCTTTAAGGGTTTTGTTTGATTTTTTTTACATTTATTTACTGGTATGATTATCCACGGTTCTGTCAATGTCATGTTAATAAAATATTTACTTAATTTATAAATTTCGAACCAGGCGCCGCGCTGCCGTAATATTGACAATGGTGCTAGATAGATCCAAAAAGTTTTTAATGGTATTTTTTCATTTACTTAATTTGTATACAGTAAATAACATTTGAACAATCGAATTATCAAATAAATACAAGAGTTAAAAAAAAATCGGAGAACTTTATACATATTTGGACCGTTTATTTTGTAAGTGGTGTAAGTCCATTTTCTTTTGTTTCGAGAAAATTAAAGGTTACTATATTTGTTGATAATGCAATTTCATTTACCGACCGATTTTAAGTTGTACAAAACATGGGATTTTTTTGAGGAATTAAACACGGACTAGTTACGTATAAAAAATTTACATTAAATTAAGCATGAATTACGTGATAGCTCATTTTTCTCAAAAATGGACTTACACCACTTTCAAAATAAACGGTCCATTTATACTTTACCAAAATGTCATTGACCTCTCTTATTTTTCTCCAGGATTTATTCATTCATTCATCATTCATTCATAATTATTACGAGCCAAATAAAACAGACTAACAGATAAATAATAATTGTACGGACATAACAACAGGTAGGTAATAAAATATGAAGCAAACATTTCTTTGACATATTCTCAAGACAAGATAATCTACCAATGTCGTCATATAATGATCTCATATCACGTATAATTATATTGGTAGGAAGATGACAAGGACTGAAGACATGTTACAGACATATGCTACGACCTGCAAACTACTTAATTTCTATTCGAATAGTTTTGTTTTGTAATATATTAATATGATTTGTAAATAAATCTAGAATGTATTTACCAAATATGAAACAAGTTCTATAAGATATTTTATATAAATACTGGCTTTTATCTGCCGCTTCGATCGAGTTCATATTGATTTTGTCAAATAAATCGTATCACGCAATAAAAAGTTGATCCCTCTCTTCACCCCAATTCCAATAAGTTTTTAATCAGAAAAAGTAGCCCATCACCGTCTCCAGGTTTTCATTTATCTTTATACCAAAATTCGCTACAATCGATTCAGTGGTGTAGGCGTGAAAGCGTAACATAAACAAACTCACTTTCGCATTTGTAATTTAAGTAAAGGTAAGGATAATCATTTTATATGGCCGTATATCGTGATTTTTTTTAAGTTTATGTGGCATTTACTAAATTGATTGATAAAATAACTATAATCGAGTATTCAAGCACTGTTACGGAGTTACGTTGTATTGACGATTTCAAAGTCTAACAAACCACTATTTTTCAACTATTCACGATAAAATGTTTATCTACCGGTCAGATTTCATCTCATTTTATATTGCGTGTATTAATTGCAGGTAGTTGAGTATAAAATGTATGAACAAGTTACGGTTCACACCTATTTATAAAGAGAGGAAACAAATCATAACTATGATGTCACAGTGTAATGACAGTGGGACGTCGCCTTTTAAATCTACACTAGTTGTCTCCACGACATTCTTCGCGTGGAATAAATGATTTCATATATTTTGTAACCAGTCGCAATACAGCTTTGCTCCTATTGGTGGTAGCGTTATATTAAATAACCACAGTAATTGCTCTATCATAGGCCGAAAGAGTTTTTGAAATTCGAATATTATAAGATTTAAAAAAACTGTTCGTGATTTTGTTTTTTTATTTAATATACAAACTTGTCGTGATAATAACGAACCCAAAAATAAAAAAAAGATTATCCAATTTGGTACGGTCGTTCGGAAGTTATGCGCGTACATACATTCAAGAGATTCATTTTTGTATATATAGATTAATATAGATTTTATAGTACGCGTATAGCACTGCCTCTCACCTATATATGACGATGTGCACTATGATAGTGATATGCTAAGTGTGGATCTAGAATGGAGCTGCTGGAACATACCTACAGGTATTTAGCAATAGATTTTCAACTTGACGTATGTAACTAGGTTGACTAAAAGAAGTGGGAAAACTTTATCTAGTTTCCATCTGTATGAGGGGTTGAGAGTTGCCGTAGTGTTTCTTTCATAAGTATTTAAAGGTGCTATTTACTTGATGGGTATCAGACACTTTTTACGGCACACCTGGATTTAACCAGAAGAACGTCAATGTATTTTTTATTTCGTAAACAAATAAAGGAGGAAGTGATAGATAGATAGATAGGCATTAGAATATGATCTACTATATTGAAAAACTGTTCTAGTGTTATAATAATCAAAACATTAAATTATAAAAAAAAAACAGTTTTGCTTATGAGTATTAAAAAAAGGAAGGTAAATTATTATCAAAATTTTCAATATTATTACATTCACTAGCTGAAGATATGAAAAACTGTTATGAAAAAAGGATGTGATTGGGTACCCGGTAAGTGCAAACCAAGACGGAATAACTTAAAATAATAAAATTTGTACGTGTCAACGAAATGTATGGCAGCTTGGGCTTACCTACGCCCTTCTATTGCACAATATACACCGCACAATTATTTCAATGAGGTACGTACGTACGTTGGCAGACTGTATTCCTTTAGTCTGTGATGATACATCCCGACAAAGTTATTAGTCATGGTAATGAAGACATCTCGCGACTAATTACAGCCCTTCGTGGGTGTCTCTAACATTATAGAAGCCGTTAACTAACATGAGAAGATGTACGCTTATAAATAATGATCACCTTGAGCTCTATAACTTTGCATTATATTAATTTACTACATATTTCAGCTTACATTAAATACTTTAATGTTCGGTTATTACTAACTAGTTGTGCCCGCGACTCTTAAGATGTTGTTATCTAAAAATGTATGAGTTTTTTCTAATACATTATTTACCTCATAGTTATATACTATACACCTCACATGCCAGCTAAGGTTTCGAAACATCCTTACTAATAATATAAACGCGAAAATTTGTAAGCATTGATGTATGGATGTTTGTTACTCTGTCACGCAAATACTACTGAATGTATTTTAATGAAACTTTATAATAATATAGCTTATGCATTAAAATAACACATAGGCTACAATTTATAAAGATACTATGTGAATTGTCCACAATATAACGATAAGTCTCAAGTATGTAAAAAAAAATTCTGCGAGCTATTCTGGCGTGCGCTGTAAAAACCGTTAGAATTACACGTATATAATGTATATTGGAAATGTTTATCTT
This sequence comes from Actias luna, assembly GCA_039707435.1. NCBI lineage: Eukaryota > Metazoa > Arthropoda > Insecta > Lepidoptera > Saturniidae > Actias > Actias luna. Next base: position 4,386,523 of record JAZHAC010000027.1, read on the forward strand.
AAACAGTCTTACAACAAAAGCTCGCGACAATATATATCTATCTATATTTTATGTGTAAGCCTTTACCGCCAAAATAGTGAGCGGCCCGCGTATAAATGACTACGAGCACAAATGTTCTTATACCAGTCTCTTTCTATATAATTTCATTAAAATAACAATATTAATGTAAACAAAGCCGCGGGTTAAAGCTAGTATACCATAATAGCAGAAATAATACATCTAATCAAAAAAAAAAAATGTTTTCTGTTTTATTCAAAGTTTTCCCCCTTAAGAATCGATTATCATTTTTGGCTCCTGGTATTGAAATTTTATTATTTTCCATTGAATTCCATTCAATTCAACCAACTCCATTCGTACGTCGGTACTAAAACACACACACAGTATTTTTTTATTTAAGCTTGAGTAAATGCCTTTCACCAGATGGCGTATATGAAGTAGGTATAAATCAAATTTAGCGGCGACCCGAAATTAAGGTGAACGACTAAACGGACACTCGGTTTTTCATGTAAAAAAAATAAAAATTTTTCATATTGCATTTGTCATGATAGTTTATTTATTGTTCATATATATTGTAATCTTTTTGTTTGATAGATATATGAAACCTATTTAAACGTGGTTTATTTGGTCTTTTGGGTTTTGTGTTGTGCTATAATGTCACCTGACGTTAAGTGCGAATGTGACCTTATATAGGCAACTGTTATAATAAATGTGATTGGGAATTTATTTGTTACTAGATATGGCGCGCGGCTTTACTCGAGTTAGTATTGAATTTGTCAAATAAATGTGACAACGTAAAAAAAGTTTCATACAAAGTTTATCCCTCTCTATACCCCACTTTCAATAAGTATTTCGCGAGAAAATGAAACGTATCACCGTATTTAAGTTCACATATACCTGTAAACCAAAATTCATCATAACTGAACGAGCGGTTTAGTCATGAACACGTAACAAACAAACAAACTCATTTTCGTATTTATAACATTAGTATGGATTATTTAACATCCTAATTACTTAATTTTGAATACAGAAAAGTATTTAAACTATATATATGTACAAGAAAGGACATAGAGTTATTCAACCAGAAAATATATACTATTCCCGAGGGATACCAAAAAAATATTTTTAAACCCACTTGAAAGAAGTGAGAACGACTTAAATATAAAACACGATAATATATATACAATATGAGAATATACACCATACGGTTTAAATATAAAATAACAAAAAAAAGCCGCTCAGAATAAATAATAAAATTATAAACTTGCTTAAGTTACTAACAATTTTATAGAACTACAAATGATATATGTAAGCAAAAGATAACCTATTAATATCCTATACACCTATTGTATGTAATTTATTTAGTAAAAAACAGTATAAGCATTTTTATTTCAACAGTTATTTTGTGCTTTCTAGTCTCTTATATGTAGTTTTGCTGTACACTCAGTCTCTCAGAGTTATGTGACAAGTTAGTTCACAATCGATTGCAAAATTTGGATCGAACACAGAAACACACAAAGAGATACATAGAAGCCAGTTAATTGCATTGTCATCTAGTTCTCAGTTGTTTAGAGTTTCTAGTCGACGCGACGAGTTAGTTTAAAATCGATTACAACAGACAGAAAGGAGGGCGAGTTAATAAATAAGGATCACACAAAATCGGATATCATGTGCAGATGCCGGAATACAAAGAAAGGTGATTGGTAATAGATTCTTGCTTCCGGTTGTCAGTTAGCCCATCGACCACTAGAAATTACGTGCCCCAATACTTATATTGTATCGCTAGCTGAGCTCCCAACTTTGTTCGCATGTAACAATTGCATATTACAAATGCAAAATTACAATTGTATTTAACAATTTTTATCTGTACCTTCTCACAATACAGCTTTGCTCCTATTGGTGAGAGTGTGATGTTAAACAGTCCTCAATAAATGCTCTATACAATACAAAATCATTTTTTGAAATTCGGCAGGTGTTTTCTAATATTCTAAATAATATAGATTATAATGTCTCAATATGATATTTATTTAAACTGTAAGTAATTATTACTCAACACGATATCCGAGAACAGTAAAATACGGCAATTATTCGGTCATTTTTATGATAACATAGATATACCCGGCATACGTAACAGTGAGACGGAAAGAGAAAAAAAAACCAAATATCTTTGCAGGCATATTTGAATCAACACAGTACAGTTTTATAACAATAGGATGCATGGTTTAGAAATGCATAGAGGACAAATACACAAAGGGACATCGTTCTAATTAATAGAAGGGGATATTTTATACCACGCGGACAGGAATGAGGTTCTATTATTCGTGTTTTTTTTTATAGTTAAGCTTTAGTGTTATGGCCACAATGTCACCTGATGTTAAGTGACAATGTGCGTTTGTAACTTGAGGATGGTAGCTATCCAGGCAGGCATTAGAAAAAGCCCTGCCACTGTGCTATGGTTTCATTACGATGTTTTCCTTCACCGAAAGAATTAAGCTTTAGCTCATTACAGGTGGATTCGAACTCACGTCCCTTGACGCGGCGTCTGAACCCACTATACCGACTGAGCTATCATCACTTCAATTTGCAGTTAGTTCTACTTCTAGTAGTTATCAAAGCAAATAAGGATTTTTAATTTTCTATTTCCGGGCCTTTGAAAATAGTTTTGTAGACGAAAAAATACAAACAAATATAAATCTAAACATTTTTTGTCTGCTTTAGTAAATAAAGAAACCAATAATGAAAAAAAAAATTGACGTGAACACTTTAATAATAATATTCCATTATTTTAATTGTTAATATTAAAAAAAAAAACATAATTATTGGTACGATATATGATATCGCTTTGTTATTGTCAAATTGTGAAATGTGTAATTAGAGAGCTGATCGCACTTGATGTCGTGTGGAGCCGAGTAAACCCGATTCTGCGTCTTCGATCCGAGCGTGACGGCTCACTTTCGTTCGCAAAACGCGCCTCAAGAAAACTTATATTTAAAAAATGTTATGAAACTGAAGTTCGCTTTAATTATTTCGTATAACCATCACTCATGTTAAATAAAATAGCTTACTTCTAATATTTCACATGTAAATTGACGAGCATAAAGATTTCATGTCGGAAATTACGTCGTTCTAGTGGAGATTAGGCGAAGGGCGGCTTCCGTGGCTGTGCTAATTCACTCACCCTTATTCCCACTGTTTATTACACTGAAGTACCAAGGTAAACTCAATCATAACCAAGGGGGAGAATTTATTTTATTTACATCATGATTTCATGTTCGCAACTGTTCTTTTTTTTTTAACCCGTGACATAATTTCGATTTCATGTGGTAATATGTACAGTTATATTGTAAGTGTACGGTTATAAAACATGAATGGATGTTTGTAATGAATAAACTACAATACATCTTGAAGCGATGATAGCTCAGCGGTAGTGTGTACGGACCCCGCGTTAAGGGACGTGAGTTCGAATTCATCTACAATGAGCTTGTTCTTTGAATGAAGGAAAACATCATGAGGAAATCATAGCATGCTGGTAGGGTTTTTTCTGATGTCCACCTAGCTAGCTACCACATTCAAGTTGAAAATCTGCCGCCAAATATCTATAGATATCTTCCAGCAGTTGCTTTTGACAGCCATCCCTTCCTGTATGGTAATTTAAGATCAAGTAAGATTCTGGTCATAACGCTAAACCTTAACTATAAGAAAAAGTACAAAAATATATATATTCATATATACATCTATATATACAAAGACGTTGGTTGATCGACTCAGCAACGCACACCTGAAACGACTGAAGCCAGAAATATGAAATTTGGATAGTTAGGTCCCTTTTGTAACGTAGAGGCCTATTAAAAAAGCGTTGTTTTATTTAACCCTATGGGGTTAAATAAACGGTCGTAGCAAAATTTGTATGGGTGAGAAGAAAATCTTCATCTATTGACTTGAAATTTGCTATGTGTATTCCTTTCGTGGCGTAGACACCCACTCAGAAGAGATATTACAATCACGCGGTATTGACAGGAATAACCCGAACGAAGTCGCGAGACACCAATTAGTCTTTATATATAAATCTTATGAAATTTCTATATAAGCTATGTAAAACTGGACGCTCACGAAACGAGTTTTGTTACAAATATATTTCTCGGGCTGAAATGTAACTTCAACTATGAAACGCCCCAGAAAATTACCCACAATCTATTTAAACATCCGAAATTAAATTACGAGGGACAATTGGGTGAAAGCTATTAACTTAAAGGATTCTCGTAAAAACATTTAAAATAAAACGTTCAGAAAGAGGACAACGGGAACATTTCGCCTAGAAAATTGAATGTCTTATTTAGCTGTAATATTTGTAATTGAGTTTATTCGGAGCGTTCGGTACTTGCCTTATTATCATTAATTAATTCAACCTAAACCAACGATGTTGATCACAGCGTTCTTAGAAATATTTTTCCCCTATTTTATATTATATGCTAAATTTGGACCAGAATTACGCCTAAATGTTAGAGGAAACGCTGTCATTATGAATTTGAAGAATTCGTTTTAAAGGAAATCTATTGCTGTCTCATTATGTCCGACCGATCGAATAGAGTGTGAGAAAGACAGCTGTAACATAGAATATTTATAATTTGATATTTCGCTATCTGCTCCTGTAAAATTTATCAGATTTTATTCTTAAGTAAAAAGGAGGTCTTTGATTTTTCTTTTACAATTATATTCTTCAAATTTATTCCTCCACTAGTTTCCATACCAAATTATCTCAAATGATTCAAAGAAAAAATACGAAAATGACAGTTATGGTACTTGATTATCTATATTAATATTATATAGTGGAAAAAAATCTTTGTTTCATTATTTGAACGCGCTAATCTTAAAAAGAACCAGTCGGATATGAAAAAATGTTTTTGTATTTAAGGGAACAATAATTGAGAAAGGCTTTGGGTTATTTAACATCACCTAACTCACGAAAATAGCTAGTAACTGATAATATTAAAGTATTTGGTGTTATATATTGACTAGATTTTACGTGCGGCTTCGCTCGCGTTAGTATTGATTTTGTCAAAAAATTCGGAAGACTCATTAAAACCGTCATACAAGATGTATCTTTCTACAATTAACCCACTTCCAATAAGGTTATTGCGAGAAAAAGTACCAATCATCATGTCCAGGTTCCCGTCTATTCCTACTCCAAAATTCAATATAATCAATTCAGCGGTTTAGGCGTGAAAACGCAACAAACAACCAAACTCACTTTCGCATTTATAATATTAGTAAGGACGTGAGCCGGATAATCTTAATAAGAATCTTGAAGGAATTACGGAAGTCAATTTAACGTGAGAGTGTTATCTAATTACACAGCTACTAGTTAAATTATCTTAGTATTCCATTCTTATATTAATAATATAATAAAGTGTTCAACGATGTAAATCAGCAAAATACTTTTCGCCTTTTAATAATGATGCTGATTGTTTGGTACAATAAGCGATGAAGGCTCAGTGAAGCAATGATGGCCCAGTCGGTAGTTTGTACAAACTCCGTATCAATGGATTTTAGTTCAAGTCCCTAAAATGGCTCTGAATTTTCAGTAAAGGAAGACATCATGGTAAAACCATAGGACTATGGTAAGGCGTTTTTGAAAAGCCAACTTGGCTAGTTACCACCCTCAAGTTAGAAATCTATCGTCAAATACCTACGGAAGTTGTATTTTAGAGCCAGTATCTCCACTAGGCTTACTGTTTCCACCATGTTGAGCCACTTTGTTACTTAACATGAGGTGAGATTGTGGCCATAACGCTAAACCTATAATTTATTTAAAAACTGCGTCACTTTAATTAGCCAGATATTTAAATCGAGGAGGACCCTCAGCATTCGTCCCAAAAAGATCTGCGAAGCTGTCGAAGCCCTTAAAGCTAACAGCGTATGTTCATTCTAACAAAATTGTAGATTGTTTCTAAGAAGAAACCAACTAAGAAGTACTATAAATAATATTATTTTGAAATATATTAGTATAATACTGAAACTCTATAATGTCAAGGTAATAACAATGTGCTAACAAAAGATTATTAAAATATCACAATACCGAGAAAAATACGAAACAGACGTGTTATATTAAGGATACTGGAACCGTAATCCAAGAAAATGAGGTAGACGCAAATGCCACAATAGCTATAAAAGTATGGAAAGGTTTGTTTGCCGTATTAATTTTACTTCCTCCAGTCAAACAAATACTTGTGAATTTTTAGCGTGATCCAATTTTTCAAATAAATCAATAAATTCGATTAAAATTATGACTACAGTAGCTGCTAGCTACTGCTAGCTTGTATTCTTAACTGGATACATAATAATATTTGTATAAAAAATGCTGGGTGGCAACAAAAATTACCCCTAATTAATTTTAAAAAAGTTCTACCAGTTTTTTATATGTCAAAAAACAGAAGAAATGATGGCTCAGTGGTAGCGTGTTTCGCACAGCGTTAGCGTTGATGGATGTGAGTTCTAATCCCTGCGATTAGTCTGATCTTTTGGTTTCATACCATTAGTATTTATTTTACTGCATATTTTCTTTATTGTTTTCTATTAATTATAAATTACTAGATTTTACGTGCGGCTTCGCACGCGTGAAAATTGATTTTGTCAAACCAATTGGATGACGCAATAATTAAGTTCATATAAAATTTATCCGTCTCTTTACTCCACTTTCAATAAGGTTTTTGCGAGAAAAGTAGCCTATGACGGTCTAAAGCTTCCTATGTATCTCTATATTTATAAATAAATCATAATCTATTCACTGGTTTAGGCCTTAAAGCATAACAAACAAACCCACTTTCGAATTTATAATACTAATAAGGATTAGGAAACATAAGAATGATATTAACCTAAATGTTTCACATATGCCGGGCATCATATAATGGTCAACTTTTTGTAATAACATTTTCAAAATTTTGAAAATTCTATTGTCAATAATTTGACAATGGTCGACTCTGCATTTTGCAAATCATTTAACAATATAATGCAATACTCTATGTATATAATATTTGATAATACTGTAGATTTTCTCCATCAATTCTATGCTAATGTTTGACCATATTTATGTAATCATTCGACAGTATTCGTTTTTATTGTGGTTCCAAACTAGCAACGTGTAATTTCACTTAACAATTAGGTCAGGTTAGCGGTCGGGATGATGGTGTGTCGTCGACGTTTCCACATTCCTCAACGGAGTTACAATTACGAATGGATTGTACTGTAAACAAGAACCACGGGAGCAATTTAATAAAATTTACATTTCATTCACCGCTACCCGCAGTACCCTCTACTCGACTTTGAAATAATTAATAAACAGCAGTCTGAATTAATCGGATATAAGAGTTGAGATAAATAATAATGGAAAATTAATATTATATTCATTAATTTCTTGTTTTATAATATAAACTTGTTTAACATTTTATACAGCCCCTACTAAGGGTTTTTGAAATAATTAATGCAAAATATCTAGTTCGATTCCTTTAAAGAAATTGGAATATTTGAATTAAAGGTTCAAATTAATTATTATTTGTTTGCTATCTTGCTTGACCTTCAGAATAATTAAATGGTACTTTTTTACTACTATATACATTTAATGATGCGGCTATAATCTTACCTGATGTTATGTTACGATGTAGCTCAAGATGGTGGGCACGATTAGCCTAGTTGAGGGACCGAATCTTAAGTGCAGTTGCCAAAACATACCTATAAATATTTGACAGCAGATTTTCAATTTTAGTATAGTAGCTTGCCTTGCGGGCATTACGAAAAATCCTACAATGATGATAGGGTTTAGTCACGAAGTTTTCCCTCATTCTCATTGGATTCGAACTCACGTCTATTGACGCGGCATCTATACGCAATATTACTATCTGTATCTTCTATTTTAAAACTTGCGTTTTATTTTTATCGAGGCTCTGTATAAGCTGTAATAGTGTCCAACTGGATAACGACTATCTCATCTAGAACAGTGCTCCTGGCAAAATCTATATTCGCTTGCGTAAAGAGGAATTAAAATATGCATAAAAATACATTCTATACACTGAATCGACGTTATATCTCAAGACTAAATCCCTTGATCGTAGCGTGTTAAAACATGGCAGCTATACTATGAACTGAAAAAAAGAAAGACTATGTACAATGTATTTATAGTCCGTTATAAATGCATTGTATACAAACATTTTTTTTTCAATTCATAGTAAAGCTGCCATGTTTTTATCATGCTACAATCAAGGGAATAAATAGTCTTGAGATATAACGTCGATTCAGTGTATAGAATGTATTTTTTTGCATATTTTGATTCCTCTTTACGTAGGCGAATATAGTTTTTGCCAGGAGCGCTGTTGTAGGTGAGATAGTCGTTATCTAGTATATAGCTGATCGAGTAGTTATAAATCGATTATAAATTTTTCATCGAATCAATTTTATTACATTTCCATGCATTCACTTCTAAGCTATGGTCCCAATTTCAAGCATCTAACTCATCAGGAAATTAGTTTAAAATCAATTACAAAACTCCATCGGGTAACATTACGAGAAAACGAGATAATAAAAACATTGTAATAACATCAACGTTCTGTTTCAACTGTATATGAATTTTATAGGTTTTTATCAAAATAAATTAGATAAAACGGAGGTAGCTCGTCGTAAAGAAACCCATGCGAACAATTTGGAATTCTTTATCATTTCAATTCTATACGATTAATGGTTGGAATCCTGGAATCCCGACATCTGATTCAACGGATTATACGAAATATTTGAGTGTTATTAAAAAGTTCAAGCTTGCGAAGTCACGCGTCCTGCTTTATAATAAATCCCCAAGAACTTAGCTTGTAAATCAACATAAGACGAGATTATTTTAAGTCCTTCTTGAGTTGCGAGGACATATTTTTTCTTTATTTCAATAAAATAAGCTATCGTAAAGATTTTCATCATAAGCAATTACTTTGAAAAATATTATGTTAATTATCGTTTGATAAACGTTTACAATATTTTTCGTATTAAAAACGTTTCTTTTATGTTGTGAGTTTGTGCTCTTAGAATTAAATATTTCATGTATGTGATTGATGATGATGATTTGATGATTTTGATGTATTTACCATTATTTCTTAATTTTGTAGAGGTTATCTGTGATTGAATTTATTAACTATTAGATTTTACATCGGCTTCACTCGGGTTAACATCGATTTTGTTAAACAAATCGGATGACGCAATAAAAGTTTCATACAAAGCATATCCCTCTCTTTACAGCCCTTTCGATAAGGTTTTCAAGAGAAAAAGTAGCCTATCTCCATTTCCTGGGTTCCATGCATCTCTTTACCAAAAATTCATCACAATCAGTTCAGCGGTTTAGACGTGAAAGAGTAACAAACAAACTCACTTTCGAATTTATAATATTAGTATGAAGTATGATAGTATAGTGTATAGTAAGGATAATAGCATTGTCTATTGTCCCTTGTTATAAATATTAAGTCAAAAATGTGTGTTCTTCCAGGATACGTTAAAAGGAAATCAAGTATATAACATCATGTTAACAATATCCAAACATTTATGTTGTATTTTCAACAAGAAATTCTTAGTTCGTCAAATAATCACTTTTTATAAACAAATATGAATTTCCACTTACTCATCAATCATAACTTCAAGATTACCTGAGAATCGACTTGAAATTATGCATGCATATTCCATAGCACCCGCTACAAATCTATTTTATAATCACGCATGATTACTAGGAAAATGTAAACATAGGCGACAGCACCTGTTAGTATAGAAATATAGGTGATCTTTATAACTGTATGCGGTTGATCCATCTTGAGAGATAGAATAGTTTTAGTCCCGATAAGTGATCATAACGCGGTAGATGACGCCGTAGTCAATGTGAATGACTACTACTACAGCTACATATTTAGTATTAATATAGAATTCAAGGTTCAATTTAAAATAATATTATCAGGCACTGGCTAAACACCATTGTCGCTGCCCACGTAGAAAATATGCTAATTAATTGCGAACCAATTAGTACAGCGCTAAATAACGTGCGAATTCGACACTCGAAAATACGAAAGTGTTCCACAAAATGATGTATTATTTGTATTAGGCAGGGTATTTAAAATAATCACAACCAGTGGGGTATACTGTTCCTGGCATCTATCGATAGGTAACAACGAGTTGTTAATAAGCTACATTTTTTGTTCATAGTACAACCAATGGTAAGCACGGTTTAATAATAAATAAAAAAAACTATCTTCGAAGATAATTAAGACGTCAGAGGCAGTCGAGGTCTGCATGCCTCTTGTAAACTGGATACATTCTGGTTGATTTTAAAACAGAATTATTGAAAAGAAGATCATTTGAAAAGGATTATTATTATGTATATAGTAGTTGCAAGCCAATCGGGTAAAAATCTCTAACACTCCGCTAGATTGTTTAATATACATAGATGATCCCAAAGAAGTTTAAAAAGCTATACACAAGAGATTCTTGCTTTCGTAATACTTTCAGTAGAATATTTACCATGGTAGGGTCCTTTCTAATACCCGCCTGGCTAGCTACCACCCTCAAGTTGAAAATCTGCTGCCAAATACCCAATAGCAAGCAAATTTCGGCAGTTTCACATGTTTTTTTTTATTAAGTTCATTCTTTTAAGTTTAGTATTTATTCATACTTTAACTTGATGTTCGGTGACGATGTTGCATTCGCTGGAGCCACGCGTGGGTGGTTGTTACTTCAAACCTGCATCGCCCCAGCAAGGCAACAAATGTCCGATGGTTTTTAGTGGCTATTCCTGTGTTTTCTACTGAGGGAGTTCAGTAGTTTTGACTTGAAATTAATCGCTTGTTAGTACACATTTGTTGTCGTGTACTAAGTTGTTGCGGACAAATTTCAGAATCTGTTGTCGGATATATACTCTCATATAACGACGTGACGTGTTGACGTGTACTCATATTATTAACATGTACTCACATCGAGTCAAGAGGAAATGAATCCTACCGTGACATAAAGTGCGCCGGAATGTGCAGTCACAACACTATTCCGTCTTACCTGAAGCGCTTGACGTGAGATCATAAACACGCAAGTCCGAAGGGTGGCTAGATTACTTAATAAAAGAATTTTTTTACTTATAAATCTATAGTTCTGTATTTACGTGTTATTTTTTCATTCAAAGGTCTTGTTGGATAATATAAAGTTTATATGAATGAAAAATACATTTTGATTTGCATAGTAGTTTTCTAATGCCTGCCTGGCTAGCTACCACCCTCAAGTTGAAAATTTGCTACCAAATAATATTAGGTGTGTTCCGGCAATTGCAGTTGAGAGCGAGTCCCTCATATAAAGGCCGGCAACGCACCTCCGATTCCTCTGGTATTGTGGCTGTTCATGGGCGGCACTGATCACGTACCATCAGGTGATCTGCTTGCTCGTTTGCTCCTATTCCATAATTTTTTTTCGTGTAAGTTTGTTTTTTTTAAGGATTTGTCTCTAAGTCGAGCTGACCGATGTTTCCTCTACTAGGTTTAGCGTGTTCACTACCTTGGACACCATCGTCACTAAACAACAGGTGAGATTGTTGCCATAACGTATATAAATATATCGATTATAAACAACTAAAATCATGTTTATGTTAAGTTGTTTACGAGTAGTATGTGTCATTCTTTAATTTAAAACAATTGACAGAAATACTTTTGGAACACCGAGAGTGTAAGGTTGCCCTAGCGGTTAAAGTCTAGCTTGCTTGCCTTGGTGCAATAGCCACGACAAAATGCTGCAGGTTCAAGACCCGCACAGGACAATTATTTGTGTGATCTTAAAATAAAGTAATAAAAAAATTGTTTTGAGTTTACAAATACTTGAGATCATTCAGACATCAATGACATTCTATTCTACTATGGCTACTCATCGCGTTTAAAACAAAAGGTTGTATATAGCGGTTAAAACGTTAAAAGCTGTCCCATCTTTCAAGTTGAACGAAGTTATACAAAGTTATAAAATTCCACTGTAGTCGATCGATCGGTTTCCGAGATTAGCGTGGGCAAACATAGTAGCACAGGATTTTTATATACTAAAAACACTAACATAATTTAACTACATATAAATAATTATATCACATTACAAGGAAATTTTATATATATATATATTAGTAAATAACAGAGCAAAATGTAAAGAAATATATCTCTTGGCATTTATAATATACATACATAACCCTCAAAATATTTTTTTGATTTTCCTCGTACAAGTATGCTCCTTATACATTACTTGACAGCCACTGTATAAATTCAAGATAATAAACGAATGATGACAAAGCTTAGAAACCCTTAATAGGGTTAGTAGGGCAAACGCTTTCAACTGGATCGAAAATATTACACGCATATTGAAAAATCTGACATGATCAATGGAGTTCGAGTCATGTAATTGGATTATTCAGTGTTCGGAATATGTTCTACAGCTTATAATATTGTATCACAACATAAAATATTGTAAAATCAATATGTACCAACAAAAATGTAGTAAATTTTCAAAAGGTGTAATAGGGATATAAATAAATATAAATAAAGTGAAAGTGAAAAAGTATAATATACCTAGGTATACCTTGAACGTTGATTTTAATAACCAGTCTATGATAAATAATCAAAGTACATAAAATTAATCAAGGCTACAGCATTCAGTTTTCAGCTACAAGGTAAAAGTTACAGTATTTAAAGGCATCCGTAATAAAATATAAACTTTCCAGATAAATAAATTTTAAATTTAAACGACCTAACTTTACTGTCGTTAAAGTGCTTTGTGAAACTACTAAAAGAACCATTTCAATTTATGATCACAATATATTTTGTTTCAAGATAAGGTTTTCGTGTTGTTCAAAGGATTCATAAATAAAACACGATAAGAACACCTGCAAATTAATCTTGACACTTCTATATAAATTAATCGAAAAATTTGATAATTAAAATGAATGTACCTAAATATATTTTTATACGAATGGACAGCAGCCAGGCAGACGGCTTATATGAAAGTAAATAGTTACCGTCGCCTATAGATAGCCGGAAATATAGATAGATATATAGATAGGAGTGTTACAGCCATGTCGCAGATCTAGGCGGAAATAGCTGGTTCTCGTTCACTATGCCGGAACACAAGGCTTACACTGAACCATTATTTTGCGGCAGTCTAAACCCGAGTCTGGTCGCTAATTAGTCGGGCAATAGGGTTATTACTACCAAGCTATGACGGATAAAGGATTACATGGTTAACCGTCATGATCAATATCAAAGGTGGGACCAGAGCCTCGTCGCTTACTCGGCAGTGTGCACCGCAAGCCGGTAAGATTGGCTTGGGTAACTCAGATGCTATGTGATACTCCTTACACCCCGCATATATTGCATATAAATTATTGTATAAAAGATCGCGATCCGCCAGTGTATACTTACCATTCAAATTAGCCACTGCTGTAGGAGTGTACTATGCTTAATACCAATTCCAGTTCTATTATATTACTATGTTTCGATTAAAAAAATGTTAAATTAAATTAAAGATAAGTAACTAAGTAGCTGTTAGTAAAATACAGCTTTTAAAATATATTACTAGTATATTATATAGAGTTGATATAATGTATAAATACGAATAGTTATTAAACGTAATCCAGTTTCAGATTATTTCGCGAAGCTACTTTGATTGTTCCTACTGCAAAGCTGAGATCACAGTTTGAAAGTTCAGTGAGTGAAGTATGAATGTAATCGTACTTATTAACTAAGAAACGTAATACTAAAGAGCTTCTTAAGTTTATGTAACTATAAAGTAAAAGTAAATAGAAATATATCGATTTCTAATTTAATGTTTTCAATTATTTCAAATTTAGTTCTGGAGTTATTTTAGTACGTTGTTTGTGAGCTAATTAAAACCATTAGGTACTTGATGGAAGCTCAGGTAACGCGATAGTAAAGTGGCACAATTAATTAATTAAATTACTGTCGTTCAAAATGAAAACCTATTTTGTTTTCAAAAGCTGTTTGTATAATGTCCTTTTTCGTTAGTATTTTTGTGTATTCTTATTAGCTCTATACTGGAACTGAGTGTAGTCCAAATTGTTCGAGATTTAAAGTAAAATTGTTTTATAAGGTGTCCTTGGAATAAATTGTCTCTACCATACCAGTAATACAACATCCCACTCCACACCCGCATAGCTGGTACGTATGTTCTGCAAGGAACCTTTTCTCTTTTTTCAGTATTTAATGACAGAAGACATTCAGGTATACTACATAAATTTGCGTTTAATCTCAATCATGTCTGGTGGTAAGTATAAATGAGGCCGACGATGGAGCGCGCAAACTAAAGAGATGTCTATTCATACTTGTTATGCAGGGTAGAAATAAGGAGCACCATCTCTGTGTATGAAAAAGTGTCCGTTTAAATGCGTCCAATTAGTATGGTGCTGCGGTAGCCTAAGATAAATTTTAAAGAAAGCGCTAAAAATCATTAGAGTAAATAGAAGAATAAACAAGCACGGACCAAATTCGGTTTGCTAAGATAAGTATATATTTTAACTTGTTAATTTATTTGTTGAAAGAAAAACAGTAAAAGTCTTATGGTATTTTATAAATAAGATGTAAATGTCAAATAAATCAACAAGCGGGTAAAATAGAAGTTCAACGAATGTATATTATCAAATTGAGCAAACTTCATTCCGTCTAGAACAGCTGTGTTCACATCGTAGTTTATCGGACGCCAGAGCTATTCTAGCAGGTACTGAAATCTCTATTTCCAGCTGAACACATTTTAGTTTTCCTTCCGTATGAGATGGTGCCCCTTATCTCTACCCTCCATAACTCTTGTTTTGACGATATCCAGATTATATGTACGGGGGAAAACAGACGCCGGGAGAGAGTTCCACTTCTTTGTTATCCACATGACGAACGAAGATGTAAATCGTTTGGTCATCTTGTGATGAAACGGGTTGGGTGGAATTGATATACATGTAAATATTTGTAATATAATAATATGGTAAGTCGTTACCTATGTTGGTTGGTTGGATACAATTCCCAAAATTACATGTGCAGAAACAGCCAATTTTTTATAGTTAAGGTTTAGCATTATGGTCACAATCTCACCTTAAGTGACAATGTGGCGCAAGCTGACGAACACACCTATAGGTATTTGGCGACAGATTTTCACCTTGAGGGTGGTAGCTAGCTAGGCAGGCATTGGAAAGTACCCTATTACCATGCCAGGTTCGAATACTGCGCCAATTCTAGCAGCATTGCGTTACTGGCCATTTGGACTGAGTTTCTATTTCGCTTACTACAAAGCCCGTTAATCCTCAGATTCCTCAGGACGACATTGTGTTAAAATTGGTCATTAAAAAAAAATCAGAAATAGTCTTATAAGGATCGTTCACATCATATATGGATATTATTTATAGTGCTGATAAAAAGGGGTAAGATTCGTCATGAACAGAAGCGTGAAAGCTCCCTGTTTTTTGGTAACACTGGAGTTCGAAATGCCACCGTAGTGCCATTTAGTGAGTAAAATTATGCAATGAATCTTGCCACACTCCCATCTTGCCTTGGCCTGATCCCAGGTAATGCTTTTGCGTGTTGCAGTTAGGAAGTCCGTAAACGAATTTGAAACACCACATTATTAAAAAATGTTCATTTATGATACCATATCTGTTTTAATTTTAAAACTATGCGACTTATATATATATGAATGAATTTGTTTAAGGTTCATATGCGGAAGTTATAAAGTCACACCTATTTCATTAACGAGGCATCGCGCTACCGTCTGGTTTGGAAGGCGAGGTTGGCAACATGCAATGCTACATTTTTTATACTTTTCTAGCTGTGTCCGCGACTTCTTTCGCTTGGAACTAAGAATTTATTTAATCCTTTTTACCCGTTTTTGTGAGTTTTTCAGTTACACCTTTGCTCCTATTAGTGATAGCACGGTGTTGAATAAAAACTTCCTCAATTATTGCTCTATATATAAAAAATATATATTTTTAAATTCCTAAGATTAGCGCGTCCAAAGAAACAAGCTTTTGCACTTTATAATATGAATACTTTATAGGAATAACATTATGACCACAACGTTACCTGATGTTAAGTCTCAATTTGTCCAAAGGTGGTGGACACTTTATATATATAAATAAAAGTTATATAAAATATATAAAAGTTCTTAAATAAAGGACAGGCAACCTGTTGGTTTTATTTTGGCCGTTTGCCCAACAATTTACTACACCCTTCCTTGTAAGTGTAAAGAAGTCCATAACTCAGCCATAACAACTGGAAGAGTGTTTGTTACAGTCGAATCCGAGACCCGGATAAAAACGGAACCCGTACCGATCGCCCGGAGGATTCGCCCTTAATTTCCCTACCTAACGCTCTAGCGAAACAACTATACTTTGAATTTTAATAAGGTTGTTTGTGTTTGTAACTAGAGGGGTGAGCGGTCGGTAAAACAATTTAATCTTTCCGAGTTGTTAACGAATGATGACTAATTTCTGTTATTGATGGTAGAACATGGTAATTGTAATCAACTTTGAAGCCATAATAGCTCAGTTAGTAGTGCGTACAGACACCCGGTCTTTAGACGTGAATTCGAATTTCTGCGATGATCTTCAGATTGCAACCAAGGAAAAACATCGTATTGGTAAGGGTTTTTCTAATGCCCACATAGGTAGTTACTTTACTCAAGATGAAAATCCGACACAAAATATCTATAGATGTGTTCCGGCAGTTACACTTGAGTTAGCATGTAGACCATTTTGGAAAGCAATCATTGGGAATTAGGCGTAATCTCACCTGATATTAAATGCCAATGTGACTCAAGACGATAGACACGTTAAGCTGAGTGGAAGGACTGGCTCTCAAGTGCAACTGCCGAAACACATCTATTGGTATTTGGTGGCAGATTTTCAACTTCAGGGTGGTAGGTAGCCAGGCTTGCTTTTGGTAGGGCTTGCTTGCTAGTCATGCTTTTGGTTGTATCACGATGTTTTCCGTTACCGAAAACTCAAGCCCATCGCAAGGATTCGAACTTAAATCTATTGACACAACACCCGTACACACTCCCAACTGAGCTGTCTGTGCCTCGAAACCGTTCTGCAATAAAAATAAACCATTTATTTGTAACGAGTAAAAGTATTTCCGACGTTTTAGGAGTATACTGAACCGTTAACGTTAGAAACGTTAAAAAGAAACGTTAGAAAGAACTTCCAATATCAGGAAACGTATGTAAATACATTATTTATATTAATTGTAAATATTTGTACACCTTTTGAAGTGATGATAGCTCAGTGGTACCGTATTTGGACAACGTGTTCATTAGCGTAGATCCAAACTCTACGAGGTGCCTTTGGAGGAAAATATTTTGATGACACCGTCGAATGGTCGTGGGGCGTTTTCTAATTTCCCTTCTGTGAAACTACCATCGTCAGCGAAATAAAACTAATTTAAACGGATTTTATCGCGTTTATTTATTAATTTTGATCCCGACGTTTCGAAAGTTTTTCAGCCTTCGTGGTCACGGGGTGGACTGTGGTGTAGGTTGTCCAAAAAAGTTCATGTTACTGTCTACCTTCAATTTATTTTTTGTTTTTTCATAGAGTTTCGATCTACGCAGAAAGAGCTCACAGTGTCTTGAGGTCAGGCAATTGGTCTTTTGGGCCCCGATTTAATTAAATGTATAATCGGAATCGAAACGTCGGGATCAAAATTAATAAATAACCGCGATAAAATCCGTTTAAATTAGTTTTATTTTGATGAATAATATTCGCGTAAACATAAGAAATCATTACCATCGTCAGGTAAAACATTGCGATGGAATTGCTGTTTGAAATGTTACGATTGTTTCTCAATTGCCACCAATTGTTACTACTGCAAGTGCGTTAGTTCTGATAGAACAGGATGAGGTAGCTTTAAAATGTCTTAAAGTCCGGTGAAGCTGTCAAAGCCCTTGGGGCTAACAGCGTAAGTCAGGTCGAAAAAAAAAAAACTTTAAAATGTAGCATCGATAGTTAGTTAAAATTAGATGATATCGTTATCATAAGCTAAAACTTATAAAATAATAAATAATGGTGTGCATACTTAAATATACAAGTAATATAATTAAATATAATATAAAAGTAATTATAATTCTCTAGCATATATATAAAAATAATATTACAAATTTTAACAATTTTCAAACAATCTAAAATTTTGAATTCTTAAATTAAATATTATTTTAAAGTTAAGTAATTAAATATCAAATAATACACCAAAAGTTATTCGTACCTATAATTTCAAACTAACTTCACTAGGTGATACATTTGTGCGTAAAACTCCGGTTTTAAGTTATAAATTCACTCTAAATGTTTTCTCATAAAGCAGCAATGGAAATATAATTTATAAATATAGTTAAACAAGTTCAAAGAAATTAAATACGGGCCTAAAAGACGACACAGGCTTTGGTCACGAGCCGACTGAAGTGTTGCGGTGTCTTCGTTACAGAGGGCAGTATCTAGTAACTACCCTCATTATCACTAATAATATTCCGGCACACTACACTCAATATTTCTGACGACACATGCATCTTTCTCACCCGAGGCTTGAATCGTCCTGTCATTGGATATCATTGAATTATAATTAATTCAATACATTACCTTATTTATCACCGCGACCATTGTATTGTTCCTTATTATTTCACCAGATTGCTAGTGGAATTGACTGAGAATTAGGCCACGTTGGATAAACATGACCCGATTCTTTCCCACACACATTTTATTACGGCTTATCTCCCTTTATGGGTTAAATTTCGAGAAATCCCTTTTTAAACGATGTCTACAACATCGTTGCGTTCCTTCACAGATTTCAAATTACTATCTTAAATACTTACTTTAAGCTAAGCGGTCATTTAGATTTGCTGAATATTTATTCGACGTCCGTGGATTGGAATGTATGTTGATTTTGATGTTTTCGGAATTATTTTTGACTAATCTAAATTGATAATACTGTTGGTTGCCGGTGTATAAAATATTGTTAAATAGCCTTAAGAATTTTTGATAGTAACATGTGTGAAAATGTTACAAATATTATTCAAAATATCCAAAACGTCCTAAACTGGTGAGTCTAATCAACCCGTGGTCCAAAAGATGCCTGCGTCCAGTAGTGTTTGATTATTAGGTTTATAGGATTATTGTGAGTCAATTATGACTTTGCCTTCTATACACATATGTATATGTTCAAATATATAAGAAATAGCAATATTTTTGTTACCTAGTTGTGAGAGCCAGTCCCTCTACTAGGCTTAGCGTGGCCTTGGGCCACATCGTTACTTAATCAGGTGGGATGGTGGCCATAACGCTAAACCTTAACAATAAAAAGAAAAAATCCTTTTTTTCCTTCATAAAAAACAGAACAAGCCAATTCTTTATGAGTTTTTCTGGGAATTCTTTCGCATAACTCGTACTCAAATACGTACCGAGTAAACAGAGAAACAATTCTCAATTGGGTTACATAACAAAATTTTCTTGAAGATGAGCCGAGGTATAAAAACGAAGGGCGCAATTTGCCCTTCCAGTACGCTTGACTGATCCACCGGGCAGGCCTGCGGAGAGTAAATCCCGTAACAAAATACGAGTGTTTATATCAGTTGGAATCTGCTGGGACGATCTCCAATGAAGGTCGGCCGAGTTAACGACGCGATGAAGAACTTTCGGTGTTTGACTTCGACTTGTTTCTCGGATTTATTTGTTTTTATTACTATTTAAATGGCCCCATCTGGATTCGTTGATTGTTCTTTATTGTTTCTGAATTCTTGATTATTAGTTTTATGTTACATTTATAGAAAATTAAATGCCAAGAATATGATTAATAGCTACAACTGATCGCATTGATCAATATTTTTTTATAGTTAAGGTTTAGCTGTATGATCACAATGTCATCTGATGTTAAATGACGATGTGGCCTATAACTGTGGACACGCTTAACCTAGTGGAGAGTCTGGCCCTCAAGTGCAACTGCGGGAACACACCTATACCTACAGGATTTCGAGGCCACCCTCGAGCTACCAGTGGCTAACTAAAAAAGCATTAGAAAAACGCCTATCACCATGCTATGGTTTCAACTAGATTTTTCCTTCACTGAAAGCCCATTGTAGGTGACTTAGAACTCACGTCCCTTGACGCAGCATCCGTACACATTACGAACTAAGCCGCTTCAATAATTAATTTGTACATATATTCATTTTTGTTTTATATTTAGCTGTCATACAAATTTTATATATAAAAATTTCGTGTCACGTTGTTTTTCGGCGATAAACTCCTAAACGAATGAACCGATTTTAATCTAATTTTGCACACTGTATGCAGTTTGATCCAATTTGAGAGATAGGATATTTTTTATCTCTATAAGTGATCATAACGAGATAGATGTCGCTTTAGTTGATGTGATTGACTACTCGGAAAGGCAAAACAAGATCGGCCAGGTCTGCTAGTAATATTTATATATTGCAATCAAATATAAATCAGTTGGCAAAAGATTTATTCAACCTTTAATATCGAGATTATGTTAAAGGAGAGAAAACTTTTTATTTCAAGTTAAATAAACCTCAATTAGGTATTTAAAATAAAAAGTAACTGCGCTTAGAGAAAGAGCTTTGAAAACGTAACTGTTATCATTCCATTAAAATTTGTTATCATAATTTTTTACGTGTTTTTAACTGACTCGGTACAGAAAATTTCGAATTTTTACACTGCGGTAGGAACGTTAAAAATACATCTTCTAAACTTCTAAACTGTACCACATTTTCCACAACAAATATTTCAATTGACACGAAGTGTCCTCGCGTAGTCAACATTAAAATTTAGTTGTCTCAGTTGTTTTTCACTTCAGGCTCATGTTGATCAATTATTTCATTGAGGTTTTAGAAAGTTATTTTTAATGTATATTATATTTCAGAACTTTTTACTTGATGGTGAGAACTACTTTATATAGTCCCATTTCGTGCGATATAGATCGCCGTGCAGTGTTTTGACATTTTTGTTAAACGATATCCCCAATGATGTACCATATGAGTCCCTCACGAGTCTCTTGTCGCCTCGAGACGAAAAGTATCATCTTATAAAATTAAAGAATTTTACTCCAAAGATATACCAGTTCCATCGTAACATAGATACATCTAGGTACCCTTTTTTGTAGTTAAAATTCATTTACGAATCTTCCTTCCGTTTATTTCTGGTGAGTAACGGGAGGAGCATGTTACCCATGAAATCTCTTCGGCGACCCTAAATTAAGCGATAATACCTGAAGCGATGATAGCTCAGTGGTAGTGTGTACGACTTCGCGTCAAACGACGTGAGTTCGAATCCAAGCGCCTACAATGAGCTTGAGCTTTCGGTGAAGGAAAACATCGTGAGGAAACCATAGCATGGTGGTAGGGCTTTTTCTAACGCCCACCTAGGTAGCTACTACCCTCAAGTTGTAAACCTGGCGCCAAATACCAATAGGTGTGTTCCGGCAGCTGCACCTGAGAGCCAGTTCCTCCACAGGTTTAGCGTGTCTACCAACTTGGGCCGTATTGTCACTTAAGATCAGGTGAGATTATGGCCATAATGCTAAACCTTAAGTATAAAAAAAAACCCCTCTAAGTTGCTAGAGACGCGAATACGTTTTGCCTATTACTTCAAATCCCCATCAGGTTATACCTGAAGTCGATGCGATGATAGCTCAGTTGGTAGTGTGTATGGACGCCGTATCAATGAGCATGAACTCGAACCCATCTGCAATGAACCCAACGTTTTGGTGAAGCAGAACTTCGTGAGGAAACCGTATCATGGTGATAGGGCTTTTTCTAATGTCCAACGCCAATTGCTAGCCATAGCTACCACCTTCAAGTTGAAAACGTGCCGCCAAATTACTAAAAGAGTGTTCCGGCAGTTGCATTTGAGAGCCAGTCCCTCTATTAGGCTAAGCGTTTCCACCATTTTGAGCCACATAGTCACTTAACATCATGTAAAATGCAGCTGATAACACTAAATCTACAAAGTATTAAAAAAATAACTTTAAATTTTTTTATAAGTATTAAGAAATAATATCTCTACTGTTATGATTTTCAGAACATTCCATCAGGGAATGTTAGTATCATAAGTCTTACCATACATCATATCATGTTATAAGTATTCATATTTCTTTTGAAACATATATACAAGAATTAACAATATCGTCCAAATCAGCTTCCTAATAAAAATGCTGTTAGAACGGTCGTTGTTCAAATTTACATGAAATTTCCCTTCATTATAATACCCTCAGACCTAAGAACAGAAATTATTTGTTATTTTAAGAAAAAAATCCGAAGACCCTATGCTTTGGTTAGTAAATGTGGTTTCACTAGTAATATCACAGTTTATATAAATAAATCTGCCCTCGTAAATTATACTTGATAATTTAATGGATGTCCATAAAAAGTTAGAAAAGCTGGATTTCGTGAAAGACCGGCATGATTTAAATACTAGAAATCGTGACAGACTAGTCACCCTATATTTTAGACTCAGTAAGATCAGTAATAGTTTTTTAGCGTATAGTGATAGGTTTTACAACAAAATCTCAAAGCACATTACTGATTAAGTTCAAACGGGATTTGATGGCAAAAGGCTATTATAGAGTGGAAAAATATGTAAACGAAGGTAATGTATGAAATAGACACCCTTCTCTGTGCATCCGCTAATAACTAGTGTAAATACACAAATTAAAACATTATTTAAAAAAATGTTCCTTAAAAAAAGACATAAACAAACAAATCGAGTAGTTTTGACGTTTAAAAGCGCCTTCTCAGGGTTTAAATTGATTTTTTTTTATTTGACTTGGTAAATAAAAATACATATTTATTTGTAAATTAAACGTGTAATACATTTATATTATAAAGAGATAAAATTTCACTTTGTAAATATTTAGACATTCTCATACAAATTAGCACAACAGATTGTTCACATTGAGACACACATATTGTAACTATAGCCATACGACGTTATTTAGACGTTATATTATCATAAACATAGTTAACTATAAATACATTAATTTTTTTTGTGTGTCAATTTCGAGTAAATTTTACTAATTAATTTTGTAACGTAAATAACAAAGTTCTAATATTTTAACATCGAGGAATGTCAACTCGGTTTTAATATAATACAATTTGTAAGTAATGATTTAACACGTTTACTGACTATGGAGTGTTAAAAGTTTGGGTTTGTGTTAGTGGCGGTGGGTATATCATGTGAAACATTAAATAAACTTTTGTATTAATATTTTCGCAGTACAAAATACAATTATATAGATAAGGTATTTTATAGTTAATTTTTAATAATTGTAACTGTTAATTAGTATAGCATGAATAAATAAAAACACTCTAAAATACGGAGGCAGTCAACGTGTTAAGTCGAATTGAAAACTATATTTCAAGTGTTTGGATATGAATAAATAATTGACTGACGATACTCCAATGTCAAGCTAACACACATAAGCAATACGGCATGCACAGGAAAAATCAATAAACTATTCCGATAATTTTGTAATTTACACATCGATTTACATAATAATTAATTAACTAACAATATAAAATCTAACTTATCTAATAATATACTTAAAGTTTATAAAAGAGTGTATAGCAATAAGGAAGACATCGATAGCCTGCATAAATTACATCGTCAATATATATTTATATAGAATACTCAATATAGTTTATATTTCGATACCTACCACGTATGTATGTCAGATCCAGTAGGTAAGTTATATAAAAGTACTAAGGGTTACCAACATTTCCGTTACAAAATTCAGCAGATATTGAACGTTTTATGACAAATTTATTAAAAATTGACTTCCTGTAGATAATGGATGACATAAAAAAATAAAACATAAAATATTACCCATATTATATAGCCCAAATTATGTTTAACTTTCTATTGTTTTTATGAGATAGAACGTAGTTACTCTATCTACCTCTATTGCCAGACGATCTAAGTAAGTATAACTTTTGTATCATCCTGTTTTTATCAGTAGATAGGTGGAACTATAATAATATATTACGATGTTATATTTACATAATACACGTAACATAAATTTAAAAGAAAAACTTTTCAAAGTGTTTTTTAAAGTAGATAGGTTTAGCTTGTGCAATTAGTAACGTAGTTGCGTTTCTAACAAACCAATTAGTGATATTAATAAATAAAAATTAAGTATAGAATAATATATCATAGAATAATAATTGATTTTAAGAAATACAAGATTAAGGTGTCGTAATAATATGGAACAAACGAAATCGTTAATTATCTCCTAACCTCAATAAATGAATAAACTTTAATTTTAATAAAAGATACTAATTGAAATGAATTGAATAAATCAGGAAATTTTTAGATTTGACTTTTCACCGTGGAGGTATCGATGTATTGCAGTATTAATTTAATTTGATTATGCATTATCATAATAAAATTAACAATTATGTTTATATCACATATAATTGTAAAATTTTCATTATAATTTTTATATCAGTATTAAAGTTATCGGCTTATTTACTGATGCATTTTCTAGAGCTAGCTAAAAATCACTTGTCGAGACAGTTGCAATTGAGAGATTTTTTAGCTGCTGCAAGTACTAATCTTCAAACATAACGTCATTTAACGTCAACACGTATGTTATGGTCCAATTACAGTTCATAATAAGTTAAAAATTAAGTAGTTTATGGTCGTTTTTAAATTGCTTTTACGATGGTAAATTTATTGTGTTACCATTATAGGTTTACAGGTCACATTTCTAATCTATTATATAATTTCAGTTTAATAAGTAAGCCAAGAAATCGAATTATAAAGGTTTCTGTATTTGATTATTATTATTTATTTGTTTGTAATTTTTATTGGTAAAAAGTCCCGTTCAGGCTGTTATAGTACTGATTTTGCAGATCTTGGGCTCCCCGGAATACATACTAATAGTAAGGAAAGTGTTTTTTTTACAGAATAGTAATTTATTTTACTTGGTATGTATATGTAAAACAGATTTAATTATGTATATGAACATTGAGCGATCGATCAATAATTCTATGGATTTGTTTGTGAAATGATTTTATACATATCATATTGTATTTAGCAGCTTTTTTTATCTAATAATAAAATTCGTAACGTGTGTAAATTCACACGTTGAGAACAAAGAAGGTTTTGTAACATTTGCTACATCCAAGGAATACGAAATCGAACATCGTCGTGCGCTTCAAAATGTTCAAGTTTTAAAACAAAGTTGTTAACTAAAGTTAGCCCTGATTCTATTGCGCTGCTTTCGAATTAGTTTATAGTGAAATATACACCTTATAACTGAATAATAGAACTCATGGAAGCCATTTTATTAAATGCATACATTTTTTATGTATTTCAAGGAAACTTTCTCTAATTTATTTTTGTTGTATAAGTCTGTTATGTCTGTTGTCTAAAAGAAAATAAGCTGTATTATAAACTGAACAACGTAATCGAGGCTTCTTCAAAATATTATATTCATGTTAATACAATGTCAATGTTTTTTTCCATATTTCAGTTACAAAGTTCTTGGCAATAATAAAATGCGTCTTTCGAACGTATAAATTGTATCGCAAGAGAAAATTAAAACCAGCAATTCTTAGTCTACTGTAGTAAGTTGGTATTTGATGATTCGCTTTTACATAATGTTAATTTATTAAGTAAGTTTTAAGAATAAATGCTCAAAACTAAATGCAGCGAAATAATCTCCCATAGATTTTACATTTAGTTATAAATATTATAGAACGTATTTAAATCAGCATATTTGACTTCAATAATTAATATATTAATACATATCTACTAAGTTTTTTCCAAACAAAATCGATTTATATTTATAATTTCCATAACATTTTCTCCCATTATTACAAACTATGACACAATACAACATTTTAAATATCTACTTACACTGTAGTACGCTTTAAGCTTTTGCCACTAAATGATTTACATACACACTTTGCAATTAAAATTAAGAGCTGTTTTTTATCTATCTAACACCTAATTTGACTTCATTTAATGTGCTTATATAGTTTACAGTAACTATATGTCACTATTAAATATATATCCGTTAAAAGTAAACATTCCATTCCATTTCTCCAGGTTGTTAACATTTATATAAAATTATTTACAAATAGATCCTCACTCCTATACATGATATGTTTTGTTACACAATTGCTCCTATTTTTTTTTTCAGCAACAGAATAGACCCCTCTCACAATACTACCGCTACGCATAAAAGTCAAGGATAACATAATATTGTATAGCAATACATCGTAAACTCGGGCTATAAAAACAGATAGCAAAACAGCTTTTTCTACCCCTTAGTTTAGTGTATTACCTATAACGATAGTAAAGTATTATATTTATCTTGATATAGGAGAAAAGAGTTTTTTATATTTCCTCGTTGATTGAAAAGTTTAGTGTGTTTACATTTTTGGACTAACGTTCCTTATCGCACGGAGGTTAAACAAATCAAAATGTAAGATTTTCCGTCACGACCCTTTCTTTAAATAGTATGTTCTATGTTGTACTTTAGTTCTATAGTGTAGACGGCCGTCCATAGCGTGTATGCTATTAGCTGTTTCCAATTATAGGTGCGCGCTTATTGGTTAATAACAGCTTGTA
The DNA here is from genome assembly GCA_039707435.1 of Actias luna. Classification (NCBI taxonomy): domain Eukaryota; kingdom Metazoa; phylum Arthropoda; class Insecta; order Lepidoptera; family Saturniidae; genus Actias; species Actias luna. The sequence goes on from JAZHAC010000027.1 coordinate 4,413,182, forward strand.
AGTTCTCAACAGCTGCGCAGATATAGTTCGTACACGTCATACGCGTTAGCTGATCCGTAGTATATTATATGTATTAGATGAATTGAATGATGTTTAATAAAATGTTTTTTTTAACAACTAGAAAAACTATATTCATTACCAAATTTCTTATCATTCCTTCAATTCATTAGTTATCTCTGTATTTCATTAAATTGCTCTCAGACGTTAGTAATTAATTAATTTGTATTTGTTAATCAACAATATCATATGTTTATCGACACTCACGTATTTTTTCTTATTCTATTGTACCTGAAGTTAAGTATACTGTAGTCCAATATCAGGGGCGACCATCGAGATAACGACAATCCATCGCCAGTCGCCACTGTCATGCTGGCCAGCAAAAATTTTCAGTGTCAATATTAAAAATTTATTCCGTACTTTTTAGATAAAACTCGTTTAGATACGTCGAGGGAATATTAGTACTGTAAAGAAATCCACATACCCTTTCACCGTTGCATACGTATATACTAAAACTGCTAAAAATGCAATTTACCTTATCTGCTCCAGGTGTTTGCACTTTAATACACAACTCTTTAAAATTGAAGTTATTAGCTTTACTCCTTATGTATATAAGTTTTACTCCTTAAGTTTGTAGACGAGTGTATCAATACGCGCACTTTCAAATGCTCGAATAAAGGTTAATCTCAAATAGGCATAATTATAAAAGTATGTTGAAATATTAGTTTAAGCAAAATAATGTTAAATCATATTTTTTATTTGCCACTGTTCTTTCGCTTTGAAGGTAAAATTAGTTTGTTTTATAAAAGTGCTGGGTTGGAGTTTGCTTATTATTTTTAGATGTCATGGCTTTTACGTATAGGTAGGCATTCTATGTTATACATAATTAATTTGATTAAAAAACAGTTTTCATGTATAATATTATAAATTTAATCAATATAATTTAGAATCTGGTCTACAATATAGTCAGGTTCTGTATAATTTGAAGTTATTCGCATAATTTACTTTCGTTTTTATAAAGTATCATGAATACGTTTCTATTTTTCTTTTGAATAATAAAGTTTGCTCAATTTTCAATTATAATATTGTTATCTAGCGAAAATCTTCTTGAAGAAACTATAATAATTGGTTATAGTTCCACAATAAGTTTGAGCGGTCAGTAAAGAATCACATCGTTAAGAAGCCATAATATAGTAAAAGAACATATTTAAGCCAGACAGCTAGTTTATCGCCGCGCAATTAATAATCACGCATTAATCACATTAAAGTATGTTCGGATTAATGCACTTCAGAATGTATTTTTAATAGGCTTAGCCTGTGGTCAAACGGTAAAGTTATAAAAATAGAGTTCATTAAGATATATGTAAACAATTTCAAATGTATATGCATCATATCGTACTGTGTGGTCTACTGCAAAAATCAGTAATTGGTCAAAAGAAAACAGTTATAACGGCATGTAATCTGGCTAATTTTGAAAGCCTCCCATACCATAGAAGTTTACGTACTGAACAGTCAATGTATCGTTTGTTCCATGTTCAATTTCCATGCTCAGTTGAGTTTAATGTTATTTTTTTCATATTTAATTGTGCATCCTATCTTGCAAAGCATACCATATTTACACTAACCATAATTACGTAGAAAAATGCAAAGTTTTTTTTTGCGCCTCTGCTATTCTCTTCTATAATTTACTAATGGACATTCACGGGACTTCTAGCATTCAGGAGGTTCGGGAGTTTTATTTCTCTAACATTCTAATATCAGTCTCATCATTGCGCATACTTAAATAGAATGTTTATTATGGAAAAGGTAAGTCGAAAAAGCGTTTCCATGATTGTGTTTATTTTCATGTAATAGGGACGATATATTTTTTTGTGGTAACCTGGCAAAGTGATGATGCTGTATTCGATGGTATTCACATTACAATCCGAAAAAGATGTCGACAATCAAGAGATCTGTAGGTAATCTATCGACAGCCACTCAGTCCAAAATGCAACGAATCAAAAGAGTCAAGGGACGACTTTATAATAATGTACATAAGAGTAGTAGCTCAATCGGATACAGATTTCTTTCACTCCTCTTCAGTACTGAACGCTGGCTTATTTCAAAACGAGCCAGGTCTAAGCAAGCAGGTCCACAGTTGTGGACTCGATGGACATACCCTGAACTCTAATACACTTGTGACGTCACACTTTCCGGTTTATGTTTACAGGTTTTTTTAGCAATAGCAGATTGATCTAATAAGCAGTATGGTGACGATATTTCAAAACTATTAATTAGCACTATTTTTATACTTAATGAAACGAGAGTATTTTTTAAGAAAATAGTTAAAATTCTTAGCTATTTAGATTTTGGTAAATGGTGTGTTTTAAACACATCCTAATTAGGATATGAAGTCATGAAAACATTGTATATGTTTTCGAGATTAACATGTAAGTATCGAAAAGTCTTTCAGGGTTTTAATCCCGTGTTTCGATCTTTAAATCTTATTTTAGTTTATATAACTTTATTGCAAAAATAATATGATTATAAAAAAAATCGTTTTCTAAGAGGAAAACATGGTATACAGCTTTGTTAATTATCGTGATGTCAACTTTGTCACACCATCTATATTAATAATTCATAATTATTTTTCTACTAGGAGGTATGTAAGACTTCAATAATTTTTATATGATATTCTTTGTCACATATCTGATTCGTGGCTAAAGTTAGACCGGCAGATACCGCAGATATTGTCGAAAAAAATAGATAAAAATAATTTTTGAACCAAATTTCTATAAAGCTTTTTGATAAAATTATTATTGAATTTTCATGACAATACAACGTCATAGCAAATATATGTAAAAAGTTAAACTAGTTAACAAAAAACATTATACCTTACGATTCATATAATAACACTTAGTTTCCGTTCCCAAATAATAAACTTTGCCAGGCTACTTCACCTCGTCCCGTTAAAATAAATAATTTTCATGTTCACGACTTATATTATTAATGTTACTCCGGTTTCGGGCTTTTATTACGAGCCGCTTAAAACGTCTATTGTGTTCGGATTTCAATTACCTTTATTTTAAATCGAATCATGTTGTTTACTGAACCAATTTGTATAATCAGTCGTATTGTTACCCGTTTTACATTAACTAAATGATTTGTATTTTAAAAAATCCCAGAAAGTTTGTCTTTGTATATTCTTCAATTAGTAAATTAAACGCTACAGTGAGCGTAAAAAGCGATGAGTTTCTTTGAAATCAGCACACATAGTTCTTGGAAAATAACTCAGTAAATCCGTTTACACACTAAAGACACTAAAATGGCGCTTAGATACTAAAATGGCGCACGCATACAATTAACACGATTAGTATACTTGGTGTCTCACAACGGTAGGATGTATTGAGTTCGGAACTAACAATTTTCACTGGTAGCTGTGTAGGGGCTGGCTCAAGGCGGACGACGTTCACTGCAACAAAGTATTACATATTTTGAAACTAATAAAACAGTTGAAAACTTAAATTTAATACGGTACAAAATCGTTAAAGTTGCCGTTGTTTAGTTTCAATTGTTCTGCGTTACTATGTTTCACAATAATTAAAATTCTTTTTTTCATACTTTCGAAATTTATTATATGTGAATTATTTAATTATTATATAGAAATTATTCTTATTATTTTGATTGTGAATTATAATACACTTTCATTATGTTTAAACAAATAATAACTAAAATATTACATCATACTTTATAATAAATAAAAAATTCTAGTCTTGGTTAAATTTTTCTGTTCATATTTAATCTTCGTACACGTGCTTTTAACTTAATCCTAAAACTGTATTCCTAAAACCAGTTTCTCGTCTACTTAAATATTTAAGTAGGTAAGCACTTAAATAACAAAAATTTGTTTAATATTATTTTAACGTAGATTTAACTAAATCATATCTTTTAACTAGAATATTAAATATTAATTTGTAGACAACTGGTATATAATACTGACTCCAATTTTTTTAACTAATTAGGATACAATTGAAATGAGTAACCAAATTCATTTGCCTTTCGGTTTTTTAATAATATATTGTCAAATATAAGCCAAACAGAGTTTGTACTATCAGTGTAGGTAAACATCTTGTTAAAACCATATTGAATTGATAGGGTACTTATTAAAATTCGCCTGTATTGCTACAAACTTGAGTCGAAGAACATTCCAGAAGAATTTATAGCTGTGTTTCGACTGCTAAATTTACGTGTTAGCTAAAAATTTATAAAGCCTAAAAAAATGCTCTATGCTATGATGGCTCTTGTGATAGTGTGTATGGACGCTGCTCCAATGCAAGTGAGTTAGAATCCCTGTAACGAGCCTGAGCTTTTGGTATAAAAAACATTGTGATGAAATCATAACACGTTGGTAGAGCTTTTCCTCATATCTGCTTGAATAGCTACCACGCTCAAGTTGAATATCTACCCCCAAATACCTATCGGTGTGTTCCGGTACTTGAAATTGATACCCAAAAAGATGGAGAGACTATTAGAGTTAGGTGAGATTGTAGCTATAACGCTAAAACCTATTAAGTATTAAAGAAAAACATTACCAGTGACGGTTAGGTTTTGGACGTCAGCGAAACCTTCTTCAACACTTGCGTAGGTGGGTATTGTGCTGAGACAGGTGATGTCGACAGTCTGGTTCGGAAACAGCTGCAGATTGGTTAGGGGGAAATGGAGCGAGGAGTTGGTAACCGCAAGTGGCATACCGTGGTGGTGACGGTGTACGTTCATAGTCCCATGAGGTATAGTCAGCCGCTCGTCAACCTGTACATAAACGCAAATAACCTGGTATTTTAAGATTTTTTTTTGTATTTAAACAGCGTGTTTTAAAAGAACCAGTGACTTTATTATAAAGAATCTATAAAACAATATCTCAGACTCGAACGATCAAAGAATTCCTGATTTCTTATTTGTTTTCTGTTATTACTATTGTAAGCTTTATAATTTTCTTCTACAAATTAGTATTTCAAAAATGTGTTAAACACTTATCTTATTCTCAAATATTCAAAAATATTTTTTGTTTGCTTATTCCTGTCTTTCATTAATTCCGTTTGTTACGTTTAAAAGCTCTTTTTTTTCGCTGATTTTTATTTCCTTAATCATGTTTACCATAACAAATGCGTTCAAACAATACTTCTAGACTGAATAAACTGTTGTTATAAATTTGGACAATGGAACGCCTTATAAAAGACGTTCAAATGGAAGCATTTCCATTATTAGTTCTCTGGTGCGTTCAGTAATACAGTAGAACCTATTAAGTCGAACCGCGCTAAGTTCTACCTTCTTCTACCTCTACCTTCTAAAACCTCCAAATCTTGAAAAATTATTTTTTCCCTTCGCATCAAACACCAAAACCTCCATACTCTATAAGTCGAAAACTTTATAACTACAATTTTTTAGAGTCTCTCTTGATGTTCGATTTATAGAGGTTCTACTGTACTTGTACATTATTTAGTGTATATTCGAGACTAAATATCTGCCCGCAATCAAAATTTATTTACATAGATATATTTACTATTAACCAAGTTATATGAAAGCCTCAAAGAGTATAAAGATGTCAGAAATACAATATAGCGAATACTTTGAATGTTATATTTACCTGACACGGTATGAGGTAGGGCATTGACAGCGTAATAGAACCACTTTGATAACTTATTGACAAGCAATTATCAAATTACGTGGGAAGGGTTATTGAATTTTTTTTATACTTGTAAATTTTCATAACTAAATTTCGACAAGTAAAATCTCGAATCTAATATTCCTGTAGATTAATAGTTTGATACGAATGTAAGTTTGTTTATTTGCACGGATTGACTGCTCAACCGGGTATCATTAAATATTGCATACATATTATCAGGGGTACAAAAGAAAAAAGTGTTTCAATTCTGGATTCTTGTTAAAAGTATGATTTGGATAATAAATATTTACAATATCCTCACATATTATAAAAGACAACATCTCTTTGTCTGTTTGTCTACTCGTGTGTTTAGAAGTATAGAATTATGTTATGAATAGGTATAGTTTAGTCACAGGTATTAGTATTAGGTAACAGACTACTATTATAAGGCTGCTAAAAATATACAAACAAGTGAAATCGTGGGATAATAGGATAAAAAAATACAAATACAATTTTAATACAGAACTTAATTCTTTATACAAAATTAAATGGTAACAAAAAGCTGATAACAATAGTTTCATATTTGTATATTTCCTTTAACCATATATGAATAAAAAGTAATCGTCAAAAGTAAAATAATTTAGATACGAAATAACATTCGCCGCATCACAAAGGCGCGTTGACATGTACTTCTTCAGGTAATGAAAATCGTGCTCAATGTGGAGGCGGTAGTACCTATTCTGAATAGTACTACGACATTAAACATTCAAGCAGCGTACCTTCATATTATTTATAAACCAGGTGAGGTGGGGTGCCGGGTATGCGGCGGCGCTCTGGCAGGTCGCTTCCAAATGGTCGCTGGACGATAGCTTTTTGTGTTTTATTTTTATCTTCGGACGGTATTTTTGGCGAACTGTAACAATTTACTCAAAAATCATTCCATCATACTAGTTCTCTTTTGACTTGTCACGTTCCAGGATTAACTAATGTATATCTAGAGGCTGATAGGATAGGCAGAGGATATATAACTATACTATCTAGAGGCCTATTAGCCGGCTTTATAGTAACGATATATGATGGATCCAGAGCTCTCATAGGTACTCGTTTTTTTCATGTAATATGTTACCATCAGATAAAAAAGTTGAATGTCGCGGGACGCCCGATAGATGTGACATGTTCAAGTTAATAATACTTACTCTTACTAATATTATATATGCGAAAGTGAGTAAGTTTGTTTGTCACGCTTTCACGCCTAAACCGTTGAATCAGTTATGATGAATTTTAGAAATAGCTGGGACCTATAAGACAGTTAAAGGCTACTTTTTCTTTAAAAAAACTTACAGAAAATGGGATATAGATAATATAACACATAAAATAGTATAAGTAGCCAAGGATAAACCTTGTATGCAACTTTTTATTGCGTCATCCGGTTTGCAAGTGATAGAAATAATATTTCTGTAAAGATCGATTACCACAATTGGTTGATAAAATCAATATTAACGCGACCAAAGCCGCGGGTAAAAGATAGTTTATAATAAATACCAAAAAATTATAAGGGGAATATGGGGTAAAATAATAATAATATACAGCTCTCACAAAGAAGCAACGAGATGTATAATATACGCGCGCAAATACAAGAGAGAGAGAAAGGTCGCCTAGAATGGCATGATGTCATAATCAAGTGTCATGCTGTTTGCCGTCACGTCAAGCGGGTCGATTTTATGTCTAAGGCGTTACAATCGTTGTCTCACACCAAAAACAAGAGAATTACTTAACTGTTTAAAGTTACCAATAAAATAACAAGTATATTGTACTTAACATTTATACGTATTCCTTGTTACAACATTACACAGTTAATTTTATTTGCCTACTAGATGATGCTGGGTTCTTATATTTTCTATAAATCGCATGTAATCATAAAAAGCAATCTTACTGGATATCTACGATATTAAAATATTATGCACGATAAATATTAGCTAAAGAAGCCTGATAGTAGAAGTCTCTTTTAAATTACCTATTGTCAGTAAAAGAACCTTTATATAACATCTAGACCATGTATTATCGTCAGAACCTAAATAAGCGAAACTAGACAACTACGTGTTGATCTAGGCTTAAATAACATATTCACACATAATAGTGTGAGTAACGGAAAGGTGTAATCTATTTTCTTATTTCGTTTAGAATATGATATTATTATGCAATTCATGCCCGTCTCGTAAGGTAGTCCATAGTTTCGCAAAAGTCCGCTTTGTGATCGAAAGTCATACTTCCCTTTGAAAACGCTCTTCAGAGTTAATCTCACGATTATGTTTGCAAACGTTCTATATAAATTGTATGCATTATGAGTGTAAACAGCAATTTAACAAAGTTAGATCACTACACGGTTAAAGTTAAGTACAACATAGCGTGTGTAAGAGCATATAATTCATATCAAACCGAGAGACCGACGTCAATGATGCAATGAATATGAAATATATATTAATATTATAAAGTGGAAAAGTTTGTTTCTTTGAACGCTCTAATTGTAGAAACTACCCGTTGGGTTTCTTGAAATATTTTAATATTTGATTGAAAATTCGATGAGGATGGCTTGAGGCTATTTAACATGGAGATACCACCAACAGGACAAAGTTGTATCGAAAAAAGGCATTAAAGTGGGAAAGAATATTAAATTAAATTTTATGTCTACACGAACGAAGTTGCAGGCACTGGTAGTACAGTATAAAACATGATTTATTTTGAAGATTACTTAGATCGGTCGATATTGAAATATTTATTCGAGTAATATACTGATACTAGTTGGTAATTCTATTTGAAAAGCATAGGATGTACTAACATCTACGAGTAGTAACTAATACTGTAAATGTGAAAACTTATTAAGTTATCTCTTTCTATGATCATTAGCGTAAGAGAGAACAAAAAATGTGAGACATGAAACATCGACATTTTTTTGAACAAATTATGAACTTAAAGGGAACGCTTTTGAAAGGAAAAATAAATGTAGCATAAACCAAACTAATAGCAGTACGAAATTATTTTTAAAGATAAAGATGATTACTTATTTAATATACACTTATAATTTAAAACATAAATTTAATGGCGACAATTTGATTCTTCTCATTAGTTATTTCTTAACATATATTATCCCATAGCGTGGCGACGCGTTGTAATTCCAGCAGACGATCTGACTCGCCGAATTAGATGTTTTACATGAAAAATGTGTATAGTAATCCGACATTTTTTTTATCTCACTTGTGCTGACGATCGTACAAAAAGATAACAAGGCTTAGAACTCTGTATTCGTTTCGTTTTCAGCCTAAATGGCAGAGCAAACTTCAATAAGTTTTATTCTAGACATAGATTGAACCATAGAAATCCCATCATTAATCTCAAATTTAATTACGGTAATGAAAATCTATATATATAGTTTTAGTTAATACAAAGTGGTTCGTGTTTATAAAAAATCATCCATCAAGAGAGTACAATGGGGCTGATTTAAATTATTCAAATTCGCGCGATGTTAATCGCCGCCTCAACTAGTTAAATATGAATTAAACTTTTTGTGATGCAAATGGTTGTTCAAATTTTAAATATCTTTATCGTTTACAAAGCTCAAGCTACGTTAAATCGTTTTTAATCCTTATCATTAAGGTTGGCCTTTCACTTAGTTCATTTAGTTAATTAACAATAATGGTATCTACAAAGTTTTTGTTAAATTTCATAAGTTATTGTTTATGTTTTTGTTGATTTCTACTTTCATGGTTTACCATTATCAAGGATTCATTAAGAAATACAGTAAATAAAAGTAAAAAGGAAATAATCACGTGTTATCTATTCCCATTAAATTTCATGAACGCTTTATTAGTACTGAAGTGGAGGTCATAAATTAACCCAGAACCGTGCATAGTCCGGCAATCATTTCAACTGACTCTCCTAGTAAAGTGACTAAGGAGTAATCGTGATTGAAAAGTGCTTTATACAGACGAAAATACATACAATAATCGAGACCTACCCAAAATTATGGGCATCTTGATTTTCAGAGCTTTCTATTATTTTCTAACCATTAAAGAATATCTCTTTTTGTCTATCTATACATATATTATAAAGAGGAAAGATTTGTATTTTTATTTGTAACGAATAAACTCCAGAACTCGTAGACCGATTTTAAAAATTCTTTCATATTTAGAATGCTACAAGAGCTCTGAGTACCATAGCTATATAACATTTTTTTAAGTTTTTTTTTTTATGAAAATGATTAAATAAAACTTTAGTTCCACGCGAACGCAGTCGCGGACACAGCTAGTATCTATATCTACGATATCTTCAAAACTATCAGCTCTATATAGTTGAAATTTGGAATTAACATGAATATTCTTCTCGCAGCGTAGGTGTCTACTAAGATTTTAGCATTACGTGCGGGTGACGGGATAAACGTGAACTGAGTTGTCGGCACTAGCGAGCGTCTAATGAATAAAGTGAATATATTTTTATTTGCTTACGACACGTTCCTGTGCCGTTACTCCAGTTATGATGAAACTAAAGTACGTTATATGACTGCGAACATTTTCTAAATTAGAACAAAAACTCAATAATAAAGCACATATCTTAAAAAAATATGCTGTTCTGAATCTTCACGTAAAATTAGTATCAATTCCATAAAACAAACATAATCCTAATTATATATTAATAATATTTCTATATATATATATGGTATGAACTAGCTGTGACCGCGATTTCGTTCGCGTGGAGCTAAAAACTGTTTAATAGTTTTTACTTGTTTTTTGTAACTTTTTTCAATACAGCTTTGCTCTTATTGCTGGTAGCGTGATGTTAATTAGCCTAAAGCCTTTCTCAATGATTGCTCTAAGAAGTACATTTTTTTCAATAGAAATCTTACTGGTAGTTCCTAAGGTAAGCGCGATCAAACCGAGAATTATTTTCGCTTTATACTCTTTATATATAAAAATTTCGTGTCACGTTGTTTGTCCGCAATGAATTCCTCAACTACTGAACCAATTTAGCACACTGTGTGCAGTTTGATACAACCTGAGAGATAGCATACTTTTAATCTCGATCAGTGGCAAAAACGCGATAGATTTCGCTGTAGTCGATGTAATTGACTTCTTGAAAAGGCAGAACAAGGTCGGCCAGGTCAGCTAGCATTAACATAGACGTTATTGAACATCAAAACTAAAAAAGTAGTGTATGTTATTACTACATTTTACGTGCGGCTTTACTCGCGGTAATATTGATTTTGTCAAACAAATCGGATGACGCAATTAAGATTTTCATACAAAGTTTATCGTTATCTTTACGCCACTTCTAATAAGTTTTTCAAATGAAAAAGTAGTCTATCATCGTCTCCAGGTTCTATAGTAACAATAAGCTTTGACATTTCTAATTATATACAGTGGTATATTTATGGCTTATTGTCTTAATAATAAAAAAATGTCAAATACTCACCGATAACTGTGATTTCATGCACTTTAGATATTTTAGAGTAAAGCGGCGAATCGAGTGCAATCTCACAGGCGTAGGGGCCAGATGCCGTGAAATCCATCTTCTCCAGCGTAATCGACGTCGACGACAATTTTATTAACTGTAAAATATTTACTCTATTAAAATTTTCCTTGTACTATGTCCTAAGGGTTTACTTATTCTGTTGAGACTCAGTCGAGACCAATCTTTTTTATTGATCTTGTATAGTCGTTGAGCCTTGTGTTTGCTATTTACCTTTTTCAAAGCCAATAGCTAATTGTATAAGTCGTTGCTCTTATAACATTAACTAAGTTAATGAAAAATGTTATGGATGGACTAATATGCTTTATTTTTTTTTATAGTAAGGGTTTAGCGTTATGGCCATAATCTCACCTGATCTTAAGTGACGATACGGCCCAAGATGGTAGACACGCTAAGCCTGTGAAGGAACTGGCTCTCAAGTGCAACCTCCGGAACACACCTATTGGTATTTGGCTGCAGTTTTTCAACTTGACGGTGGTAGCTAGCCAGTCGGGCATCAGAAAAAGCCCTACCACCATGCTATGGTTTCCTCACGATGTTTTCCTTCACCAAAAAACTCAAGCTCATTGTAGGTGTTTGGATTCGAACTCACGTCCCTTGACGCAAAATCGTATACATTATCACAGAGCTATCAATTATTTAACATTTAGTATTCAATAAAAATAATAATTTCAAAGAAATTTTGGTGAATAAAGCTATAAGAATACAATAATTATTCTATTTGCATTTCCCTTCTACAGGTTTACCTATTACGTCGAGTTCATTCTTTTTTTATTGATTTTGTATAGTCCTTGAGCCTTTTGTTTGCTATTTACCTTTTTCAAAGCCCACAGCCAATTATATTGGTCGTTGCCCTTAAGATAAGCCGACAGAAATAATGGGATATACATTTATTAAATATGCCTTAATTTAGTATTGAACCGAAATAATAATTAAAAATACATTTTAGTGTGTTAAATTATAAGACTTTGTTCACAAAGGAAATAGCTATTAATAAGTAGTTTTAGTAACGACATAAAATGGGTAGTTTATAATGGCAGTTAATTATACAACCTTTTAAAACCGCTTATCTATATATATATCAAATCATTATGGCATAATAAGCATCATGAAAAAATAGGTGCTTTTATAATAACAATGAAATAATTATTAATTGAATGAAATGTGAGAGTAGTTACTAGTCCCTGTCACCTAGAGTGTATGAATAAGGACCTTGGCTTTTTTTTTTATTCTGGCTCGGCAGCATGACCGTAGTTCATCTGATGGTAAGCTCAGTTCGGTCCAGTGACAGTAGCGTCTGTCGAAAAGGAAAATGTTCTCCGTCAGTCGCAGCTGCCACGCTGGCTGCTAAACATTTCTTCACGCCTCGTATAAAGGACCCATTGTTGTATGAAGGTGGGAACGCCCAGGACGGAAGACGGTTCTAGAGCTCCACATTGATTCGTGTCGCGATAGAGGCTACAGTAAAGCTATGGCTCCGCTATCTAGTGCGGGTATATCTGCTATGGATTAAAATGAATATTCTAATATCACGCTAATAGTAAAGAAATTCTTCCCGAAAAAAAAAATAAGTGAGCGCTACAAAAACAGATTGAACACCGTTGAGAAGCTTACAAGCGACTGTTGATAAAAAAAAAACTATGCTTCCACTAGTATCGAAGCAAACTAATATATGTATACCATAACGTAACCTCACAAACTAAACTTAAGACTACAAATATTACTTAGAATATTATAAAGATTTACTAATTTACTAAATAATGATAGTTACAGAGCCTCATAATTTATATGGATCCGTAGACCACTTCTTTGTCACTTCTACTCAGGTGAACCAGTTGCACATCTGGGATCGGGGATTCGAGTTGTGGGATTGAATAGGCGCTTGCGTTTTGGTATATTATTTATATCTGGTTTTACCTGTGGATTCGGTCGCGTTAATATTGATTTTACTAATCAAAACGGATGACGCAATAAAAAGTTTCATACAAAGTTTATCCCTTTTTACTTAACATACAACAAGTTTTAAATAATAAAAAGTAGCCTATCACCGTATCCAGTTTCACGTCTATCACTTTACCACAATTAATTATAATCGATTCAGCGGTTTAGGCGTGAAAGCGTTACAAGCACACTTTCGCATTTATATTATTAGTAAAATATACGTAGCATATGTAGTATATGTAGCAGGTAAACGCCGTTTCAACATTAATAACTCTTTTTAATATGTTTGTATAAACGCACTATAAAAACAATTTATCACATATTAAAATGTTTAGCTTTAAAACTAATTGAATGAACTATAAAAACACTTAGCTTTAAGATTAACCCGTAGGCGGACTGGAGTGTTCCAAAAGCGTATGATATATCAGTGAGGTGGTCACAGGTAGCGAAGTGCCTGGGTTACGTTAAGTTGCATTTGTAATAAAAATAGCGTAACGCGACCGTGGTAGCGACCCATTTTTGTTAACCCACGACCATCTGTCGCATTACTGGGGCTACTCGGGTTCGAACTTGGAATCTCCACGTCGACCTGACCGCCCACGATCGCCCCTAGTACTCTGTAAACTTATTTTATAAATCGGGTTCATGTTTGTTGTATTGATAATATTACATTTATGTATTATAGATGTAACATTATTTTAAAGTGATATTAAATACATCTCCCTTTTAATTTGTTGATATATGTGACCTATTTTCTTATGCAATTCTCTATTTCGCCTTCAACGAAATCTACCCTGTTCTGTAACTCAACTACAATGCTACACACTACTACAATGGATTTAGCAAACCAGAAAGTACTCGTTCAAACATATGTACATATAAATTTGTGTACGTTCGTGTAAAATAACAACTTTATTAAGGTTGCGTTTATCGTAAAACAAATAGTAAAAATTGCTTACTTTACAGCCAGTTGTAAAATTTAATTATAAGGTAAAGCTGTATTGGTTTTCCATTTGTTGTGAATATAGTGATTTACAGAAAGTACGCCTACAGGTTTTTCTACGAATTACTACTGTTTTTTGTATTAACTTTACCAGTTTGTTCACTTTTGTATAGATAATTCCATAAAATATATCAAAATATCTAGAAATCAAAGGAAAAGTTTGTTGCACTCGCTAATACTAGGAATTACAAGTCGGATTGAAAAAAATACTTTTGTATTTGATTGAGCAACCATTGAGGATGGTTTTAGGCTATTTTACATCACGCTTACAGAAATAGGAGCAAACTTATATTGACAAAAGTTACAAAATCGAGCAAAATTATTAAATACTTTTTAGTTCCACACGAAGAAATCGCTGGCACAAATATAAAGTATAACAAATGATAACATGACCGTAGACGAAAGTAGTTACTAGTTAATATTATAAAGCAGAAAAAACTGTTTGTTTTAACGTGCTAATTATAGAAACTATCAGACGGATTTCAAAAATATTTTTGTATGTGATAAGTCAATAATTCAGGAAAGCTTTAGATTAGACTGTTTAACATCACCGATAGTGCATATAAAATGTAAAACAATATTGACAATAAAAAAAAACGGGTAAAAAAGTTTTTTTTTGTTTTGCATACGAAGTCATGGGAACAGTTAGTATAATTATAAATCTAAAGTATAATATATAATTTTTCAGCGCAAAAGGTTGTGAATTGCTTAGTAAAAAAATTAATACAAACTTGACAAAATACGGTATTGTGACAGAAAACCTTAATTATTTATCTTCTCAATAAATTCAGATAAATTAATTATCCTAATAGTCTTAGAGTAAAACGGTTTGAAGATACCGTCTCAGATTTAGGAGATCAAATTAAATCCATGGTTGATAATTCGTATTACTTATTATTTATAAATAAAGTATTACATAAGTTGTCTATTTAATTTAGTATATTGTCTTCGACGAAATTGAAGGAATTATAAGTTAAATTTTCACTTCTGTTTTTCCTTCTCCGTAATTCTTACTTCTTTACCTTGCATCTTGCGTTTGAAACGCGGCATTTTAATTTAAACAGTAACAGTATTCCAGCCAAAGGAAAGTTTGTCGAAGTCCGCCTTGACGATGAAGATAAAGCCGGCTATTTACAACGTTTCACAACCTACTTCTACTTGTAAGAAAGTTGGAAAATTTGTCTTCAGAAAGGTTCAGATCGTATTTCTAAGGTCGAAAGAAAAAAGTAATTAACTTACCATAAAGTTAATTTCTTGCGGTCTTTAAATAATCTGATTAAACCCTAAACTTTTCGAGTCGAGTTCACGGAACCTTGTAACAAGGTCAGACGGTTGCTTTGATAACAAATTTGTACTTTTAGAATGCTGGTGATAAGAAATGTATTTATTTTAACACTAAATGTACTAACACTGTAAATATATTAAATTACAATCGCCTGTTAAAATGTGTATCTACTAGTTTAGTTATACTAATTTACAATATATATAGATATATATATATATATATATATATAATATTATATATTCATATTCAAATAAATATATCAAGCCGTGACTTGACTATGTGATTGTGAAAATCTGTCAAGCGAGTGTGGTGTTTTTAATTTCATTATCGTACTAAATGTTCTCTGAATGTGCTTAAAGAAGTTTCACTGGAAAAATTTGAATTTAATATAGACGCTAAGCGTATTGTAGAAACTAGCTTACTTATATAGACGTATTGGGTGACGAATTTTCAACTTGACAGTGTTAGCTAAGTAAATGGGCATTAGATAAGATCCTTTCATCATGCTATTTGCTTTATCACGATATTTTTCTTCCACATCCATTACTGCCGTGTCCCTTACACTCAGCCAACATGGCTTTTATTTGAAACACCAATTTAATAATTGTAGTTAACCAACAATATAAAAATAAAAGTTGGCGTGAACGACATCGACTCTCCAAATTCTGTAAATATCGTGTAATAATACACTAATAAAGATATAAAATGACTATCATATATTATAATTTATATTGCTACCACATCCATTAGTTAAATCACAACCCAAAATTAAATGAAAGCGAAAATTTAATTGTATCGCAGTAGCGTGGCTGCTGCAACAGTCAGTTTCCGCTTTGTGATTGCTGGCGAAATAACTTCGCGATAAACAGTAGACTGCACTATTATAAACTTCATTAATATTAAAATAATTATTACTTTGCTAAAACTGGCACTTTTAAAGTTAATAATATAGTATAGATTTATTGTAATATGTAAACAAATATTATAGTTAGACTTAAATAAGAGAGAGACGAATTTCTTAGCAACCATGGATTCACCGTGCGGGTGCCGGGTCCATCGTGTGGTAGGAAGGGAAACTCCGAGCAATGTCCAAGACTTGTAACTCGTATGTAGGTTTAAGGAGTCCCTTGTCGACGCACGTCAACACTCACCTTCACCACCCAGGTTTCTCTCCCTACGCACCCAAATTTGGCAAAAGCCTGCTAGTGCAGCTTTAGAAGCACGTTCTTGTATAGAATTTACTGCAGTCCTACACAAGCCAAGATCTTTTTGAAGGCTATATAGAGATTTAGCTGGTATACCTCTCGCTCCCACTTCGACCGCGTATAAATTGACTACGTATCCATTCCTATTCAGGTTATTTAATAGATCGTAGTATTTATTTGTTTTTATAGCGTGGTTCTGATATTTGTTTGTTTCCCATGATACAGTAAGCTCAAGTAGTACTATGTGTTTAGTTATTCTAGAATAAATAGTCTTATAATTTAAAGTTTTGTCTGTAACTAAATACGTGTACAAATGTAGCATTTTCTACAAATGCAAATGGTTGTTTGAGTATTTTAAGTTTTCTTTATTTTAAGACTAACTTTTTTACATTCCGATCTGAAAAAGTAATTCTAACTTAAGTGTAAAATGTAAATATTTTAGAGAGGGTTATTATAGTAAATAGTACATTATTGATTTCGGTATAAATTTTCCTGTATCAAGGTCTTAGAAGATCATTAATACATATAAAGATCGTATTGGCATGCACTTTCACTGTAAAGTATGTATGTAAGTGATATACTAGCTTATAATAGCTAGTTTTACAATAGGTTTCCTCTTAAATTTTTCTTTTATTAATTTTCGTTTCTATTTCTGTGATAAATATGGTATACGGTTCTTGTAACAAATTCTGGCACCTATTATAGATCATATTTCGCATTAATATATTATTATTAACTCAAATGTCAGAATATTTTGATGAGAACTATGTAACTTAGAAAGTATATTCGTATATTTGGTATGTTTTAAATCAAGTTTAAATAGTTTATGACTACTTAGTAGGACTTTTTAATAATTGTTCGCCGTTTCTACCTGGTTACACAGGCTGTGGTTACGAGCCAACTCACCAGGCACCAGGCAGGTAGCCAGGCCGAAACATCGAGCAATTATTAAATAGTAAGTCGCGGTTTAGACCCGTATTCAATTCTATATTATAATGCATACAATACGCGAAAGTTTAAAAACTGTTACGGAATGAAATTAGTTAAAGAATAATTTTAAATAAGTATATGTTATGAATAATTTGCATAAATAGTATTGTAAAAACAATAAATAAATATTAAAGTCATTTTATATGTTCAATATACATTTATCATATCGTATTTTAGTAATCAAGTCTGTATAATATATATTTATATTAATTTTAACTTGATTGTAGTAACATATGTACAAAATTATTGAGGAAAGTATATCAATAACATATCAATATGTAGGTTTCCAATTGAAGTTTAATGTAATAGAAAATATATGCACGATTTGTTCGAGTGTGATTGAAGTCAAATATGAAGAAGCGATAGCTGTCCGAAGTTAATAATGTGATGATAATCGAGTGGCCTACTTACGTTTATATTAGCCCCGGTAATGTTGTAAAGTTCAAAAGGTGGATCCCGGCCGCGGACGAACTTCATTATACGTTGGCCGCTCTTGAAGAACACCACCTGTTTAGAAAGTTATTACCTCATTATATTAAACTCGTATATGTTCACATCTACAGTATACTTGGGAAGATTTGATATATTAATAGCTTTCACCTGCGGCTTCGCTTACGTTAATATTGATTTTTTCAAATAGGATGACGCATTAAAAAGTTTCATACCAACTTTATTCCTCTCTTTACCTCACTTTGAATAAGTTTTTCGCTAGAAAAAGTTGCCTATCACCGTCTTCAAGATCCCGTCTATCTCTATACCAAAATTCATCACAAAACAGTTCAGTTGTTTAGACGTGAAAGCGTAACAAACCAGCCGGCAGGCTTTTTAATATGCCGACATGGCATTTGCTCCTGACGAAGGGGATTTCCTATTTCGGCAGCCGCTATTGTTCCTGGACCATATTGCCATCAGGAGAAGTACGTTTATTATGCCGAGCCAGAATTAATAAAAAAAAAACAAACTCACTTTCGCATTATTAGCGAAATTAGTAAATATTAAATAAGAATACTACTATATTAAACAAGGGTTAATATACTATTTTTTATGGGATAGGGGGTAAACGAGCTATCGTGATGGTGGCATGAGATAAAGCACCTAATGGTAAATGATCACCACCAACCATTGACATCCACAACACCAGAAGAACGCCTCTAGGTGTGTTGCCTGCCTTTAAACCTAAACTTTAAACTAATTTGCCGTGTAGACGTTATACTGCCCCTTTCGGTAATTGGTTCATCGATCTCAGCTCTATATATAGCTACTGTTATCCTTACAATTTTATCCATTTATCTTTCAATATGTATTACCCATATGTGTAAAACACAAGATGAAAATTTTCATCGGAACTTTTACAGATATAACTCCAAACCACAAGATATATTATTAACATGAAATATGTCATGGATACTTCTTGCATCACGTCAACAAAATCGCGAGGTACTAGTATTATATGTAATATCCGTTGTATTCATTCGTTTAAATACGAAGCATTATATGATTAGGCAGTTTATACCTGTAGAGAAATCTTGCAGACTGGTATGACCTCTGATGACTTATCTCTTCGAAGTCACCATTGTTTTGGGAGTTTACTGTGGCCACTATCAGGTACAATAATGACAGTATCGTGCTATTATAAAAAAGTACAGAACTATAACAATGCTGAATCATTTTTAGCGTATCCGCTTTAAAAAATTAACTGGAAACGTATGGGATACCTGCGATTATTTACTACTTCAGAAAAATTCGTTCTAAACAATTGAAATTCACTAGCCGACGCATTTCAGCTGCGAATTCGTAGTTTTCGTGTATCGATTTGCATTCATTTCAGGCACAAATCCGCTTTGGACTATGCGTTGAGTCTATTTCACAGCTCCATATTGTTTACAGCTAGCGGAAAATCTCTCCTCGAACGTGCTTTTGATAAATTAATTCATATTGTATTAAGTTTTTTTTTACATACCTGGAATATTTTATCTTCCTTTATTTATTATAATACGCAACTGTTTCTTTAATCGTTATCTCCAATACCACTGCCGTCTAGCTCATTTTGAATTATTAAATTTTTTTTCGAACTGACATACGCTAATAGCCTTAAGGGGTTAGACAGCTTCACCGAACTTTGAATTCATTATTTAAGTTATAGGTACTATACTATATGGTGTACGCGACCTTATTTCCATTATTTCTTATTAATTGTTCGTAGCCGTAAAATCCCTTTTTTAATGCACATTAATATCAAATAAGCCGGACGTAATTTTATATTAATAGATAATAAAAATACACTAATTTTTTTTCTTTGAAATTTTCGCTTGTAGCAATCTAATTTTATATTCTTATAGAGCAGACAACTATCGGTATTAATTGTTTGATGTATATGTAAACGTTTAGCTGAAACAATTAATAAAAATACGAAGAAGTATTAATAAATGAAACAATAGTAACTGATAAATTTGAACAAGTAAAACAGATCTGTTGGTGGTAGATGAAGAAAAAAGAATAACGTTAAATAATGCCACATTTAATTAAATATCTAAAAACTTATTCGTTCCTAGCATAGGTTGTACTTAATATATTATTTTGAATGACAACATAGATACTTTTGTAAATTTATCTCTTTATTTTCTTAACGTAGTAAAATCACGTGATTTCACTTTTTCATTTTCCAGTCACCTGATGTTAAGTGACGATGTGGCTAATGTTGAACGACATGTGAGCCTAGAAGAGGGACTGGCTTTCAAGTGCAACTGCCGAAACACACCCAGGTATTTGGGACCAGATATTCTACTTGAGAATTGTAGTAAGTCAGGTGGGCACTAGAAAAAGCCTTACCACCATGCTATGGTTTTATGACGATGTTACTTTCATTGAAAGCTCAGGATTATTGCGTCCATTGACGCGGAGTCCGTACATATACTAACTGAACTATTATCGCTTCAAATCAACATATTAAGACGTAAATCTTGAATATTTTCCTGAAAACAAGATTCAATAGAATATATTGCGCCAATAACTATGGATAGAGTCATTACAGATGGTTCATTCGAAAAACTTGTTATATTTATGGGAAAAATAAAGATAACTTCAGCCGAAAGCGATATAGTATACCCTATAAGATAAAGTGGTTGGTTTTCATGAAAGGTTAAAGGTTCGGGGAGAATTATTACCTACAAGCCAGTAGGCGGGAACGCTATCTACTAATTCACACCAATGAACACAAGTTTCTGTCTAACATTTTATGACTTTCCCCGTTATTCTCTAAGTTCGTACCTACTCACTGGCTAAAAAACTATAGGCTGTATATAATATTTACTGTACTAGGCCAATTATGCCAATTCTTTTTTACAGAAAATGATTTTGCCATAACGGTCCTTATGCAACATTACAAAGATCAGAACTTTAAAAATTAATGCCAATCTTACGATTTTATAACATAGTATTTTGGTGTCCAAAGATTACGTCAAAACACAATTAGTCACTTCCCTGAATTCTGCCATTTTAACTACCTTTCTTAATAATGAATATACTAAAGTATTATACACATAAACAACAAAACTTAACACCACACAACCAGGTAATTGCTTAAGTAACCCTGGGTCATAGAACATGGACGGAGCGAAATAGGAGATTTCTTTAATATAGTTTAATTATCTTATTTTGCTAATCAAGACTCAAGTTATGTGGAAGTCTATTTACACTAGTTATGCAAGAAACTTGAGTGCAGAATGTTAAGGTGGAAAAGCTGCAAATATTAGGCATCATGCCCAGCAATAACTAATAATATTAATCCACAAACTGTCATAAAGCATTTAAAAACATCTTTTAAACTACTGTTTATTTGTGTTTCATAAAGTTCGGTGCGATAAAACTGATTTATACAGTACAGTTCAGGGCGGTGAAGCGATGATAGCTCAGTGGCAGTGTGTACGGATTTCGCGTCAGGGGACGTTGTCAAATCCACCTACAATGAGGAAATGGAGTAAAAGGCATAACGCTAAACCTGAACTATAAAAAAAACATGTTTTAGGCATAACTGAACTTTACTAATTGTAAAATTTACGTAATATTTTGCTAATTTCTTCATATTATAAAGAATCTATTTATTATTTAATTAACATATTATATTAAAATTTACAATAAATATGCTCTCATAGTTAACTAATTTACTTAATTGTTGGAGTTTATTTCTATACAGTCATACGGTAGCTTCCAACACGAGAAACAAAGAATTTTACTAATTAATAGATTCTACAAAGCAGGCAGTAAAGAAACTTTTTTGTAGGTAGATATTATTTCAACAAATTTCGATTAATTTTATTACTAGACACCGCATTGTTTGTTGCTAGCTTCATACTGGATATTAGACGTTGATTATTTATAGCAGCAAGCTCATAGCATTAGCTACTGTAAAAAACACTATGTGAACCAATCAGGACCCAATTTTACTTTCCTCGAATCATTAAGATTCTTGTGTTTCTTTTCTAGTAAATTACCTACATTACTAGTTAAACAAACCAAATCATACAGTTATCTGGTTATGTAAATTACCTTATAAAGTGATTCAGGGTCGACATTGTGTTCACAGCGAAGTTCAGCACTGTGATGATGAACCACGAATCTAGGAGCACGCAGTTCCACCCACACCTCGGCCATACCGGCAACTGTAGAATAGAAACAATTGATTTAATAAACTATTTTGTTATCATATTTAATATATTACTATCTGCAATACGATTCCAATAAGCTCTATTTTTGATGGATATTGTATGAAAGAGATATGAAGAAGATACCACTTAATTTTGGCGGTCACTAGAATCCACTATGTGGATAGATATAGTGTGTGAGGAACGAGATGAAAGAGAAGGGAGTGAATGAAGAGATGGCAACTGATACAAATGTATGCAATAAGAAACCGTATTGCGCTAATCTCAAATAACTCGGACACAGGGCAAGAGGATAATGAGTATGGACTATATTTATCTATAAGAAATATAACCGTAGTCTTACTACTACCTGAGGTCAGTCATTTCCAGAAGGGTAATCTGACGCATTGCATTTACTAATGTAGATTATTAACAATACATTTCAGATAGAAACATAGCTGTACAAGAACAATTGTTTTGCAGCAAGAAAAAAATAAGACTCGACACTGCAATGGAGCCTGGTATAAGTTTTACTGATCTTAATAGAATACTTATTCTTCAATATATTATGCCATGCAGATAGGCTGTTCGGCTATATTATTATTTTAAAAGACAAGAAGAGATTTGATAATAACAAATAGATAGTAATAAATAAAATACGGGTTTCGGTAAGCATTAAAGGTCCAAGTATAAAAATATAGTCGTTATTATTCTGTAAGTGTACGCAATGTACCTACGTAATTTATTAGCGTGAATTCCTGACAAAGTTATTAGCGTGAAATTCCCTGTGCACACTTTTGTTAATTAAACTATTAACAGTTCTCAGGAATGAGGATAAAGTAATATAGTAATAATGAATAAAAGTTATAGTCGCTATAAAACATAAAACCGCTTTAATTTATTAAGTGCAAATCAAGGTCATGTAGACTTATGTAACTGAATTGACATCAAATTTCTCCGATGATGGTTCAGTTGATAGTGTGTTCGAACGCCGCGTCTATGGATGTGATTTCAAAAACCTGCAACGAGCCTAAGCTTTCTGTGAAGTAAAACATCGTGATGAAACCATAGCATGGTGGTATGGCTTTTTCTAACGCCCGCCTGGTTAGCAACCGCACTCAAGTTTAATATGTGTTGCCAAATATCTATAGATGTATTCCAGCAGATGCATTGGAGAGCCAGTCTCTCCTCTGCAATTAATGTATCCACCATCTTAAGCTACATCGTCACTTAATATGAAATGAGATTATGACCATAAAAATAAAAAAATAAAAATTATTTCATAAAAAGTGAACACAAAACATTACCTATATTGTCAATTCGAGCGATATAGCGCATCCAATCGAGGTTACCAACTGTTCAAAACACAGCATGACTTCCAGTGAAACTAAAAGCGCCCGAAATTGTCAGACATATTGACTCGGTTGTAATTTATGTTTGCAATAAGCTGGAGCAGTATGTGCGTAGTATGGCCGTACTCTTGTACATAATACATTTGTTCAAGCACATTGTCAATATAAATGTATTTGAAATATAGGTACATACCATTGTGCTTTTTTGTTTCATATGAATAGACAATAAACAAATGCTTTTCGTATTAGACTATGTTACTGCTTTTAATGTAAATCTGGATTAGAACGCAATCATTTTATGGTAACGATACTTTTAATGTAAATATATTTAAACTAGCTTTAACCTGCGGCTCCGCTCGCTTTAAAAGTAATTTTGTCAACACATTCTGGTTGTCGATTTATACAGAAATGTTTTTCCTATCAAATGCAATTACACTATTTATTTCAGGATGTTGGTAAATACAGGTAGATATGAAGTTTCAAAAACCCTTTTGCAATTAGTTCCTACTATCTATCAAATGCCTGCCTACCAAATTTTAACTTCATGAATATGATTTTCTATATTACGTTATCAATCATATTCTATAATTAGAATTTAAAATAGAGTACTTTGAAAAACAAATATGCATAATTTTATTATTAATTA
This sequence comes from Actias luna, assembly GCA_039707435.1. Classification (NCBI taxonomy): domain Eukaryota; kingdom Metazoa; phylum Arthropoda; class Insecta; order Lepidoptera; family Saturniidae; genus Actias; species Actias luna. The sequence goes on from JAZHAC010000027.1 coordinate 4,437,402, forward strand.
TTAACAATTATTCTCCAAACTTTGAAACAACTCGGATGACGCAACAAAAAGTTTCATACAAACTTTATCCCTTTCGTTACCTATAGTTTTTCACGAGAAAAAGTAACCTATCATCGTCTCAAAGGTCCTATCTATCTCTATACTAAAATTCAAGATAATCAATTCAACGGTTTAGGCATAAAAGCGTAACAAACAAACAAATACAACAAACAAATTTTTTGAAGCGTACTTACTGTACTTTAAATTATGTAACATATTAATTAACAACATTTTATCTTTATCTCACAGCTATGTAGGCGTCAATATCACGTATCGTGATATCTAATCGAGCTGTGATGTGTACAGTGTTATTTAATTTGCTTTCTTTTGAAAGAATTCTTCTTCAATTTAGGCCCTGAGAAAGCGCTTATGAATGTCAAAACTACCACCAGTACGGTAAATAGCCCAGTCATCGAGAGGAACCACCAAAAAACTCGACCTAACTCGATCTTTTTTTTTTATAATGTTTTAATGTTTATAACAGTTGCTAACAAATGCACAGATGTTAATTCCGGACATCACCAATACTCATATATTGCCTTTTGACATCAAAACTCGTATGACATGGTGCTTGACCTTGCTGTCCAGAAAATCGGTAACGTGCTTCGGGACTTAAACGACTACGTCTTTATATATTTAATAATGCCAGACAAAAAAAAAAAAAAACGTAATAGCCAGAATACCAGCTTTTATTAAATTGATTTAATTAATAATCACGTAAACTGAAGACTTAAGTTGGTGAAAGGCAGTGAAATTCTACCTAATTGGATGTCGACCAGTATACAAAAAGAGTCTTAATAGTGGCACGTTTAGACGTGTACCGATTGGGAATTAGCCGATGTATATCCAACGGTCAAGATTCATCCAAACTTGCAGTTATGACAGTAAAGATCACTGATGGATCTCGGTTACTTTTTTTATAGATTATAGTATAGCGATATATCCACATTCTCACCTGACATTAAGTGGTATGTTACCCAAGACGGAGGACAGGATAAGCCTCGCGGAGGGACTGGTTCTCAAGTGCATCTGCCGCAACACACCTATAGGTATTTGGTAGTAGATTTTCAACTTGAGGGTGGGGTGAACAAAGCGGGTTTTTGAAAAAGCGCTACCACCATTCTATGGCTTCATCACGATGTTTTTCTTCACCAAGAGCTAAAGCCCATTGCGAGCGAATTCGAATTTAAGTCCATTTATGTGGTAACCGAACACTCTACCAATAGAGCTGTCATCGGTTACTTGGTTATTGGCACTGTCTGCGGATTATAATGTGACGCCACAGTGACATATTACTAGAAAAAAGGCAGACTATTACAGGAGACAATAGACAACATTATTGACAGAATTTCTAGACGTGTAGAATTTTTAATAAGAACACGTTAAAGATATACAAGGTACAATTATTTTTTTTAATTAAACATAAAGCATCTCTTTTAATTAACACTTTAAGGTTACCTTTAAAAATTCAAGATTGTATATTTTTCGCAGAAAATAATTTTTCTCACGAAAATTTATATGAAATGTTATACTAATAAAGGGATCATTTTATGATTATAAGGTGTTTAATAAGAATGAGTACATTGAATTATTTAAGGTCTAATGATTTATAATGTACCCATGGTAATAAAGAACTAGCGAGACGAATTTGTTAGCAAACCATGGATTCATCGTGCGGGTGCCGGCTCCCTCATATGGCAGAGAGGGAAACTCCGAGCAGTTCCCGAGACTTGTGTCACGAATGTAGGTTTAAAGGACCCTTTTTCAGCACTCACCATCACTACCTATGTTTTTCTCCTTTCCAAGCCAAATTTGGTAGGAGCCTGTTAGCCCAGCTTTAGGGGCACATTCTTTTACAGAATGTACTGCAGTCCTAGACAGGCCAGGATCATTTAGAAGATTATAGAGAGATTTAGCTGGTAGAGCTCTCGCTCCCAATTTGGCCGCGTATAAATAAACCACGTAGTCTTTCCTGTTTATGTTATTTGCATATTCGTGCTGAGAAATTGATTGTAACTGAGAAGAAGGATTTTTTTTACCTCATTTATATGTTTTAAAATTGAAGATGACTGATCACTCGAGTCCTTGCTAGAATATTGGGGCACTGGTAGATGTTTATCACATTTTATATAGTACTCAAGTTTATATTTTGTTTTACATAACAAAGAATGAAGGAAAACAAACATCATACACCTTGTATTGGAAAATGTTTAAAAAATACAGCAACATTAATACAAAGCGTCGCATATATCTGAATATTTCGTGTCTCTGCATGAATACAAGCCTTTGATCATTGATATTCTGACAGAGCCTTATACAATGTGCAAGACGAACCTTTAGATCTTGGAAAATCAGCAACAACGGTAACAATATCGATAACTACAATCAAATGTGCCTTTACCAGTTGTAGTGTTTCATAATAAATATTTGGCAGCTATTTGTATGATATGTACTTCCAATTAGTTTGCTGTACAGTTTACTTGTCCCAAACGAAGTAGATTACCCACTTGCTTAGGTGTAATGGTTTTTTATGGTATGGTTATTGGTATTTTAAGTTCATATTCCTATATATATACGAGGAATACAAGGAAAATGCATTTCCTTTGATGATCAATCACCTCAAAACTACTGAACTTATTGGAATGGAGCTATGACAATTCGAAGTGGAAACGGTTGTAAATAGTGCTAGGCTACCTAGTTTTATTGCATTGTGATTTAGTTTTCTATTTTTTTTTATGCAATGGGTAGCAGGCGAGTGACGGTTAGTTTATTTATTCAAAGAAAATAGGATGTGAAAGAAAAACATTTGAAATATTCAATTACATTATTTCCAAACGGTTATTATATATGATAAGTATGTTTTGTATGTATTAATGGAATTTTGGAAAAATTCGATGTGACGACATTTTTAAAATTTTATAAATTATTACGGGGTCATATATATATATATATATATATATATATATATATATATATGCCAAATGTGTCCGCGTAGATTGTGATCATCTTAAACATAATTATAGTATAGACATAAACTCTCTGTCTGCTACGCTGCAGGACCATTTTGTATACCCCTTGTAGGCTGTCATTATAGCGGCGACCTCCAATAACATATCTCTCTATACTTTTTTTATTATGACAACTGCCTATGTGGTCATTATCGACAATGTCAAGTGTGAAGGATTTTATAAACACAATCAACGAAAACGAAGTAACAACAAAACTTAATATGTCAATATGTGTGTGTCATGCACCCGCAACAATCAGCGTGGCGTTTACATTAAGGCGACTTTATCGTGACGAAGTTCCTTATCGCACGGTACGGATGGAAGCTAGACAAATCAAAATGAAAGATTTTTCCGCCACGACCATTTTTTTAGTCTATTCTATATCGCACTATATTTCTATAGTGTAGACGATTATCTATAGCGCGTATGCTAATGGCTGTGCCCCCGTCATAGATGGGTGCTTATTGGTTCAAGATAGCCAGTAAGTTCTCAACGGCTGCCCAAATATTGTTTGTATACATCTGACAAGTTAGCTGTTTCGTAGCGTACTATATGTATTATAATGAGTTGAATGATATATACTAAAATGTTTATTTATCACAACTAGAAAAAATACCACCATTCTTTCAATTTATTAGTTATCTCTGCTTCTCATTTAATTGCTCTCAGACTATAGTAATTCATTTATTATAATGATAATATAATAAGTTTATCAATAATAAAATACTACGTAAGGAAATTCGTTCCAACCAGGACACTAATGCATTTTCTATATTTTATAGGTTTTAGTGCTACGTCCATTATTTCACCTAATGTTAATTGACGACGTGGCGCAAGATGGCAGACACGCTAAGCCTAGTGGAGAGACTGGCTCTCGACTGATTTAAAAATAGCATATCTCTCAATCGTCGTAGTTATTTTTACCATCGGACATAATGGAGTTAAATTCTCGTGCTACGAATAAAAAATATCTATTCTGCTGAAGATAATATTAGTAACACAATTTCTTATATATTCGTACTAAAAATTTAATTATAAGCGGGGACAATCCCATACCGTACGACCACAACTGTCAAACATATTGATTCTGCTGAAAGTTATGTTTGCAATAAGCTCAAACTTTACGTCTGTAATACACCGACTTATTTAACTGTAACAGGAAGGGCGAACTTAATAAACGGAGGCGCTCGCATTCCAATCGAAAATCTATTTATTTTTGTTGTTTCACAATATTAGTATTTAGTTTATCTCACGTCTTGATGCTAGAAGATTTTGTACTAAAGTATTAGTTTAAAAATAAAAGAAGCAGGACATTATAGAAAAATATAAATAATTAAAATCTGTGAAATTGTTTTATAAAATAAATTCGACGGCGCGACACAGTGATTGTTAGTTCCAACTTGCATCGCCCAAGAAAGTAGTAGATGGCCTACCACCAGTGGGCGCATTCCAATTCCTCAAGCAGAAAGCCACTGTGTTTTAACATATCACTAACTTGATCTGTGGTTCATTAACATCAGATGAGGTAATTGTGACCAAAACGGCCTATAAAGTTTTTCTCAATTTATAAAATATAAAACATAACAACGGTACTCTATACGAGGGTCCGTACACATTACCAACTGAGTTATCATCGATTCACCGAAAGCTTGGCTTATTGTAGAAATTCATAATAACGTTAATTAACGTTGTGTCTGTAGAGCTACTACTGAACCTTGTCACTATTATTGTTTTGTATGGGACACGGGTATACCTTACCATAAGACCCAGCAGGTGTTAGGACTTCGACTTCCAGACCAGATATATTCATTTCTACAGAACATCAAAGCACATAGTACTAATTGAACTCACTATACCATAGAAAACCAATATACTAAAAGACCACACTATTAAAACAAATAAATACTACGAGCTACTAAATAACCGAATAGGAAAGGCTTTGTAATGAGTTTATAAGTGCTCGAAGTTGGAGCGACAGATATCATAGCGAAATCTCTCTATAATCTACAAAAGATCTTGGCCTGTTTAGGACTGTAGTAAGTTCTATATTAGATCGCGTCTCTAAAGCTGCGCTAGCAGGCTCCCACCAAATTCGGCTAGGCAGGGAAAGAAACACGAGTAGTGAAGGTGAGTGTTGACGCGCGTTGGAAAGGGCCCTCTTAAACATACATCCGTATTACAAGTCTCGGAAACTACTCGGAGTTTCCTTCTCTGCCACACGATGGACCCGGCACCCGCACATTGAATCCATGGATAGCTAAGAAGTTCGTCTCTCTAGATGGAAATGATACATAAAATGTGAGCAGTACCCGATTTAAATTAATTTTAAAAATAATTATAAAGAAACCATAATATCACAAGAGAAACTATGAGACATTGCGATTTTCCTCCAAATCATGAAAATTATGATTGCTAAGAGTTTTGCCTGAGGAACTTTATAATATTATAATTGTTTTAAAGTCTGTACAAATTCGAGAGATATTTACCTACTAAGTCTTCCAATTTGTTGTCTTGAACTTTATTTAGACCGAGTTTAGCTTGTTGATAATAAGTTTATTGTAAATTAATTTTTTATTTATGTTTAACTATGGAAATTTCATGTTCTAATTAACATCATAAAACATTCTGAGATAATGTAAGCATTCCCATAGCACAAGATTTGAGTTTCTATATAACAACAAATTATAATAAATCTACATTCTTCGTACCTACTTCATACGTTTACTGAAATAAAAATCTCTCACCAAGTATGTTTAAGCGTATGTGCCAATTTGGAGTAGAGAAATAAATTTATACAAATCCAAATCTATATTTAAAAACGGAAGAGATTGGAGTAGTGCTATAGCAAAATATCAGTTTACATATTAAAATATAAATTATCGTCAAATATGAGCTATTAATATCAATTTTAAGTACATACTGTTTAAATTTGAAGTATTCCCATATAAATAGGATATAAAAAAATGATTTTTTATTTAAATTTCTAATGCTTACAATATTGCAAATCGGTTTGATAGACCTCATGGGGAAATTAACGCTCTTCGAAATTGCTTTATTATTTTTTGTGTAACTTTAACTTTCTGCGGTTTGCTCAAAAAAGTTGAAATATAATGCTAGTCATTCAATAAACTAAACTTTGAAGAATCTTACTGGCGAATTAATAAAATAAAATAAATTTGTCCTTTAAATCGCTAATATAATGTAACTGTCAATTATAATTTTCAAAAAAATCGTAAACGTATAGATGAAACTCGATTGCAGTTTTGTTATAGGTATAGATATAGGTTATATAGTTATAGATTACATATAAAATATTATTTATCATTTGACTACATTCTCAGTTACTGTGACAATGTGATTGAAGGTAATAATACTCGACATTTTGAGATAGATTCGGCTTTCGAGAATACCCACCCGTATATAATTTGCTTGGCGACATATATATTGTGTAAGAATGTTAAGTATACAGATTGCCATTAGAAATGCTTTCATTATACTATGTATAGGTTTCTAGTTCTAAATCATGTAAAGGTTTGATTACATTGACGTGCATCACTTTGCAAGACATACGTATTTTCACGTATTTTATTTTACGTGTACTAAATTAAACTTAAAATATGTATAAGCTGACTTCGCAGTAAAATTTGTATGCATTTGGATGCATGCAATTGTTAAAGCACTAGAAGCATATCTGCAAGAACACGCATACATTATTACTGCTTTTAAGATAAACCTTTGTTGTTCTATACAAATTTATAAAATGTGAATTGATTCAAAAGTTTTCAAAGGTTGGCTTTTAGGGAAAAAATAATGTATCTTTCGTTCATAGTTCGTTCGTAACATAAATGCATTCCGATATACTCAGCTGTTTTACTAAGATTAATGAACGAACTTTCAAACAAACGTATTCTTTTATTTTTCTAATTTTAAGCTGATATTATCAATCGGAATAAGCTCTGCCTGTCTGTTTGTTATAATTTCACGCTTAAAATGTTATACCAATTTTTATGAATTTTTAGTATAGATATAGATTTGACCATGGGGAAGAATATAAGAATACTTTTTGTCGCGAAAGTGAACTTGAAGTGTAAATTAAGGGATGAGAGTTTGTATTGATGATCTTTCATTAGATTACGAACATTCTATATGAGTATTGATATTTATGCTTGTGGTAACAAATGAAGTATGTTCGGCATTATATATAGAAGTATAAATAAAAAGCATGATGCTTTGTATTCATGTTCTTATACAAAAAGTGACAATACTAAGTTTTATATTTTTATACTTGTTCATGGTAACATGACATAACAAGGTAAGGCGGAATATTCATGAGGTGAACATGTTTGTTTACAATATGCAGCACTGTACTATATCAGTTATGCACAGCTTTGTCAGTACAGACTGTGACTTAATTTATCTGAAATTCGTTAAGTATACTGTACAGTCCGACAGAAAGTGTTTGTGTACAAATACGTTGTGAAGATTTTGGTATATTCGCTCTTTTAAGCTGCTGATCAAATATTAATCTATTATATTATATAAAAAAATTTAGAGCATAACATTTCTATAAACCAGTCGTTTGAATTATTCACGAACCGTAAAGAAAGAATAGGATTGTTAAAAATTATCTCATTTTTCATTCATGATTTTTCAAAACTTTTCTATCAAACTTTGGACATTCAGTAGAAGTTAATGACATTTTGTATAATGTCCTTAGAAAGTTTAAGTGAGAGAATTTATTTTAGAGCTGTAGCGTTCTTAATTTTTAATAACAAACGGCGTCGATATTTTTAAGCTTTTTTGAAGTGAGTTTTATTGTCATTTTGTTTAATTAATATTTTTTTCTTTTTTTTGTTAGCAGCACTGGAACGTAATGGTAATGTACTCGATGACTTTGGTACTGTCCAAAATATAATAGTGGTTACAGAGAGATTAGCAGTATATTGTGGATAGATACTAGAAGCCGTAAGGCAATAGGTAGCGGGATATTTCCACCGGAGACTAGAACAAGTGCAAATACTCTTCTTAGTCTCATGAAACGCAGGAGTTTAAGTATCAAAGTGGAGTTTTTATAGTGTCTCCACTACCACTCGCGCCGTTGCCTGAAGACCAGGTAGTGCGTTTACGCATTACGGAAGGAAGTACGTAAAGAGATTTTTTTAAACTGTCGATAAAAATGGTAGCAAGTTATTTAGTGGAAGTTATGCTAAAGAGATTTCCCACTCTCTGACAAGCAAGAGGGTAATTTAGGGTCACCTTTAGGGATTATAGCGGATGTTTCTGATTGTTCACTGTAGTCAGCCTGCCCAAACAAACACGACAGAATGATTCATAAATGGATTTTACCCACGCCCATAAAATTAGCAGAATACATTTAGTAAATCCTTACTTTCTGACTAATTTTACAAATTACATTTTACATAAAATTACATTTTAAAAATGACAAACAGAGTTTGTTTGTTTGTTCGTTAGGCTTTCGTGCCTAAACCATCGAACCAATTGTGATAAATTTTGGTATAGACATAGATGGGAATCTGAAGACGGTGATAGGCTACTTTTTCTCGCGAAAAACTTATTGGAAGTGGGATAAAGAGAAGGACAAATATTGAATGAAACCTTTTGTTGCGTCATCCGATTTGTTTGACAAAATCAATATTAACGCGAGCAAAATCAAATCAAATCAAATCAAATCAAAAAATCTTTATTCAATTTAGGCCCTAAGAAGGCGCTTATGAACGTCAAGAATTACTACCGGTTCGGAAAGTAACGCAGTCATCGAGAAGAACTGGCAAGAAACTTGATCTGCATCTTTATTCTATTTTATTAAGTCTTAGTCTTATGCTTATATACAATAATTTAATGTGTTACAGTAGTTATTAGCGGATGTATAGAGAAGGGCGTCAATTCCAGACATGACGTTCGCTCACATATTGATCCACCCTATAATAGCCTTTTGATATCAAAACCCGTTTGACATGGTTTTTGAACCTACTGTCCGGCAATTCAGTAATGTGCTTTGGGACTTTATTATAAAACCTGACACTATTACCTAAAAAACTGTTACTTGTCTTACTCAGTCTAAAATAGGGAGTGGCTAGTTTATCGCGATTTCTAGTATTTAAATTATGGCGGTCTTTAATGAAACGCTTTTGTAAGTTTTTGCGCACATACATTAAATTATCTGGAATATATTGGGAGGGCAAAGTTAAAATACCAAATTCTGAAAACTTATCCTTTAATGATTGTCGAGGTCTCATATTGTAAATGGCTCGAACTGCTCGTTTTTGTAAAAGAAATACGGTGTCTACCTGAGCTGCTGTCCCCCACAGTAAAATACCATAAGACATTAAGCTATGGAAGTAAGCGAAGTAGACTAACCTAACAGTGGCAATATCTGCCAGCTGTCGAATCTTACGTACAGCGAATGCAGCAGAACTTAATCTTCCCGCCAATTTTTTAATGTGTGGACCCCATTGTAGTTCGAAATCAAGCGTTATACCCAAGAACACAGTACTATCAACTAAGCCTACTCAATCCCCTTCGATTTTGACTCTAGTGTCAACCCGTGGAACATTACGCATTTTAAATCTGATACATTTAGTTTTATCTGCATTTAGCAAATGCATATAAATTTAGCAAAGCTGCATGTTATAGATTTTTGTATAGTTTTATAGATTTAGATAGTGGATATATTTACCCTGGTGGACGATCTGCCTCTGAAGTACCACTGTCGGTACATACCTATAGATCTTTGTCGGTAAATTGTCAACTTGCTGATGGTAGTTAGTTAGACTGGGATTAGAAAAAGCCCGACCACAATACTATGGTTTCATCAAAATGTTATCCATTACTGAAAGCGCAAGCTCATTGCAGTGATTCAAACTCACGTCCATTGAGGCGGCGTCCGTAGATGCTTCCACTGAGCCATCATCACTTTAAAATGAAATAATCTTTATATACATAAATTTCTCTACTTTTTAATCCACATCTTTAGAATATTTAAAAACAAAAACATTTGATTATGTTATAAAAATAAAGTAGCTTGTTTCGTATTGTATCCAAGATTATTTCAACTTGTCGCAGTTATAGTTGAAATGTCACGAATGTGAACAGTTAAGCGGACAAGAACCGACGATAGTGTGTAAATAAATAAACAGCTTTTCAACCTTACATGCATTGTGGCTTGTTTAGTCTAGACACGTGGAGGAGTTGTTATATATTGTACGGTATACGAGTACATTATGAAATAACGTCAAAAGACGTTACGTAAGCAATTTTGTAAATAATTGTTTCCATGACTCTCTATATTGTACAAGAATTAAAGCATTATATCATTACTTAAAGCAGTAATTCTAAATACAATCGAAATATTATTTTACGTTGAAACAAAATTAAAAAATCACATATTATTGTGCTAAGAATTGAACTAAATTTATAAGCCAACCTTTATGGTTTGTTTAAACTTATGTACCTCTATTATTAAAGTAATTATATTACTGTTATTAATAATGGATCTTGACACTTATGTAAATTTTTAAGTCAATTTAATAATCAAAAGTTGGTAAAAAAAAGGTTTGAGATTCCATTGTAGTGAAGTTAATATAAGCATAATTATAATTAAATGACAATTTAGACTCTGAGAATTACTTTTATACTTTTTGTAAATATAAAAGTATTCTAGGACTGAAACACAAGCACTTATTATAATTACAGCGCTCTTAATTATCAAAATGCAAGTTAAATGCAGACGTGACACTTAAACAGATTTTCCCCGTGTGAAAATCGTCTTCAAACGTTGTAATAAGTCACGTGTGTTCCCAGGAGAATTAACTCGAGGCTGCTGCCGTGGCGCGAAGTTCACGATGATAATTTTCTCGAGCCTACGAAAGCCAAATGATACCATATTTCAGCGAGGTCTCACATGAAGCGCGTGCTGTAAACGTTCGCCGTTAATTTAATCCCACACTAAATATCCGACACGCCGCTAATCGTGCCGATTCATTTCTACCCGTATTTAGTTGATTATTAATTTTATTTTTATTTATTTATATATAGCAAGTCAACGTTGCATAGAAATGAAGTTAATATACAACATAAAATAAACGATTACAATGCCGGTACAATAATTATAGACTTGCATAACTTTCACAGAAATATATGAGACAAATTTAAGACTAAAAGTTTAACAAACATAAAAATGCAAACAAATGAAATCATGATTGGGAAGACATATAATTTATTATGAGAGATTTCCAAAGTAATGTAAAATTTTATGGATCTTACTAATTTAATGTAGTAGATTCTTATTTTCATTATCATTTTAGTCGAAATCTTGTGAAATCCTCTGTGCATCCGCTAAAACTATTGTAAATGTTTTAGATTTGTTTTTGTTGCAAATTTACATAAACAGATAATGTAACTAGATCGAGTTACTCGCCGGTCCTTCTTGATTACTGAGTTTATAGTCATTGGATTTGGTTTGAAACTCTCATAAAGATCATTGTAGCGACCAGCATTGTACTTCTCACATACATCTGCCGCAACCTCAACCAATGTAGTCGATTTAACTAGAAACAGGTCCATCTATGTAACGTCATAAGTTCAAAATGCTAGAACTCTTTAACTTCGTCTGACTACGAGCTAACTTTCCAATCTAATGAAACTTATGTTTACCAACTCCTAAGGCTATCTCTGTGATTTTAGCCCTAATACGGATATCCTCATTCTTCGTCCGATCACGTACATAAACACCGAGCTTGGCCCTTTCAATTGCCTTTTGAGGGATCTTGAGTATTTTTTAGATTAATTTTTGTCGACTACGTTAATACGTTATAGGTGCATATATTATAAATCATTAAATTCCTTATTTAACTTGTTGGCACGATATTTTGAATATAGGACTCTAGCATAACACGCTATTCACATCCGTCTCTTTTTTCTATAGCACGTCAAGGGACTCCACAGTAAGTAATGGTATGCTCGAAACAATCCCAAAACAACAATCACAAGCAATCCATCTAAGATTCACTGTCTTGCCTGTATCTGGATTTACATGCAATGGCTGATACCAAAACCAAAACAAAGCAACTATAACGGGTACATCAGTATGAACATTGTAATTGAAATCTAATTGGGTATAGATCTCTACGATCCTGCTAAACTACTAAGGTAGTCCTCAATCAAATTCTACCAACCAACTTCACTAGATCATTAGTCCATCGTAATAATGACTTAATCCGGATTCTATATACAGTTTGTAATAGTAGGTAATTACTATATTTCTGCTTTGCTGCATCTACCATCTTACTTCTGTATGTTAATTAATATTTATGTTTCATAAATTAAACAATGATTGATTTCTTTATATATATACATAAAAATTATTCTAGGTTGTTTTAATACAAATGCGATAAGTAGAAGGAATCAAGAGTGTTTTGTATATTAATATCCAGTTAAATTTACAATAAAGAAATACTATAATACGCAATTTAGAGAGTAAAAGAATAATTTTGATAACGCAATTGTAGAGAAATGAAAAAGAATTGTGAAATCTTTATCTCTATTCAACTAGTTTTAGTTATAATAATATTGTTAGTGTCTATTCATTGGGGAGTAGCTTAAACATTTCAAGTAACTACAAATTTTCCTTAAAATCCATCGTATACCGTTTCCTTATTACACATAGACTTGCAAACATGCAAATAGATGGAACATAATATTTATATTTTATATTCCATACAAGTAGCTTATAGAGTAGTTATATAGCCTAAAATATGTAATAAGAAAAATACTGACAGCAATTTATTAATATAGCCTTAAGGCAACGTATTAATGAAGTACAAAACTGAAGCTGTTTAAAATAAGTATATTTAATTTTCACTGTAAAACCCTCATAGCATATTAATTGCGTATCCTGAATTGCGAGCGGAGATTGGTTCAAGCGTCACCCAGTAAAAGGCACGGAGTTAGAAAAGTTGATACCCTTATTAATAATTCTAATGTTTTGCCGTCTTTGTACATGTATGTCAGATAGAACAACTCAGTCAGCACTTAATCTTTAATAATATTTTAAATGTAAAATTGAGTTTGTTTCTTACGCTTTCACGCCTAAATCGCTGAATCTATTATGATGAATTTTGGTATAGATATAGATAGGAACCTGGAAATTGTGATAGGCTACTTTTTCTCGCGAAAACGTCATTGGAAATGTGATAAAGAGAGAGATAAACTTTTTATTAAGTCATCCGATTTGTAAAACAAAATCAATATTAATGCGAGAGAAGCCTTACGTAGAAGCTAGTATCTACATAATTGGAAAATGTTTTATTGGATTTTGAGATCATTTTTTTATTACCCATTAATTTTTAATGTGGCACGGTGAAATTACTATATTGCACCTGGCAGTAAGCAGAGAAATAGCGCTATCAAAGGCCATTGCTGATTTCCTGGTACGTAAGTCTATCAACATAATCATTAGCCAGTTGTCAATTGATTCTTCAACAAGTGCTTCGTACTTGCGATCCAACCTCCTAAAAATCCATGGTAATTCGCTTGATTGTTGGATGTATGCTAACTAATCTCGGCACAAGATACGACTAAGAGTACCAATAGGGAACTATTGGTACACCAGCTACATGGTACCTGTGCTCCAATTCAAGGCAATTGTTGTATCCTACCACCAAACTTGAGAAAAACACTTTCGAGGATCTGGTAAAATCATTAGCGATCCTCTTGTTATGATCATATTAAATACCAAAAAAATTATACTCACGGCTACTTATAAAATGTCTAAATACGTACCAGCACTTTGTGGAGCCAACTTAGTCTACTTGTTGACCCTTTTACTATTGTCAGACCGTGCTTGGCATAAATCGCTATGTTATTACGCCACAATGGTCCACTTATTTCGCTATTTAGAGTATTTAATATTGCGATAAACCAGTCTACAAATTTTGGTATGTGAGACAATTAGTTGACGCTCTGAATTGGTTCATGTACTTATTGTTATTAGTAAATGAACGCTTATTATTTGAAATCAAGCTGTTTGAAATCGGTAGGTCTTAATATTTAATTGTCTAATAGTATAGCACAGTAAAATTTAAAAATGACGATAATCACTCAAATATCAGCAATATTTCAAGATTTGCTGGTCTGCGAGTTTCAACGTAATAAATATATAAAAGCAAAAGAAAATACTATAACAGGTTATTACTATGTTCCTAACTAAGTCGATGTAGATATCATCACCTTGTTTAGTTATTCGAAATACACCAGTTAACTCCAAAATCTGACATGCGTAATCGTGTAACTAAAGCAGGTGACATACCGGAATTACCGGATGGTTATTGGCCGCAAACCAAATGGGTTTCATTCATCATTGGATCAACTAGTACATATCTAGCTGCCGAGAGCATACACATCTCAATATACCTTCAGCTGGCGCAATATAGCTGACGTCTAATGAATTTCTTATCTTCTGATAGTCGTCAATGCTTTTAGATGATACTTAAAAAAAACTTTGCATAAACAATTGTAACAGAATTGGACGTCTTAATGTTTTTATTGCCATTTATAAAATTATGTGACTTTGAAATATTGCTCTAAATCTTCGTGGGTGCGTAAACAAGACGATAAATTCATATTCCTTAGACATTTCATAAGTATAAAATGTATTGTATTGAGCAATAAACTCTGCGCAAATTACATTGTAGCTTTGAAAATGATTTCATTACTTGTCGTATTCGTTTTTATTGTGTCGTTCAAAACTTGCTATTTGAGTTGTTTATTTTTTAATTCTTTGCACTTTTTGTGTTAAGGGTTTAAGAGTTTCTTTAAGAAAAGAGGGAACAGACTAAACTTATTAGCGAGTGATATCATAAAAAAAAAGTAAATTGGACAACAGGTGACAGTGTGGTGTTAATAGAAGTACGTAGTTCTCCGAGATGTGGATCTAAATAGCATAAGTATGTAAAATATCCTTTGTCGAAGAATAAGTTGTAATAGCAAATTTGGGTGCCGTTCAATTAATAACAAAAATGTATTCATATACAGCTGCACCCAAATTAAATTCGCGTGATATATAATAATTGAAATCATTCCTTATTGTTGATACAAGAAGAAAATCACCCCTTGTGGAGTAACAAAAAATATGAATCTTATATTACTTACTTTAGAAATAATATGTTCTACGTACAAGGTTCACCGACAAGAGATAAACCAAACCACATATTTGATAGCTTACGTTCAAGGTTCAATCTATCCTAAATTATATTTGAAAAACAATATTAATTGAAATTTGTTCAGCGATTACTCTTGGAATCATACCAATAAGATATAGTTATTGTAGCATTTTTAATATTAGATTTGACACATACGCAATTTAGGTTATATATAACGAACTGCACCGGTAAATGTTGTCCTGTCCTTTCTATTAGTAGATAATTTGTCTTCAGCGCCACCTATTGTGTTAGGGAATAGCATAATAACATTTGCCTCGTAAAATCATTTCTTAACATCTTCAAGTGATACACAACTTTCTGGCTTTAGAATACCCCTACTGGGTAAATGATAACTGGGAAAAAATATTCTTTAATTCGTAATTAGTGGACAAAGTATTCATGCTTTGTAATAATTGTTTGTAGGTGGGGTGTAATGACACTTTCAATGAATATGTGTTGGAATCCTTGGAATGCATTGAACACTGAGTTTCGGGGGAACGAAAATGCAGTGGTGAACCCATTTTGTGGTGAAAGAGTTTTTTTATAACCACCTGGTTACCTGTCGCCTTCCAATTGTAGATTTGTAACTAATCTCTTATAGTTGTGTTACGGCAGTTGTACTTGAAAATCAGCTCCCCATTAGATTTAGCATGTGACTTATTATCGTAAGCTACTATTTGTTTTTTAATTTATCTGCATCATAATATCTCTTTCATTAGTGCATCTTAAACTTAAAAAGCAAAGTATTTATATTTAAGGTACTGAGACATATGTCAAATGTTATATATTTTTAAGCTTAAGAGTATATAAGGACATGTTATCATTAAATTAAACAAGATCTGAAGTCATTTCTGAACGCTATTGTAATTAAACTTGACATTCCTCTCGATAAAAAGATAAATTTTTATTCTTAATTTGTTTTCCATTTACTTTATAAGAAGTCAGGAAGACGACAATCGCAAAGTTTTTAAAGTAATACTCTTGAAGTGAATTATTACGTAAAGATTTAAATATTTCACTTCGTAATAATGAGTTTTGTAAAATGATTAAGTTCATAGTGTTTAACTCTGAATTACTATGAGCACTTTTATATAGTATTGTAATCTTACTCATATTCATAAACCTTATCCCACCTAGGTACAGCCGGTTTATCAGCTTTTATCTCAGTATTCACATAACATTCCTCACAGACATCCAAATCCTCTTCGGTCTTCGTGTTCTCCTACATCTATGATGGTAAGGCTTCTTATAATATCCGCTTGGCTAAGTATCACCCTCAAGTTGAAAATCTGCTGTCAAATGCCAATAGCTGTGTTCCGGCAGTTGCATTTGAGAGCCAGTCCCTCTACAGGTTTAGCGTGTTTACCATCTTGGGCCGTACTGTCACTTACGATCAGGTGATATTATAGCTATTATGCTAAACCTATAAACTATTAAAAAATATTACCATCTTGATACACATTCTTCTATGTATATAACTTTCACCTCTTCTCATAACATATCAATATCAAGCCAGTAGTCCAGGAGGTTGCGACAATTTAAATGGACCATTTCAGAGTAATTAATTTCAATTATATATGATAGTTTTTACTTAATAAGCAATGACAACGACTGTCAGCATCTAACTCCTTGGCGTTTGAGTATGAAAGATCGAAAAAACCTTTAAGAAAAACTTGTTTTTCTAATCATGTCAGCAAAGCTAAAACTTCGTATAATATATATTTATATAATTTCTAACATGTGTAAGTAAAAATGTGTCAACTGCATAGAATAGGAGAAAACTTTGTTAGCTTCCCATGTTAAAATATTTGAAAAATGGTAAAAGATGGGATGATTTCATCAAAGCTATTAATTTAATCATACTTGTATAAGTCTATAAACGTTCAAAAAAACATCTGCCGTTTGCAAACACGTGCCAGGCTGAAAACCGAGGGTTGACTCAGTTTCTGACTATTTACCAATTGAATGACGAAAATCACGAAGCGTTATTGTATTATTTTTGTAAAAAGTACGCAGGCAAATCAAAGATGTTCCTATCACATTGGGTAATATAAAAAAAAAACTACTTCAAATATTTGCAATGAATGATGACAATTATGATAAAAGACTCAGGGTTATTTATTGAGAAGAAAACTGCAAACAAATAATTTAATATCAGCGAACTAGAAAAGAAATTTCCTTTTAATTAACCAATGAATTTAAAAACATTTACTTCAAGGAAGCATTCGTAGAATTTATTTGCAATGCTGGGCGAACGATTGTATAGCACTTTTTCTCTGTGGATTTTTTTATATTAATTACAATGTATGGTATAAATTTGAAATAATCAATAATAAAGTTGCAAAAACTGTTACAGGAAATTATTATGTCCTTCACTCGAAGAAGCCGACACCAGAACTGTGTACCACATTAGTTATTTAGATTTTCATTTTCGTGTACCAATAAAAAGTTCGGACACAAATATTTTAATAATAATGATTGAAAATATGAGTGCCATTCAAATTAATTTCCAAAATTTTATTCAGCTGGTACAGGCAATAATTAATATTGACATAAATAAAATATTCTCGAAACTGGATGAATAATTATGTTTAGTACTTCCAGTATTTCACGCTCTAATAGACTGCGACTACAATTCCGGCTTTAAAATAAACCTCTACAAATATTACGCAAATCTTCAAAACATATAGAATCACTGAAAAAAAAAAAAAATTAACATATGAAAACTTGGAAAAAAAAGCTTTACAGTTTTAGTGGAATTACTTACATACTAGCCGAGTATGAGGTCATAACAAGATTAATAAAATTAATTTGGCGAAAGTTGAAACATTTATGAAGCTGAGAAAGCCACTAAAAAAGAAGCAATTTGAAATATGAATCAGCATTTTGAAGGTGGTAGCATACCTTCGTGTAAGACAGAATTGCGACAGTATTTTCTGCATACTTCATATATAACTCAGGTAATGCATTTCTTTCTACGCCAACTTTGTCTTAACCTACTGATTGTGGATGAGAAGAACAAGCTAGTAAATAAATAAACAAAGTCATTACGAATTAAGAAGTAACAGGTAATCGATAATATACTATTTATCTTCTTAATGATTGCAAGCTATCAAGGAAAAAGTGGGAAAATGTGTTAGCTGTGATGTTGCATTATGCATTGTACCGCGCGCGCCTGAGCGCTACGGTGCGCTTTGAAATGATACTCTTATAAATACAATACATAGGTCGTAAAGATGTACAATATAACTTTAGTTTTGCTGAAATCTCTCGGTTTTTCTTATTTCTCATATATTTTGACATGGGAAGCTAATATAGTTTTCCGCCTACTCCGTGCAGCTAACACATTTCTTCATGATAGAAATAATATAAATAAATAGTCTACGAAGTTTCAACTTTGCTGAAATAATTAGAAAAAAACAAGTTTTTCTTAAGAGTTTGTCTATCTGCCTCACTCAAACGCGACAGGGTCGCGTCATCTGAAATTATTTACATTGTTTATTAAATAAAAACAACCTTAAACAATAAAGGTAAATTATGGTGCAATTACCCATGAAAATTTGACACTACCTCCCGGACTATGATCCGGAATCCTTTACTCTTTATCACCGGTACTATATTCATGCTTCCTCAAATATATTCATTCCTAATCTTATCAGTTCTAGTTATTCCACACATCGTTAGTAACATTCGCATCGCTGCTACGTGTAATTTTCTATCATCCGTCTCTTACGTTGCCCAATATTCAGATCCATACAATAAGACGTCTTATTTAGTATTCTATTCTGTACTAAAAAAAAAAAACTTTCACCGTGCAGTGGTTATCTTTTGTAAGGATTGCAAAACTTTAAAGCATTTTCAATACGTTACTGTTTGAGTATTTTCAAAATGTTCTAATGAGACAATATGAAGACTCTAACTTAAGATATAAATATATGTAACGTGTTACCAAAAGAGCTGAGCTCTCATTGTTTTAATGTTGTAACTTTCGAAAGGTTTCCAGGTTGATACCACAGCGACGACTATTAATGGGCTGTTAATCTCCTGGTGGTCGTCATTATTGTATTTAGTATGCCATGCATTTAGAAAATAAATCAAGTCTCAAATGATACCACCCTCACTCCGTATCCCGCGAGCCTAAACCTAAATCCATCACTGCTTATATTGTGTAGTTTATCTGTAGTACCAAGTTATTAGGGACTTTACTGCAACCTTTAGAGCTTGAATAATGTTAACATCTCAAGAGAGTTTGCACTATTAGCCTCGAAATGTCTGATCTCTCGGGCATAGTATTCGCTTTATTAAGGAATATTCCTGTTTCTTACCCTTAATATAGTCTGTGATGTACGCTGATAAAGCGAGCATTGTCATAATATTCGGCCTATTCGCTACATAACTGAAATAAATTTTATATAATAAAGAGACCAAGCGTAACGTTTTAGTGATTACACACTCACAAAAGCTCATTAAATGTATATAAAGCGATGATAACTCAGTTGGTATTGTGTACGAACGTTATGCTAATGGATGTCAGTTCGAATCCTTGAACTTGAGCTTTTGGTGAAAATAAACTTTGTGATGAAATCATAATATGATGATATAGCGTTTTTAATGCCCGCCCGGATAGCTACTAACCTCACGTTGATTACTTGAGAGCCAGTCTCCAACACTAGGCTTAGCGCACTTACAATTTAATAACCTTAAATTAGATATACGTAATGATATGAAGATATAACAATACGTTATACCACTATTCTTGCGGGCACTAATATCTATATTCTATAGCGATAAGAATGTATTATTATTGTTTTCATTCACTAGTCCAAACTTTGTCGCATAAGCGCGTACATCACCTACAATTACATGATATATAAAGTTTACGTATAAATCACGATCGATAGAAGAAGAAAATCAAAATAATTTAGTTTAAGCCTGATTCGTTCAAATTCAAGACCTTATCTCAAAATAATGATACACGTCTTCAATGTGGCCGTAAATAGAATACCTTGTAGATGGCGTTTTATCCACCATAAAAAGACTATTTGACAATGTTGTTCTTTTCTTATTAATATTTATACGTACAAGCAACTGTTAAACATAAGCACTGTCCTCGTATAGAAAAGACGTTGTCCCTTAATTTGTCATACAGATTTAATTATTCTTAGTCGATAGTATTTCTTTGTCATGTGTCCAAGCAACTCATTTGTAATCAACAGTTGTGATGTAATCTATAATATTTATAAAACAAGCATCATATTTCGTCACCTCAACTTGTGCATTAGTTATAATTAAAGCGTTATTTCATTTCAGTGACACTTTGCGGCTGTCTGAAGAAACGCTTAATTAATAGACACAGTCTAGTTTACTTAGGACAAAGTTTGCTTGTATCCAATAGGCCCAAGTAATATAAACCTAAATTGATGTAATATTTCTTGGAGTGTCGACAGTTCAATTTATTATTTGTTTGCAATGCTTAATAACCTTTTAATAGGATGTCGGAACTTCTAAAAAAAAAACCTTTTAATAGAATTATATAAAGTGGGTAGATCTCGGTTGTTACAATTAGAACGCAATAAAAAAGTATCGCAAGTGATATGGGTTCGGTTCGCGCTCAGAAAATTACTTATGTGATCCACAAACAATTATTCTGAATTTTGTTGTTACTATGTGTCCCTTAATACTGGTTATTAGGTCAGTTACAGTTGATATTGATGAAATAGCCTGCATAGGCAGATACCGTTATTTTAAAAAGGTATCGCTTTATGTGCAAGTTTGAGAATCGGCTTTCAAGGAAACAAGCTCAGAGTCAAAACCTATCATGGGTTAAGCAACTTAGAAGAAATTTGCTGTCATGGTTTGTTTATTGATGGAAACATTTAAATTAATTAGAATTTATAATAACTAATAAAATCACTAATGCTAATATGGAGCAAAATGATAAACGCATAGATTTACAATTAATACATTTTCTTACAACGTAGGAGTCCAGAGCTGTAACGGAAAGGGAACACGACAGTATCAGGGAATGTCGCAGATCTTGCCGTTTTCGGTACCGACATATGGGTCGACTTTACTGCCAAGATGCGCCTATAGAGTGTCACATCAAAAATTAAGCTTTACTCCAAAGTATGGTATACACAACGTACTACACGAAATTAGTAAATTATTATTATCTTATAAACAAAAAACAAAGTCTAGTTATTTACAGCATATATAATTCAAGAATGACTGAACAGATTTTATTGATCTCCAATTTGTTAGATTCGTCTCCGTCCAGAAAAGTAGAATGACTTATTAGTATACATTTTATGACATAAATAAAATCCTAAATTAAATTTATTTAAAAGTTAACACGACATTTATTGACAGTTTAGCGGTAAGAAGTTTACCGGGTCAGCTAGTTGTTATATAAATCATAAGTGATAATAATATGCGAAAATAAAACTGTACTTCATACTATTATTTAATTTCTCCCACAAATATTTATATGTTCATAGTAATACATGTCAAATAAAATATAAATAAACGGGAATTAATACAGGGGCCCAAATAATGAAAGGTTGTTTGTATGTTTGTACATACAATAAAAAAAATATGCAAAGAACCTTCTTTCGAGTTGTCATATTATCATAGTCATTTTGTCATAGTATAAATATTAGCACTAGAAATATTTCCTGCTAAGTAAAATAACTAGTCACTTACTGAGATGGCTTGTTATAAAAATATAAACTTAGCAGGAAGCTGTTTACTCAAAGTAGAGTTTGTTCAAGTGGACGTCCCAAGCTTTGTAAACCAATAGAATGTAAATTTGGTTCCACTGCGATGCCTTCAGTTAGGATAGATACGAAAATGTTGCAACAGCATGAATTCGAAATACTAAGACTCTAGAATGCAGAAACACAAGTACATCATTCTATTTTTTTAAAGTAATTTGGAATTGTAACTGGATTGACACTACTACGTATATTTATATATATCATAAAATAGTAACTGAGTAAAATTTCTATATACCTTTTTTTTGGAAATTGTAATGTTTATGTATTTTACTGTGGATATATTTAGAGACTTTTTATTTTGGTACCTTTGTCTGACTGTTTGTTTGGACTTGCATCATTATAAAACTACTTGAGCAATTGCAATGAAATTTGTCACAGTGGTAATTGATATTATATATCAATGTATAGGATATAGGCTGGGCAGGAAAAGAAATACATTTGGATGAGAGTTGACGCACGTCGAAAAGGGGCTCCTTAAACCTACATCAGTAGTAGTATAGTAGTAGTAGTAGTAGTAGTAGTAGTAGTAGTAGTAGTATAGAACCGGCATCGACACAGTGAATCAATGGAAAGGCAAAAAGTTCGACTTTCTTAATATAAAAAAAAAGATAAAATAATATTATGTAAGTAAAAAAAATATTTACAGTTTTCACTTTTATTCTGAGTGTTATTTTTGTAAATAGTAATAATCGTAGGATAACTTAATATCAATATAGTAAACTATAAAAACTTCTGGATAAATATTTGTACTATGGTCCCAGTTGAAGATTTCACTTCACCTTACAGAAACGGAAGTTGCTTCCCGGGACAATGCGGACAATATGCGTTTATTTATATTCGTAGCCGATATTCGGACTCCATTTTATCGGTAGTATACTACGACTGTGGATTTTAAATTCATTGCTAATTTTATATCAAAATGCATTGGATTTTTACAACACAGATGAGGTTTGTTTTATCTTTACCGAAACGTTCCTCTAGATATAGGAGGAACATTGGTTTGTAAGAGTACTAAAAGTTAGGAAAATTTTTACGAGTTGCTTGCGGTGGAACTGTACATGACTCAGCATGGTATCACATTTAGCATGTCGCATTTCAACGTCAGCTGCGATATACTCAGCAAGTGATGTTAGGGATTTGGAAGTGACTGAGCCACAACCCTAAGTTCATACTGATAATCTAGTATGCTCACTGTATTCTCTTTATTATATTATTCTTTATAATTGTAAATATAATATATATTATATTATAATATTCTAATAATATATAATAAAATAATATTCTAAATATAATCTTTACATAGTATAAAATGAAGCCGCTTTCGCTGTCTACTCGCTTAGATCTTTTAAACTATTCAACGCATTTTAATGAATTTTCAGCAATAGATAAAGTGATTCATGAGGAAGGTTTAGATATATAATACATGCACATTATAATACAGAAATCCTGAAAAATTCTGTGATTTGTAATGTGATACGAATTTCACCGGATCAGCTGGTTATTTATTATTAATATTCTTTATTATTGTACTCTCTCACATAATATTTCTAGATTAATTAATGTACATCCAGCCGTCGTAATGCTTGCAGTCCGAAGTGTCAACGATGAGCACTGTATTTGCTAGCGAGTATAGTGCATGCATTCTATGGTTTTATATAAATAAAAGTATTGAATCCTAAGAAAATCAAATGTGGGATTTAGGGGGATTCCGGAATACTAAGCAAAAAGTTCTATTTCAAAAACTAAAAATATTTTGCAAAATGTATAACGAGATGTAGAAGTTCACAAAAAATATTATATGTGAATAGATGAATAGATCAATCCAATATTTTTATATTAAGTAAATACATATTACGTCTACTATGAATATTTAATATAATGTGCTGGTTTTACTTGTTCCTGCCTAAAAACGAAGATAAGAGCGAATGTTTATTGAACTTGTTAATATTTCCTTTATTATTTATCTTTCCTTCATCTTTTACCTATTGTTATTTCAAGATTTTCTTTATCATGGAATACTTTTAGCCCTAATTATGGTTGTAAGTATACTCGCAATATTTTTTAGAATTTCTTCTTTGTTGTTCAAGGTATTCATTATTTTATTAACTTTATTACCTACATGGTTTCATACTTTTATTAACTTTATAATTTGGAGAAAAGAAGAGTGATGTGTTGTTTTTAATGCTGAACAATATTTATATTATTTGATTTTACTCTTTTACTCGTAAATTGAAAAAAAAAAAAAAAAGATTGATGTAATAGAGAATTTTATATACAAAAATTCTTTGCCCCGATATTTGTCCACACAAATCCGCTTTTTAAATGCATGGTTGCGTAGTGGTATGGCTCTTTCTATTGCCGACCAAACTAGTTACCACCCTCTCATTGAAAATCTGCTGCCAAATACCTCTAGGTTTGTTCTGGCTGATACAGTTGAGAGCCAGCCCCTTCACTAGGCTTAGCATGCCCATTCAATTAACATCAGTTGAGATTATGGCCATAACGCCATAATGTATAGTATTTTATACTTCAGCCCTATAGGTGACTTTTGGTGGAAGTGACTGCCAGAATGGGCAGAAGAAAGTCTGTCAAGCTATCTAAAAAGTACAATAAAAAGTGTCACATAATAAACACACATATCATACTGATAAATACCGCTACTCGATATATAAGGAGGTACGTGTATATCCGTTAGCATCGAATTTCAGCTGGTACCTTGAGAGTAATTTATCTTATACAAGTAATTTATTTGCAGACTAATTTAACTAAGTATCATAAATTTAATTAGTGCTTTATTGATGGTTTAACTTAAATATTTTGAAGCGCGCATAAACATACATCCTTAATATATTATCATCATCATCATACTAATATTATAAATGCAAAAGTGACTTTGTTTGTTACGCTATCACGCCTATACCGCTGAATCGACTGTGATAAATTTACACAGACAGACAGTGATAAAGATAGATGAGACCCTGATAGACTCTGGAAACGGTGATAGGCTAATATTTTCATAAAATTATTGTTAGTGGGGTAAAGAGAAGGATAAACTTTGAATTAAACTTTTTATTGTGTCATCGGATTTGTTTGACAAAATCAATATTAACGCGACCAAAGCCGCAGGTTAAAGCTAGTACAATACATTTGTTACTGAGAAAATTCGTTACAATAAAAAAAAATGAAAGTTATAATCAGCATACACTTTACTATCGATACAGAAACCAAAAAAAACATAATTAAGATTTTTTGGTCCGTATGGATTTCTGTTTGTTTGTAGTTTTATCACGCATTACTCTAGATAACTCTGAAACTACTAGTAATATTTGGATACCATTTGGCTTGTACAACAACACATTTTTTATGTTATAGAACGAAATTATTTCTCCGAATTTGATTGATGAAAGTTGAAATTCGATAGCACATACGCTTTTTTGTACGTTATGAACCTAATAAACCTACAAGTAGTGTAGAAATTGTCTTAAATCCAATACTTGAAAAATAGGTCTTAAATCTACACCAATCATAATTTAAGTCCACGCGAAATAAGTCGTGGGCTTACTTTGTAATTAAATACAGAATTATAAATTAATAATTATCATAACAGCGATGATGTTATAAACGTTAACTATATTACTAGTTCAACGACAAAGGTGTAGTAATCGATTAATTCAATTAACCTATCTCAACCTCTGATAAGTTAATTAAAACTATATAACCTTGTATTTCTAATTACAAAGATAAATTAATAACCGTCTGAACACGCGTATATATGTTAATTGATATGTCATTCGTATGAGCTGAAATGAAATACAAAGGATAATAAATCTCATCGGTGGTGGGATTGGTTTTCGCTACGGTCTTTGTAGGTTGGCATAATGTGTGCAATTCTAAATTGGATATTCAATTTTCGGTCGTTGCACTTCTGAAGGACAACCATTTACCATTACCGAAATAGCAAGAAAGTCTGCAAAACACCAATAAATTTTTGCATTATTAATAGGTGCTGCATAATAAAATTCGAATTGTAGACGGGTAATTATTAAAATGAGAAGACACTACCTGGCAATTTACTGATCAGTGCTGAGCGGCGCTGATTGGTATTTGATCTGAAGTATGATGGCTCGTCCCACACTTTGTAATATTTTCATTCATTGTTCCCACAAAACATTGAGCCAGCGCCGGTTTATATTTATTAATCATATCGTTGAAGCGATGATAGCTCAGTGGTAGTGTGTACGGACTCCACGTCAAAGGCGTGAGTTAAAATAAACTAGCTTGAGCTTTTGCTTGAGCAGTGAGATTATGGCTATAACGCTGAAACCTTATCTATAAAAATGAAAACATAAAAATGAAAGAACACTACCTTGTCATTGATATTAAGATATTTCACTTAATTGTTCTCAGAAAACATTGAGCTGGCGCCGGATTATTATATTTATTATTTAGAGTTTCTCAACGTTCGCGTTACCTGGTTCTTGCACAGCCACTTTGTCACAGATGATCGATCTGCCATAGGTTTCGTATCAACTACGCGAACGGGTTTTATTTCGTCATGACATTCTGGCGTGATGTTCTATTACAAAAAGACCCAAAATTATAACACACTAGGCATAGAAATAAGGTTGGCTATCAAATGGAGTTACTGAAGTATACATATAGGTTCTTGCTGATATAATAACTTGAAGTTGATAGCCAGAATATTAGAAATATTTTATCACTATTTTTACCGCTAGCTGAAACTCATTGTTGGATGCAAATCCATATCTATCAATGGTGCCCGAATCTCTACTATTAAATCACCGTTGCTTTAGAATGATATTAAAACCAATGTTAACAGAGAGTAAATAAGATTTTGTAGGATGTAGTGAGAGTAATTTCTCCGTATTTTTCATTACCATCATAACGGTGCAATTGCGTATGGGTTTTAACTTAATCTATATCTCTCTACCGTTCTGTCTTACATTGTCTATCAAGTCAATTCAATATTATTGATGGTCTATTCCAGATTATCTAACCTCCTAAGTTTGGCTCTTTGCCATACATTCTGCCTATCGCGTTTAGTGCAGACATTTAGCGCTCTTGTTTCAATCGTGTGGTCTACTTAGTGAACTCATATATACTATCTATGGTAGTTTTACAATTCAAGTTTTACAGTTATGTCTTCTTTAATATTTAGTCCATCTCGTTCGTCTTCTTCTACCGTTTAAAATGAATTATAATTAGAATATTTAAGTAAATATAATCCTTGATGATAGAATAAAATCAAATTATATTAATTTAACAGCGTCCAGAATTGAATCCAATAGTTAATTGATAACGGTCCATTATGTGCAAACGTAAAACATTTACCAAATTTCCCAATGAAAACTAATTTTATTTAACGGGCTCGTTAAAATTTTGATACCGATCAAATTACTGGTTAACTGTGTTTGAATGCCATTAGGTTAACAAAATTGAGGAGTTGCAGCAGTGTTACTAAAATATTAACAAAATATTATTTCATTATGTATCCATTTGAACCTCTGATAAAAATATGCAGCGTTTCTTTTGATGTAAGACTTGGAAACTGATTTTCCTATTTCTGTTTCATCTTCAGTTTCATAATGAAGTTGATTGCCGGGGGCAGAGTAATCTTGATTCGTTTAAGATGGTGTAAGTGAAAAAATTCTGAGCAGCTACTTGTGAGGCACATAAAAGCTTGCTACTGAATGTGGACTTATTTTTAATCGCTTTAATTATTTTATTTTAATAAAATGTAGTCACATAAAACTTACTTGCTTCAAAAATATTATTACACATTGATCCAGCCTTTCGTTAAAAGACCGAAGTGATAATTAGTACTGTTGGGAGCTCAGTCGAAAATAACTACATACAATGCACCGTAGTGTTTAATTTTTCAAACGTGATTGTGTTTTTTTATTAGGTTTTTATGAGTTTCGTAACACTTAAACGTATTTATGTTAGTTATAATATATGCAATTAATATTATCAAATCAAAATACTTTATACAATTTAGGCCATAAAAGGCACAGAACAAGTAAGAAACTCGATATTTTTTAGGTATATATTAAAAAATATATTATTATACACTACAATTTATGGAAGGCATTCGTTAGCATTCTGTGGAAAGAAAAAAAATTTTTTGTGGACCATCTCACTGATCATGTATTCGACCATTCACTATCGCATACTGACTTAGATATTATTTATATAAATACCAAACGGTTCATATGCAATAAAAGAGAATTTTAAGAATAATAAATTATTCCTAACTTGTCTATTCTAGTAGTTTATAATCCATACAATGAATTCAGCTGTGGAATTTTTCATGTTAACTGCCTTAAACGGTCATTATTTCGATGTTCACCGTACAAGCACTAGTTATGTTCCGAAATAAAATACTGCCCTAATATTTGGGTACGGCTGTGTAATTGTCGTGTTTTAAGGCTGTTATATACTAATAACTACTATATATACTAATAACTGTAAAAAAATATTGCTTTCAAGGTAGATGTAGATAGTGATAACTTAAATCATATAGTTTGTAACATTTTTCAGGTATAAAGCTTTTTTAGTAGCGATAAACTCACACAAATTTAAATAAATTATTTTTAATGTAATAAGGTAACTTTAATAACACTGAAATAATAGT
Source organism: Actias luna (assembly GCA_039707435.1). Taxonomy (NCBI): domain Eukaryota; kingdom Metazoa; phylum Arthropoda; class Insecta; order Lepidoptera; family Saturniidae; genus Actias; species Actias luna. Next base: position 4,466,098 of record JAZHAC010000027.1, read on the forward strand.
ATACATTTAGCAGATATTTTTATGAACTTCTTATAACATTACAAAATTTGTAATGTTTCGGCTCTTCCGTACAATAATATGTATGTATCATACATATAAACCTTTCTCATGAATCACTCTATCTATTGCTGAAAACTGCATTAAAATTCCAAGTGAACAGACAGCGAAAGCGACACGATTTTAAACTATGAACAGAAGATATGGGTTTCGAAAAACATTAATTGAAGCGATCACCATAGTTTTAATATTACAGTTTAATTAGCTCATTTAGGAAATAATTATCATAAGAAGTTATCTAATAGTTCAGACTTAGTGAGTCTTATATGAGCTGTTTAACTAGTTTTATGTAACATTCTATAAAAAGTTACTTAAACATAAATTTCATCTTAAGGTAATTTACCGATCAATAAGTTCAAGGCATGGTAGGTAAATTTTGTTACACAAAGTGTATTTATACAGTAACAATGTAATGTCAATGATGGTAAAGTCTTTAAATTACTCCATCTATATACCGAACCGAAAATAATCCGAACCTAGTTTCTTGCTGGTTCCTGTCGTAGGAATAATAGAGTTGATTTTATAACCGGTGGTAGTTGATGGAAACACTGAATTTTAGTAAATTTGAAATTTCTTTTCATTATAAAACATTTTGTATTAAGAACATCCAGTAAAAATGTTTTAAGTGCAGCGATTTGTAAGAGCGGTATAAGCCTGTTGTGAGGGGAGACAAAAGCCATGTAACCTGAAAATGTTTTGAATCAGGGTGGACGGATGTAGACATAGAGGAAGACCGAAGATATGGACGGACTGTGTCAGAAATGATGTTTTTTTTTTATGGAGTAGGAGGCAAACGAGCAAGCTTGTCACCTTATGGTAAGTGATCACTACCGCCCACGGTAGCTAGCCATGCGGGCATTAGAATAAGCCCTATCACCATGCTATGGTTTCCTCACGATGTTTTCCTTCACCTAAAGCTCAAGCTCATTATAGATGGATAGATTCGAATGCACGTCCCGTGACGCGGCGTTCCTACTGGTTTTCACTGAGCTGTCATCGCTTCAAATACATATGTGTATAAAAAGTGTGAATAATGAGATGACGGCTTAGATTTGAGAACACATATACTAGTCTGCAATGTTGTACGCGTATTTATGTTCTGAAGTTGTTTGACGTATTTCACTAATTATAATTTTTTACTAAAAAAGAAAGTGGAAAAAAAGTTTATTATATAATGATTGTACAAGTTTTAATATAATAAAGTATTAAATAGTACAACGTGGCAAGGATTTTTAAATAAAGAATTACTTTATTTCCTGTTTCATCGCTATAATTATACTTTACGTTATACTTGTGTACTTTTAATTATGATTATTCAAATTCTTACTAATTAAGTAAAAGGTAGAAGAGTAAGGAAAGGTTGTTTTTATTTATAAAATAAAATATTAATTAATATTTTATATGATTTAATTACGTTTTGCGATGTGTAATAATTTGAAAACATTTTGTTATACTTTGAAAAACTCATCAATCGTAGAGTAAATACATTATCATAAGTTTATTTTAAAGTTTTACGAAAAACCTTTCTAGTTAAAACAATGTAAATACTAAACGTTTTTGGTTGTTATTCTCAATTTTACTTCTGAATTGATTATAAATAAATAATAAATATCTTAATCAAGATACTTGTAAAATATAAATAAACCATATCTTAATTATTCAATAACTATTTAATCATAATAAATAACTGTTCTTAGATAATACGTAATAAATATTTTTATGTCAATAACCAAATGGAAATTTTACAATATTGCAGACGACAGCCTTAGTGCTATCTATAGTCGAGCTTAGGAAACTAAATTGAAGGTCCGCTGAAACAGTCTACCTACTTTGTGACTATGTTGTGTACATACTCTGTAAGTGAATTTCTTATAAATTAAAATTATTTTTCTTTTCACTGGCTTATTACGTAATTATTAATTTGAACAGTATTATAGCAATCTACTAATATTACTTACAGACGTTTGCCTTTAACGTATTCGTGTAGTATGCTTATAGATTTTGTTAGACCCACGAGAGCTTTTTACCTAGATCTAGAAGGTTTTGATTTATAGACATGACGTAAATGGCTTATACTAAAATAAAATATCGGTCGTAAAGGTAATTTAATTTATTTTTCGTATCTATACAGGATATTATAACGATCGCTTATTATTCTGTTTTTCTTTAATAACAGTTTACTTTATTTATAGAATGAAGTTACATTTGTAAATAATCTTGTTGGCCAAAATAATACGATAACTTAAATATTTTGTTATGATTTTTTTTGTAGTTTGCCTATAGGTTTAGCGCTATGGCTACAATCTATTGTGATGTTAAGGGACGATGTGCCTAAGATGGTGGACATGCTACAACTAGTGGAAGGACTGACTCTAAAATGAAATTGCTAGGACATATCTATAGGTATTTGAAGACAGAATTTCAATTTGAGGGTGGTAGCTAGCCTCGCGAGCGTTAGAAAATATCCTTTTTTCAGTTGCGAGTTCAGTAACTGTATATCCAGCTACAGGTCGGCGTTTTGGAATTGTATTGCGTGTACAATATCGCACAGTGGAGTCACTTTACCATGATACAATTAAAAAACACAAAAATTATAAAAGTCTTTAAATTTATTGTCAGTATCATAAATATTTCTCTCTTTCAAAAACAACACGGGCTTGAGAGGGGCTCTGTGAAAATAGCGCAGCTGAGCGAAGGCCGGTGTTTGGTAAACATTTGCTTATACTTTCCGACCCTTCATGGTTCAAATGTTAACAATACATTAAATATATTGTTATAACCAATCACCTAAGTGGGTTTGGGAGATTTCTACTCATAATTTTATACACAAGAGGAAATGGTTTTCGGTTATTTAGTACGGCCCTTGTGATTATGTACACATACCCTTTCGGATAACTTGTTGTTGAGGTGAAAATCTTGATCGGATAATATTAAATTCGTTTGTGTCGTATAAACAATTTATTAACACAGGAATACATATCTATTAATAAAAAGTAAACGTATAAAAATGAAACTTGAAAATGAAAGTTTTACATTATAGATATTTTTAAAATAAATAATATGAATTGTTATCTGTCTGTCCTCTTAAGTTTTTTAGTTTGCAATACTGGACTAATTTTGTTGAAATTTGATACGAAAACCATATAATGAATTACATATAAGTAAAAATCCTATACGTTTTTACAGGACAGGAAATAAAAGTTGAAACTTTGTAGTAAATACATCTCTTTAAGAACTTTGAACAATAACTTTCTCTGTTCGGTACTTCACAATATAATTAAAACTCTATGATTAATTTCTTATTACAAGAGTACTAAATTATAGTCCGTCAAGGATAAGATATTTTAAATACAATGAGAAATTCTTAAAGTATTTTTGAAATTCTAAACCATATATCATTATAAAAAATATTTTTGGATTCTTATTCTATGATAAATGTGCTTGGTGTGTAATATTATTCGCAATAAATTTTGGCAACCATTATACGAAAGCCTAAGTGCACGCTTCGCGAAACGTTAGTCGCCTTTTGCGAGAAAATATTTTATTATTCCAATGATACTGATCTCTAATGAGTACGTAAAAGTCTGTGTTAGTAAAAGTTCTACTTACCACAAAAAAAAAAACGAGTGGAGTCGTGGGACACCAGATAGGAAGGATGTTTCTTATTATAAAAAAAACAATTTCAACTTCTATTCGAGGTATAAAGAAAATAATTATTCGGGTATACATTTTTTATTATGATTTTTTATCGATAAAAAAAACTACATAAAAAATTTATCTTAACACCTTTATTTTGTTTACGATGATTTATAAAACTATATAATAAAAACAGTCATCACGTAGACCATACATTAGACAATGTATCGCCATCATACATAGATTATACATAATAATCTTACGCTAACGTTACGGGCGTGTTTTGCCAGTTAGGGTACCCCTTCACGACGCCCCATAAGGAACTTCGTTCCAATAATACTATGCACATTAAATTGAAAAATGCGTTTTGCATAATACGTAAAACGTAATGAAAAATACTTATTAAGCTTGTTTACTATACAATTAAAGAAAATACAATGAGAAATGTAACTAGGATAATTATTAAGGTAAAACTTCATATACAAAATTGATATATCATTTATATGAATATAGAATGCATTTCAGTGTCTTTTTGTAGTTATAAGTTCGATGATCAAATATTAGGCATATTTGAATTTGGATTTTGGATAAGTGGTTCGGATGCGACCTCATTGTACAATCGAGACATACGCACAATAGGATGGAAGTAGTAGGTATTATTCATAAAAGTTTAATTACTAATTTCTCGTTTGTCGATTTCCTTTTTGCACGCCTCATACCGCGTAGCTAGTGAGGTAGTGCTCTACTCTGGATACGTCAAGATCAACCATTCTTTTGCTCTTACTCTGCCTCTACCACAACCAATTTGCAGTTGTACGATAATATGAGTAGATGTGGTTCAAGAAAACACTTCAAATATTTTATTTCATATTTTATAATAACAATTTTATTTTGCTACTGTATAAGTGTGTTTACTATGACGTATACCAAACCATACCATCTTTGCCATAGTACTGAAAAAATGTAGTTTATATAGTCCTATGAAAGTCAAAAATTAAATTACATATAATTATTCTTTAGTGACCTCTTCAACGAGCTGCTGAAATCAAAGTAAGCTTGTAATCCGGTCATCGAGTTGTAACTTTGTTGAGTAATAATTGTCGACGACGTTAACCACCTTTAGTTTGGAATTTTGTCTAATTACTCTGCAATTACTCTCGGAATCCGAAATAGAATATTCCACAAAAGGATTAGGGATTGGAGACTAACCCTTTGAGTTTAATGGAATAATTATAACAAACCTAGGAGACATTACATTTGTGTTTATATGAAAGAGAATTTATAGCTTTGTAACCACAAGCTGGACTAATGTATGATACGAGTTATAATATTCATTTTGCATTTGTATAACGTTAGTAATTTAATATAACGAGACCATATGAAATAACAGAAAGTGAATCCCGTTCAGACTACGTTACAACTAATTAAGTTATTTATGAGAACTTTTGAAATTAAGCTTCTTTTGGTAGAGGGCTTTAAAGTTGTGATTCGCAATTTGTTTTTGTAACGCTCGTACGACTGAAAACGAAAGGAGTGAAATAGATACAGTGATGTGTCACTTCTGTCATATAGGCTTAAGAATTCTTTTTTATTTTTATTTTCATAAGTGTATTTTGCTAAAATTTTATTTGCCATTTGAAAGATAACATACAACAATCAACGGTAAAGTTTTTTGACAGTATCAGTTGACGTGGTCCTGAAACTTTCAATACTTTTTCAATAAAATAAAATCATAGTGACAAAACACTGTCGGGTATCTTTCAAGTTATTTTTATAATAGTTTATAGGTTTGGCGTTATGGCCACAATCACGTCTGATGATACGATATTAGCAATGTTGTTAGATACGCTGTGCCTAGTGGAGGAACTGGCTTTCAAGTGAATCTACTGGAGTACATCTATAGGTATTTAGCGGCAAATTTTTGACCTGTGAATTGTAGTTAGTCAGGTAGGCATTTGAAAAAGCCCTAAAAAGATCTACTAAGATGTTTACCTTCACCGAAAGCTTAAACACATTGCAGGTGGATTCGAAACCACTGACACGGCGTTTGTACGCAGTTGAGTTCGTACTAAGCTTAAAACTACCGCACTTAAGTTGAAAATCTCTTATGAGCTTGTTCTGTCAACTGCACTTGAGAGCTAGGCCTTTTATTAGGCTTAATGTATTATCGTCTAAATACAAACCTTCTCTTTACATCAGAGAGGATTTAAACACTAATTCTTTAAATAATAAAGATGGTATATTGACTATGAAAACATATAGAAAAAACAGACTTTAAATAGTGAGATATGTTAAAAAATTAAATTGATGATATAGAACAAAATGTCTAATTATCTATTGCAGTCCTTACTTACCTTTCCCCATAGTATGAAATCGATAGAAATCGCATAATTAGATACTGTATTTACATTTAATCATTACCTGATGTTTATCAGGAAATAATTATCTATTAACAGTTAACCTGAACATTGTATTTTGATAACATAGTATTTATAATTAGCATAATTCACTTTATATTTAAGTGGTGTGTTTATTAATTTAATCTTTTTATACACCTTTAGAAATATAATTACACATTTAAAGTTATTTGGTTAGTACAAAGGGTGGCTTTATTGCTAATAGTAATCAATTCCAGACCACTTTTTGATGTATATGTTCTATGGGAAAAAATCAGAAGTATTTTAGGCATATAAGAATAATCAAACTTATTAACATAAATATTAAAGACATTTGAACTATAATAAACATATGTTATATACTTTAAAACAATATATCACATAGACACAACATACTAATAATACACAAATCTGAAACAAAACAAGGTACATACATCAATACAAATATATCACAGAAACGTAAAATTGACTTGCAGTACTTTTTGTTGAAAACACAGGTAGTACTACTGTAGTAGTATTTTTTTTTAAATAATTCATGGACAGGTTATCTGTTTTCAAATAAACAATTGAGCAAACTTTATTAAGCTGTGGCCTCTTTTATAGGCTTACAAGCTGTGTCCGCGACACGTGGAACTAAAATTTTATTTAATCAACTTTGCTCGTTTTTATAACATACTAGGTTTTACCAGCGACTCCGCTAACATTAATATTAATTAAATTATAAACAATTTTTCTCTGAAGTTTGATGCAAATCGTTGACACAATAAAAATATCATACAAAGTCTATCTCTCTCTTTACCCAAATTCTACTAAGTTTATTGAGAGAGAAAGAAACCTTTCATCGTGTCCAGATTCCCATCTATCTCTATACCAAAACTCATCGTAATTGATTAAGCGGCTTAGGCGTGATAGCGTAACAAACAAATTCACTTTGACATTTAAAATATTAGTAAGGATAATGCAGATGCATCGCCAAATATAGTGGTTATATTTTTTTTTATAGCTAAGGTTGATCGTTATGGTTATATTCTCACCAGATCTTAAGTGATGATACGGCCCAAGTTGGTAAACATTCTAATCCTGTGGAGGAACTGGCTCTCAAGTGCAACTGCCGGAACACACCTATTGGTATTTGGCGGCAGTTTTTCAACTTGAAGGTGGTAGCTAGTTAGGCGGGCATTAGAAAAATCCCTGCCACTATGCAATATTTTAGTAACAATTCTCATTAAAAGTATAAATAAAATGCAAATTCTTTTCAAAATTTAAAATCCACTTTTAAATTGTACTTGTTTGCAAGTAGGAAGTCTTGACAATATTATTAAGTAATACATAAGACTTACGCACTCAAATTTTCATAAACGTAAAGGAGCGTCTGAACAAGATTACACTGTGTACTACGGGTCAAATCATTACATATTCGGGTCAGCGATGCGTGCCTTGGCTCAAGCAAAAAAATATGTCGTCTTTGCTTCTTGTTTGTTTTGTTTATCCGAATTTTGTCCCACGGCGACGATATGCTTGGCTTTAATAATACTTTTATTAAGCTTCTACTGATGGAATTGTTTATGATGAGGAAAAATGAACGACTTTTAGATTTTATTTTGTTTTCTAGGGTGCTATTGTTGATAAAAATAGAAAATATCACTTTCAAAGTAAATTCATCGAATTCAAATTTTCGAAGTTAATGTACGGGATAATTAAGCTAGATAAAATGCGCAATGAGTACGTGCAAAGATCTTTGGAGGTAGATTAAGTCGCCGACCAAGTGCTTGAGCCTGATCTGCTTTGGTATGGTTACATTTTGAGGTAGGTACTCGATTGATTTATTACCACACTCCTGCCTTTCAGGTCAACATTCTAGAAGCTAACCCAAACCAGTAAGAAGCGTTTAGTACTAAAGTACATGATGGAACCCAAAGTTGATGTTAATGAATATGTGAAGTGGAATAGAAATTAAGAAAGTTCATCACCATGTTGGACACAAAAATAGAAAAAAAGAAAATTTGATTTTTATTGTATCGGTACCATTAACTAAAAACCTAAGTATTCTGAAAGCAAAACACGGTATATTTATTTATATTACATGGCATGTTTTTAGACCATTTTCTAGTAACAAGCAAGTTATAATTTGAAATTTGAGAATTTACTGTTTCAATAGTTGGCGTTTCGACACTGTAGCGCTTATTTATTTAATCCACACCAGTAGTTACATTCTATAGTAAAAGGATATTTGATTTAGCTTTAAAATAAAGTTAAATTATTAAGATGTTTTAACTTATCATATGATGAATTAATTTTTATTCTATAGGTGGCTTAATGGCTACATACTCATCCAATGTTAAGTGATAATGTGACCTACAATGGTGCACATGCTAAACCTAGTCTAAGACTAGCTATAAAGTGCAACTGCGAGAGAGCACCTTATTTAGCCGCAGATTTTCAACTTAAAGGTAGTAGGTATGCTAGACAGATGGGCATTAGAAAAAGCCCTACCATCATGCTATGGTTTCATCACCCTGTCTTCCTTCACCGAAGAAAGCTCAGGCATATAGTAGGGATCGAACTCACGTACATCGTCGCGGGGTCCGCACAGACTACCAATTAAGCTACCATCCGAGCTGCATGAGGAGGAAAAATAACCACCTAGGTAAAACAGTATTTTACAGTGAATAACGCATACTTTTCTTAAGTTAATTTATCATCAAAGTTGCTTTATACAACACCAAGACTACGATGAGTTATTAATCGAAATGACTACTTACTGCTCGTACTTTCATAAAATTATAGAGTTTACTGTCCCTCTGACAGCCTTCTAGCAATTACAACTCGTGAATTACCGGTTACTTTGAAAATAAACAACGCTTGACTGTCGCGTGTGGATTTTGTATAAATTAGTTGTAAATTGCGCCACAGTACGATTGGACAACCTTCAACACCAGTGTTGCCTTTGTTTTAGAAAACAAATGGCTATCTGAACTACCTTTTCCATGTTAATGAGTTTTACTGATCGATAAGCAATGTCTGCGTTATTAAAAATTATATATATATATATATATGTATATATATATTTATTTTTTTATTTATACTTACATTGTATAATTGGCATTATGTGGAAATGTGGACGACGTGAGGCTATACTTTATTTGTCAGTGAATGGTGCATTACAATAATATAGTTTCATAACATACAATCTATATGTATTTTTGTCATATTTTTATGTTGGATTTATTCAGTCACTAGCTATGCCTATACTTCGTGCGCGTGGACTCTTACATTATAAAATCTCGCGTCGTCAAACTGATTTACAATAACTTTTGATAGTGTTAACCGAATGTAATGATATTTTAATGATAATATATATAATAACTTTTACTAAAAGCGAATGTACGTTGGTGTTACAATAATTATTTATTGTATATATCAATGTAAACTATCTACTACTAAAGTATCGATTAACAATAATATTGTCACTACGATTGCAAACTTGGCTAAGCATGATTCATACATTTCCAGAGATTAGTAAAATATTATTTTACTAAGCTATTATCTAACCATAACTAATGAAATATTGCTGCATTTATTGAATAGAAAATCTATTTTCTTGTTTATGCAACTATTTCAAGTTCCGTTGGATTGGTCTTCAATCACTTTTAGGATATTATGTACCTGATTTATTTTTTAGTTGAGGTTTAACGTTATGTCCACAATCTAACATTATGTGAAATGTCGTTGTGGTCCAGGATGGTGGATATGCTAAGCCTAGTAGAGTGACTGGCTTTCAAGTGCAACCGCCGGAACACACCTATAGGTATTTGGCGGTAGAATTTCAACTATTGGTTGGTAGGTATCCAGACGAGCTTTAGAAAAAAATCCTTCCAGCATGATATGGTTTCATCACGACGTTTTCTTTCACCGAAAGCTGAAGCTCATTGTAGGTGGATTCGAACTCACGTCCTTTGACGCGATGTTTGTAACACTATCAACTGAGCTATCATTGCTTATGAGATAATTATATGTACATAAAATTTTCTAAATCAACTTGAGGTATAATATAATTATTGATATTTTTCATCTATATATATACTTCTATACTGTTACTATACTAATATTATAAAAACGAAACTGAGTTTGTTTGTTTCGTTTTCGGGCTGAATCTATACCGATGACTCTTGGTACATAGATAGATGGGACCCTGGAGGCGTTGATAGTTTACTTTTCCGCGCAAAAAACTTAGAGGAAGTGGCTAAAAAGAGAAATAAATTTTATATGGAACCTTTCTATTGCGTCACTCGATTGCTTTGACAAAATCAATATTAACGCGAGAGAAGCCACAGGTAAGAGCTAGTATAAAATAATTGTAACAGTATTCACAAAGAAATGCTTACTGTCAAGAAAGATAGTCACTAACGTGCCACAAAGAAACCAAGAGCAAAGAAGGGGTCCTTGCGTGAAGCGGCTCGCATCGCTGATCAGAATATGTAATCACTTGACTTACAGCGTGGCGTTCAAAATATACTCGATACTGTTTTTCTTTCAGTTTTTGAAAATTTGGGTCGAAGCTACTATGACAGTTTGACGACTTTTATACCGTCTCTATAAAATACCAATTTACCGATTATACTTATATATTATACTAGCGTTTACCTGCGGCTTCGCTCGCGTCAATGGTGATTTTCCCAAACAAATCGGATGACGCAATATAAAAATTCATACAAAGATTTATTCGAGAAAAATCTCTATATCAAAATTAAACAAAATAGAATCAGTGGTTTAGATGTGAAAGCGTATCAAACAAACGAACAAAATCACTTTCGTATTTACAATATTTGTAAGCATTTCTAGTTTGTGCCCTCAATTTAAACAAAAATGCTTTATGTAACACAGGAACTGCGTTTTCATTGGCATATTCTTAAGATTGGCATAGCTATATAGCAAATAAAAATAAATTGTTATTAATGTCGTTTCAGATTGCATTAGACCAATTGCGCATATAATAAATTTCTACTTTATTATTGTTTCCATGAAGTAATTCAATGTTTGGTATACTAGACTACACCATCAGTATTTTTTTCTTTGGAAATGAAAACCTTCTTTATTTAAGCTTCTTTTACGTAATTACGATTTCCTTTGGGAGTTAATATTAATGTCTATATATTGGTGTTGAGAATATTCTTGATAATGACTCAGTAAAAAACTGTTAAAATTTTGTAGCTTTATAAATATATAAATAATATAAAAAATATATAAATACTAATATAAATATTGTATGAACATTCCTTTTTAACATTTATAATGATTCCGTAACAATGTTTTTTTACTTTACCTTCTGATTACTTTGATTTAGGCAATATCAAATAACTTACGATACTTAGTCTACAGAGCATGCTGAGGTACCTTCTTGGAAGTTTAAATTATAAATGTAATAATATGTCTAATAATAAATGTTCTTTAAATTATTAATCTAAGTATATTAAGTATAGTATACTATAGTCGTTTAAATTACTAATTACAGATAAAATGACTAATTTGCCATCTATTGAACTTTATTTGTACTATGTTATTCAAAATGTTCCCTTATGTTAACAACAAATGTGCTAAGGCTCAATTTAGTAGGATGGACTTATATACAAATGTATAAAACTCATATATATATATATATAATTACGCAAAGAATACGATTTTTCTTTAATAACAACGTGGGCGTGGTTTTCTTATTAACACATTTCTTACGTGAGAATGACTAGCTCTACAAACACCAGGTAATATAAACTGAATTCACGAAAATCTCGTACAGTAGAACCTCGTTAAGTCGAATCTCAATAAGTTGAAAACCTCCAAATCTGGAAAAATGTTTTGTTCTCTTCGCTTCAAACATCAAAACGTCCATTCTCTATAATTCGAAAACTCTATAATTCAAAGTTTTTGGCGTCTCCTTTGATGTTCGAATTATAGACGTTCTAATGTATAATATATAATATGTTGTCTGTTTTAATCATGCTCATTGTAGGATGTGAACTCGAGACTATCTATATAGAGCGATTTAGCAACTTTTTTTACAGTTAAGTTTTAGCGTTACAGCCACAAACTCACCTGATCTTAAGTGACGTTGTGGCCTAATATGGTAAACACGCTAAGTCAAGTGGAGGGACTGGCTGTCAAGTGCAACTGCCAGACCACACCTATAGGTATTTGGCGGCAGAATTTCAACTTGAGAGTGGTAGCTAACCAGGCGGGCATTAAAAAAGCCCTACCGCTATGCTATAGTTTCATAACGATATTTTCCTTTACCGAAAGCTCAAGACCATTGTAGGTGGATCCGAACTCGCGTTCCTTGACGCGGCTTCCGTACACACTACCAACTGAGCTATCATTGTTTTAAAATATAATGAGGCGAATACCAAACTATAGTTTCAACAATTCCATTTACACTTTATTAATAGCGAATGATAACAATTTATCATTGTCTAACCACTAGCGCATTCAACCAGTGTCACTTGTACAGACACTGCGGTCAGAAACAGTCCACATTTATGCGTCGTCCATTTCACTTTGTTCGTAAATTATAGTAGGTACTCGAAATTTAATTAATTAAATACCGTCGTGTGTCATATATCATTATTCGAAGTAATAAGAGGTTATTTAGTTTATATCTCTTTAAAGTCACGATTTAAATATGATTTATCCGTCTATTAAGACATTAAACGAGACTTGAATTAAGTGATTAGTATATCTTGTTCTCATCTAAGTATATGTTCTATTTAATGCTGTCCCTCGGTTTTGTTATAAAAATCAATTGAATTCGTAAAATGGGTGAATTTCATGTGTATTAACATTATCAATTTCATTAATGTTTTGCCTTTAAACTTTACAGTGATAATTTTGATGATGATAGTTTTTCTTTTACATATTTTTGTTAAGTGATAATGTGGGCCAAAATGGTAGATACACTAATGTATTTGGCTGCAGATTCTCAACTTGACGGTAGCAGCTAGCCAGCAGGGCATTAAAAACCTTACCACCATGCTATGGTTTCCTCACGATGTTTTCCTTCACCGAAAGCTCAAGCTCTATGCAGGTGGATTCGAATTCACACCCAACGTCGAAATATTATTTATACAAATTTGCTAGGGATTATTGTACTTAATTAGTTATCATGATAAATGTTGTGACGTAAGTGCACTTGCGTGAATAAAAAGCAATTTGACAGTTTACGACATTTATGATAGTAATGAGTTTAAAGTTCAAGGTGACGCTAACTACGAACGTTATGAAAATACAATAAACAATCAATAAAAAAACCCGGCATCGCTTCAGTGTTTGTTGGGACAGTATCGTGAAATACAAAGTGCAAAAGTTATAATCTAGCTCAAGATTAATTGACACCGCTCAACAATATCAACGCCGAACAATGTTACCAGGTAAACGGTAATTATCGTAGATGCACGGTTTTTTTGAGCAAAACACGATCTACGATAAATTTCTGTTACCGTGTTATTTTCTACGATATTTTTAATATAAATTACCGAGTCAACTGCCCCACTTCACTGCTGCATGTGAAAAAAAGAAGTGAAAAAGAAGATAAATAGACTGATAACAAAGACTCCTAAATATGTTGGCTCAACAATATATTCATTCAAATGGAAATTTTATTAATATTTCACCATCGAATTGTGTGATTAACAAAATGACTTTTTCTATGTATTATATTATTCTAAGGATCCACGGAATATTCTCAGATTATTGCGTGTCACTAAGCTGTTACCTCTTATCAGCATTATCACATGCTACCGTACCCCGAAAACTTATTTTAACTTTTAACTACGTGTAAAACTTCCCTAAGCAAGTTTAATAGGAAAATAACTTGAAAAACACAGTTCAATCTAAAACTTTTTCATCGTTATAGACTGAAGGAATCCAATTAAATACCAAAGTTATTTTTTGGGATACTTACGTTTGGGCGAATTTTTTAAGAGAGTGTTAGTATATCTTGTTAAATTATTTCCAGGGCACTGTATATTTAGATTTGGGTTCTGAATAAAATAGGTTTCTTTTTGTTTATGGTTAAGGTTTATGAATAATATCTCATCTGATTTTAAGTGACGATAGGGTCTAAGATGGTGGACACGCTAAGCTTAGTGGAGGGACTGGCTCTTAATTCAGAACACATTTACAGATATTTGTCCGCAGATTTTCAACTGTGGTAGGCATTATGGTATGATTCCATTAAGATGATTTGCTTCACTGAAAGCTGAGGCTCATTGTAGAGATTCGAACTCACTTCCATTGACGCGGCATTCGTACACACAACTGAATGAACCAAGATTCTTTTCATTGACTCGAGAGCCAGTACTTTCTCTACACTAAGCGTGTCCACCAACTTAGATCGAATCGTCATCAAGTGAGATTATGGTCATAAAGCTAAAGGTATAAAAAAAAGGGGACTCTTTATGTCTTAAGACTTACAGGCCAGTTGCTGGTGTATGCCGTTGTTTTTGTACGTACCATCAAGAAGTATAGATATTTTTCGAAATTCCTATAAAACTAATAAAGTAATTAAAGTGAAAGTAAACAATATTATCTTTATCAAATAGAAATTACACCTTCAAGTATGTTTTAAGATTAAACAGAGAGAACTGAACGCTCATAATCCAGTAATATTGTAGTGCTTCTTTTTAAATGAGATCTACAAAGCGCTTTACCTGCGGAAAATTCAAAGAAAACTTCAAACGCCGCCTGAGAGTGATAGAAGGGATGTAATTACACTTAGTGCCGCCACCTCTGTGAAGAGGAAAGTTCTGGCAGACACCGGGTGCTATCGACGCTTGCTGATACGATCAACGGACCGAGTTATTTGGAAATTATTGCGTAAATTAATTAATAAATATCTCTCTCCTTATACTAGCTGACCAAACAAACGTTGTTCTATCTTATAAATTATTTCTATTGAGAAAAAATGAGAGGATGAGGGTAGGAGAGTGAAAATTTAGGATTCTATGTAGTTTTTATTACCAATCCTTAAAAAAGAAATCCTTAAAGATGTTTGTTTTGGAATTAAGTACTAAAAATAAGTTTTTGAATGCGTTATGATTGCTAGTAGTTTAAAATGTAAGTAATTATTTATAAACTTTATTACATTATTTTTAGGTTAAAATATAGTTTGCAGTCGGCTTAAGCGGTCGTTTCACCCCAGCTACTGTGCTGAGTGTTGTGGGTTATGTAAACTATTAAATTGTTCTCATAAGAATTTCAGCAAATTTATTAAATAAGCTACATGAATGTTTAAACACAATTCTATGTAGGCATACACATAAAAACAGCACATATAAAGACATGTTTCATGTATATGTCTAAAACTTGTAAATACTGTCCTATTCCTTACTAATATTATAAATGCGAAAGTGAGTTTGTTTGTTACTCTTTCACGCTTACACCATTGAATCGATTGTAAAGAATTTTGGTACAGAGATAGATGGGACGTTGGAGACGATGGTAGGGTACTTTTTGGAAGTAGGGTAAAGATGGGAATAAACTTTGTATTAGACTTTTTTGGAGTCATCCGATTTGACAAAATTAATATTAACGTAATCGAAGCCGCGGGTAACAGCTAGTTAAAAATGAAAACAATTCTTTGTAAAATACCTATGTTTTATTTTGGCTATAAATACAACAATACACATTTTTATTAATAAGCTATATTTCCCACACGAAAGAAGGAAAAATGTTCACAATTTTTCGTCTAAATATAATAATTGTGTTCCGAGATTATTTCTAAGGAAAATAGTTAACTATTTTCCTCACAAATGTGTTAAAGAACATCGTAAGAAACGCGTGAGTATAGGTCATTACACTTTCAGCTTCATTAAGTACGCACTCACCGTCGGCTTGGGTTGCAATGAAACCTCAAACGTAATAATCCCACTTAGCTCACTTATATCATAACATTGGAATAAAGTTAAAGGCCATAACTACAAGAACCTTTAACTGTTGCAGTACCCGATTCTTTTGCTTAGTTTAAGTAATGTTGTTTCTCCTTCCTGTTATTCAGTGCAAGCCTTTTTATACACATATGATCTAATGTCATGGAGATTTTTAAAACATGTTATAACTCTTCGGGTTTCATACTACTTTTTAATAATGTAGTGAAACTCTTGTTAGAACTGTTCAAGGACTTTCGTAACAAACAAATCGTACAATTGCAATGAAAATACTTTTTTCAGTTTAGGCCCTAAGAAAGCGCTTATGAACATCAAATCTACCATCGGTTCGGACAATGACCCAGTCATCTAGAAGAACCGACAAGAAATTTGATCTGATTAAAATTATTTTTTTAGTACACAATATAAAAAAAAGCTTTTACTATAGTAATTTTTAGCGGATGCACAGACAGGAGAGTTTATTTTAACGTAGGCTTAAATAATCTAAATTTATAAGGAAAAATAAAAACCACAATATGGCAGATTAAGATAATTCATTGGCAGTGTGTAGGAACGCCGCGTCATGGGACGTAAGTTCGAATCCAAATATCTAGAATGAGCTTGAGCTTTCGTAAAGGAAATCATCGCGGGGAAATCATAGAATGGTGGTAGGGTTTTTTCTGATACCGGCCTGGCTAGCAATCACCCTCACGTTGAAAATCTGCCGGCAAAAACCAATAGGTGTGTTTCGACAGTAATACTTGAGAGCCAGACCCTCCTATAAAGGCCGGCAACGCACCTGCGATTCCTCTGGCGTTGTGGGTATCTATGGGCGGCGGTGATCACTTACCTTCAGGTGACAGGATTGCGCGTTTGCGCGCAACTACATAAAAAAACCTAGTATCGAAGTTGTTCCAATACCTGCCTTGGCTTTTAATAACGAACTAGAAAGAGTATATAGTTGGATTTATTTTTTAAGAATGTTTCAGTGTTAATTTTTTTGTAACTAAAAATTACTACTTAATTGTTAGTTAAATCCATAACATACTTTATGTTGTGCTACTCTTGTATTCTAGTAAATACTGTATGGTCATCAATAAACTACTATATTCTATATTTAAATAGATAAATACGAAGTGATTCGATATTTTTTTCTCCATAGTTTTTCAACCTGTTTACTTTAATTTGTTTCGTTTAGTAGCTATTAAAGAACTTTAGCGTGAAATGTATAAAAAAAAATTCACCTATCGAAAAATCCTCTAATATTGACTTTATAATGATTTAATCGAATTTCGATCAATAGAGGAACGTTAGTTACTTTGGAAGAATAATCGAGCCATAGGTGACTTTATCTCGCATCAACCATGTAGGTACTGTATTTTTGTATTTATCAAAATTCAAAACAAACCAAAATCTAATAAAAATTAGCACTTAGTATGTTAATAAAGTAGTAGTAGTTAATAGTAAGTATCTTTAATAATGCCAAAATAACATTTTAAAAAGAAAATATAAGCCAAATTAACATTCTTAAAAAAAGGGCGCGACCATTTCATGTGAGAGTTACATTATTACCTACGTATAAACTGCTCAGTTATAACGATTTCTATGGTATGCGTACGTGGGAGTATATGCTGCTTTCAGCAATAAATTAATTACCTACTACTTATGGTATGGATGTAATATTAAAATGTGATATTTAAGGAGTTGGACAAGTTCTAAGGGATATTTTTCAAATGGGAAACCTTTTTGAACTAGTCCAATATGTTAAATGCTCTGGTAATGTTACATGTACTAATAATGTAATGTCGTATGTTAAATGACAATGTCTCTAACTCTCCTTATTTAAACCGATATTGCGGTTTCAGCAGTGTGGGTTTTGTAATAAATTAATTAATAATAAATAAATAATAATAAGTTACATTGTATTTTTTTGGTATATTCGATACGGTCATAAAACTTGTAATTATAAAAAAAATTCGGAGTCCTAATTTTATTCATTGTTCATTCGTTTTATTCGTTATGTTTGATTCTGACCGACAGGCGCTTAAAACTTTTGACAAGTTTCTTCTTCGAAAGTCACGTAATATTAAGCGAGATCCAAGAGCACTTAAACATTGGACAAACTTTCGTCGGTAGGAATTAATTTTCAATAATGTCAGCTTTGATTAGCTTAAACAATTGTTGAAAAGGTCTATGTATCGTGTTAAATACCACGTTTTTATGTAATAATGTGGAAACAGAATTATAGTACATACTTTAAATTAATGATATGGTTCAAACATAATATATACCAATAGTTTTTATTTGGATAAGTGATTGTGTACTACAGGAAGTGATAATTATACTTAATAGTTTGTATAATACTAGCTGTGTCCGCGACTTCGTTCGCGTGTAACTGAAAATGACTTACTATGTTTTGCCTGTTTTTGTAACCATTTTTCAATGGAGTTTTGCTCTTATTGGCGGTAATTGCTAAATATTCTAAAGCCTTCCTTATTGATTCCTCTATCAAATAAAAAAAGAAATCCGACTGATAGTTCTTAAAATTAGCGCATTCAAACAAACGCACTGATTTCGTTGCATTATACTTCTTAATACAGTGTGTACTAGAATTATTTTTGAATTAATTTCTTAAATTATTATTGAATGCTCCCCGTCTATAGCAAATTTCAAAGCTGCACGCTCTAAAGTATATATAGTCTATACGTCTATATAGTATATAACGTATTCTTTTATTCCCTTAAAGTAGAAAGCTATATTTTTCAACAGCATAATTTATAAACCTCATAGTATATGATATTATATTTAATACGTCGTTTTAATATACAAAAAGTTTCAACACAAAGACAGACAAATAGGTAACAATACCATCGTGCTGTGATAATTTATTTCAAATTAGTTAACAGTTAGTTCCCGGGTTATGCAAAAATATATTTTTGTTTTCTTTGCTAATATGGGACATAGTAATCAGTAATCTGGGAAATAGTATCGCTTTAGTCAGTGAGGAGAATTAAATTACAATTAGTAGCGTAAAAGTACAGTACTGTCCAAAAACAACAACCAGCAACGTGTGACAAGCAATCCATTTAGAGTTGTCGCAATCCATCAAGGGTTGTCACTCACAAGCTTCACAGTAGCTGGATATATACGAGCAGCGCATGGTGGTAGAAAATGCCGTAGCTTTTTCTAATACCAGCTTGGGTAGCTACCACTCTCAAGTTGACAATCGGCCACCAAATACCTGAAAAGTTTATTCCTGCAGGTGCACTTGAGCGCCGATTCCTCCACCAGGCTTAGCGTGTCTACCATCTTGGGACACATCGTCACTTAACATCAGGTGAGCTTGTGGCCATAACGCTAAACCAAAAAAGTATAAAAAAGCTGATCTGCAGGAACGTGGTAAAAAATATGCACAATCAGTTGCGATCCAATCGGGTACATATCCCAAGAACTCCGCTTGAATTCTAGATATTCGCCTGAGCAAACTACTATGGTGACATTACAGTTCTGAAATACGCATATGTATATTCCTAGCTGTGCCTGCGACTTCGTTCGCCAGGAACTAAATATTAATGAATATTTTATACCCGTTTTTGTAACTATTTTGAATACTGCTTTACTCCTTTTGGTGGTAGCTTGATTTGAAATACCCTAAATACCTCCTCAATGATTGTTCTATGAAATACTAAAATACTTTTTTAAAATCCGACTGGTAATTCCTTACAATAGAGGGTTGAAACAAACAAACTTTTCCGCTTTATAATATTAATATAGATAAGAGAACCAATACTCCAGTAGTTATTATTTAAATGTATACTACCATTATTAAAATGGAATTCAAGTTACTATATTTTAATTTTGTAACTTAAATATGTTTTATTATTCCATTTACAGTGACTATTTACCTAACCGGACTGAAGATGTAAAATGGCGAATGAAGCAGTGAAGGATAATTATGAAAATAGACACTGATTAGAGTCTTCATCTGAAGTATAACTTTATTAACACAAACTCACAGAACAAATTGAGATGTAAAACACCTAGAAAATGAATTTGACAAGCGGTACGTTTCAGAATATAGTATTTTATGGATAAACAATAATAGGCCTTTGATTTAATACTTCTTTGATAGAATATTAATATTCACAGTATAGTCCAAAACAATTGCAATCTGAACTGCCTCAGTAATATCAAGGTTCCTTGCCTTTCGACAGTTCATCCCGAAAACCGAAAAACCGATAAACAAGCGAGTTATTATAACACTTGATATATGATGGCTACGGTCCTGTTCAATTCTAGCATCACGCAAAGTGAATCAACCGTTATATAACTTTAAATTAAAAACAAATCACAATCCACACTTTTTAATTCTTATTTCAGTGAACTTCATTCCCGGCGACGATGAACAAATACCACGGGATCCCAGCCACGGGTCTAAGAGCATTCCGTATTAGACACTAAAGAGAATCGACGATGCGGCTGAAATCGAAATCGGGGCTTGATGGAACCGATATCGCAAAAGGCTTTTAGTAAAACTTCACGTTGGACGGAAGTACTGTCCGGAGCAATTAAAATAGTTCCTTGAAATAATAAAAACTAGCGGCATTCAGTTATTTCAATAGTAGTTATTTGATTGTTGAAAGACGTTACTTCCATAAATCCAGAATGAACAGTTAATTTTTTCACAATTTTCTCAAGTAGAAAATGCATTTTTAAATGCATGATTGATTATATTTATCAACTTCTCGTATGATATCTACCAACTTCTCGTATTACTGTTTCACAATGAGACGGTAAATTACTAGAACGTAGGGGTAAGACTGTTTAAATGCGTCTAATGTTACCAATTACATTAGCCTCACTTACAAAGTCTACCGTTCAATTTAGATCGGTCTTATTAGCCGGAGAACCGGTTTCGGGAAACAATTATATTGGAGAGGAACTGAGGCATATTATAATTTACAGAATCTTACAAATTAATCGAAATCGCTGAAATATGACGTAATACGAATTAATTTATGACTTCATTTTAATCGCCACTCATTGTACTCTTAAATCTTTTATCTGGAAAAAAATTTGCTGATTCCCCGTGACATTGTTCAATCTTACGTGATCGTAATATACCCACTTAGTGTTCATGAAAAGAATACCCATAACAAATTTCAAGTGAAAAGGTTGGGTAGGTTTAAACATATCTAAGTGAAAGTATCACTGAAAAATTATATCACCTATTTTAAAAATACTTAAACGTGTGTTTTTTTATTTTTTATATTAAGTAGTTTTTAAGCTAAACTATAAGTCAATAGATGATTTTTTTCTCTTCCATAAAAATTTTACCTACCCCTTTTGTCCTCTTAGCGATTGAATTACGAATAAATCGCTTTTTTATGAGCCGCTATGTTATAAAAGGAAACTACAGTCCAAATTTTATGTTCTAGGGTTGCACAGTTATAATTCTTCGTGTTATTGCGGCACATTACTACAATTCTCTCAATTTAGTTAGTACCGCGTTCGACTCTTCTTCGCGACCCGGCAAAAGCCCAAGCCGAGGTTCGATCACTACTGACACCCTAGCGCGAGTTGCCGCTCAAGCAGAGGCCCACTTAGTCCGGTGAAGCTGTGAAAGTATTTTAGTACAGAGTAGGTCTATCCCAAAAACAAATTTATGTTTCTATCTTCAATAGTTTCGGTTGTGCATTGATGAGTCTGTCAACAAACAGTTTTTTACAGATAAGGGGATAGGCAAAGATAAAAGAGTGCAGAACTCATTTCTCTTTTGTTAGTCAACAAGTTTTTTTTTCTTTATAAGCAACTATTAGTACCCGCGACTTCGTTTGTGTGGAACGAAAAATTATATATTTATTTTCTGAATAATAAGTGAGCACTATCCTCTATATAACTTTTTAAGTTATATATTTACCAAATCAAAAAGTAATCTATGTATATAGCACTCAAGGATGATATGCTTTTCTAACAATGAAAGAATTTTCTAAAAAGGATCAGTGGTACCGGAGATTACCCCGAACATCCCAACTTACAAACCCTTACCTCTTTATTAACTTTCGCGTATTGTATGCATTATAATATATAAATTAAATACGGGTCTAAAAAGTAAGGAAGTTTTTCCAGGTGGTTTTAACCTGAACTGGTTAACAAAATAAATATTACTCTATCTCGAGCTGACCTGTGAGTTATAGCTAGTATTAGTGTAGACTGTCGAATATTAGTGTGAATAACAAAAAATAAAATATTTTTACATGAATTTCGTAAATTTTTCAGTAATGATTTGAATGTCTGCTTGAAGTTTAGTATAATATAAATAGTCAAATGACGGGGATTATCTTTACGATGTCGAATAATGTTCGTATTACTCTTTCGAAGAGACGTGTGGGGGCGGTCAGTTGGGACATATCGTTGTCCGGCATTGATTGATTTACTGTGAAACGTAGGGCATTAGTTAGGTATTATAGAGATTAGAGTCCCTCTTTGGATTACACAGGTATATATCAGTCAAATGTCGAAACGCTAAATCTGTAGATTAACTAATATGAAGGATTTAAATTAGTTTTTGGCTGGAGTGTTAGGATAAGGCAATTTTATCTGATTATATCGCAGCAACCTTACACAAGGGATTACTCTAGAAATTAGCACACTTCAGCTTGTCGCTTTCTGAGATCAATTTGCATATTATATTCAGTAAGTAAGCCACGATCTTCAATACAATTCAATTTATTGGTCGCTGCCATTGTTTTTTGCTAATAACGCTCAACATCCGGTACAGAAACGTGCTTCTATAGTAAAAAATTAAAAATATTAGGAGTGCCTATAATTAAATATTAATTCATCTATTAAACATTTAAGTAACATTACATATATTTATTAAAATACTACCGAAAAAGCGTCTATACTAAGCGGCAAAAGTCATTTCAACAACGTGTTGCAAAAAAATTAAATTTCATTTCTTTGTAACACGTTCAAAACAATAAAGGCATTATTACAATCTTCATCTTAAAGGAAAAATAAAACGCAAAACTAATTACAAACAACAGTTTGTAATAAAATAAAATAACCGCACACTGCGATATTGCTTACCATTTAGATTTCTAACGTACGTAAGTATACCATGTCTCGGGAAGATCTCTCCCAAAGTCTCCGCTAGGGATCGGTGGCCGGGTGTTGCAAATTACCCAGTCCAAGAGAATAAATCGGCCGTTATTTTATCACTCTCTCCTAGCTCGGGAAAAGTTCTAGTGAGAGAACAAAAGTAACGGTACGCTCCCGGCGATGGACGACGGGTAAATACCTATTTGCCATTTTATTGAGCGTAAAATTTTGAAGTATAAATACAATGTTATGTATTGTAAATCAAAGTAGATCCAAATTTTTATTAATAAAATGTACTATAAAACTTCATTAAAAGGTTTAACTTGATATAGATTTATAATTTGAATTCAAAAGTTTTGTTTTCTATTAGTAACTGCGTAAATAAGATCACCTTTAAAGTTGTATAAGTCGCTTAGTTTAAAACAGCAGTTGACGATTTATTTACATAAATTTAGGTTTTGATAATATTCTCACGTGATATTAAATGAAAACGTTGCCCAAGGTGGTATAACGCTAATCTTAGTGAAGGAACTGGATATCCAATGCAATAATTTGAATAAACTTGTATTTCATAAGAAATTTTCAGCTTGAGAGTGGCAACTAGTCTGATATACCCTAAAATTATTGAGTCAATTTGTTACGATACTTTATTCACCAAAAGCTCAGACTTATAACAATCATTGGAAATCATATTGTTGTTATTATTGATACAACTACTTAACAAAAACTATGTGTTAAGTTTCATTTCCAAGACGACAAAATCAAATTCCGGGGAAAAATTAGTGTTTATTAAAAAAGTAATGTATTAAGTTTGTATAAATAATTGAGTTTGTATTAAAAATGAATAAAAAATGACAATAGATTTTTATATTAGTTGCTATCCGCTTGCTTTGCTGACTGAAAAAGTATATAACGATATATTCCAAGATATAAACGACACCTATAGCTATGCTCACTATAGTCACTATTCGTATTCATCTTCCGGCTTCCTCTAATGCAAGTACGAAAAACCATATCACATGCAAATAGCTCTTGAGCTCAAAATAGTAGCACCAAAGCGCATGTCTCTATCACGACTGATCCGGCCTTCGTTGAACCAGAGAAAATGGCACAGTATAGAATTTAAATGAGTGTCTTGTTTGGCAATGCTTTCATTTCACTATTTTGAAAAGTTTGCTTTGGACAATCGTGTGAATATTAAATAAAGAGGTCATCGTTTAATTCTAATGTTTTAATAACACATTATACTGTTTCCGGTTCTTTAATTTCGATTATTTTTGTTGCAGATTTACATTTCATTTAAAACTTAATATGCCATATAAATTATTACAAGTTCACACCCATGTATGTTACCGACTGTCCAAGGTACCCACATGTATTTTAAGCAGTTTTATGGTAGCTTACTAAAGTAATGGCACTTTACCTGATGGTAAACACAATACAATTCAAAAACAATGGCGGCCATCGATGGAATGACAATCCATCGCCAGTCGATCCTATCATGTCGGCCTGCGTAAATTAATCTTTACGTTTTGCTAGAAGGTCGCGATGTATATAGATATATTAATATAGTATACGTTGAATGCAATACAAGCTAAAAAGACGAAATATGAACGCGTGGATTTAATTGTTTCCTAAACACTTTTGCTCGTTTTTGTAACTTTTTTCAATATAACTTTGCTCCTATTAGCAGTAGCGTAGTTTTACATAGCCTAAAGCCTTTCTCAATGATTAAATCCAAAAGGAACTACACAAGATTAGCGCTTTAAAACAAATAAACTTTTCCGTTTTACAATAATACAGATGACTAATTTAGCCTTAATTGACTAATATTCTAAAAACAATATTTTTTTACATTTGTAACATATATTAGATTAGGTCAGACTAAATTAACAGCACATAATAATAAAATGAATTCGATCTGATTAATCGAAGTAACTCAATTCAATCAAGTATGTCTAGAAACTTCATTACCAAGAAATTACTTGTTACCTTTCAACAGGATAATATCTGAAATATATATGTATATAATTGTGAGAGCAAAATACCTTTTTTCACTCACCGACTTTTCTTTTGGAAGAATTACTTAATTTTCTTTGGGCTTAAAACGAAATTACAGTGAGTAATAAGTAAGAACTCGGCCTTTTTCTACACAGCAGTTAACTTAATAAGTTTGAGTGCCACTTACACTTTATGAAAGCTTGAAGAATTAAAAAAAAACTTGTATTATATTGTATAAAGTATCTATTTCGCCGGGGCTGCGCGGAGCTTGCAAGTTCAGTTCGAACCTGTGTCGCCCCAGCAAGGCGACAGATGGCCGTGGGGTCTTAGTAGGTATTCTCGGCGACTAGCATCGGACGAGTCTCGCATAACCTTCGCAGTGCTCCGGGGTGGGAGGGTATGCGTAAATGCATTTCCTTATTATATAAAATATGTATTAAGAAAAGAACATACAAAATAAGCCTTATTATACTTAGGTAAAGTTGACACAAATGTTTTGTAATCTTCCTCTTTTCTCTACCAGCTGTTATTTAAATAAGCATACCTATTATATACATTTAATTTCTTGTACAGTCTATCTATATTATCTTAGACTTTTCTCAGCCGTTGCAAACTGCTCGTACAAAGCTAAACTAAATATTATTCCTGAATATTATAGTCAAACTATTTTCAAACTTCCTGAAAAATCACCAATCCCGGTGTATAATTACAAATTATACAAAGTTCAGTTACGAAAATCACTAACATCTTTCCTGTACTAAACAAATTATCAAAATTAGTGACCTTGCTCGAAGCAACGTATAAAATGTAACACAATGGTATGCTTAACTATCTTTGTTATCTATTATCCCGGCACGTATCGTCTGATAAATTCAAAATTTAATTTATACATCTGTTGGTTTAGGCTATATGAGAAAACATCGACACGCAATATTATTTAACTTTGATGATGTATTGAGGGTATGCAGTTCAACAATAAATATACAATATCTT
Organism: Actias luna; assembly: GCA_039707435.1. Taxonomy (NCBI): domain Eukaryota; kingdom Metazoa; phylum Arthropoda; class Insecta; order Lepidoptera; family Saturniidae; genus Actias; species Actias luna. Next base: position 4,492,199 of record JAZHAC010000027.1, read on the forward strand.
GACCTGTGTAAGACTGCAGTAACTTCTATATTAGAATGTTTTTTTTTTATTTTTGTAGTTAAGGTGTAGCATTAAGGCCATAATATCACCTGATCTTAAGTGACGTTACGGCTCAAGTTAGTAGACACGCTAAACCTGTGAAGAGAATGACTTTCGAGTGCAACCCCCGGAACACATCTATTGGTTTTTGGCGGCAGCTTTTCAACTTATGCATGGTAGCTAGCTAAGTGGGCATTAGAAAAAGCGCTATCACCATTCTGTGGTTTCTTTACGTCGTTTTCCTTCACTGAAAACTCAAGATTATTATAGCTGGATTCACGTCCCTTAACGCGGAGTCCATACACAATATCACTGAGCTATCATCGCTTCGCTAAACACTCTAAAGCTGCGCTAGCAGGCTCCTACCAAATTTAGCTGGGCAGGAAAATAAACACGAGTACTGACGGTGATTGTTGACGTGCGTTGGATTGGGCCACTAACATACATCCGTGTCACAAGACTCGGGAACTGCTCGGAGTTTCCCTCTCTGTCATAATGAACCCGGCACCTGCGCGGTGAATCATTGAATATAAGAAGTGTGTCTCTAGTTTTGTTTTTGTAATTTTACGAACTGTACCGTCAATTTTCTTCTGGTGTTATAAGTTTATTTATCATAGAATAGATGTTGAAAAGGGAACTAACAAATATTAAAGACAATTAAGTCATTTGAACCACCCTAGTCATGTGCCTTTACACAATTCCTAACTCTGTTCAAAAGATCCTGTTCTTAAGCACTCTTTACCATAGACAGATAAAATAGATTTTTAGTTTAGGTATCGGCTGCCGAACGATGAAAATTATAAACAAATTCGTAAAAAGAAGTCATTTAACAAGTAAAAAATTGGTTGATCTTGACATATCGGGAGTAGAGTACAACCTCACCCGGTTCGCTGTATGAAGCGTGTAATATATATATATTTAAAGTACTCGTAAATCGCGCGCCACGCTATACAAAAATAAATCGAAAAATAATATGTCAAAGAGACAACAACTAGCCTAGAATCGTCTACGAATGTTTCCGTTTCAACTTTTCATAGACCAATCCCGATTAGTTAAATAGTTTCGACAAGATCAGGTGGTGATATATATATATATAATATATTAGCAGCATTTTTGAAGCAGTTAAGGTATCTTCATTTAATTAACTTAGTAAGTACATATGTTCCACTACCCGATCGAAACCCAGGCGGTTACTAGTCTTATATATTATCTAATTTAACAAACCAGTTACTTTAACTTGACTAAAAAACTAAAATATAATCATACATTGGTTCATTGAATCTCAAGTTCTAAGAACGGTAACGGTGGGATATATTGTCTTTTATAATAAGTAAAGAACTTAATATGAGTTTCTAATTTGATTACTGTTTGTATTACTTTAGTAAATATTATATTGTTGTAAGTAAATATAAAATGTTAAACGTATGTAAGTAGTATTGATTATCTTAAGGTTTATGCATCTGCTTGACGATATACTTCTTTTTAGCGGAATGTTTAATGTTAAATATTAAATATAATGGAAATTCACATGAATAGCAGAATTTAGATTACTTAAAGAAGATTGTTATTAAAAAAATTCACTTTAAAAATAGCACTCTGTCTAAAAACTCCACATGAAAATTTTGAAGAATTTTCTATAAACTATGGTTTTCACGCAAGCATCTGAGAAAAACGTAACTTGATCAAGAAATCGCTCTGATGTGGACATAGTTATTGACCGTTGAACATAAACGATAAAAAAGCAGTTAAAATATATAACTAGTATAGGTTAGTAAAGGGAAGACTTAGAAGCAACGTAAACATTATTCTAATTAGTTTCTAAAGTAGGTAATATGAGTAAGTTCCGTTTAAGTAAGACATACTGAGCTTAATCAAATTGATTCTGAGATAAATTACTACACACATTCGAGACTGAAAAGTTTACTGAACGGAAAACATGAAACACTTCGTCAATATAGACTTGTTTGCACTTCTCGATAACATAGTTAGCTTTGTGCGGAGAATGGAGTTGTTAAAACAACTGGTCCAATATTGATGTATGTATTTTTATTGTGAATTCTTATAGTTGATTGGTATCGTTCTTTAATTTATTTATATCTTTTTAATTAAATGGAAAGTTTTCCAAATCTTCTTTTCTATAAATCAGGATTAACGTTAAGGCTATAATCTTAAGTTGGTAGACACGCTAAATCTGTGGAGGGACTGGATCCCAAGTGCAACTGTCGGAACGCACCTATTAGTATTTGGCGGATGATTTTCAACTTGAGGGTGATAGCAAGCCAGGCGGGCATTAGAAAAAGCCCTACCACCATGTTATGTTTTCTTCACGATGTTTTCCTTCACCGAAAGCTCAAGCTCATTGTATGTGGATTTGAACTCACACCCCTTGACGCGGAGTCCGTACACACTGCCACTGAGCTATCATCACTTCTTTTTCATAACCCTTATTCTATCTACGTACATAGCACATGTTTTCTTCTTCCACTCTACTCTATTAGCTGTCAGCTCAAAAGTCTCGATTTTTGACACTTTACGAAAATAAATAAAAAAATATTATATAAAATGTTTTAACAAATTTCTTACATTTTATATGAAATACGAAGAGAGAATTTATCAAAACATATAACTTTTATACTCATTTATTACTTGAAGTATTAAGTAGTTGGCGGATCGTAAAAGTTTTATGTGACTTAAAAACGTATTACGGCATTTTGACTTACACTAAGCTTTGATGGCCTCTTTGAATACATAAAGAACTCGGCTGGATTGTAAATTTAATTGAAAATACATACGACTTTTAAGTCGACTATATGGTTTTTAGAACCTATGTAACATTATCCCGAATTGAAAAACTTACATGTCGGTCATGGGTGATATGCAATGGCTTACTTCTTTGAAAGTGGTTAACTTATTTTTTTGTAGAGATCTTTAAATTATGTACATACTTTTTCTCCAAATATTACTGCCTAGATAATATTGAATCACGAGATATCAAGGTTAGACAGGCGAAGTGCATAAACCATAGGGTTAGATAAGTTCTAATTGTACATATATACATAGTGGTAAACTTTACAATGTAAATACATAAATCTCAAAATAAAAATATTATTGCTTTATGATCTGGTAAATTTGTCTTGCAAAGAACCTGACCTTTGGTAAAAAAAAACGTGATAGGACGATATGAACTTTTTCAATGCCTTGCAACATGAAAATCTGTATTCGAGAACCTATATATGAGTTATGAAGTCACAATTCATAGTCAACTTCCTATCTAAAACTACATTTAATGACCGTGGAGATTATATCCAACAAATAAACGTGTATAAAAAGAGCTTTGTAACAGTCGGAATACTTAATTTTCTTTGTTACCTTATATTGCAAAAAAAATAATAAAATCACGGAAGAAAATTTTTTGAACTCATCAAATAAGTACCGTACAAACGTATTGAAACAAAAATAACATAAACAAGTGAATTACTGAAATAATATAATTGGCTTAGAAGTTGATAACAGGAAGGGACTGTTTAGAATTTCTGCAAGCGACACGAAACCCTGATTACCATGCCGGACACACTGCGGGATGAGCAATTAGGTTTGATTTCCTCTACGTTGGTGTAACAATGTAAAGAGTATAAAACTAGGATTTAACATATTTATTTTACTTTTAATATTAACTATGTGTACAGTATATGAGTTGCAGTTCAGTGGAATGAAAAAAAAAATGTTCTTCTTTTTTTAACCAAGAACATTCGTGGAAATAATCGAATGAATGTTTTAAAAATGCATGTAACCCGTTATATATACAATGATTTTTATTGATGTGAAACATCTATTAATGAATCTTGGTAGTTAAAGCGACTTGTGTACCATCACGAAAACGGCATGGGACTATTATACCGCCGTGGCGCCCCTTTCTATTCTCTTGAGTGGGTGTGCCCAATACTTGATTGCATTTGTTTCAGCTGTATACTATTTACATATATTCACTATAGTTGTTTGATACTTTACAGCTTTTTTTATATTTAACTAGCTTTTACCTGCTGCTTAGCTCGCGTTAATATTACTAGTGTTAAAAAACTAAAACAGATGACGCAAGAAGCTTTATACAAAGTTTATCCCTTTTTTACCCCACTTGCAGTATGTTTTTGGCGAGAATTAATAGTCTATCACTTTAACTTTGCCCTCCCAATAAATTCTAGATAATTTAATGTATGTCCGCAAAAACTTACAAAAGCTAGATTTAATTAAAGACCGCCATAATTTGAATACTAGAAATCGCGATAAACGGGCCACTCCCTATTTTAGACTGAGTAAGACAAGTAACAGTTTTTTAAGTAATAGTGTCAGGTTTTATAATATAGTCCCAAAGCACATTACTGAATTGCCGGACAGTAGGTTCAAGAACCATGTCAAACGGGTTTTGATGTCAAAAGGCTATTATAGGGTGGATCAATATGTGAGCGATCGTGATGTCTGGAATTGACGCCCCTCTCTGTACATCCGCTAATAACTACTGTAACACATTAAATTATTGTTTATAGGCATAACAATAAGACTTAATAAATAAAAAAGATGTAGATCGAGTTTCTTGCCGGTTCTTCTCGATGACTGCGTAACTTTCCGAACCGGTAGTAATTCTTGACGTTCATAAGCGCCTTCTTAGGGCCTAAATTTTATAAAGATTTTTTGGTTTGATTTGATTTGATTTGTTGCCAAAAATTATACCACTATTAAAAAAAGTGCATACTCACCCAGTACAATTCCAGACAGATTGGCTATAACGAGTAGGTGCTTGAGGTATCGTCGCAAATACATGGCGATGTTCTACTGGCGGCTACTTCACGAAGAAATCCAATGTGTTCATTACAAGGAAGAAGTAACGCATACTTATTTCCTTAAATCATTCTGCAACAATAGATAATTATTACATTAATAATTCTTTTTTTATGTAATACCGGACAAACGATGTGTCACTTGATAGTAAGTGATCATCGCCATCCATGGACACCCACAACACCAGAGGGATCGCGGGTGCGTTGCTAGCCTTTATTGGAGGCTCTGGCTCTCAAGTACATTTTCCGGAACATACATATAGGTATTCGACGGTAGAATTTCAACTTGAGGGCGATAACCAGGCGGATATTAGTAAAAGCCCTACCACCATGCTATAATTTTTCATTACGATATTTTACTACAGCGAAAACTCAAACTCATGTAGGTGGATTCGAACTCACGTCCATACGTCCGTACATACTACCAACTGAACTACCAACGCTTCATAATTCGCAGCAAGCCACCATGGTGGCGACGAATTCCAATCGATCCAGTCGCTCTCTATTGATGTGGGTATTAATTAATTACCCAGAGAAACAATTTAATTTATATTTATACACACTTCTCGTTTGTAAGCATATCATTCAGTTCAAATAGGTTCGATCCTCCGGATAGGAGCCCTCGAGTGACTCTGCTCTCGCGATACAGTGACAGTCTACTGAAACTACATCACTGAAAGTACAACATTACACCGCATACCATCCATGCACGTTAAGTACACGGTTCTATAAGGGACTACCCCACGGCCCTTACGCGGTTTGCCCGATAAGGTCGTGTTAGGATCACGAAATTAGTAAGTTAGGACCTGTTGATTAGTTAGCCTCGCAAATCCTTGTTTGTTTTTCCGGCAGCAGCCCAAGCCGAGGTTCGACCATTCAGGCACCCTTGCGCTCGCTGCTTCGGAGCTGAGTGCCCTCAGCACTTGCCCCAAAACGTTCGGTGAAGCTGTCAAAGCCCTTAGGGCTAACAGCGTACGTCAGTTCAAAAACATTTCAAATTAATACCAAAATAATAATAACAATACGCCCATTTCGATTGTCACTGATACTAATTATTAAATTCCGTCAAAATTCTACACTGGATTTAAACTTTTATTGAAGAGAAATATTGGAATCAGCAGGGCGTTTTATAATACCACCCCTGCTATGCTATGCACCTTAACTATCTTCAAATAGAGAATCTGTCGCTACGTACCTATATATCCATCCTTGCCGATTTCGGCACTGGCGACTATTCCCATTTTCATACATTTCTGTGACTATTTTGCTGACATATGAATGTTATGGTGGCCCAAAAAAAAAATTTTTTTTTTACTCTCCCACGGGACTTTTCAAGTTTTAAGAGCCCTTCAAAGAGAAACTCAAAAAAAAAATTAAGAGATCTTTCAATAAAATTAAAATTGTTGATTTTTTTTTTAATATATCAACATTTTCTACTATTAAAATTGTCATCAACAAATACTACAGATTGACAACTTGGCCATGCTATGGTTTTATCGTGATATTTTTCTTCACCGAAAGCTCAAACTCATTTTAAGTGAATTCCAACTCACATCCCTTGACGCGGCCACCGTAAACACTACCAACCGAGTTATCATCGCTTCGTAATATAAATAATAAATTATTTGTCGATATAATAGTTTTTTTAAATAAACGTAAATATAGTATATTACATATAGTAAGTAGCATGAAAATATAATACAATAAATTTAATGGTTAAATAAAATGATTTATATTATCTAAGACATCGCTGTTGGCGATTGCACAGAAATATGTCATAACAAGATAGTATTTTTCATTTGAAACGTTTGTTGCAGACTTTCATTTCAAGAACTCAATGAGGTTACTCTCAAAGTCTTTTAAAGTATGTTGCCGTTGGACACAGAGAGATTCTCTTCGCTGTTTTCCGTCTTCTCATTAGTTTCTATAATACTTTATTGTTTGAAATTGAATTCCCCTTATAATGCAACTTAGTGACAAATATAAGCACCTTTGTCATTATTCTCAAAAAACGTGTAATCTAATAAATATATAAAGTAATGAAGATTTTAACGAATGAGTGTTTGAAAATATATGAATTTATTTTTTTATATTTATAGATTTTAGGATAACATTTTTTAGAGATTTAGTTTGTAAATATATATAATTGGATTAAATTAAAAAAAGAATATATTCATTACAAAAATAATATTAGACACGGTACTAAGGTTAGAAGATTTCAATGTAATTAAGCTATATGATAACCTTTTTCTTTAAGTAAACTTAAAAGGTAATATCTCTGACTGCCTTACTCGAATCGAGCCGACTCAACTCTAAGAAATGTTACATAGTTGAGCGTGATGGCTCAGTGTTATTCAATATCTAAATAATAAAGTGTAATTAATAACTGAATAAATAATATGACAAGAAGTTTAGAGAGAATATATTAACTACACGCCCCTTGTAAATCTACTAGACAACATTCTCTAGTACATATTTCGTTAATTTCATCTAATTATAGCTAAAATTCTTATGTAGTGCGAGAAAGTAAGAGTTTTAATGACCTGTGTTAGCGGCATAATCGTGATCCTTTTACAATGAGTGTGCGTTCGGCTAGAAGTTGTTTAAGCCTTGATTTCTTTAATAAGTGCTATCTTAATATTATTAGTTGTTTTTTTTTTTCAGTAGTATAACAGTAGTGTTTTAGTAATATTCAATTTGTATCCGTGATGACTTATGATTAGTTCACAGTCTCCTTTACGATACATTGTCTAATCGATATATAGTCATTATGGCTGTCAGGAATCCATAAAAAAATAAATAAAATTGCTACGTTTCTGTTTCTATTGTATTGCTTTATTATTCACTTAATTGTTCAATGCTACGATTTACTTTTATATTAATTTATTACATAGTGCATGCTGTTTTAGTCTATAAATAGTTTATACAGTTGTACAATTAAGTAATTAAGTGTAATTATATTTAAATATAAGAAATACTGTTCAACTGTTGACAAACTAATAAACAGAAAATTAAAACAATTATAATCTGTACGTTGATCGAAGAAAAATATTAAATAAGTACTTTCATATTTATAAAATGAATATTGGATTAGATTAAATAAACCAGCTTACTGTTCACCCGCTCCGCAAGACGATAAATAAAATATTATTTCCGTTTCCTTGACAAAATCGAGTTATATGTCAAATTTTATTAAAATCTGTTTGTGAGGGAAAATATAGATAACGAAATTTAGCACTAGGGATTCAATCTCAATTGATTTTTGATCTAGTAATAAACTAAAGAAACAACTTCCAGAACACACCTATTTACCTATAGCCATTAGAATGATTTTTCTGCTTAAGCATGGTAAATAGCCAGATTGGCTTAATACAAGGCGTTACCACAATATTATGAATTCGGCACAATATTTACCTTCAACGAAATGTTATTCTCATTGCAAGACTCAAGCTACCATTGATTAAACTTAATATTTATAATATAATCAATATCAAATTTAGATTTATTAGACTTAATTTCCTTACTCCTTATTATAATAATTAAAATAAACGTTGGAAATAAATAAAAAAACGATACAGCTAATAGTAAATAATTAGTTGGTTTATACAGGCTTATAATATTCAATTTAATGAGCATTTACGTTAATGTTCGAAGGCAATGTGGGTGATTTTTTTCGATAACATCAAGTGTGTGTTAATTGTTCTTATAATTTCAGGTACATTTCATATAAAACAAGTAATTTTTTTTTTATATTTAAAGTTTAGCGTTATGGCCATAATCTCACCTGATCTTAAGTGACGATACGGCCCAAGTTGGTAGACACACTAAACATGTAGAGGAACTGGCTCTCAAGTGCAGCTGCCGGAACACACCTATTGGTATTTGGCGGCAGGTTTACAACTTGAGGGTGGTAGCTAGCCAGGCGGGCAATAGAAAAAGCCCTACCACCATGCTATGGTTTCCTCACGATGTTTTCCTTCACCGAAAGCTCAAGCTCATTGTAGGTGCTTGGATTCGATCCTTCGATTTCGATTCGATCACGTCCCTTGACGCGAAGTCGTACACTACCACTGAGCTATCATCCTTTCATAATTAAAATCATTATTATAATTCCCACATCGACAACGTATTTTGAAGTAGTGATTTTTTTCAACTGGAAACACATATCGTTTACTCTGTCTTCATGACGACTTCAATAGATATTAGTTCACAAAGACAATCAATAACTATCATTGTTTTAATGCTAACAGTTTGTGCTCGCTTCATACGATGTAGCTGGTCTTGTTTTGTCAAAAGGTTGTTATGATAATTAGAGTCAAAGTTAATAGATAATACTACGATTTCCCATTTATTTACCTTCACAGATATAATTATCTACTAAGTTTAATTACAACGGAAATTAAACAAATATTGGATAAGTTAAGTACAAGAACAATTATAAATATCCGGGCCAACGAGCTTTACTTAGTGTGTAACGGAAACAAATGTCTAGGTAAAAGGCAAATTAAAATATTATTATTTATCTTTATTATAGTATAAAGCGGAAAAGTTTATTTGTTTGAAAGTGTTAATTTTAAGCACTACGAGTCGGTATGCTTTATAATCGGGTTATTTTGTTTTTGATACAGTAATAATTGAGGAAATATTTAGGTTATTTAACATCACGCTACTACAAATTGTAGCAAGGCTATATTGAATTTTTTTTTTAGAAAAACGGGTAAAAAATATTAGATAAAATTTTGGTTCCACACGAACGAACCTGCGGGCACAGCTAGTGTATACATAAATTGCTCACTTGATAGTGTTAAATGTCTATATAATAAAACAAACTGACTCAGAAGACGTTGTATTCTGTCTTATAAATTATCTCTAGTGAATAGTTTAGTTGTATTAAAAAATGAGAGGATGAGGGTAGGAAGGTGAAAATTAAAAAAAATATAATAAAAGTAAAAAAAAAATGTAAATCAGATAAAAAATAAATGTTTGGGGTGGACCACCCTTATCACTTGGGGTATGAAAAATAGATTACGCTCGATTCTCTGACCTACCGAATATACATAAAAAAATTCATAAAAATCGGTCAAGCCGTTTCAGAGGCTTATGACAACTAACATTGTGACAAGAGAATTTTATATATAAAAACAAGAAGATATAGTTTAAAAAAACTTGAAGATCACGTTTTAATAACAAGCCGAACTAAACATTGTATAAAAGTTCTAAATGGAATTTAAATTGCAAATATAAAAGATTCCAAGCGACATCTTCGACGTCATAATTCATTTATTCTGATCAATTTATTCAAATGAAGTCATGATAATATTTTATAATCTCTTGTAATGTGTAATTTTTCAAGTCAATTAGATGACTATAAATTGACGAAAATTATGTCAGAATACTACGTTAGATTGATATATATGTAACTGGAAGTGAAGTTTAATACGTGATATTCGCTTACGTTTAAGTGTAAGATTTGGACTAAATAAAGTTTATATGCTGCCACTACATCCCGAGGATGATAAGAATGTACAAAAAGTGGTATATAAAATGTAATAAAAATTACAGAGATGTACACTTTCAATTTGATGAAAGCTATAAAATTGTATATCACCACTTTAAAATAATAATACGTCTATAATTTAATGCCATTATTTTAATAAATATGAACTAAACTTAGATTATTATTAGACCAAATTAAATTTGAGAGCTAGTCCTTCCAATAAAGGCCGGCAACACACACGCAATTCCGCTGGTGTTGTGGGTGTCCATGGGCGGCGGTGATCGCTTACCATCAGGTGACACGCTTGCTCATTTGCCCCCCATTACATAAAAAAGGCGTCTCGCACTGTTTGTTATCATACGTGCAACCTAACCTAACCCAGCACCTCGCTACCTGTGACCACCTCACTGATATATCATGACCACACTTGAAACATTATTTTTAAAGTACTTTTATATATTCCCCAAAAACATTACATACCAAGTATAATATTGCTGTGTTAAAATCACTATATTCCCTAAAGTAAAAAAGGGTTATACCAAATACAAACGAGTAACTGTAAATTACATAAAATTGATATTATTTACCCTTTGATCTCGGTTAGCCAAATATGTACTGGCTTTATGAATTTGAACCATACGGGATTATTTTTACTAACAGCGTAAACATTAAAAGTTTTTTAACAAACCATTAAAAGGAGTTCTGTTCAGTATTAACATGTTATATCTATACTAATATTATAAAGAGGAACAAATTGTATTTTTGTTTGTAACGAATAAACTCAAGAACAAACGGACGATTTCAAAAATTATTTCACTATTAGAATGCTATAATAGCCCTGAGCAACATAGGTTATATAATTTTTTTTTATGAAAATGATTGAATAAACTTTTAGTTCCACGCGAACGGAGTCGCGGCCATAGCTAGTTAGTCATATATAGATCTAGCGGTGTACATGATTTTGTCCACATGGGTTTGAAATAAAAATATTACATTATAATATGTCTAGAGCTATCTTCTACTGACAGGCTCGTTATAATCGATATAACCGTTTCGAGGCTTACCTTTCTTTTTTTTCTCGGATCTTAAGAGTCGTAGGTTAATGTCTAACTGCCCACGACCTTCTTCAATAATTGGTTTTCAAATGCAATAAGTTTTTTCAAATTCGACTGTTAATTTCTGAGATTAGCGCGTACAAAAAAACAAGCCCTTCAGTGTTATTATATTAGTATACCTTAGTATTGGTATCTTCAAGTGATAATACACTATGGAAATATTATGAAAAGTATTTATATAATGATGCAGTTAAGCAATGAATCTATAGTTACATGATTTATCTCGTAGTTCAACGGTTCGGTGATGGCATGTAAAGACACCATGTCACTCGACATGAGTTCGAATACGCTTTACGATGAATCCGCACGTTATGATGTAACCGTAGGCATGGTGGTAGAATGGAGATCTGTTCTAAGCAGTTATCGATGTATTGCGGCAGTTGCACTTAAAAATCAATTTCCCCGTCTAGACTTAATATGTTGCGATTTTGTACGACATTGTCAGTTAATATCATGCAAGCTTGTGTTCAAATGCTAAATCTATAGTACCTAAATAAAATTATAAATTCGTGATATTACCAAACCGTCAATTATATTCAAAAATATTTTTGCTTTAATAGTAAAGTAAAAAGTTCGATATAAAAACAACATCATATTTTTCAAGTTACCTATCAAGTTATACGAGACGATCTTTATAAATCTGATTCCAATCTCTACTTTAGATAATAAAAATAAAATATGATAACTCCACTACATTCTACAGTTTCCTTCGTGATAGTAATTTTGAACAAAATATTTTTACAATATTATATGTTACTAGCTGTACCCGCCACTTGGTTTTCCGGGCAACAGCCTTTTTTGTATTTTATTTAATACAGCCTTGCTCCGTTTGGCGGCACCGTGATGTTAAATAGACTAAAGCTATCCTCAATGATTGTCCTATCAATTACAAAAATATATACTTTGAAATCCGACTGGCAATTCCTAAGACTGGTGCATTCGAACAAACAAATAAATTTTCCGCTTTATAATATTTATATAGATATGTAGGGCTCATGTTTTCAATATCCTTCGCCAATGTTTCGTTGAATTTTTGTTGAAAGCAACTGATTTGAAGTGATTCAGTTACATAATTTTACTCGTAAGTGATTTGAACGGAACCCCCGAGGAACTGTTCTGAAACCATCAAGCCACAAACGTAAAGTAGTCTGTCCCGCCTAATCCATCCCAATACTGTTGTATCCGTTGCAAATTGGAACGAAAGGAGATAGAGCACATACAGTATATATGCGTTACTATCGTAAAGAGGCTTAGGTTTTGATCTAGTTTATAATCTATTGTATATATATATATAAAATGAATGTCTATTTTCCTTGGTCATCGCATCACGTGTGAACTAATGGAACAATTTCGCTAATTCTATTTTTGTTGTGTTAATTACTGTCAGGAGAAGGTTTTTATGAAAGAAAAAATATGGATCGAAACATTAAAAAACCTATATATATAAAAAAAAAAATCGCCGAAATGTATGTGTGTGCATAATATTCGAAGGACTGCACCAAATCGGATTTTTTTTTATTGTTTTCGTTATTGTCAGGACATGGGTATAAAAGAAAAAAAAGAACTTTTTTTAAATCTTATAATATGAAAAGTTACATGGTAGTAGGGCTTTTTCTAATGCCCGTCTGGCTAGCTACCACCCTCAAGATGAAAATCTGGTGCTAAATACCAATAAGTGTGTTCCGGCAGCTGCACTTGAGAGCCAGTCCCACCACAGGTTTAGCGTGCCTACCAACTTGGGTCGTATCGTCACTTAAGATCAGGTGAGATTATGGCCATAACGCTATCCTTAATTATAAATAAAAAGTGAGCGAATGAACGGAACTGAAGACTGTGACGAATCTATTTAAAAAAAATGCAAAGAAAATTATATAATTGCAGAAAACCTAAACAATATTAAAAGCAAAAACAAACAAATTAATTAGTTAATTCATTATTTTTGTGCATTTTACAAAATGGTATAACATTTCGCAATTGTCACGGAGTGGTAAATTAATTTTCCTTTCATTCGAAACGAAGTATAAAATTTCACGATTAAACGAATTACTTTTATTATTTCAAATATGCGAAAAGCCACCGCACGTATTAACCCAGTTGATAACAAGCCATGGCAGATATTGAGAATAGTAGTATTGGTATGTCCGTATTGCGTTCGAGAGTTGCTGACAATAAAATTAGTTTGGATTGTGTTGTGCACTAGAAAAAGTAAAATTATCACAATTGCTAATCAAAATGTAAAACAAAATATAAAAATCGGTTAAACCGTTTTTGAGTATTGATGAGAATAATGAACATCGCTTATAGGTGATACGAAATTCACCGGGTCAGCTAGTTATTATATAAAACACTTACTATAAAATACCAATATAATTTTTCACCTCAGAACTTATTTGTTTAATTTACTATTTTGAAGTCCTTTTTTCGCTTTACTTTGAAACGCATTAAAAGATTCTTTAAGCTAAGCTATCTAGTTGCAGGTCGATACATGTTTAAAAATAAGATTTAATTTTAAATAGAGTAAAAACCCTAGTAATATATTGTAAATTGAATAAATAAGCACTGAGGCGTCAGACGTTACATTGAATGTGATAATGTAAATAGACGCACATAACATATAGCGTTGTAGCTGCAAAGCCTTATTTGTGTGAAAGGTCCTAATACTTAATTTAATAAAGTAAGTACAAAATTGGATGGTTCTCTTTGTTTGACTTTATCTGCAAATATAGTACTTTGAGTATAAACATCAAAAAAATCTCTTAACAGCATCCAAGTAATGAAATGTTTTTGGTGTTTTATAGGTAATAGGTATAGCGTTATGGCCACAGACCCACCTAATACTTAATGATGAGTACAATAAACCTCAGGAGGAAAGTGGACCTCAAGTGCCACTGCTAAAACACATCTATAGGTATTTTGGTAGCAGATTTTCAACTTGAGGGTGGTAGCTAGCCAGACGGTCATTAGAAAAAGCCCTACCACCATGTTACGGTTTCATTACGATATTTTCTTTCATCGAAAGCTCACGCTCACTGCAGATGGATTCGAACTCACGTCCTTTGACGCGTTGTCCGAACACACTACCAACTGCGCTATCATCGCATTCAATCCATCGCTTTCTGTTTCCAAACTGTCTTTACATGTGTAAGATCTATTTAGAAATTATACGAGCGATTTTTATGATTCATTCATCGATGCAATCAATTTTTTACTGCCGTAATCGATATAAAATTTTCCAGGTTGTGGGATATTAAATATTAAGGTGCCATTGTTATGAACAAGGTTAATGAACAATTTATTGCAAGCTGTAGTTAATAAAAATAAAAATAAAACTTTATTTGAACAAGATACAGTATGTTACTGAAGGTTTACCTTAGGGCATACAGTATTGCTACACATCTATGTATCCCAGAGCGCTTGAATTAGCGTCGTGTGTGTATCTCTATCAGACGTTGTTCTCATCCTGTAATGTATTACAGCATATGCTAAGTATGATATTATATATCAGTCTACATTAGTAGTAGTAGTAGTATTACAGTCTTTAACATTTTATGGAAAACAATTAGAATATTTATCAACATAAAAAATATAAAATTTCAATATATATATAATTTATAATTCTACTAGACAATTATCGTAAGATTTCAAATAAATTTTCTGGCGGCAGATTATTAACTTGAGGGTGGTAACTAGTCACGTGGGCATTAGAATAAACACTATCACCAGGGAATGGTTTCATCACGATTTTTCCTTTACTGAGAAAGCTCATTATTTCATATTTTTGTAATATGGAGATAAGAATATAAAAAACTTTTAATATGTAATAAATACTTACTCATGTAAGTCAATTGAAAATGTCGTACCTAACTTCATGATATAAAAGCGTCTGTTGTGACTAATTGTACTTCTTGCATTACAAAAGAAGTTGTGAACCTACGCTTGCTGATTGCCGGTTGTAATTAGACTTAAAGAACTTAACTAAATCGCATGAACTTCTCAACCAGTTGATTAAAGTTGTCTTACTTTGTTCACTTAATTTTTTATAGAAACATGAGTTGTAACTGATGTATTAAAAATAGGTAATCTATATCAATATTGTAAAGCGAAAAAGTATGTTTGTTTGTTTATTTGAACACGATAATCTTAGGAACTGGCCCTCGGATTTCATAAATTATTTTTTGCATTTCATAGAGTAATCGTTGAAGAAGGCTTTTAACTATTTAACATCACGAATTCACCAATAGGAGCAAATCTGTATTGAAAAAAGTTACAAAAAAGGGTTAAAATGATTAAATTATACTTAGTTTCATACCAACGAAGTTGCAGGCAGAGCTAATCTCATATATAGAGTAAATGTTTACCTTTGCAAAGCACAGTATGCCCGGAAAATTATGTATGCATAACTGTTTATATAAAATGTATAATATCAGATGACCTGGCAAATGCTGATCTGTTCTTTTCAGTAGTAAATTACTGGATCATAGCGTTACCTATTGCGTTAAAAGATAAAATAAAATCGTTACGATATAATACAATAATATTTCAAACAAAATTATTAAAATACGTGTATAATAACGTTTCTATAAAGGTTTAACCGCCCGGCTCAAGAGGAAGAAAACGTCTATAAAAATGACCGAGGAGGGGCCTACGCCTGCTGAAGAGTAGATACAATGTAAACGCAGATCTTGCTCCCTGGCCCTTTATGGGATAGACTAGTCATGGGGTTTTAGTGAATATTCCTGGTTCTTCACACTTCCCAGCCTAGAAGGGAGGGGATGCCTAAATATTTCCCCGCGGAAATAATGTCACAACCAAATAAAAAATACGATCGTGCTGAATAACAATACTAATAGTATTACAGCCAGAACAAAATAATTACATAAAAGAATATAGTATCTCAACCTACAATAGTTTTAATCAACAAGATTATATTTAATTAATAGTAATGACTAATAATAATAAAATTTACTAATAATGACAAAGTATGTATTCCATACGGGGATGTGTGGTTATTGTTATTAATGATTTGAGATGGTCATCAATTTGTTATAAACCTTGTTATTAGCCGAGTCATTTATTGCAAGATAGGGCAGACCAACCTTTGCCAAGCCGTTAACAATTATATAAGTATACTAACTGGTACCCGCGACTTTGTTTGCGTTATTTCCGTCAATCGCGCGTGATCATAATAGTGCTTCTCAGTGGATATATATGGCATACAAGGAATATTCTTGGTAAATTTGAAGTCAATAGGTTTAGTACTTTTGGAGATATCTCGGTAAAAATATCAATAAGAAATTCATCGCCCATTGTACACAAGTAGGCGATGAAATTTTAAAAACGCTGAAATAATTGGTAGTTTATTTTCTATTTAGAATTACTTATGTTTAATTTGAAGTCAATAGGTTTTCTTCCTCTTACAAACTTTGCCACCTCCATTCATGCCCTTCGGGGTTAAATTACAAAAATCGTTTGTTAATGAGTCTCTACGATAACAAGGGAAATTAAGTTCAAATTTCATGTTTCTAGTTATAATAGTTTTGATTGCACGTTGATGATTCAGTCAACCAACGTCTTTATATATATATATATAGATTCAGTTATGAATGCGTAATTATCCGTGCATACTGTGTACTGCACAAGTAAACATTTACTTCATATAACAGATAATTAAGCTTCTACCGTTGGTAGGAATTCGATTATATTTGATGATTTTACTTGTACGATTAAAACTTTCATGCCTTACTTTAGATATAACCAACTTTATGCTTATCATATAAGGGTAAAATTCTTCGTAAATATATTACTACCGCGTATTAATACAATCCAAAAGTTAAACTCAGCCGACAAACACCGAGTACATTAAATTCAAAATTTTCCGCTAAAACTTCGAATTAACAATAAATTTGTTCAGTATGTTAGCAAGATAAAATGTTAATCTACTCATAACTTTCCTTTCGTTATATGAATAACTTTAGCATAATTGTTTGAGATTAGAATGTTGAAGAGAATATTATAGGTGCGGCGTGGATAAACTTACAGTAAAAAGAAATATTGTTAATATTATTCAATATTTACTTTTGTAAGATATACATGTTATTTCGTTTGTATTTCTACCAGTATCAATACGTGCCAGGAATGAGATATGTTATTTTTTGTCTTTTACAAATTGAATCTATAAAATATCTATTATTCCATTACTATATGGAAATATAAAGTCGAAGCTATCTTTTTGGTATTTTAGGCAATCAGGAATTTCGAGCTCGTGCTTTATGAAGCATTGTTTCTAGCGGGTCTACCACGAACCCACACAGTTTTATTATAGAGAATTAATGTCCAAAACAGGACATTTATTTGGCTTTCACAAATTTTGACATAAGAAAGTAGTACTTATTACAAGTTCATAGAAATACTAGATTTTAAGTGCGGCTTCGCTCGCGTTAATATCGTTTTTACCAAATAAATCGAATGACGCAATAAAAAGTTTTGTACAAAGTTTATTATCTCTTTACCTCACTTCTAATACACTTTCGTATTAATAATAATAGTAACGATTTTTCAACATTAACATTTTTTGATGGTATAGTTGTTTAAAAAAGCAATTTAGTCATTACAAATTATTTTTTTAACATTACTTAACGTATTTCGTAGGTGTAGATAGTTACTTTAATTATTAAGTTAAATTATGCATTAATCTCATTATTCAATTTAGTCAGTTCACTCTTAATACTCAGTTAACATTTAAAATGTATTCTCCCTTTATTTTTGTTAGCTAAAAAAATTAATTATTTTTTCCTAGAAAGTTTTAATTTTCTAGTGCATATAAAATGTGTATCAGGTATTCCAAAACTCACTATAAATGTTTGGTTACAGCGAGGACTGTTACAGTTATAAGTTTTCCTAAGATAAGTCCCACATTACTTTAAGGCCCCCTCGGGCTGGGTATTGGTACGCGTAAATGCATTTTCCTGCGTAAAAAAGATTCTACTGGAGCTGCAATATTTTTTTAAGGGAGTAACAAATTTTTGTTTTTACATAACAATATAGTTATAATATTTGTCAGATTTATAAGTGCTTCTAACTCTATATAAACGCAAGAATTACGTAAACAGAAGCTAACATTGCTAAACTTTACTTGACACAACTTTGCTAATTAACTTCTAACTAGCTTGTTAAGAGTTTATCGTTCCATCAAAACATGTATTGCTGTGGGCAGATGATACGGGAAACAAGAAATAAATAGGATATACTAATTTTTGTACAGAAATATTGTTATAGCTATAAGAATAAGTATTTATTAGAAACAATTTTCAAATATTTTATAATAATTATAAAACATTTAAGTAACTGACGTTATTAACACAAAAATGTATAAATTGTTTTATTTTATTAACTGGTCCAGTTATTCGTTGGTCCGATAGTTAGTCTTAGTATTCTAGTAGATAGTTTTGTCTTTCATTTGTTCTTTGCTTTACACCTACCGACTTTTATCTCTGCACCACCTTTAGGTCGACTGTTAAAGAATGCCTATGGCATTAAGACCGCCATGGTTTCATAGATAAAGTGGAAAAAAAAGTATTACTTAGTTGCACACTTCTGGTTTGACAAGTATCAGGACAGTAATTAAGCTGACAGTGAAATGTTTGCAGGCTGATATAACAGCAACTACCGTTGGTGAATCACTTATTTCACGGGATCGACATTATTTTTAAACTGTACTGTGATTATCATCAGACCCAGTACTGGAACTTTTTTATAGCTTCTAGGTTTAGGACAATGTGACCCAAGATAGTTAACACGCCAAGCCTAGTGGAGGGACTGGCTCTTAAGTGTAACTACCGAAACACAGCTGTAGGTATTTAGGGGCAGATTTTTAATTAGCTGGGCAGGTATATGAAAGCCCGAGCACAATGCTATGATTTCATCACAATAATCTTCTCCTTCACTGAAAGCTCAAGCTCATTGCAAGGAATCAATCTTACATCCATTGATGCGGCATCTTTATATGCTACCATTATCATTGCTTTGAATGTCTTAGACACTTTTCCTTCATAATAAGAAAAAATAATTATTACTAAGTTTATACATAATCGGTCAATATACGCCTAATACTGGGAACGGATTACTACATGTCTCAAACGTAATTACCATTTCTGAAATAATAATTTAAATTGTGAAGAAACTAAGACAATTAATCATTCCGCCGAAAACTGTCAGAGTACATTTGGCGAAACAATATCGATGCAAACAGTATACAATGGGATTGTTATGAAACTGTTGTTACTACAAAGCATAGATGAGATTGTATTTTCGTACAAAGTTTACCTAACAAATGAAAACAGTTTGTTTAAATCAATCATACCTCACATTCTTGGAGTTTTCAATTTTCTGGTATAGAACTTTATTTTTATTTTATTTGTTTTTTATTAAAACATAACACCAGCACTAAAAATCAAGCAAACTATGTGTAGCGAGGAACTGTAATAATTTGAAACAATTTTAATTAGTTTTCTCAATTGTGGCTTTACACTGAGATTTTCAAGTTGAGGATATGGGCTAGCCAGTTCAGCGCTACAAATTCTCTGTCACTTTACTATGATTTCACTGTAATATTATTGAATATACGCATTAGGCTAAAAGTAGTTATCATTAATTTAAACTATTACTTTATTAAATCCTAAAAAAAAATGCAACATCCATAGGTAGAAAAATCAGTCACGTCTAGGGATCAGATACAAATACTAAAAGATCTGTCATCTATATTAATTAATATTATAAAACAAAAAACTTTTTCGTTTGAACATGCTAATCATAGGAACTACCGGTCAGATTTAAAAAAATATTATTGTATTGGAACTGAAAAAAGTTACAAAATGGGCGGAAATTAATATATCATTTTTAGCTATACGCTAACGAAGTCGCAAGCATAGCTACTATACGAGACTTTTAAAACAAATATTATTTCTTAACAAACAGGATACTCCAAAAATAGTATAAAAACTATACCAGAAATGTAGAAGAAGCTAAGCGCCCCAAGCTGTGAATTACGATGACATTTTATATAGGTCGGGCGCGGCCGTGTTCTTATGTTATGTAGTTTACTTGTTGCTCTGGTCCGTTGAACTGTGATATAAGGCATCGGACTACATATAGAATGCGTAGATTATATTTATAATAATACAGTAGCTACCCGCTAGAGCTTTTGTGCAGTAAACTGACTTTTCTTTAGTACAACAGAATTATGGCAATGCCTTTGACTCGGTAAAATCGATTACTTAGTACGCTCGTCTCAGATATATGTATTTTTACAACGAAATTGTAGGAGACTGTTTTATTTTTTAACTTTTTATGATAGGTCTTTGAAATTCTGATCCGCAACTTTTTGCGTGGCGCTCATTCGTGTAAAGACGGCTCGATTTTTTTTCGACCTGACATACGCTGTTAGCCTTAAGGGCTTTGACAGCTTTACTGAACTTATTGGGACGAGTACTGAGGGCCCTCAGTCCCAAGGCAGCGGGCGCAAGGGTGCCAGAGTGGCCGAACCTCGGCTTGGGCTGCTGCCGAAAAACGAACAAAGATTCGCGAGCCTAACTAACAGCCTAACAACTTACTACATTTAGTAGTCGAGTAGTACTACATTTAGTAGTAGGAACGAGATAGATATAATGAAGTTGTGTGACCGTCTTGAGTGGTGTGACCGGACAAGCAAGACCGAAACTGACCAAGACTGTGTTCTTGCTCTTAATTGTACAGTGCTTAAAATAATACATTATTTATTATATTATGATGAAATAAAGGCATTAGTAATGATGTCAAAATAGCACAACTAACATGTAATGACTCTATTAGTCACAATCATATTTTACACGGTGTCCAATTTTGTATAAATGGTATTTTTATCATCAAGGATATTTATTTAATAGTTTATAATTTTAGCTTTATGGCCATCATTTCACCTAATATTAAGTGACTATGTGGCCCAAGATGGTGGACATGCTAAGCCTAGTGGAGGGACTGACTGTCGAGTGCAACTGCTGGAACACAGGTATAAGTATGTAGCAGCATTTTGAGGGTGGTAGCTAGCCAGGCGGGTATTAGAAAAACCAACATGCTATGGTTTCATCACGATGTTTTCCTTCACCGAACGCTCAAGCTTATTATAGGTGGATTCAAACTCATGTCTATTGACGCGACGCCCGTACACATTACCAACTGAGCTATCATCGCTACAGTTACTATTTACCGAACGATTTCAGATAAAAAAGACTTCCACTATGAATCCATTATACATTTATAAATGTTCTGTTAATTTTCCTTTACTATTTAAAGATGACATTTAAAATGTATGTATAACATTACCGCGATACTTCGCGACGCTATAGCTATGTCATAATAAATTCATAGGTTTTGAATGTCACCGAAACTCACTGCACTATCTTGTTGATACAACGGGATTTAAATTACAGACTGAACCCGCTGGTATACCAAATTATGCGCATTTTCTCAATGCAAATAATGTCAAAGTAGTCCACATCCGCGCGAGCATTTCCTAGGAATAAAAATAATAGAGTAGTACAATTTGAAGCTATTCGTTTTTACCTACTTATAATATAAATACACTCAGAAATTATTTTTGTTGGAGACAACAACAGAAAAGAGTCTGGAAGACAGGAAAAGAAAGTCCTTGAAATATTCATTAGGTAGAGAGTAAGACAAAGATGCTCTCTTTGGCATATTATTTGTTCTGCCTAACAAAAATATATTTTAGTTTCAAGATCGGAGACGACGGATCCCACGCTTTCTTGATTGAATAATGGTACAGTGATATAGAATTCTCCCACTTTAATCTGTATTTAAATCATAGGTACATATGGTAGACTGCATTAATTTGGATTTGACGAATGAAATAGTGTGCTCTTGAAGCTGGAAAGAACACAATAATTGTAACCGCCCGTGTAATGCTCAGTGAACTGGAAGGTAAGCGAAAGTATTTCCCGTTCTCTGACAAGCAGGAGAGTAATTTAAAGGGCACTTTAAAGGGTTTATCTGAAAAGAAAATTCGTAAAAAGATTTTTATATTAATTTTCTGGGGAGAAGGTTTTTGTACTATTTCTAAGTGCGATTGGTGGCGCTCTGATCAACTCATTAACTACTGGTCATTAACTTTAACTATTAACTTACTACTTATAAACATTAACATCTGCCGTGAACGCATGTTACATAATAAAGTATCATAATTCATAAGTTTATATCCAATAAAATAAGTCTTTATTTAATTAAGGCCCTGAGGAGGCGCGTGTGAACAATAAACCTACCACCGTTTCGGGAAATAACCCAGTCATCTCAAAGAACCGGGAAGAAACTCGATCTGTTTGATAATTTTTTTTACATAATGGTTTAATGTGTGAATTTACAACAGTTATTAGCGGATAAACAGAGAGGGTTTAAAAATTCCAGACATCACCATCCTTTACATATTGATCCACTCTATAATACTATTTTGACATCAAAACCTGTTTGACATGGTGCTTAGGCTTACTATCAAGCAATTCGGCAATGTGCTTTGGGACTTTATTGTAAAACCTAAAACTATTATTATTATAGTAAACTCCATACTCGAAACAGAGATCTTCCCAAAAACTCTTTAACCGATATTATAATCAGTTTTAGTATAAAGTCAATGCTGCCAGAGTTTTAAAAAATATTATAATCTACGTGCAGTGTAAATATACAGCCCCACAGAGAGGAGGGTAAGACATGAATAAACTTTGCATACGTTATCTTTGTTTGCTGAGCGTATTCAACAAGTTCTTATAACGTAATGGTATGGCTTTTTCTTATGCAAGTTAAACAGCTTTCAAGATTTATTTTTTAAGAAACGCGTCGGTTCTATGAATGCTTATTTAAAAAAAGGAAAGTTTTTTAGTAGTCAAACTCTTAAGACTTTTAGTTGTAAGACTGAAAAGTCTTGATTTTTTATTATATGCATGCGATGTTTACTGAACGATGCAAATTTAGATATTATATTTCGATTACCTATTTAGTTATATAGTTAGTTCATAGCTAATTATTTAAACACATGTCAAATGTATATTACATTATCTATAGGACATTGTCGACAAACAGAAAAGTTAGAAAAACTTACAGAGTCATATAATTCATATGACTCCATGCATTCATAAAAAAAAATCTAATTGAACTTGTAAAAATGAACTGTTTATATATACTAGCTGACCTGGCAGACATTGTTCTGACTTTTGGAGTAGTCAATCACATCGACTACAGCGACATCTATCGCGTTATGGTCACTTATCGAGATAAAAAGTATCCTTTTTATGTAATAACGGGCAATCGAGCAAGCGTGTCACCTGATAGTTAGTGATCACCGCCGCCCATGGACACCCACAACACTAAGGGAATCGCAGGTGAGTTGGCGGCCTTTATTGTAGGAACTAGCTCTTCAAGTGCTACTGCTGGAACACACCTATTGGTATTTGACATCAGATTTAGAACTTGAGGGCATTAGCTAGCAAGGCAGGTATCAGAAAAAGCCCTACCAACATGCTATGGTTTCCTCACGATATTATCCTTTACCCAAAGCTCAAGCTCTTTATAGGTGGTTGGATTCGAACTCACGTCCCATGACTCGGCGTTCTTACACAATACTACTGAGCTATCACCGCTTCAAAATTTTATTTCTCAAATGGAGCAAACTGCACACCGTGAGCAAAACTTGATTAAAATTGGTTCAGTAGTTTAGGAGTTCATCGCGGACAAACAACGTGACACGAAATTTTTATACATAAAGATATTATAATTAATATTTCAGAAGCCTTGGAGCTTCATTAGTATGAACATCGCGTCGATCTACATAGGCTGGAATAGTAAAATGGTTCAGAAACTTCGGTAAAGGAAAACATTGTGATGAAAGCTATTATATAGAAGAAATCTATCATGAAGACAAAACGCCCATAATATTCTAGATCTATAAAATAATCAATTTAAAAAAGTGGCCAAAAATGTTCGTGTAAAATAGGCTAATTTCTAAATTGATGGCGACTTTGTATTAAATTCTACTAACAATCCAAGGATAATAGTTGGACTCAAACTAAAATCAAATAATATCAAAGTCTTAAAATGAGAATACAACTACAGGTACCTGTCGCTTCATAGGTGGCACTATGTGATGGACCGAGTTGCCAGGCACAACCTAAACTGGTACCAACCAAAAACCTGGTATTAATTTCTGTTAATGATGTTCAAAACAATTGACAACTATTAATGATTAATAATTAATCAATTAATGATAAATCAGTACATATAAATAGGCGAACATGAAACATATCATTCAGTACCTTTATCTACTGTTTCTTTCATTTATTTATTAGTAGTTGTTTAGGCCCTCGTATTATTATTAAAAAAATTCAACAAACTCTATTCGATATTTCAAAGACATTCTCTAATGACCAGTTATAGTTTTGGCCACGAAGAGATCTGTAGTTGTAATAAAATATATAATGCCAGTAAGCTTCAAACAGCAATGTTACCGTAAATGCTGGCCCATAGATAACCGTAAGTCTTTTTATTTTAAACCAGAGACATGTAAAACGGTTTGATTGATAGAGGAGTTATGCCAAAATGACGTTACGAACATAAAACTGTGATGCATCGACGTCACGGTTTCCGTAAAAAATGGGCCGTGGTTGGAAACCGGGTCAAATAGGTCGTCAAGTATGCAGCCGGTCTGCAAGATGCTCACAAACGAGCGATAACCAAGACATGTCTAGCATGTACAATGAAAGGGTTTTGGGGTGAAAAGTTGAAGAGACATTTGTGTAGATAGAAAGCATTTGACGCTGGAGTATTCGTAATAGATGCCGTATACTAGCATTTGGCCGATAGACACACCTGATGTCAAATGATGATATGGCCAAAAATTTTAACTTAGCGTAGAAAAGCAACGGAGTCATGTACAGACGAAGGGGATTTCTGATAAATTGTTACTGACAAATATTTAAGTTAAATATAGATGTTAATTAGTATGAAGAATTATTCGAAGTCTGGAGAATATTTATGATATAATTTTAAACGATATAATAAATTTGCAAAATTTAAGCAGTTTCATAAATAGTGCTCGTTCAGTTGACAAAATGTGAAGTCGGAAAAAATCTGTTTCTATATTTTTAAATAATTAATATTGTTTTGTTTTAGTTATAGTAATAGTATTTCTATATTTTAAAATAACATTGGAAAATTACATAAAAGAAGAAAAAATTTGGTGACAATATCCAAAAAAAATATCGATCTTGTATGTCTATGTCTATTTAAGAATATTATAGTTATCATAAGTGAGAGGCACATAGTAGGGATGTGTACTTGGATGGTTCGCTCCCACCGGGTAGTTATTGGTAGCCCAGTCATAGCGAGTCTGTGTTAATTGGACGAAGAGAAGTTTTCAGGCTGTTATAAGAATAATAGCTGTAGATTGATTACAAAGCTCTCGCTGAGGTCATTATTTACATTCGATTCATCTTGGCAGCAGACATTGTTAATAAATATTTACTTTGTCTACAGGATAGCATGGGTTTTTAGCGGTAATAAGTTTTTCTTCTTTTTGGTTTGTAATACGGAAAAATAACTTTTCTGTACTTCATAGTAAGTTCAATACGATCTAAATAGAAACACATTCACCGAAAGATATGAAAACCATCAGGTGCCATCAAACTGGCTTGCAAGCCTCTCAGCAAATGAATAAACTGGCTGATAACGAAACGGGGCAAAATAACGTCAATTTGATGTATGTAATGTAGATCTCTACTACCTTATTCGATTACTGGGCATACACACGCGACACACCAATATTTTTGCTATCAAACTGAAAAAGCACCATTATCCACATACTCTTGCAATTTCTAGGCAGGCCAGAACATGTACGTATAGCAAGACTTATCAGATACACGCACCCTCAAGTACCCAGTAAAAAGTTCTATTGTGTGTCTTTATCCCCCATACTGATAGACACCAAGAACAGCTTTTACTCTTCTTCTAGTTTCTGACGAAACATATAAATATTAGTGTACTAATATCTGTTTGAACTATTCACTCGTACATATCACACATGCATTATTTCAAAGAGTATTCTCAAAGCAAAAATTTATGGATGACATCAATTATATAAACTGGCGTTGGCGCCTCGATCAAGAATTTATAGCAGTTCAGTTCATCTATTAATAAAATATAACCTGTTACATTCGACTGGCAGTAAATATTTAACGATTATTTTCACATATTGCGGTAAGCGTTATAAATATCAATTTGATTTTGATTCACTTAATACATTATACTGTTTCAATATAGTCAGTAACTAACTACAGTATATTTAATGTTTTCTTCCTTAGCAAGTAAAATTTATAACTTTTGTTAGTTTTCATATCCATTTATATTAATTTATCTATATTTTTCGCCGTTGAAAGGGAATCAATAAAGTATAACTGAATTCTGTCTATCCGAATGTGTATACGTTTGACCAGATTTAATCCAAAACCCTTAAAGCCCCTATGTATGGCACTATTCTTCACACAGAAAGAACATGACATTCCAAAATTTATTTACTGTAAAAATTGGAGTAACATTTTCACAAATCGTAAAACAAACATTTCAAAAATGATAACTTCATTAATTCCTATGTGTAGCTTGTAATGAAAATTCGCACGCAAGAATTACATGTCATTTCGCAATTCATCAAAATATTCATAACACATTTGCAAGGTGACACGGATCTGCACCGGACTAAGTAGATACCATCATGCATATGGTGATAAATGTGCCACCCACCTTTGCAAATGGAAAAGTTTGGTGTGAAAGAAAATACGTCGTAAATGACGTCACTAGTTACATTTTCTCCGCGTCCACAACGACTATGGTCGTCATGTGGAACAATTTACAGCATGTTTTGAGTATTATTAGTGGAATATAGTCCCTGTAAATAAATTGTCTAATCCTAACTAATATTGTAAATACGTGCATGATTTTGTATGTTTGTTCGCTTGTTACGTTAAACTATACGTTATCAGGAGTTCGAAAAGAACTTAGTATCTTTAGTCTAGAAAAATATGTACAATGTTTTTATAACGGACTAAAAAGTAGAAAATAAAAGATTGGAAACGAAAACATGGGTATATAGTTACGTATTGCATGTGCCCCATATGTTTCGCTTGAAATCTTCTATTTTGTACTTTTTGTCAGTTATAAAAACATTGTACGTTAGTATTATTTATTTTATTTTATTATTATTTTCTGCTTTTTAGGGTAATGCTAATGAAATTTGTAGTTATTCTGTTCGTCTATTAGTTAGATCTGAGGTATATTCAAGTATATAGCTGATCGAGAAGTTTCTTATAAATCGATTTATAAAAAAATTCGAAAAAAACAAATCAAAAACTTTTTTTACATTCTTATGCATTGTCATCCACTTCTGAGCTGTGGTCCAAATTTTAAGTATCTAACCCATCAGGAAGTTAGTTAGTTAGTAGAAGAATCAATTACAAGAATTCATCCGGCAAGAAAGAGAGTCATAAAAACATTGTAAAAAAAAATTTTCTCAAGGGATATAGAAATGAATATTAAAAAAAAATACTTTAACGCCATTGGTTACGCCGGTAAAAACTAGTGTATAGTAAACAAATAACGGGAAAATATGGGTGGAGGAGGAAGGAGGGGTGGTTAATACAACTGGGGCTAGATCGCCTACCGAATAACAAAACAATCGAAGGCATTAAAACTAATCTGTACGAAGAACGTTAAGATTGTCGTATCACTTCCATTAAAGTCTACTTAATTTATCGTCCGAAGTTTACTTTGGTTAGTTAGATAATATACAGTGAGCTTCAAACTGGCATATTTTTAGTGTATCAAGTTTCCAAATTAGAGTTTTTAATAAGTAAGTATATGTAAGTTTTGATAACTTGTTAAACATGGTACTTTTCCTGTACCGTGTATCTATACCTTCAAACATATTTTATAGTTTACAGGTTTAGCGTTATGGCTACAATCTCACCTGATGTTAAGTGACGATGTGGCACAAGCTGATCAATACTCTAAACCTGTGGAGAGACTGACTCTCAAGTGTCTCTGTAGGTATTTGGAGACACATTTTTAACTTGAAAGGTAATAGCTAGCCAGTTGGACATTAAAAAAAGCCCTACTACCATGTTATGCTTTCATCACGATGTTTTCCTTCACCGAACGCTCAACCTCATTGCAGGGATTCGAACTCACGTCACTTGGCACGGCGTACGTACACGCTACCACTGAGCTATCATCACTTCAAATATACACCACCTGAACCACTCACGTTTACCGCGGCAGGTTATCTACGAAGAGCTCGTCAAAGCAAGAAAACCCATTGGTAGATAGATCTTACGTGAGATTTAAATATAGTACTAAACTAGCTAAAACTAAAGCTAGGTAAAGCTAGATGATATCTTACAGATATTTTCCTTTATTTAAAAGTCGATTGGTGTCTTTGAAGGATTACAGTAGATACAACAACATCGCTGTATCCGAAAGTAATAATTGAACTAATATCTCGTCAAATAATACGAGGAATGAAACAAGAATAAACATTGAAAATCAAAGTATGAGTTAACTGCTAACAATAATTATTTCTCTTCTTCTATTTGAAGAATATATTTAGAATTGATTGTATAAGGATCAATTATTTTGTTTCATAATAATTCATCGGAGCTAGTCAATTATGAATTACATTTCAGATCAAATTAATACCAATAATCTGCGTGTATTTGTAGTAGAATCTGTTGTATTAACAGTGCAATCTTTTGTATCAGCAAGGTATTATTCCTGAAAACCAGTGAGCTGACTAGTAGGCTGTTAAAATTTATTGATTAATTGATTTAAGATTGAAAATGTCGCTTAGATTGTATTACTTTTTGTTTTAAGTCTGATATAACTAAGTATTTAAATCCTTCTGCATATATACTAAAATAAATTTCCATCCTGAAAATATATAAGCAATGTAAACAAGTGCTTTTCAAAGTAATATAATAATAATAAAATAATACTAATATTCATAAAAGCAAGTCACATAGAATTGTGTTCAAAATATACTTACTTCATGCAATTAATTGACTCATTATGACGCACCTAAAAATCACTTCGCTGACAAAATAAATAAATTTAATGGTAAAAATTTTCATCCAATGAAAAGTTTATCACACACAAAACGGTACCACAAGATTAACTTAAATTGTTTGTTTACAATATAATTTCAATGAATGAACCCGTGGACCGCACAAAACTCATAAAAGTTCAAAAATGTTTCAATAAAAAGTACCTAGTACCTACAACTGTTGTAGGAAATATTACACGGTATCACCATTTAGTGGAAGTTACAATAACGACCTGTTGAAACGGCGGTTGTGTTCTTTTGTCCTTCTCTAACGTTGCCGATCACGTATGTGCTTCTCGTTTTTATATGACATTGTTGAGTGTAAAGCGTCCGCGCGGGTCGACACTCCGGCACTCACTGATCGCTCACCCCCCGATCCATAAGCATGGAGTTACGCCCGCCCACGGTGGTGTTTGAATAAGTAGGGCGGTAAATAGCCTCGGACACCTGTCCTACGGTGCACGCACCCTGGTCTTATCTGCGTCGTATAAATCTAGATTTACGCCTATCGCTATTCAATGCACTAGGTGCCATAGTTTCGACGTGTAGGCATCGCTTCATCAATCTTTCAAAGTTGCATTAATTTAAATTAAAACGACTATAATTCCTTACATACAATTTTGTCATATTCTTGTAAATAATAGGGATTTTATAATTACTTATAATAAAACCAGCTAGTACACTTCCCATTGCTAGAAAACGGTCTCTTTCCGAGAGAAGACGTGAGCCTATAATCCCCATGGAAGCACATGCCATGTGTTTTTTTTTAATTTATTTATTTGTATAATATGACACCACTCCGATGACATGCGAAATTTAGTTTCGCACTAAGTCTAATGTGTAGTTACCTGAGCAAGCCATAAGTGCACGGCTATAGATTTTCAACAAGAGAACGTTAGTTAGATGGGATTTATAAAATAGCTTAGGACTATGTAATAAATTCATTACAATATAATCATGATAATTACTATAAATGCTTTAATTTCTTCACATTCCTCCACTGGTATGAATAATTAAACTATAATTAATAAACCACACGCATAATAAAAAAAGTTTCCTATATGCCAAGGTTCAAACTAAAATATTTTGATTTTATTTTCCATCGACGTGGGTTCATATACTACTACTTCAAGTATATACTTTACTTAATACTATACTTTAAGTGTAGCACACTACAGACGTCATTAGATTGTCACGGTATGTTGATGTACCGAATAATATCTTAAATACACAAGCTTTTTCCTTATATAACTAAGATAGGAAAAAACCTATGTACGAATATACGATAAGCGGTTACCAGTAACGGTTATAACATTATTGATGTTACAAACAACTTACCGACGCCTTAATAGAAACAACAAAGGATTATTTGTTTTTTTTTTCGAACTGACATACGCTGTTAGCCTTAACGGCTTTGACAGCTTCACCGAACTTTTTGGAGCGAGTGCTGAGAGCAGACTAGAGATAATTCACCAGTCAAACTATCCCAAGTAGAGCAAATATTCTTTACTGTCCTACTAGCTAGCTTCATCTGTAGGTATTCAATATATTTTAATTGGCAATATCCAACGTATGGTTCGTTAATTCGCAACCTCAATAAAGTGTCTACCCATCATCAATAGTTGTACAGCTCATTGTTGTCGAAATCCGACATATGATTTGCTTAGATTCCTAGAAAGTTTACAGCAATAAAAAGCATATCATACTAATAAAAAGAAATCAAAGTTAGAAAGTAACTGAAGAGATTCTCTAAAATCACAGTTTAGTAAGACAGGAGAGCACCGTTATTGGATATAAAAATATACAAGGGAAGATTCTAAATTATAACAACCAGCGTTTTGAAGTGATACGCCTGAAGGCATTGGTAGCTTTATTTCGCAGGTTTATCCTTTAAGTAATTTGTTTTAAGAAGTCAACAATTCTGGTTCAATGTTTTTACTAGCGTTGAAGATTAATTGGTATCTTGCTTGATTCGAAATATATAGAACTATCGGCCTCTTTCTAGATTTAGCATGTGATTATTCTTGGGTGATCTTTAAAACAATACAAACAAAAACAGTGATAGCTATAAATATTTCTATTTTATAAAATATGTCGCAGCATGTGATTATTCTTGGGTGATCTTTAAAACAATACAAACAAAAACAGTGATAGCTATAAATATTTCTATTTTATAAAATATGTGCGACTTTATATATTATTGGCTGTACCTGCAAATAAGTTCACGTGAACTTTGAAAATCTAAGTTAACTTTACTATTATACTATTACAACGTCTCCAGGCGTAATTTTTCGATAATACAAAACCATAAATACTAAATTTAATATGACCAATTGCAGATACGGTGACTTTTCCATGTATACTTTTATCCAGTATTTCAACCCTTCAATTTTTGAAACTTCATCATCTCAGTCTACAGAGGCCAACTGCTGGACAAAGGCCTCAGCAAACTTTTTGTACACTATGCGGCTCTGTGCCACCTCTAACCGAAGATTTGCCTCAACCTTCACAATATCATCCATCCATAGGGCGGAGGGCCATCCTACGATGCACTTTCCAGTATGTGGCCGCCACTCTAGAACCTTGTTGCCCCAAGGCGTAACTTTTTTAAGACGTTACTTTGCAGAAATTTATTAATAAATGGTTATTATAAAAAAGTATCGTCCTCTCCAACATTCCTCCAGGATTTATTTTCTTGACAACAGCATTTTATCTTCTTCTCCAATACCAATCTTTATTCTAAAATTCAGAAGAACTAGTCCAGTGGTTAAGACTGAAAACAGATCAGGGTTACTTTGGTATTTATAAATAGCTTGGATATAAGCGATAAATTAAATTCAAAATAAGGTCGAAATGATAAATCAATTTACATTTTGAGTGTCGCAAATTAAGCGTTGAATCACTTATCAACGACTTTTATGTAACGTTGAAAGATCAGTCCTAATTCTATCAAAATAAAATGAACGAATCCGATGTAATCCAATTCTCCGCCTACATCCTTACAAGACGATTCGTTGGTAAATATTTGGTTAAATATTGCTTTTTTTTCCTTTCCCAGTACGATAACTTTTTACGAACCACACATAGGTAAACCCTTAGGCACCGTTCCGTACGTTTTCAAGAGACGAGACATCGTTAATCCTTTGTCTGAAAACTTTCGGGTAATACTCTACCCTTCTAGTAAACAATAATTTATTGGAATAATTCAAATAAATCGTGCCTATTTATATTTACTTTTAACAATTTATTTACTTTATTACCCGTTATTGTAGCGATATTTACATTGGTATAATTCAGACTTTGACGAACAAACTTAAATAAATAAAATCAAGATATTCGCTGTATCTATAGAAAATGTAAATAAAGTAGGAAGGTACAGAAATAACAATTCCAAAATTTAATTCAATTCCTTAATGTAGTGTTTGATGAAGGAGTCGTATGAATATAAAATGTACGCGTATACAAGATTTAGTTAATTATATTGTATAATATTTTCTTTTAGTAGCATAAATATGTTATTACAAAAACAACAATTTGTTTAAATTTGAAATAATCTTGTATTTATCTGAAATGAAATCAATAGAAATATAAAAATAAATGATAATTTATTAAGAGAAAATGTTTCTATTTGAAGGAAAAAAATCTGTCTCCTATCATTACTGCGACAGATATTAAGTGTAAAAGTAATTGAGAGGAATTATTTTGTTATAAAGTACCAATTCCTAAAATGACTAACATTTTAATTGAATTTTGAAAGGAAATTAGATTAAAGTATACAGAGACGATATCTTTCTTTGGAACTATTTTAAAGGTTACTTTATACACGAAACCCTCTTTAATTTCTTTTATTTTGGCAGATTTTCAATAAAATTAGGAAAAATTTAGAAAAGTATACTACAACATTTTTTATATATGAACAGATCTAGTTGATTTCTGTTTTCTTCCTTATCTGACAAGAACATATTACTACGCAAAGACGTTTCTAACAGAGGCAATTCTCGCTACCTAATTTTTTTTACCACCCTACTTTTTTTTCAAAGCAACAAACAGTCCCATCTGTGAGTTTTAATTTAAAATTCTTTTTATATGAGAGTTGGGAAAAATTACTCGGCGACAACCTTTCTCCTCGGTTCCAGTTTGGGGTAACTCTATTTACTGCACCCTCATTCCCTTAGCTCCGGGCTCTACCCTTAAAATTCTTCAATAATGAGTGCGTATTTTAGAGGGATGGAACTGTGCACGTCTACATGTACAGTTGCCCTGTGGTTTTAGGGAATAAATTGTTTTCGTGGTCGTTGTAATACAGTGAAATGAAGTATAAAGATTCAAAATACGTTGGCTCGTATATTCTTGTTTCATTTTATATGCCCAGGCAGTGAATACTATTTTTATATAGATATGGTAAAGCGTTATGACCACGATCTCGCCTTACGTTAAATGACGATGTAGCCCAATATAGAGGACACGCTAAGCCTAGTGGAGTGACTGGCTCTCAAGTGCAACAGTTAGAACATACCCAGAACATGCCGTATTTTGCGGCAGATTTTCAAATTTAGAATGGTACCTAGCCAAGCAGGCATTAGAAAAAGCATTACCAACATACTATAGTTTCACCACGACATTGTCTTTCACCGAAAACTCAAGCTTATTGTAGGTGGTCTCGAACTCACGTCCCTTGATGCAGCGTCCGTACACGCTACCAACTGAGATATTACCGCTTTAAAAACATATTGTGAACGTTGTAGACTATGACGTAGATAGTAACCCCTTGGTGGTGGTTATAAATCTGTTTTTAGTTTCCCGTCCACGGCTTTGTTCGTTGCAACTATAATTATTTGCATTGTCTTTTTTTTTGTATTTCGGTTGAATATTCATGGCGTTGTGGTTATTATTCATATATAAATCAACATATTGTGAAGACCGTGAGTCTAGTTGATTGATTTATTTGTATAAATATTACTGTTCGAGCTGAAGTTTGAACAATCATATCAGATAATCATTCTAATTTCACTGTTCGTCCTCCACTTTAAGGGCTACATTTTGAGTTACAATAAATTACCACAAGTGATTTTTTTTTAATATGTGTTACTAGCAGACCCGGTGAACTTCGAATCACCTAAAATCGATGTTCTTCATTCTCGCTAAAACTCAAAACTTTTTTCCCCTTTTTTTCGTTTTGATTAGCTTTAATCAATACTAATCAACCTGCAATTAAAATACAACCTTACCACCATGTATGGTTCCATAACGATGTTGCCCTTCACCGAAAACTCAAGCTCATTGTAGGTGGATTCGAATTCACGTCCCTTGACGCGGCGTCCGTATACAGTGCTAATTGAACTATCATCGTTTTATTACTGTTTATATTATGACATTAGAAAAAAAATCTGTTCGTTTTTTTATACAAACCTTGTTTTAACAATAACCGATACATTAAAAAAAGAATTATCCAAATTGGTGCAGTCGTTCGGAAGGTTTGCGCGTACATGCATTTCGGCGACTTATTTATTTATATATATACAAATTATAGTTTATATCAACTGACATTGTTAGCGACTACTAAAAACACTAAGCAATAAAATACTTTAAGTCTCCCGTGTGAAATGAACATGTTTTTATTGTCGTTTACGTAAAAACTACAACCGACGCTGTAGTTTGTTACAGTTCGATAGTAACATCAACACGTGAAAGTGGGTTTAATTATTAGACAATCCCAAACACACTAAGGTAGCAACGAAACATTGTAAACCAGCTAAATATATATGTATATGTATTTTTATACATCAGAAGTAGTAAATAATCCAAAATGTTAAAATATAATAATAAATCTAGTTACAGATAACAGCGACATTTACTTTGTTTAGTTATAGCTAACATCACTCCGGATAACCCCATAAATGCAAACAAATATCATCATAATCAGGTAAGTCGTTTACGAGGAGAATAATTATGCACATTGGGATTTTATAATAAAGATAATATTTTGGTATATTGCAGATGTAAGAGAACCTTCGGGATAGTGTAGGTGGACTCTTTCTGGGCGATTTGTCTTTTTTTATATAACTGTACACTGTATACCTGATGAGTTGAAACGAATAAATATAAAATAGAGTATAATATGTTGATATACCTACCAGAGGCATGTATATTGCCCGATTAAAACCATATTCAAATATTACACCAATTAAGGACGTCGTTAATATAAAAGTGAATACTGTTTTAGAGAGCGATAACAGAATTATTTTCCCTTTTAGCAGATGACCAGTTGAAAGTCTAATATTTCTAAATGCGTCTTAAACCTACTACAGTGGGGTTTGGAAGTATAAGTTTCGCCGACATTGCAATCCCTCTCTTTCTCTCAGTCCATAAATAAAACATTATACAATTAATAATACCTGAGTGCTAAAGTAACAACAAGGAAAGAAACTGACAAATGCGCAAAAAACCTAAGAAAAATATATGACCAAAGTGAAGAAAATGTTAATGTATCAATGAAAATATGATATTTCTGCCGTTATATTATTTTTATGTTTATGTATTAAAATACATATATAATCTTTAACATAATGAGATACTTAACAACATAATAAAGTAAGATTTTTATCATAATTGCACATAAAAATAAGAAGGAATTCTAAAAATAAGTAAGAAAAAAAATATCACTTATTCTACAGAAATGCCTACTTGATAGATAAGAATTCGTGATAGGCAACCAGAAGAAATATCTTTACACAAATAGTTATGGCGAGGTACAAGCACGTAGGTACTGACGCACGGGGTCGCTACGTGTAAAGAATAACGTAGCTACCTCTTTGAATTCGCGGATTATCATTATGTAGTACGCCGTTTCAGACTCGTTCAGATGAATATAAATTCATTGGAAGACAAAGATGGCGGATATTACAGACTCTCAATTCAAATATCATAAAAAAAATTAATTGCACGTCTTATAACGCAAAGCGATTGAGGTTGTGCATTACACTCAACATTCCAAAGTCCAGCAATTTTCGAGACTTCAATTTTGATTATTTTAAATAATTAGTATTTTTACGGTAATAGAAATGTTTTATTATCAAAAGAAAAGCTCTCATTAGATAATTTTTAACTTCATTTATTCCTTTTTTTTATGAACGCCCAGATGTCTGAGTGTGTGGATGTGTAACGATTACGCTCAATATTGCGACCATTTTTTTAATAGCTCTATACAACGCATTACTTCGTATTTAATATGTATGCTTAAAACTATGTCATTCAATTATAATTACGTTATGAAAAGTGTATTTTCGGATTATCCAAACTATTTACAAACTCATTAACAATGTCCAGAATGCGTGACATCCACATAACAATAAATTATAGGTACAGGAAGCTTAATTTTTGCATGTTGCAGGAAAAATTTACTGAGGTGTTTAAAAAACGCCACGTCCGCCCGTCAAATTTACCCATAACGATCTTCCGTTATACTACAGATATAACATCATCAACTTTACATTTTTTCTTTGTTGCGCATCGACTATAAAAGAAAAAGAACTGGAAATTAACAATATATAATCATTTTTGACAACTTCTGTAACTTTTTACAATACAGCTTTGCTCTTATTGGTGGTAGCATGATGGTAAATAGCCTAAAGCCTTCCTTCATTATTGCTCTATCAAATACAAACATTATTTTGTAATCCGATTGTTAGTTCCTATGATTAGCGTGTTCGAACAAACAAATAAACTTTTTTGTTTTATAGTATTCATGTAGATTATTATCATTTGATTTTTCTGTAAAAGACACTTCATCCGTTTCGGTTGAGATGAATACTTCAAGGAACAAATAGTCATAGACATACAATTACACATTTTCACAATTACCTATAATATGAACTATTAAAAAAGTCTTATTACGAAATCACAAGTGTTTAATTTATGGACATAGATACGTAAAATGCTACTGTATATTATTATTCGTTTTCATTTTTAATAAGAAATCAACGCGACAAATGTACATCCTTATTTACTATCTCGATTGCCCTATTTGGCAACTTTAATCAGTAAAGGTCGCAAGGTCGTTAAAGTTCAAGATTGGAGTGAATTAAAAAACTTTAACGTTATTCGTGACTACGAAATGAGATCCTTCAAGTAAAAGCAATGACTCGATAAAATAAATTGTCACGACAATAATAAGTTATCATAACCGATCACAAGCAGTGCGTTTTCATCAGCTTCTCGATTTAGGATTAAGGAAGTTCCATTTTTACGTGACTACGAAATGAGATCCTTCAAGTAAAAGCAATGACTCGATAAAATAAATTGTCACGACAATAATAAGTTATCATAACCGATCACAAGCAGTGCGTTTTCATCAGCTTCTCGATTTAGGATTAAGGAAGTTCCATTTTTACATGGTTCCCTCAACATGACTCACTACGTTTAACTTGTGACATAACATAAAATGATTGAATTTTTCAAGGACATTAATAATTAACAACTAAATGTTTCAAATCAGTGTTCAACTATTTTGTAAGCCCCAACCGTAGTCAAGATAAATGTTTAAAAACAAAAGGAAAGTACGGCCGCAACTACAATAAGTTCTATAAACAAGTATCCAGCTAAACATTTCGATAAGAGCTTACTTCTCATATTAAGTGTTATACAACGTTATTTCATATAATTTAAATAATAGCGATAGTAAAATCCGTGCTCTAAAATTCAAAACAAATTATTTGTTTCAAAAAGTTATCAATTTTAAAATACAACAATAACCAATCCCACTTTAGTTATATCTTATTCTCTTCTTATAGATTAATTGTTTATCGTAACTTGTCTTAAAACTACATAATATGTGTGATAAAATAAATTAATCTTTCAGAAATAACTGTGTCATATATATAACATAGGTACTTAATATAAATAACGTACTTAATATAAATATATTTTAAATGTTAAACTGATAAATCAAATGCCTACATATCGTTATGTAATCCAATAATATATGACAGAAAATAATAACAGTAAGTCATAAATATTATAATTTCTATTTAATATTTCTGGTTATATTATCTAGTTATAAGTTTAAGGTAATAATGCGTGAATGAGAACAATTAGACAAGCTGAGAATATTTTATTTAATTATTAACTTTGAACTGAAATGTAAAACAAGTTACAAGGTTTCCAAAAATATTATACTGTATAATAATTTAGAAGTCGTAAGTCTGTAAGTTATAAAGCTTAAAATTTATTCTTTAAAAGACTGTTTTTATTATTTCAAGCTGGCAGCCCCAAATGCATAACGTCAAAAACGAATTGTTTGAATCCACAAAGTCAAAACAATATTATTTAAAAACATCAACTTTATCGAAATAATGTCTCTTAAGAAAAAACACAAATTTATTAAAATACGAGCCTGTCGACTATGCCTTGATTTCGAACGTGAAGACAATATATTGATAGACGGTAATGATGGTTGGTTTGAATTACTCGAATATTGTATCGGCTTAAAGGTAAGTTTCGTTGTTATAATATTATATAGTTATTGCCTTAAAGTGACTGATAATCATCCAGGATGATGGATAAAATAAAGGTGATCTTTCATTTCTATAATATATTGCAAATATGTTTAAATACTATAAAGCACCATATTTAATTTACAGTCAATATCTATAAAATTTATAGAACCTATTTAACATTAACATAACATTGTTTTGGTTCTGAAAATGATATAGTGTATGTAATCTGAATGTTAATTATTACATCTATATTAGGTTCAGTGTAAATATATTGTTATATGCAGATAAAGTAGGTATACATTATCAATAAATACCTAGATGCTGGGTAGAACTCGAAGAAGTGCGAAAGTTTTATCTTTTAACGTGGCACTGACCTGTTGCATCCCACAAAGGCTTCTACTAGCCTACACTGCATAAAACAAGAGCTTCCTCTTTCCTTTCCACTTGTTAAGTACTTATTTATAATATTAACACAAAAAGATTTCTTTTTTTATCCCAAAAAATATGCATTTATTTTCTCAAAATTTAATTAGATTTGTCAAATAACATCTTATGGATTTTTTCTTCCTGTAGATTAAAGTTCAAGATAAACCACAAATGATTTGTTCAAAATGTGCTAAAACTCTTTGGAACTTTGTTGAATTTAAAAAGCAATGTCTCAAATCACATTCTATTTGGAAATCTGTAACATCTGATGATATGGTAAGAGTTATTAAACACTTTCTCATGAATATAATAGAATGACATTGATGACCCCAATCTATTACAATCAACAGTAGTATTATGAGTTCATTACTCCTTAAGAATGATACCTACCAATTACATAGAGGTACTTAGATCAAAAATATATTTGCAAAAATATTTTTGTATTTTATATAGCCATAATTGAGTAAGATTTCAGGTTATTACGGTAATATTAATAGGAGCAAATTTAATTTGAAAAACCTTTCAAAAGCAGGCAAAAATGTTTAATTTTTTTTTGTTCCTTGTGTATGAAGTTGCAGAAACAAGTAGTATATAATATAAGAAAACTACTAAATGAAATAAGTTATAAGTAATTATTTTTTTAGATAAGTCACATTAAAAAAAATGAAGTAGAGTCAGATGTAAAGACTGATAATATTAGTTTATTTCGAAAGATTTTAAATAAAGTTGGTATTCATAAAGAAGAACTATCTACATCTTACATGGAAGAGGATGGAAGAGAATCTTATAATACTGATAGCAAAAATATGAAACATGATAATTTTAGTGAAATCATCAGTGATAATAATATTATAATTAATGATACTTTTAATGATTCTGTAAGAGATATAGAAGCCAAAGAAGAACCTAAAGAAATTAGTGACTGCTCTTTTAATATCAAGGAAATGATTGCAGAAAAGAAATTAAAAATTAACATTAAAAGGAAAACAAATATTGAGTTTGCTTGTAAATATTGTAGCAAGATTGTTGGTAAGAAATTAACTTTATACATTCTTAGAATTAATAAGTAATGTTAAAAATGTTTTACCTAATGGTTTTATGCTATATTGCAGGAAATAGAACCATTTTAAATAAACATATCAAAATGTGTAGTAAATCAAAAGATGAAAAAGGAAAGATAGATGTTCAGCAAACATTTTTATGTGGTAATATTTTTTTTTGCCTTACACAGTTAATCGATATAGTCCATTGAGTTTAATATGTAGAGGCAATTTAAAAGTTGTTCCTGGTCTGCGGCAAATAAAGGGGAATGATGGGCTCATTGTGGGGGTTTTATTCAGTATCATTTGTTCTATTGCCAATCTAGTCTGATGTGTCACTTCTGTAGCTTGCTTCGACAGGGATAATTGTAAATGGATGTAATTGATGTGAAAAAAAAACAGTGGTATTCCAGACACAGATATATATATATATATATATTTTAATTCATGGTACTTATTTTAATTTCATATGATAACAGTTTCATAGATGTGTTACAACAGTGGAATTTAGTATTTGTGAATAGAGAAAAAGAATATATCTTTAAAGGAAGCAAATAATTTTAATGAAACTAAAATTATTTTAGGGCTTTGTAGATTTACTTCATGTTCTGTGGAAGATGTAAATAAACATTTTGTAGAGCACATGCAAAGAAATGACTTGGAGTGTAAAATGTGTAATTTTGTTGGAATTGATTTTGCTCAAATGTTTGCACACAGGTTTGTTACATAAGATTTTGACATTTAATTCTATTGTCCTATATATATTTTCAGTCTATAATTGTTTTTTTTTTTTAGAATACGTCATAATTCATCAACATGTACTGTTAAAGTATTCTGTCCTCATTGCAAAGAGTCACCTAAATCTCAATACTCCATGGAATTTCATTATAGATCTGCCCATTTAAACAAAAATGGTGGATTTTGTTCTACTTGTAATATTGAATTTCCTGAATACGTCAAATTTAGGTATCATATGTTGACTCATAGTGATGCGAAATATGTCTGTGATGTATGTAATATGAAGTAAGTATGTGTGTGTAAAGATTTTATATAAATTGCGTTTATAACTAGTGATGTTTTCATACTTTAAACTTTCGTACTTTTACGTTTAAACTTCCCGAATACAAGGTGTTTTTTTTTCCTAACGCTACATATAAAACAAAGTTATCCGCCGCGTCTGTCTGTTTGTCTTGCACGATAAACTCAAAAAGTACTAAATATATTTTCATTCGGTTTTCGCCAATAGACAGAGTGATTCACGAGGAAAGTTTGTCTATAATTTGTAAACGTTTGATGTGTAAATTTGTTGGTCAATTTTAAAGACTTAAAAATCTTTCATTTACGAGTATTGCAATTACAAGATAAAGGGTATGTTTAAAATTAAACTTATTTTTGATTATAGATTTACTGTCCATGACGTAAATATAAATTGTTTAATTTTTATATGTTGATAGTTAAAGGAATATTTTTAGTTTTTTGTTCCGGAAGAATATTATACGACATTTAAAGAATCATTTAGATCCAAAGAAGTTCGTTTGCCACGAATGTGGGAAAAGTTTCCAGCGATCGAATTATTTAGCAGTAAGTATACATTACTTTAAATCTTTTTATATATTACATTTTTGATAGTGTTATATTGTCATGTCTTTTTTACTGTCATTACGTATTTGTTGAAACCATTTAGTGCTTCATACACGAAAAGTGAATGTCATAAAATTGCCGATTGGCCGTAGACTTACGAGCTATTTTACACCTGTTTTATGTAGGCTATTTCATTTCGAATATCAGAGTGATTTATAATTTATTTTCCAGCAATTCTGTTACTTGTTACGTTATTACTTTTCTTACTCCGAACCTAATCTGTCACTTAAAGTAACATTAATTTAACAACTTTTCAAATAACAGTTATTAGAGAAAAAAAACATTCACCGTTCGTTCAATGATGAAGATTTTTTTCG
Organism: Actias luna; assembly: GCA_039707435.1. Classification (NCBI taxonomy): domain Eukaryota; kingdom Metazoa; phylum Arthropoda; class Insecta; order Lepidoptera; family Saturniidae; genus Actias; species Actias luna. Next base: position 4,534,784 of record JAZHAC010000027.1, read on the forward strand.
GACTTTTTGCTTTTTGTTTGAATTCATTGACTTAAATTATTTGACTTTTTGCTATGTAATAATGCGGGCATTTTGCGTGATATGTGTCATGATTAGTTGTCATAAAATTCTGGACAGTTTTAACAAGAGAATTGCCATCTTTTTAAAATGTTGTGCTAATCTTAAAAATTCCGAAGATGTTCTGCGTGACATTGGTATAACTATAGATGTAATAAAGTTGTGTATAAAGGTTACCAATAAGAGTAACGATGATGTTTTAACTGGTAGTGTTTATAACGCTGTGTCAACGGAGGTGACTTCGAATCCCTGTAATGAGCCTGACCTTTTCGTGATGAAAAACATCTTGATGAACCCATAATATAGTGGTAGGTTATTCCTATTGCCTGCATGGCAAGCTACCACAAGTTGAAAATCTGCTGTCAAATAACTATAGATGTGTTCCGGCAGTTGCACTTGAGAGCCAGTCCCTGTACTAGGCTTAGCGTGTTCACCGTCTTGTGCCACATCGTCACTTAACATCTGGTGAAATAGTGGTCATAACGCTGAATATTACTATTTGTTAATGTTAATTCCAGACTCACATGAACACTGTTCACGTTAAGGGTGACCCAATCAAATGTACTCATTGTAATAAATACTTTAAAAGCGCTTTCACACTAAATCATCATATGAAGATGTATCTCGAAAAGAAAAGTTCATTAAAGTGTGATATATGCGGTAAATGCTTTTCGAAACCGTACGAGCTGAAGAGCCACCAGTTCTGGCATACGGGGGAGAGACCACATTGTTGTGAAATTTGCGGGTCTAGGTACAAAGCCAAAGGACAGTTGAAGGTCCATATGCAGAAACATAGCGGTCTAAGGCCTTACAAGTGTGAGTCTTGTTCGAAGTGCTTTCCGTCGCCTAGGGAATTGAGGAGACACTCGAGAGTCCATACAGGCGTTCGACCGTACAAGTGTCTGCACTGTGACAGGAATTTCAATGTTAAAAAGCAAGTGCTGAAACACTGCGCTATGGTTCATAAGTTGGTGGATGTCGTTGATAAAGATTGTTTTTATCATAGTAACTAATTTTTAATAGTGCTTAAATTATTCTTCGAATAAGAAAATATATCTTTGAAATACTTACTGTTTTTTTTGTACATATATATATTTATACCTATTGATATCATATATTTATTCGGTTCTAACTTTAACTTTTGAAAGAGTAAATCCATATGACAAAGTTTTCAGTGTTACATTTACTTGTGATCATCGTATAAAATTTAATTATTATTTATTTGTTAAAAGGTTTACTTTTTCAATACACATAATAGGTTAATCTATACTTAATATTATAAAGAGGATTTTTTTTGTTTGTTTATACTGGGTAATGTCTAAAATTACTAGTCTGATAATAAAAATTCTTACAACATTTGATAGAATATATTTTCTGAAGTAACATAGCCTATGTAATATTACCAATAGAAGCAATACTGTATTGTAAAAAGTTACAAAAACTGGCAAAAGTTGTTAAATCATTTTTAGGGCCACGCGAATGAAGTCGCGTCCATAGTGTCTTATAAAGCAGATAATTAGACAGACATGTAAACAGTTTGTACTTTTCATAATACTAAGGTTTTTAGGGAAAGTAGAATTCTAAAAGCGTTGTCTTAACTGTTGAGTTTATCATTTTAAAACGAAATTTATTACTATCATCAAACAGGGAAATGCAATTTTCACTACGTAAGTATCTCTCCAGTCTCCGCCGTTTCAGGGGACGGAGAAATTTCAATAACCTAATATTTTATGCCGGTGAAGCTCCGAACTTTTGCATACACTTATTATTGGTCCATTTTTTACGCATTTTCGTCGGGTCCCTCGCGTTTATGCGAAGGGGAAAACTAATCCATCACCGTCGGTGGCAGTATGTCTCGTTAGCATAATGAATTGGAGCCTCTCGACAGTTGGACGGACTGATGATGCTTTGAACCGCGATATCACCGCCCTACAATGTATGCTTTTTTACGTGGGGAAATGCATTTACGCATGCCCTCTCAGCCCGAGGTGATTGAGCGAAGCATTCGGGACTCACCCGGTGCTAGCCATCAGGAATACCTAGTGATTTCTTATGTTTACACGAATATTATTCATCGAAATAAAAATTAGTTTTATTTCGATCAGGAATACCTACTAAAACTCCATGGCCGTCTGTTGCCTTTCTAGGGCGACGCGGGTTTTAATCCTTTTAAGTTTAGCGTTGTGGCCACAATATAGCCTGATGTTAAAGGACGAGTTGATCGAAGATGGTGAAGACGCTAAGCTTTGTAGTGAAACTGGCTCAAGTGCAGCTGCCGGAACACACCTACAGGTATTTGGCAGAACATTTTTAACTTGAGGGTGGCAGCTAGCCAGTTGGGCATTAGAAAAAGCCCTACCACCATTACTACTGCTATAATACAATTTTCATTCCAAACGATCTTCCGACTGGGCAATTGGTAATTAAAAGTTTGAATTCTGATAGTTGCCGAGTGTTAGCTTTAGATTTGTATAAAACTACGAACATCGAAAATTTCCATTAATTAAATTTGTAACGCATGAATACGTATGATAAGTTTAATTGGTGTATAATCGTTATTTCTGTTGAGGAGGCTTTAAATTTATAATGTTAAATATTATTTAGTGAGCAATTCTTGTACATCTAATAAAACTGTAATTGAGCTAAATCACGACATTTTTTTATAATTATTATTGTGTTATAGTTTAGTTATCGGTATAGAAGCAAAAAATATAAGTATACTTTTTCTATTTTTGTTTGTCTGTCTGTTTTTTTGTAAGTACCCGCATCAAAATAAAACTTGGACAGATTTTGATAAAATTGGCCACGTTGATGACTAATATTAGATAAATATATAGAGAGCTTTTTATACAATAAAACGAAAGGTCTCTTCAGTAGCAAAAAAATAATAGTAGTTATAATCTATATTAATGTTATAAAGCGGTGAAGTTTGTTTGAACGATTATCTCTTAGGAACTACCAGTCGGATTTCAAAAAAGAATATTGTATATCATAGAGGAAGGCCATAGGCTGTATAACATCACGCTACCACCAATAGGAATAAATCTGTATTGAAAAATGGTTAGAGAAACGGTTAAAATTGGTAAATAATTATTAGTTACATACAAAGTTTAAGCTCAGCTAGTTATATTATAATCGAACTTGACGGATTTTAATGGAATTTTCTCTGTTGCGATAGCAGACAACATAACTATAAGCTGTGGTTATTTTTATCTTTTGCTGTTTGTAAACATTTTAAGGCGTTTTTGCTATTCTTGAGTGTGATAAATGACTCTCTGGTTGAATTTTTAGCTACCGAAATAAGTAGACGAACTTTTGCCAGGACAGCTAGTAAGTGTATACATATAGGTAATTACTTTCGGAAAGCACTGTAACTGGAACAAATGTTGTATTGATTTAATGATACTTTATAAATAACTAAATTAGGTGATTTTTAGTTCGGTCGCTCATATATATCATTATCAGAATATATTCAACATCAATGTGAATATCTGAATAAATTGTCTGGATTATGTTTAATTTTACAAAATGAAATTAGGGGAACAACTTAATAGTTGATTGAATTAAGTGCAAAGAGCATTCAAATTTATGAGAATGTGTTTACTGCTTTTGACTAGGTACCTACCATTCCAAAGTCACGTACGGGTTTATTTCCACAGAAACTGGATTTATTGGCGCAGATCGTGAATGATTGCGCGTTATGTTGGGAGGCTCTTAACCAGTTGTCGTAATCTTATACTAGTTGCTGCAAATTACATTAGAGGTGGCCTACGGGCACCTAATTAATATCACCGTATGTTAGAAACAAGGTTTGGTAGAGATTACCTTAATGGATTTACGGTTGTTCACAAATCGGCGCCATTTCTTATACTGATTCAATGAATACTAATCGATGGTCAATATATCCTTAAGTCCAATTACAAAATGGTAATACCTGATTTATATTTGAAATAATTCATCTATATCTATAGGTACTAATGTTATAATTGTGAAAGTTTTTGTTTGGTACTGAATCTCGAAAAAACGAATAAATTTATAAGTTTTTTTACATTAGGTATTTTTGAACAACTGTAATTGTGGTGTACTTTGTCTTCCATATGGAGACTAAAAAAATTTTTATTGAGTTTTTGTATGTCCCTTGTACGTCCATAACTCTTAAACTATTGAGTATTTTATTACGAAATACATTGCTAACTATTGTAATAGATCGATATACAAAATACATTCTGTCCCATAAAACGTAAATTTCGAGATAGGGATAAAAAAGTAAAATTTTCTTGGATTTTGATGCAATTTTTTCTCCTAAATAACTCAAAATATCTATGTAAACTGGTATTTAATTTTTATTGTTTGATATTGGTGAATGTTTTAAGGTTTTTATGCTCTTCCTGAGCGCAGTAGGTGGTGCTTTGGTTAAGTTACTTACTTCAGGAACTAGCCTAATGATGTCTGCCGAGCCACTTAGATATATATAGGTACTTTTCAACTTTAAATTAGTTGAAAGTAAACAATGATCCTTTTCATTTCTTTGAATATTAATAGTTATCGGGCAATGATACGGTAATGTGTAAGTATAACATATTGATCGATATGAGCTTGAATACCTACAATGTCAATTAATGAAATAAAAAAAAAATTACAGTACTCATATTTAGAATTATAGAGACGGAAAATTCATTAATTCGAATTATGGACAAGCATCTATGAGATATTTATTTTTAGTATCTATACCTTTGCGAGATACGTTTCAACAGTAAGCTTGATTAATTTTACCGGAGATCAAACCCGCGTACTATTATGGTTTCAATCAGGCAGTCTTACGGAAGAGTTGTATAAACTTAAATATAAGGTAAAGTAGTTATGGCTTTATTTTTTTTCCGACAATATGTGCAAATTATTTTCTTGTATAAACTAGTATAGTTGAATTATGCATTTATCTTAGTTAATAATTTTAAATGCAACAGTAAATATCGTTTTTACGACAAAGTGACGACACTATCTATTTTTGAGGTAAGTATAGCACAATAAAAAATGGGTAGCCATATATATAACAAACTAGAACAGAAAATTTATTTAGTGGAGATTGTTATTATTGTGTGTTGCGTACGAAGTGATGATAGCTCAGTGGCAGTGTGTAGGAACAGCGCGTCATGGAACGTGAGTTCGAATCCAACCACCTATAATGAGCTTGAACTTTCCGTGAAGGAAAACATCGTGAGGAAACCATAGCATGGTGGTAGGGCTTTTTGTGATGCCCGCCTTGCTAGCTACCACTCTCGAGAAGAAAATCTGCCGCCAAATACTAATAGGTGTGTTCCGGCGGTTGCACTCGGGAGCTAGTCCTTCCACAGGTTTAGCGTGTCTACCAACTTGGGCCGTATCGTCACTTAAGATCAGGTGAGATTATGGCCATAATGTTAAAAAACTTAACTATAAAAAAAAAGTCTAGTTGAGTCTTATTGTTCAACCTTAAAGGATCGAAGTTGTCATATCAACTTGCGAGTCTCTCAGCAGATGCTTATAAATATACTATATGATTTTGAAAAGAGAAAACACCAGAAAATAGTCACCTGTAAGGGTTTACCACCGTGTCCATGTTCTTCGCCACCTAGTCTGGTATAGAATTGTAGTAAATACTTTATACTGGCTGGTTCCGGAGTTCGATATTTCTCAAGTTGTCACTATGGTCAGTGGTGAATTTACACTTTTGCCGTCCGTAGGCTATTCAAATTTTGCCGTCCCTATATACTTCTATAGAAGGATAAACTTTGCATGAAACTTTTTGTAACGTCGTCCGGGTTGTTTAGTAAAATCAATATTAAGGCGAGCGAAACCGCACAAAAATCAAGTAAGTGATAAATATAATTTTGTACTGATATTAATCGCCATACATCATATACGGCGGGGCGCGGGGATCTATCATGTGTGACGTAACATTCATAGGGGGGTCACAGGAAATGTCATAGCATGACGAAAGGGAGGAGGGGTCTAAATAGGAAAAATTTTGCGAGACGTATTTTATGAACGGGCTGTTTATGTAATGTATTTGTAAAATACATTTATTTTACATCATTAGATGAAAATGTAATATAGTTTTATAGGAGCCATAGCGTTATCATCACGAAGACGTTACGGGTGTCATTATTACGATAATACGACACAGATATAAGGACCGTTGGATGCATAACACTTCAATAGAATATTCGTAACCCTTTGCGGATAAAACGCCGCTCCTCAGCCACTGAACACAAAGGTCAACTTTAGACATCGCTGCGCCTGAAGCCTTATAATATTACCGTACTTATATAAAGATAAGTTGGCACATTCCTTTGTGGTGTTTGCCCTTGGGCTATAACTATAGAGGGTGCCTTTAATAGTATGAATCTGCACACAAAAAGTTAAACGGAATATGCGCAGAAGATTCATAAGGGTCATGTTAAAATTTATTACTTCCCCAAGAGTGTTTTTAGATGGACACACATAATATTACATATATTCGCAGATGTCCTTGTATTATCGTGTCCATATTTGTGTAATATTTCGTGTTTGTATTTATGAATTTATGAAAAAGTGTAACGTAAATTAATAACCAAATGATCTGGACCAATGATTTATAATAATAAACAAAACAAAAGTTAGTATACTAATTTATTGTTTGACAAGAAATCAATTATTGTCTACTTAAACCAAAATTTCATAGGCGTTCAAGATCAGCAACATGGTTGTAACACCCCTGGTGTTGCAGCTGTCCATAAGTGACGGTACCCATTTACAATCAGATGGGTCGTCTACTTGACTGCTGCTCATTAGCATAAAACGGGCGTTAATACTTTAGTCGCGTTTTTTGTCAGAAAGTATGGAATACCATTCTGCGGTGCGATAATTAATAAAAATAATTTTCAACTTACAACGTTAGGCTGAAACATTCTATATTATTTCTGGTTATATTTAAAAATTATGAATAAATAATAACTGTAATACACATAATATTTCTAAGGTTAAGAAAGTAGATCGGTACTTATTTTGCTTTTACTAATACTTAGGTACTTAAAAAATATTTTAAGATCTTCATACTTTCAATTTAGGCGTTATAATAAAAAATAATTATGGATGGATTGGTTGGATTAAATAATACTCGAGGAGCTTAACTTTAAATTTCACATAATCTAAGTTGCAGATGAGCTCTGTACTTCAATATAATTTCAATTTGATAATTTTTATTAATACGAGTTATATTCGCTAAGATTAACTTACTAAGCCAGTCCATTGTGAGAACACTGGTCGGTTATTGTAAATGGTAATTTTATGTATGGAGAGTATCATTAAAGATATCTGAGGTGAAACTTTAGTCGTTATGCTCTACTGCAATTGTCCTCAGAGGAAATTGAACTGCTGTCGGTAGCAATTGAAGGTATTGTAGACTTAATGCTTAATGTAAGTAATACATAATAAAACTTAAATTTTAAATAAAGGTTGTTGAAAAAAAATAATTGATCAGCAACTCTTTGTATAAATATATTATTATATAAAATTAATTTATACATACATACATACATAGTATCACGCCTCTCTCCCATAAGGGTAGGCAGAGACCACATCCTTCCACTTGCTACGATCCTGACATACATCTTTCGCTTCTTCTACTTTCATAAGTACCTTCATACATGCTCTTCGGTTACCGGTACTTTTGATCTGGCCTTTCTCCAGAAATTCTCGATCTGATTGAGATATGTTCGCCTAGGTCGACCCTTACCAGCTTGCCCATTCACACTCGCCTTGTAAATTTGTTTTGTTAATCTTCTTTCATCCATCCTCCCTACATGTCCATACCAATTAAGCTTCCCTTTCTCTATCTTTGTCACTACATCCTCTACCACACCACAACGTTCCCTTATCTATTATCCCTTATTCCTTACTTTATCTATCATTCTTATGCCAGCAGATTAATTTATAAAAAAATCTTTTTGTATTTGCAATCACGGGAATCATTGACGAAGGCTTTAGGTTATTTAACATCACGCTACCACGAGAACAAGTAAAGCTGTATTGAAAACATTTACAAAAACAGGCAAAAATGAGAATATAACATTCTGGTTTTACGCGAACTAAGTCGCGGGCACATCTAGTAGAAATAAAATTTTAATTTATTTATATGGAAGAATATTTCAAGAACACAATCAGATTTCTAGCAATTTTATATAGACACTTACCCTGCTGTATAGTGTCGTTACGTTAATATCCGACATAGTTTGTTGCGAGAAAACGGTTTTATGTTGGTGACTTCTCGTCGAGGTTCAGTTAAGATTCGGAACACGATCGACTCGACATAAAAACGGCTTAACCATACCTTATGCCTCTAAATGCGTTCATTTGAACCTCGAGTTATTATGGCTATATATTATCATATACCTAGGAAATTGTTTACTTTCGGGGGTGATCTTAATGAAAATCACAAATGCATTAGAAGATATTTCTATACTTCGCACATCAATATTGACATTAAATGCGTGTTCTGAAATCTGGATTAAAAAAAAACTTTTTCAACAAAAGAGAATTAAACGCATGTATATGTTCAAAGAGTATAATGTTGTGATCTTAAATTAAGTAGTAGTTTTTCTTTAACATTTTCTAGGTTTAGCGTTATGGCGACAATTTAACCTGAAGCGCTAAGCCTAGTGAAAGGGCTGGCTCTTTAGTGAAACTGCCGGAACACACCTATAGGCAGGAACTTATAGGCCAGTTGGGTATTAAAAAAGCCCTACTATCACGCTATGATTTCCACACGAAGTTTTCCTTCACCGAAAGCTCAGGCTCATTGCAGGTGGATTCGAACTCACGTCCATTGACACGGTGTCTGTATACACTACCAACTGATCCATTAGCGCTACATTTTTATTTGATTTCACAATGTTTTCACTGATACTCATAGTACCTTTTTTCGCGACCATGGTTTACCACGTAATGATTAAAATTACATTTCAGTATTTTTATACACAAATTTGCCTAGTAGGTATGCTTTTGTTACCGATTCTTAAAATGTTTAAATCTCTAGAAAATGAACACATTCGATATTGTTTTATTAACAATGATATTTTAAAGACAGGTTTTCAATTCGAGAATGGTAACTATTGGCAGGTAGGCATTACAAAATAAAATATCACCCTGACAGGATTCGAACCGAAGCTTATTGAGACTGTCTCAACACAGTACCTACTACTAAACCATTGCGAATTCGGAAGTGTACTCAAACGGAAAATCAAAGTATATACTATGAAGGAAAAATTATATTTATTTGAAGGAAACCGATCAAATGAAAATATAGGCAAAAAGCTCAGTTATTATAACATTTCTTCTCATAAGAAACTTTATGGTTATCGGCTCTTTTGAACTCACACAATGTATAGGTAAGCGAAGGGAGCATGGAGTATATAACCAGTGAAGTAGACATGCTTTAATGTTACTCCAATAAAGTTGCCATAATTTTGGTATTGTGCAAACATTTTAAAAATCTCATATAATAAAGTAGTTCAATTTTATTTCATAAACTATTTATACTTTGTCAAATTATTTGTTTAAAACGAAAAAGAAGAGCTGATACAGGATAGTTTTCGTCTATTTCGTTGCTTCTTCGTATGTTAAGGCCTTTTCTCTCGTAAACGCTTTGAAGAATGAAATTGTCATCTAATATGTAGTTCTACTCTTTTCAATTGCTGTTAAAAAATAACTTTACAGGTTAAAGATATAAATTAATAAAACTTTTTCTCACTTTTAATTTTAATTACAAAAACCTAAGAAAGCGGTATCGTAGAGATTTGTAGCATATTGTGGCATACCTACCATGCCTATAGAGTGTAAAACATACAGAATCATTCTTGAAGACTTAAAGAAATTTGGTAACATTCTAATGTTGTGTATGGAAATAATAAAAAGCTACGTTTGGTGTCAATTTTTGACGGTATACTATGAGAGCCCACGCAAAATAAAAATTGTAATCTTGTTATACGTTATGTAGGCATATATATACATATATGTATGTTAAAATAATGCATGCGTGCCGCTAATAAGTTCATGAACGAAAATATATCCTCCTAAATTTCAGAACTGCAATCAATTGCAGCGCTACTTTACCCTCTATAGTATTATTGTGCATTATTTGGAATCTATTTAGCAAAGTGGCCAGAACAGTAACCAGAATGATCGTAAGAAGTAATAATCTTGATTACTTGATGAATATTATTACAGATAAAAGAATTTAACTTTTTGCGGTATCGCCTATATAACTATGTGCATTTCGAATTTCATCTACTATCACTACTATCAACTAGTTTCAGTCAAACGAACGAAACGGTTTGCAGCCTCTAATTCGTAAATTCAATGTTACTTTTAGAGTAAAACACCAACGATAAAAAAATAAAAATTAGAAAATTTGTGTACGTCTTGCCTTTCAGAAAGAAGAAAGTTAGAAGAAGCTTAGAGGCTTTACAGTAAAATACTGGTGGATATCGGTCAGGGATGAATTCAACTGTATGCTCTTTCGTCCATTAATGCGCTAACTAATACTTGCTTACTCTTTTCTCTACTGAAGTTACAAAAGAGCATACAAGCAAATAGCCTGTGTTCGTACGAATAGATCATTTACAATGGTAATGATTCCCATTTCCAGAAATGGAATGCGTACGCCGTCGGTCCGTGTGTCGTCGCGAAAGCATTAACAACGAGATTTTATTCAAATCTTCTCATGCATACATGGTTGTTACGAGGACTCATTTCATTTCCATTCACAATGAAAAAATATCTCGTATTAGTATGATTTCAAATGGGAGAATTATATGCACATAGATTTAATACAATATTATGCCGAGGTAACATAAGGATTTCAGTACGTAAAATTATAATTTGTTGTGAATGCTGAAATTAGTTAGTATTCAGTTGAAGACTGTTTTTAAAGTACTCTATAACCTTATAGTTTAGCAATAAACCATTTTAGCTTTACTTATAATCATACTGATAGATAAGTAATCAAATAAGTCATTCATATTTGGTGCTCGATTTATTTATAACATTAAGATGGTACTGATGGAACACCTATGGACATATAAAGCAGCATAGGTGTCGTTAGCGAGTGGTTGGCTTCGAGTCCCCTTCTTCTAGGATAAACTACAATTTTAATAAAAAAAAAAACGCAATAAAGCTTGTAATGTTTACCTGGCTAGGTCCCGTCCTGAAGTTAGATTCTCATCCTAAACATCTACATTAGTGTTCCACCAGTTGCTTTCGAGAGACAATTTTCTCATTGGTTGGTTTAGTTTTCTGCTACCTTACAGCAATATTTATACTTCTATACTAATATTATGAAGAGGAAAGATTTGTATTTCTTGTTTGTTTATAATAAATAAACTCAAAAACTACTGAACCGATTTCAAAGATTACACCAATAGAATTTTACACCATACTTGAGTAACAGATTATATTTAGTACTAGAAGCAATTAGGGATCCCTGCCCGGAAAACTATTTTTAAAATATTAAAATACATAATATTTTTATATTTCATAGAACAATCATTGACGAAGGCTGTAGGCCATTAACATCAACTTACTAATTACAAAAACTTACTAAATTTTTTAGTTCCGTTCGAACGTATTTGCAGGCACAGCATATATTTAACGTAAAATGAGATTGTGGAAAAACACGCTAAAATCATCAAAACATATTTATAAAGTTTTTTTTCAGGCACGATTTAATAAGAAAGTAGTCATAGTAGATTTTTTTTATAGTTAAGATTTAGCGTAATGGCCATAATCTCACCTAATCTTAAGTGACGATATGGCCCAAGTTGGCAGACACACTACACTTGAGGAGGAACTGGCTCTCAAGTGTAGCTGCCGGAACACATCTATCGGTATTTGGCGGCAGATTTTCAACTTGAGGGTGGTAGCTAGCCAGGCGGGCATCAGAAAAAGCCCTACCACCATGCTATGGTTTCCTCACGATGTTTTCCTTCACCGAAAGCTCAAGCTCATTGTAGGTGGTTGGATTCGTTGAAGTCGTACACACTACCACTGCGCTATCATCGCTTTAAAATAATCATAACCATTGTTTTGTTTTTTGACAAAGTACATAATAAACTAGGTAGAATTAACATAGTAAATCAGGTACTAGGTTAGATTTAATAGTAAAAATCTAATTTTCTTAGAAAACTGAACGTTTTCTCTACACTGCAATCACCGCTAATGAAAACAGACTACCGGGGAGCTCCTCGGTAGCGTATAAACTGTACAGACAGTCTGCGACTGCGTGTAGCTAATATCAAAGCCGCTATCTCTGTAGACATTAATGTTTGTTACACGCTACCGTTTAAACTAATTTAATAAATGTAATTTAATTGACAAAAAAAAATTTGTTTGGCTTAAATTTGGTCTTAATGAAACTTTTTTCAAAATCTTTAGTCAGCGGATGTTATTTACCGAACATTTGATATTTTGTTTTAAAAAAAAACATGCAACTTTCAATATTAGTCAACTTATAGGTACTTCGGTATAAACAGATGGAATTTAGTAATTAGGAAGATCAGTTTCTTATATTCAATAATCTGCCTATAATACTGTCTGTTATTTTTTTTGTATTATTATATAATTGCGGGCAAACGAGCAAGCGTGTCACCTGATGGTAAGTAATCACCGCCGCCCATGAACACCCACAACACCAGGGAAATTGTAAGTGCGTTGCCGGCCTTTATTTTCTAGGGACTGGCTCTCGACATTTGTTAATATTGACTTTTTTACTCACAATTATTTATTTTTAACCAATTTGTCAAACAAAAACATCACTAAAAAATTTGTATAAACGATCTAAAAATATTATTGTCTCTTAATAATGATAAGTAGATTTTCGGCATGAAAGTCGTTAAATATAGATAATTCTAAATAATAAATCAGTAACGAGACAACAATGAACTGCATTACAGGGTACAATATTAAAAATATAAAAATGAATTGCCTAATTACCAAATCCCCTTTATTCATAATAAACATTTAACCACTCTACTATGCTTAGCGTGTTCACCATCTTGAGCTGCATCGTTACTTAACATCAGGTGAGATTGTGACCATAACGTTAAACTTTAATAATAAACAAAATGTGCATAAGAGTTCTTTGAATTATTTCCTTTTTGTGCCTTTTCGTGCACAGTAGAGTGTTATTTTTTATGACTATAATTGAATCTATTCTTAACAAAATAATAGACAATTTGTGGCGTCGATATAACTTACGGATATAACCTTGATTTATAAAAGGCCTGTATTAGAAAAATATTGATTATTCATTCACTTACATACTAAGGTATACAGGTAAACCGCTTGTTTCCAAATTTAACACGTTACAAGAGATATGACTGTGTCGGTAAATTGTTTTATACTCACGCATGTTTTCCCAACATCTATAATAAATTATAGAGTAGATTCCTACATTGATTTTTATAAGTGGACTGAAATACAAAATTAATGTATGGCCCCAGATGTATATAAATAGTTGTGATCATGTGTCTACTTGTGATCTCTCATATGATCTAATCCATGAATGTATATGAGAAAAACAGTTACTTTGATGGTCAGTTACGTCAAAACTACTGAACGTATCGGGATGGGAGTTGAACTTTTTTTTTCGAGTTGCTGTTGTTTATGTGGTATGTTGTTTTTTGGTAGCAGTTTTATTAAGGGTTGCGAAAACCAAAGATGCCTAGCGCATCGGACGGATGACAGCAAATTAAATTTTATAATTTTAAATTTATTAAGTTCAAAACATTTAATTGCTTGCTTTTTTATGCATATACAAATGCGACTTCAAATATATTGACTACTATTCCATGCATCGCCCAACTTAAAGGTTGGGAGGGCCTGGAGCATTAAAAATATGTAGGCTCAAAATAATTTCGTATATGAATATGTTTCTTCTTCATCATCGTATAAACACAAATTGTATTAGAAAATACGTTCGTGTCGTTGTGAAGAGGTTGGCCACTCAGTGAAGTTGAAATCAAAACTGAATGTGGAGGCACGTTTCATGCACTTCCTGAATCTACTTGAGGTGTTAAAATAGGCGTTTCGTAATTATGAATGGTTGGATTTCAAAATTGTAATTTTACTTTGGTTTGCTTATCGTGTAAAGGACAAAGGGCCTATTAGCTTAATATGAAATCGGTTTTGTCTCTTGAGTTGAACATTTATAAGAAATAGCTGACAATGCACTCCTAGCGTGGGTGTTTGTTATATAAAATACTTTCAAAGCATGAAGACATTGCTATTTATAACCAAACATAAAGCTTTTAAAAGTGTAGGAAAATGTTACCAGGAGTGCATATTTTGTTACAGTTTCAACGCGATTTACACTTACACTTCATCCTACACGTGATAAATGGAATCATTAATTATTTCTTACACTATGGCACATTATGAAAGTATCGGTAACGCTAATAAAGTATAGAGGTAGGTGTACCCTTTTCACGAATAAAATCGCCTCGGGGAATATACGCTGAGAAAATGCGTGCTAAAGCAAGATCTTTATTTCCTACCGATATTTTCCTTTGTTTACGCGTTGACTAAGTAAGGAGTATTTATATAATAACTGTTTATGTATAATACTGTTTTTTTAATTGTTTTTTGTTCTCAGCTACGTGCGTAAAAAGTTATAATAATTCTTAGGTGTAGCAAAACAAAAATACTTTAAATGTATATCGTTCACCACCGTGTATAATTAAAAAAAACAGTCATATATATTTTATTCGTACTCATCTGAGACACATGTTGTAGATTCGAAAATATTTGAATATTTTTTTATATATAGTTATAAGTTCTCACGAGTATATAATAATAACCAATATTGTAGTGAGCATTTAGATGTCAATGTACAAGAGACATCGTAAAAATTCACTCTCATAACAATTATTGTTCCCTAATGCCTCACATTACATGTAACTTAGATGAAGAACAATTCTTTTGTAGTTTGTGCTTCTATATCGATTTTGTAAACATCTTCATTCTCCATCTGTTTTAATATTATAAAGTGGAAAAGTTTGTTTGTTTGATCGCGCTAATCTTAGGAAACATCAGTCGCATTAAAAAAAGTGTTTGGGTTTAATAGAGTAATCGTTGAGAAAGGCTTTAGGCCATTTAACATTACTCTACCACCAACAGGAACAAAGCTGTATTTAAAAAACTAAAAAAAATGGACCATAAATTAATAGCTCCACGCGAATGAGGTTTTAGACACAGCTTGTTCTATATAAAATGTCATATAATGTCATTCTACACATTCTTTTTGTTTTTACTGACGATTGTAGCCAAAGACAATTTGGTTAGGAGCACAGAACAGCGATTAGAATCGTTACAAAAGAGCATTACAATTATTCGTTACTTCACCATAAAGACCCAACTTCACAAACAGATTATGAATTGATATTGTTTCGAGAGAGATTAATCTTGTTTATTTGCTGTAAGCCGGGTTTGGTATTAATCTGCTTGCGAAATAAAATAATTTGAAATCATTTTGTAATAACGTCCGGTAAGCAAAAATGTTTGTTTGTGAAGTTGAATGTAGGTAGTATTTACGGTAACAGGATATTATAAATAATATTAGTTCTTATTTCTGTCCTAACTTTAATTTGTATTTTTTATATTTTATAGGTTTAGTTTTGTGGCCACAATTTCACTTGATGTTAAGTGACGATGCGACCCGAGATGATGGACCCACTAAACATAGTGAAAGGACTAACTTTGAAATAGCACTACCGACACACAATTATATCTTCAACTTGAGTGTGGTAGCTATCCAGGTAGGTATTAGAAAAGCCCTACCACCATGCTATGGTTTCATGATGATGTTTTCCTTCACATAAAGCTGTGGTTCATTGCAGTGATTCAAATCGCGACCATTGACATCCATAATTTAAACTCGGTAACAAAGAAAAGCCAAAATTGTTCCTCTAATATAAAACTTTATGCAAACAAATCGTTCATATTAACAATTCAACTAAAATTAATTTATAGTCCTGAAAACGAACAAGCGTAACAAAGTATCGATTTTTTACATTGTCCTTTGACTTTTACAACTTGTTGAAAGTCTGAAGCCTTGTAATAGGACGTAAATAGCTTTAGTGTTGGCACTTATCTTTTCATAAAAGCTCAAAGTATAGTCTATGAAATGCCTCATAACAATGTTATACCGTCAGACCGTGTCTTGTGTGGGCTCTATTATTAATAACCTACGTTTTATGGGCAAAAAGCTGATTGTTCAAACTTCTAAACGTTTAGGTCTATTCATGTTTGTCTGAAATATGAGATTTTATGTTTATGAAATTAATTTTATGTAACGTAGTAAAAAACAAACTTTGTGGTACACTTGTAGTGATAAGAAGCGATCGCGGCCACCATATATTTGTACGAAACATCCTCTATAGTGGGATGTCATGTTAAACGATTTTGAAGCGATGATAGCTCAGATGGTAATGTGTACGGACACTGCGTCAAGGGACGTGAGTGCGAATCCACCTACAATGAGCTTGAGTGTTCGGTGAAAGAAAACATCATAAGCATGGTGGTAGGGCTTTTTCTAATGCCCGCCTGGCTAGCTACCACCCTCAAGTTGACATGTTTTCGCCAAATACTATAGATGTGTTTCGCATGTTGCACTTGAAAACCAGTCCCCACACAGGTTTAGCATATTTACCAGCTTGGGCCATATCGTCACCTGACATCAGGTGAGACTGTGAGGCTATAATGCTAAACCTTAAGTATAAAAAATGCCCTAGGTCTAACTAGTATTGGATATAGGCTGGTGTATATCTAGTAGTAGTCTGGGCAGAATAGTTAACAGCACTAATGAAACTAGCAAAATGAAATTTGGACAGTAGTTCTCTTTTGTAACATAGAGGCTTTATTTTTTCCTCCAAATAAAACCCCTAATAAACAGAGGCGTCATAGTTTGTATGGAAGGAGAAAAAAATGTTCACCTATTGACATGAAATTTGTAATTGCATATTCGTTTTAATAACGTGGACACCCACTAAGTAGGTATATTACGGTCACTTGTAATTTATGGATATAACGGTAGGTAAGTCGCAGGGTACTAGTTAGTATTTAAAGTAGCACATATTTAAATTACATATGTACGTGATTACAAATTCTAATGCGGCCTACCGGTGAATCAGTCAGAAAACATTTCATATAAGGTTACTTTCTTTAAAATAAATGGCAAAATAATAGGTATAAAGAATGATCACGCCAGATGTTGTGACGTGAATGCGTTTTGACAATTGGCACGTAACCTATAACAGTTTAATTGTGCAAGACCAAAAGAGACACAAACGTAAAGGATATAAAAAATAAATGTATATTTTTTAAAAATTTCTTTTATGGAGGGTTTGTTCAGTTAGAACATGGCATCATCATCCGTACAGCATGCTAAAATTATTTCCTTAGCGCAATACCGATTTCAACCAAATCTTGAACTAATATGGCTTCTTCCGATGTTGAGCTAGCTAGTATTTCATTGTATATTGTACCAATGTTTAAATATTTGTCGTATAAATTTGGTAGGGGCACATTCCATTAAAATGCAATGTACGTCTTCTTCTGAATCACACAGTGGTATTTTGGTGTGTTGCTTTTTTTCATTACAAAATTAAATTTATTGAATAGAATATGCCCAGAATAAATTTTAAGGTTTTAATAATTGTGTGTCTTATCACACTGAGATTCTGAAATCAAGAGACAAAATCTAGAGGATGGATCGTTTTGTACCAAATCCCCTTTACCGATAATCTTTAATTAAAAAATACTGACTCTATGTTAATGCACCATTTTTGGCTGAATCAATGTTTGTGAGGATAGTGTAGTGAAATGAACTGTACGAAAAATAATTAATTTAACTCGATGATTAATCAGTACCCCTCAGTACCGATCAGCAAATTGCACGGTAGTTGTCGTCTCTCATTGAAATATTTAGGTTACTATAAACCCTTGGTTTATTGCGCACCAAAGCATCTATAACGAATACTATTTCATATTACCTAAACCGCCTAGATTTTTACAGTAATTTTTGTTCATTGGTAAAAGGTGTCGCATCAACCCAACTGGCTTCAAATGCTATAATGAATTTTATAGTACCCACACGTCTAAATAACGTCAAATTAAACAACTGTCGCTGAATAACTATAGATTGGTACATTGCATTATAGTATGATACTGTCTTGGATCACTTGGTCACATAATGTCTAGTGAGTTTGTGGCTATACGTAATATCTAAAAAAACACGCAGCCGTTAGAAATGGATGCGAGCACTAACTTTTACGATGCATTTAACTACTGACCATGGAATATGTGGTACGCATAAAAGAAAATAATATAAAGACGATATTGAGCTATCAAACGATCTCTTCGTTTACGAGTGTATCAAATGAAAGGTGGGTGTACTTAGATGTTAAGCTTAAGTATAGATAATAGAAAACCGAGATTATGTCTATCGATTTAGTTAAACTACTCTACTCAGAATTAATCCTTTGTACGAGTTTCTTTTTATAAAATATATTTTTTAGTTATCTTTAAATTAATTTGATTTATTATTTCACAAGTTCCACCTATATTAATATTATAAACAGGAAAGATTTGTATTTTTATTTGTAACGAATAAATTCCATTAGAATGCTACATTGTCCCTGAGAAACATGGGCTATATAACATTTATTATGACATTCATTAAATAAAATGTTAGTTTCACGCGAACGAAGTCGCGGTCACAAAAAGTTTTTAATATATTTGGACCACTGTCAAAAAACTAGTTCTGGAGTATGTACCGCAAGACTATGTTGCATTAAGTCCAAAGTCTTATTACCAAAGAGCCAGTTATTGGACACTTTCAGGGTAATATTTATTATTCTTGACTTTGTATTATTTTTGAATATTTATTCAAAAATATATAAAAATCACTTTCTTCTTTTATTCAGTACTTTACTTTTAACCAGCGACCTGTAAAGGCTAAAAGTGGTCTGCGAATTTTTTTTTTTTTAAAGTAGATGCATTTTATCTTGTATTTAGTATTTTGTAAAGAGAACAAGTGCTACAAAGCTTGAGTAGCTGGAGGAAAGTTAAGTGTTATATATCTACGCTATACGCGACCTTCAAAACCTGACAACGTTTAGGTCTAATTTAAAAAAGAAATTGTTAATAATGCAGTGTGCCTAGATGAGTATTTTTTCATTTATTTTACTGTATTATATATTTCTTTTAGTTGTTAATGTTGTAATTCAGAATGTTATTCTTATATTAAATTAATAAGTTTTAAAGCACCGTAACTGGATTTGGACTCCAGCTGAAAATCAGCGCTGAGTGCTTCAGACACCTCAGTATATGCTGAGCTGGACGCCCTATGCTACTAATAAGATATGTACTATTTTTATTTATGTCTGTATTTTTTTGTTATTTTTTTAATGTTTTTATTTATAGCTTCTTTTGTTGTTTGCATGTGTTTTATTAGCATTAAACGATTTCTTTCTTCCTCGATCAAATATGTTAAAAATTGATTATATTTGATATTTCGTTAGTACAGTTCATTCTTCTTGGATCTATGAATCACTGGTAAACCGAAAATAATTCAAAGTGGTCCCTAGTGCAAAAATTGTTGGCACTCGTAACTTGATGTAGGTGTACATATATGTTAATTTATATAATAAAACATGTTAAAACCAGAATATACCAATGATAACAAAAACAAAATTTTATTATAGGTTTAGTAGAATAATCGGATGATCTCAGCTAGATTTAAATGGGAAGATCGGGTGATCTGCCACTTATTTCACTTGCCCGGCCATCTGATAGGGCAGTTTGCCAGACTGGTCGTTTGAGCGACACGGTAATTGTCAGTTCGAACCTGCGTTACTCTAGGAAGGCAACAGACGATCGTGGACATTTAGTGGGTATTCCCAGCGGCTGACGCCGGGCGAGTCCCACATATTACTCTCAATCCTTCCGAGCTGGGAGGGAATGCATAAACGCATGAACCTGCGACAGTATGTTAGTAGGCTAGTTTCCTATATATTTAAATTATGTTAGCGATACAAAAAAAAAAAATTAAAATACAATTAAATATTCTTCTGTTGAATGTAATGTAATTTTCACGTGATGACCACGAAATAAATTCTGTTCCATTATTTATGCAAAGGATTGGTAGATGCGGAGTATTTGTTACGAGTAAACTTGTAAAGATATTTCTTTACCTGAAGTTGATAGTGATTGATTACAACCTCGTTTTATTGAAAGGCGTCTACTTCGAACGTTTGACGGAAAATAATGTCTCCTAAGAACCTTTCTCGACATATCTTACATAATATATAGGTTCTGTAAATATATTTATTTACATACGTCTTCAATTTATGAGCTCCCTGTCTATTCTGTTTTCGGACGCCTCGAGATATACTGATTTACTTTTTATAGCTCGAGGAGATATTTTGATTGATTTTGTGCGTTGCCTAAGCATTCGTTTAATAGTGGAAGCGCTTACGGGCACCTTGTCAATGAACGTGAGTTCAAATCCCTGCATCGAGCCAGTCCTTCCGTAAAGGTCGTAATGAAACCATACCATCATAGTAGGGCTTTTTTATTGCCCATATGGTTAATTACCACGCTTAAGTTGAAAATTTGCTACGATACACCTATAGGTGTATTCCGGTAGCTGCATTTGAGAGCAATTTCATCCAACATCTTGGACTACATTGTCACTTAACATCAGGTGAGATTGGGAACATAATGTTGAGCCTATAAAGTATAGAAAAGAATTATTTTGCTTGGATTTACACCATTGCCCATACAATGATATATTCTCTTCATTTAACGACAACACTTAATAGCACTATTAAATTAACCTTTAAGTGTCGCTATATAGATTGAATACTGGCATGCCAAACGTAAATTAAAATCTTCGTTTCGAATTACATTTATCCTTGCTAATATTATAAGTGCAAATGTGAGTTTGTTTGTTACGCTATCACGCCTAAACCGTTGAATCGATTGTGATGAATTTCGGTATAGAGATAGATGGGTCCTTGAAGACGGTGATAGGCTACCACTTCGCGCGAAAAATTTATTGAAAGTGAGGTAAAGAGAAAAATAAACTTTGTATAAAATTTATAATTGTGTCATCCGATTTGACAAAGTCGATATTAACGTGAGCAAAGCCGCGGGTAACTTCTAGTAGAGCTATAAAATCGGCGTAATCTTTTAAGTAGACATGCTAAATGCAAAGGAAAATCTCCGAAGCGAACTATATTTATGAGGGTTTAATCGTCAAACTATTCCGAATCAATTGCGCGGCGCTCGACCCCACTAAATCCTTTGCGAACTGTCTCCGTACCGCTTGCGTTATGGGACTTTTAAAAAGTTGATACGCTCTAACTATACCCGTTATCGTACCTTTATGTACCATTATGGCGTGTAAAAGATACATTATGTATACATCATGTACGCATCTTATAATATATGTTATGTGTGACGCGTGCAAGTTGAACTTACTCCCTATAGGATACATATGAAATTCAATCGTGAATACAAATTAGCCCTACTATTACAATGTCGTTAGTTCGATCTCTTCGACTTCGCTTTCGATTAATATTTACGTATTAACCATAGTCAATTATTTTTACATGTATAATTATTAAACTACTCATACCAACTATGCATTCAATTAAAGGAAACTTTTAATCCATAAAAAGAAGGAATTAGTTCAGTATAGGCGAGTACAGTTTAATTGTTGTTTTAAATAAACTTCTTGAGACATTATGATGGAATGTATTTTGTGCAGTACCAAGTGATACTTTACCAAAAAAATTTGGTTATATTGCGCGCCTCATAGCGCGTATCGGGTGAGGCAATGCTCTACTTTCGACACGTCAAGATGAAGCAATTTTTCCTCTCAGACAGCTTCGACCGCCACCAATTTACAATTATATGATAATAAGAATAGATGTATAACAAGAAACATTACAAATAATTTACCTCATATTTTGTAATAAAAAAAACAATTTGATTTTGCTACCTTAAATAAAAACTATTAATAAATATTAACGTGGACATCCGGTTTTTATATACGAGATGGTCACGATAATTCCCGAACGAATTGACGTATCGAAACCGGGTTTCGTTTATTATCTTTAGAATTACATCAACTGGTTACCTATTTCATATCAATAGCATCCGTAGTTTAATAATAAAATGTGTCAGGTAGACCCTTATTACTCTTCACGTTTGCATATTATGTCCGAAGCGCTTGTTTTATGTACTCTATACATAAATATATAGTGATAAAGAATTATGTGCTCGTTGAGGCCGTGAATATGTTCGTGTTAACTTTAATAATCGACATCAACCCTTAATGAACCACATTTACTTTATTTTATACTACAAGGATGAATATAAAATTTCATAAACTTGTCTTGAGAAATGATGATTTATTCGTACAAACTTTTGTCCTTACCTCAGCTTCATCGTGACATTGTGACGTATCGATACCAGGTTTCGTTTATTATCTTTAGAATAACATTAACGAGTTACCTATTTCATATCAATAGCCTAGTACCCGTAGTTTAATATTTAATGGATTTTTGGAATTTTCATTTTTGAATTTATTCTATTTTACATTTACAAGGTCATGGTATTGTCTTTTTTTTTTCTTTTTAAGGAAAAGGCAAAAGTACCGAAACCATACAGCCGAGTCGAACGATCATAATAAAGAGGTTAGCGCTTCAACATGATAAAGACTCTAGGTAAAACTATCTAAAGAGTTTTTGCGGCAAGCAGTAAATCATGCTCGCTTAAAAAATACAGAATAAATAAATACAGAATAAATAAGCCAATCATGTGGCTTGCTTTTTTTTTCTTAAAAATTAAATGAATGTTATGAGGGGTGCACTTTTGGATTTTCCAAACTTTTTTATATTTGTACGACATAAAAGTACAAAACAATAGTATCTTGAAAACATGGTTGTTTGTACAATATTGGTAGATTGTTTTTATTTTTCAATACCTATTCTATTTTAAATTATTATGGTAAGCGAACGAAGTCACAGGTATAAGTAGTTTAAATATAAAAGTATTTCTAATCTATAATAGGTATAACAGACGCAGAGGATTTTTTTGAAAGGGTCAGTTTTTGAAAGGGTCGCCAAAATGCATCTGATGCTTTTGGTATTATGGGCGTCCACACACAACGATAACTGCTTACCATCATGCAGAATGTATACTTGCTTACCACCATCGTGGTGTATTATTTTACTTGGTGGTCAAAAACCTATACAAATATATTCACACACGCATACTCACAAAAAGGCTCTTTCTAACACAATCTCGTTTTACTTTCTCTATGTTTGTCTACTTTGAATCGAAGTCACAATTTATGTTTATATTTGTATATATATTTAATAAATTACTTTTGTTTGTACTGTTTTCCATCGGACTCCAAAATAATAATGGGATTATGGTAATTCTTTCTGTTCATATGTATTCGTTATCTCAGCTTCAGTTTTTAATACCTTTCAAAGGAGAGTTATGTTTATTCATATTTACTTGAAAGAACTTCTTGTAATACAAAAAAATAATAGTAGTTTGTACGTTTACACGAAGTTTTATATACGGTTGTAAAGAAAGTATTACGTATAAAATATTTAAAGAAACTATGCTATGTGAGCGGAAACGTTGTATTATTAAATAACGTAATAATATGTATAATGAAATAAAAACACTGGACCGTCACGAGATACCTCGCAGATGCGAAACATTGTAATTAATATAAGTATTATTAATCATTTATAAAAACTGATAAAGAAAATGTCATGAAAAACAAAAAAAGATAGGAGTTTTGTTAATCAGTGTATTTTTTTTACTATTTCAATTATTGTCATAATTATAGAATATATATTTATATTAATATTATAAAGCGGAAAAGGTTTTTTGATCTTTGGACGTGCTATTCGTAAAAACTACCAGTCACATTAAAAAACTCTGTTTGTATTTGATAGAGCAATCATTGAGAAAGGCTTTAGGCTATTTAACGTCACGCTACCGCCAGTAGGAGGTTAAATGTATTAAAAAAGTTACAGAAGCGGGCAAAACTATTAAATAATTTATAGTTTCTTCCAATCGAAGTATATATATAAGTGTTTCGATTATATAAAAACAAACATATGTAAAAGTACGAAGGAATAATAACACAACGACAGTGTCTACGTAAACAACGTCATTTGACGTAAGTGTGAATTAAAGAATACTATACCTTTTTCGAATACTCACCTGTTTAATTACAACTCTCAAATTGAAAATATATATAAAGACCGCCAACGCACCTGTAATTCCTCTGGTTTTGTGGCTGTCCATGGGAGGCGGTGATCACTTACAATCAGGCGAACCGCTTGCTCGTTTGTCCTTAATTCCATAAAAAAATAGTTTAAAATTACCGTGTTCAAAGTAACCACTGGGCATAGTGTGCCCTTCTTCGTCTTGGGCCATATCGTTACTTAACATCGGGTGAGATTATGACCATAACGAACGTTAACTATAGAAAAGTTAAAAGTAACAAGCAAACTTTTAGATTTAAAAAGGTTAATATAGATATATGTATAATTTATATATTATGGTATTTGCCTTTGTAGACAATATCGCCGAAGTCAAGTAAGAAGGACTTATACATATAACTAACAGACACAAAATTACATTATAGCTAATTATTCTTTACCGGCCTTTAACACTCGACACTTTAGCACGGCTGTTGTAGCAAGGTAACTGCTTTAATTAAAATATCAACCGTGCAGTCATATTTCGAAAATTATATCACTTAACTATAAAACTAAAGCCGCTGAAAAGCGTTTTAATAACGTTTATACTATAACAAATCGTACATATGTATATAATTAAAGTAATAATTATCGTTATACTAAAGTCAGCAGGCAGGCAGGTACTCCCAGCAGTAACTTTCACAATAAATCAGTTTTAAGTACCGCTGTGCCGATATTCCACGTTACCCACTTATTAATGTGAAAGTTCCGAATGTTCGAACGCAACTATAGAATAGAGCTGGAAGTTTCGACGCTTTTCTCGGACTTGAGAATTTTGTTCGGAAACCGTTTAAAGTTTTTTAATGTTCTATTAATGTATGGATATAGATTTAGCACCCTAAATCAAATGTATGTATGAGTGTATTATTTACTTTGGTTTGTAATGTGTGAAAATTGTAGGACATTTTCTGAAAACGTCTGAGTCCAGCAAGGTTGATGTTTGTAATTCGATGCCGTTAATTATGTTAATATTACAGAGCTGTAAGTTTATTTTTTTTAATTTGAAATTAATTATATTTGGAAATGGTACTATATTTGTGAGGTATTTACGGTGGTTAAATTAGCTATGTGTCAACAGCCGCAAAAAAATATGTGTTTAATTAACATAATTTGAACATTAATCTTAGCTGTTTCGCTTCCGCTTCCTACAAGATGTTACGGTAAACTGGAGTGTGCCGATATCAATCTACAGAAGGCCTTTAACCGTGCGATTTATATCCATTCGAATAGCTGCACATCCTCTTGGGACTAGTTTCGGATTCAATCGCACTCATATTTGTTGCTAGTTATATAGCATTACTAAACGTTTTGTATTAGAAAAATAGACGAATATATAGTAACAAATTCTAACCATGATATAGTATCATAAAAGGTTAGTTCAAAGGAGATTAAAACATATTTTTATTGTAATGCTTTAAATAGCAACAGAATACTTGTTCAACTGCATAGGGGAGAATATTCTGCGAAGATATATCAAGTACCTTGTTGACTGGGCATTGTAAAAACTTAACGTGCACAGTTTAAAAAATCGAAAAGTTCATAATTGTATAAATTTGTAATATAAATTGTAATTTAAATTAATAAAATGGTGTAATCTAAGTCTATGATTTATTCGTTCTAATAACTCATGTTCTAGTAAAACAGTATATGATATGTCTCGCTAATTGTATTAAAAATCAACTCATCTCCAATTCTTATTTCTTTAAGGACGGAATGTAAGCACGTACCCCACATTCAGTGCCTCTTATGGTTATTTCTGAAATAATACTATGTATACTAAAATAAATGATTAAATATGTAGAATACTTCATATGATTCAGAGAAGATTAGCATGGTCTCTGGGTATGGATGACACATAAAATTGTAAAATGCTCTACAATTTTAAACCTACATCTGTGTCACAAGTACCGGGATCTGTTCAGAGTTTACCTCTCTGCTACACGGTGGATCCGGCACTCGCATGGTGACTCCGTAGAATGCTGAGAAATTATATTCCCTCTCTGTATCTATGAAGAATTTAAAATAAGTTAATGTGAAATTTGTGATGGAGTGATCCAATGTGGACCACAAAACTAGACTGCAAGATTTCATTAAGTTTTATTTTTTCCCACTATTATGAATTTTCACTACAACAACAAATGAAAACAAAATGAAAAAGTTGTTGTTTCCTCTGTTTCGGTTATAGCTTTTTTACTATAAAATAGTAAATATTTAAATATATTTTGGTACAAAGCTCTCCCGATATCTATTCCTGTAACTTACTATTAAATTTATATAGTAAATGTAAATCGAGTACGGATATAAAGTTACTCGGGGATATGCAAAGTAGTTCGCTTCAAAGAGCATGTCACTGACAAGGCGCATAAAGGCGTGGATCGCTGACTTCCGTACGTAACATAACAATGAAGTTAATAGGAAATTACAATCGCTTTAATTTACTTTTAATAATTTTCGAGTGGGTTTTGTGATATAATTATGAACCTGGTAGGCACAGTTTGTAGGATCAGAAATAAATAAATAATTAATAAATAAAATATATAATTACAATAATTGGACGTGTTGGGAAGTTGAAAATTATAATTTATATCAGTAAAGTTTTTCTTTATATAAAGTTATTAAGTAGACAAAGAATATATAAGAGATTTATCTATAATATGCTACCTACTGCTATTACTACAATAAAAAACAAAATGCAACTTATTTAAAGAGTATGTAGTGAAAAATACTTTTATATTCATTTGCATTTTATATTAACAAACGTTAATATAACGGAGTATAAAAACACTTATTTACACATGGCCATATAATCTCTAAAAAGGCATGCCTTGTATTTATGTTAAAACTAAACACCTCATACACTAAATATACACACTTATACACATTTATGTACATATATATTTAACAACCATACTCGCTACTGATAATTATATCTATGGTATAAAAATCAATCAAGTGTAGGATGTGTGATTTTCCGGTTACAAAGAATAAAAGACAATCAAGTGCAGGAATATTACGTATGATTTCCAAAGAAGGGCTAAAAATGGTAGAGGGGCTAAAATACATATCAGTTACATTAAAGCTTAAAGATATAAGATAGCGATAAGTATTGGTATAAAAAAATTACAAAGGCTGTTGTAGATAATATAATTGTATGAAAATTACATAATATCTTTGACCGGCTAGATCAAATGAAGGCTATAAAATAACTCTATAAAAAGCGTACACAGTCAAAGTAGTATTGAAGAAATTTTTACTGTTTATTCAAGGACAATTCGAAAATTATGATCCATTCTCTATTTATATTTCGTAAAAAATGTCACCTACTTTTTAGAAAACTAGTTATACTAATTTTTTCGAAATTCTTTTTTGTGTTATTATGTTAATGCTGTACATTTTTTATTTCTAATTTGATTGGGCTTTATTCACTACATTATTTGATGTTATGTAAAGATGCGTATCAAATCAAAAATCTTTATTCAATTTAGGCCCCAAGAAGGCGCTTATGAAAGTCAAAATTACTACTGGTTCGGAAAGTAACGCAGTCATAGAGAAGAAATTCGATCTGCATCTTTTTTTTGGGTCTTATTCTTATTAGTGGATGCACAGAAACGGGTGTCAATTCTAGACATCACGATCGCTCACATATTGATCCCTGTATGATAGTCTTTTGACATCAAAACCAGTTTGACATGGTTCTTGAACCTACTGTCTGGCAATTCAGTAACGTGCTTTGAGACTTTATTATAAAACCTAACACTATCAACTAAAAAAATGTAACTTGACTTATTCAGTCTAAAAAAGGGGTCGACCACAACTTTTAGTCACAATTTTTAGTATTCAAATCATTCCCGTCTTTAACGAAACTAGCTGTTGTAAGTTTTTGCGGACATACATAAAATTTTCAAGAAAATGTTCAGGTTTGATACAGACATTCGAACTCATGTCCATCGACGCGATATCAGAATATACTAGAACTAAGTAAATTGTGCTTCAGAATGTAGCAATGTAAAGAAAATAAATTAACTTTGAATCTTCGTTAGACTAAACTAATCCTGGATTAATGATTAAAAGTTTCGTAGACATCAGTAGCGTCGTAGCAACTTTGTAGCAAACAACTACGAACCGTAGTATGTGCTACGAGTATATCGGCTGGAGTAAATAAAACCAAACTAAATTCATTCGGTTGAGAGAGAAACTACTTTAAGTACTTTATTTAAACTTAAAGTAATTACAAGTTTGATGTATTGGCTTGGAATAAAATTAGCTGACTTTTTTTAGTAATTTTTAATGTAGAAGAAAATTATAATAATACCAACCTATGAAGATAGCCCGCCGGTGAGCGAAGAACTCTTTTCCTGAGATAAGGCAAGAACTCAATAACCATGCCAGCCATTGACGTTACGTGATTTCATACTTCAAAAGTCCACACTTCTAAAATTTTCCTACGTAATTCCCTATTTCCAACTATAAAACATTTTTGTAACATTTAGATTTCTGCATTCTGTTTCATCTTCAGCAGATCGGCATTTTTAAAAGGTTTGTAGGTTTTAGCTTTATTGTCAAATTTTAACTTGATATAATAGCGATGATGTGGGCTAAGATTGTGGACACGCTAAGCCTAGTAGACGGACTGGCTCTCAAGCACAGCTGCTGAAATAAACCTATAGGAATTTGGCGGTAGATTTTCAACTTCATGGAGGTAGCTAGCCAGGTGGGTATTCTAAAATGCCCTACAAACATACTATCGGTTCATCACGTTTTCCGAAACCTTAAGCTCATTGTAGGGATTCGAACTCAATGCGTCCATTAACGCGGCCTCGATACACACTACCACCGAGTCATCAGCGCTGTATATTTTAACGATGTTCGTGCGAATTGCCGCGCAAACTGTCTCAAGTTCTCGACTTTGGGTATAATAATCCGAAATTGGATGCTGGTGACATTATGACACGGTGTGATATGTTTGTGTCGTTATTGGTATGGCAAACTACGATATGAAATCGGAATTATCATATGCTTACGTAAGGAATTGATCACTATATTATAAAATTAACTTTGTTAAAAGTTTATTTTATAATAAGCTGTGTAAAAGACTATATCTTGATTGATTGATTGTCTCACGGTTCGAGCTACTAATTATAGAAAAAAAAGTTTTGTGAAGAGTATTATCCAAGAGTACTATGCAAGTAGATTTTAACGATTGTTTTGGAAATAATATAACTCGGTTGGAGATTAATTTTATAGAAACATTGCAATATATATATATATTCTAGTCCAGGCGAGCGAAACCATGACTTTATATCTAGTTTAGAATCTAAGTTTACGCGTTCACACTAAAACCAGCTATATAATTAACTAACTTTTATCCACGGGTCCGCTCGCGTGAATATCGGATGACGCAATGAAAGGTTCCATACAACGTTTATTCTTCTCATTACCCCACTTACCATATATTTTTCCAAAAAAAAGGCCTATCTCCGTTTCTAGGGTTCCACTTACCTTTACACCAAAATTCATCATAATCGATTCGGCGGTCTAGGAGTGAAAGGGTAACAAACAAATAAACTAAGTCACTTTCGCATTTATAATATTACTAAGGATTTTATACCAATTTTGAACTATTAATTACAAAGAACTTATCCAGTATTTTGAAGAACGAAAGTTATTGTTATTCCGAGAATAAACCGGACTAATGTATTAACATCTAAAATGTTTGCCGCTAGGATCCTAAAAAAAACAATCGTTGGCAAAGTTTCGAAGGTACAAATCGAAAATCCAATTTAAACAAAGCCGTTTCGGGAGCAGGTGCTTGATGTCGCATTCTTGATTGATCGGCAGCCGAGTGGGTATCGGCTACTAATGAATTCTTAATATTTGATCAGTTTATTTATTCCGGTAATGGCAGATGCTAAATTTAGTGCGAATAAGAAGCAATTATATTAGTTATTAATAAAATATTTATTGAGTACTTATTTGAATATTCACGCTTAGTTTTTCTGGGCATCAATTATTATTATTATTATAGCCTGTGGGTTAACTTTAAAAAAATAAACCTAGGGCGCATTTCGTGTTCAACGCAATAACATTTTTAGAAGATTATTGAGACTTCCACGTTTTTGTAATGCAACTAGTATGTTTGCATTTGCATATGTCAATGGTTTCTATGCAATAAATCAAAAGAAAATTGCATCTATATAGAGTAGACTTCGTGATAATCCTATTACACTCATAGGCTTGTATGATAATCCCTTTATGACACATTGGCTATCTGTGTTTATATGATAATTTCGGGTTGTTTTGTTGTTGTTTAAACTCTATTATTGCAATTTCATTATTGTAACTGTAATATAGTAATGTGTATCATTTTTTAGTGGTTTTATGTCATCGATTTTTTAAATTTATTAATTTGATTAGTTTTATGTAATGGATCCTTGTTATCTGATTACAAAATAAATAATAATAATAAAAATAATTTCTCGTTATTGTGTGTATGATATCTATAGGTAAGATAATTTTTTTTATAATTTTGTGTTTGTTTGAGTTTTGTATACAAAGGTATAACTTTTATTTTACTTTTCCTTAGGCAACAAGTTTTTAACTTGTAGATTTTTATTTTAAAACGACGGTAAAACCATTTTAAAACAAGATATTTGTCAAAATATCTTTAAAAGATAAGGTAATCAAGCACTGATCTACCACTGTAGTAACGATGGGAATGCACACAACCAAAGTAGATTTGTAACGCCGCAATTTTACGGTCTGATGAGATTAATAGGCTGATAATATTGTATGTTATAATCCGAAAATTTGGTTCAATAGTTTTGGAGTAAAAATGTGACATTGTAATGTGTTTCAATTTTATTAAATCATATATGTTTGTTTAAACGAGAACACATGAAGACTACACCACCTGTGAACATCTTTCATCTTACAATTATGTTGGGGGAGTTTTAATATTCCTGAAATGCGCACATGTATAACACATTTGGATATACTAGCCACCACAGAGTGCATCAAAGTGCAGAACAACTTCGCACTGAGTAATACCTTTGTATACCTGTCCAGGAAATGAAAAGTCACTCTAGGCGAAAACGGCCAAGTTGACATCATTATCATTATGTTTTCTCCACAGTTCAATCCACGTCTATATATTGTTTTATAAATATCTTCTTTGTAGGAATTGATTATATCAATAATAAAAAAGGTTATACGCCAACTCACACTTGACTGATTTTCGGCTGGCTACCTTTTTTAGGAAATGATTACATATTTGTTGCTATTTATGTAACTTAAAACTGAGTTCGAGAAAGAAAATTGTGTAAATCAAATGAAATTAATTTTCAAATTTTTTTTATTATTTTTCAAAAGTGTTCACTTTTTTATGATTTTTATAACAGTAAATATCAGTTATATATAAAACAATACTATATTTAGATAATTTCAAATTTAATATAAAATGCACCAAATAATTTCGTTTTAATAAAAACGATATCATATTTTTTAATTTCCGCATAAATGATGCACAAATGGGCAACAGGTCGCGCAGATTGCTTTAAAATTAATTTTACATTTTGTACAAAACGCCGCCGTGCGCCAGCCACCTCTGCCTCCTGCTTAATATTCTGAAGTATGAAACAACTTTGAAAATCATTTATTACCGAAAGTAGGTCCTTGATTATATATACGTTAGTAAGTTTTAAACGTATTATGTATTACAACGGTTGGAATAAACAATTGCTAAGTTTTCACCGAAATGAATTACTTAAGAATATTGTAATAAAATTTAAATACATATATGTAACTTTGTTAAATGAACCCTTTTAAATTTAATATAGTAATACAAAAATATGTTCAGTACAACACTCTATATTGGCAATATATCATTAAAGTTTTTCTTATTGCGTTTCTTATGTAAACTCCGAGGTAGGTACCTGATGAGATTTTGACGACATAAAATAATTACAAATATAATTAGTGTTTTACCGTCATGTGTATTTGTGATTTTATAGATTTTTCAATACTTTATAGGTTTAGCGTTATAGCCATAATCTTACCTCATATTAAATGATAGTGAGATCCAACATGGTGCACGCGCTAAGCCTAGTAAAGGAACTGATTTTCAAGTGCAACTGCCGGAACACACCTATAGGTGTTTGGCAGCAGAATTTCAACTTGCGCGGGGTAACTAAATAGAAGTTGTTTCAAAGCTGTTCCTGGTCTCTGGTAACACGGTAGTTTGAAGTGACGCCGTGGTGGGTTTTAGTTGGTAGTGTTGAGTACTTAGCACCTGATGAGTCTTGCTACACGCTCCTCTTGCCTTGGCTTGGGCCATGGTAATTCATTTAGGCGTTGCGATGAGGAAGTCCATAAAGAATAGGATCTTAAACACCACATTAATAATAAAAGTAATGGTAGCTAGATAGATGGGCATTAGCAAAGCCCTACCACCATGCTATGAATTCATCACCATGTTTTCCTTCACCAAAAGCTCAGGCTTATTGCAGGAATTCGAACGCACGTTCATAGACACGGTGTTCGTAGACATTATCAACTGAACCATCATCGCTTTAAAAATAATAATCATCTTCAACCACATCACGTCAAGTGATTAGTGAAGAGTTGACAATCTTAAGAAATAATCAAGAAATATGAAATCGGAATATAATCATACCTAGCTATGTATGTATATTAACCTATATATAAGCAATAACAGTCAGTTTGACAAATTTATTAATAAAAGTTTTTTTTCGCATTAAAACAATAGTATTTATCATATCAAAAATAAATATTTTTTAAATCTATTATATTAAAAACACACAACATGAAACTTTTTACATGTCTTTAAATAATTTTCAATAATATCTTTAAATAATATAAATAATTGTAACTTTATCGATGATATTAATATTAACTTTCTACTGTTTTATTTCACTACAAATTAAATGTGCATAATATTTTGTATCATTCTTGTCAATTTTCTTAGAAAAAGTGACAGCATAAATAATAAATTGAAAACTTGTTTTTGCCGTGAAAAAGTTAGTCGAAGGCTCAATCGCATTAATTGTTCCGCGAATAACAAAAGCTTTTTGCAAAGACTCGCGCGACCAACGCGCTCGGTCGCGGGCGGTCGATGGCGAGTGTGGGGCGGGCGGGCGGCGATCAGTGTGCTCGTAGCTCTACTCGCGACGCCCGTGCGCTCGACGCTCCGCGGCGCGATATCCACGAGGCATGTAGCAAAAAAATCTCACGCTACAGGTGCCCGCACTGATCGTCCTTGCACATGATAAATGGCCAGTGTTTTTCCCCGGTCGCGTCCGACGAGTTGAGTGGTAGGAAATAGGCGATACGAATAAACAAACAACTGTTTGTTTTTTCTATCTTGTTTTCCTTTATAAGGGCCTTTTTGTTTGCGCTTCATTTGCGTTTTGTTTTAGTGAAACATTTCTGTATTTCTTTTCCCTATTTGTGTTTTGCATGTTGTTCTATACAAAAAGCGTGTTGGATTTATTTTCATTTTAAATGCTTTCGCGGACAAATACTTTTGAGAAGTGACGTACAAAGTTTGTCGTTTGTAGGGTAGAAAGTCGCGTGACAACGTACTGCGCAAGATCTGCGCAAGAACTGATTGCTTGCCTATATAATATGTATTAAGTATACTTACTGTGACAGGGTTAAGGCGAAACTTCCTGTGACCTAGATTTTATTTTACGGGAGATGACACCTTACGTGGAAGTCGTTCATCTCAGATATTAGACATCTTATCTAACTAAATGTACTTACGATTTGATTGGTACATATTAGACTAAATTTTATTAACTTCTGTCTGTAATAATGCGATTAATATTTATTTAATAACATTAACAATATATAGAAGGATACGATAAGTTATTTTTTTTTGTTATTACATGCGGTTACGTAATCTTGAAACTTTTATATATCTTAATGTATAATACATAAGGATTCCTAAAACAAAACCTATTTCGACATATTTATAATAACAATGACTTTGCATTATTAAGTAAAGAAATAAGTCGTAGCTAGTGTATTTGAATCATAATGTAAAAAAGCAAAGATTTTGAAAGTATTCTTTATCTACAAATTCAAATATTAATAACTTGTTATATAACGAAAAATTCAAATGTAACTAGTAATTATATAAGTTTCGATAAATTATTAAGTATGAAACAATTTTTTTACAAACTTTTTAAATATTTCAAAAAGATTCGGATGTCTTGGCCCATATATAATTAAGATATATACAAATAGTTATTTTTTAATTTGAAAACAAGTAGTCCTATTGCTACGTATACAACTATTTTTTATACTTCGTTTATTAATCATTATTGATTAGAGGCGCAATTATGTCAGCCAAACCAAAGTAATTAGTCTATTGAACCCTATATAGCCTCAGACATTTTTAAGTAATTAAATTCTCGTTATCAAAGTCGTAACCCTTAAATAGATAGTTGATGT
Source organism: Actias luna (assembly GCA_039707435.1). Taxonomy (NCBI): domain Eukaryota; kingdom Metazoa; phylum Arthropoda; class Insecta; order Lepidoptera; family Saturniidae; genus Actias; species Actias luna. The sequence continues at coordinate 4,569,682 of JAZHAC010000027.1, forward strand.
ATTTTTACTAGGCTTGCAACGAACAATATATTCAGAAGTCTTACAGTGTAGACAATATTTAATTTATATCTTTCGCCATCACATTCTTGTACTCTTAAATTTCAATTATGATGATTAGCATAGACATGCTGTGCAATGCACAGACAATGCATAGACATACGTTTTTTTTTCCACAGATTGTAGAACTAGATTATGTATGATTATTTATTTAACACTATTATATAATGAATTATTTAAAATTATGGATATTGATTTACAGTCTTAATCTACGCAGTTATCGCGTGTTTAATTTAATTATTCCTAATAGTCAGTCTTGAAGCCTTATTGAGTTAACATAAAATTAAAGAAAATGTTTCAAAGACAATACATATTTTAGTAAATAATAAATAAATAATAATGTAAAGTAAATGATGAGAAATTTCTTAAATATAAATTAAAATTTAAAGTTATAGGAAGGACTTCGTGCATACAAGAATAGGGTTTTATCAAAATACTGTTACGTCAACATCTTAAATTCAGGCTTCAATCCACAATTAAGTTTACAAGTAGATTTTTTTTTGTATTAAAACTCTTAAGTTGTAATTATGTTTAGATTCCCCAAGCGTAGTATATAAATTCGTCCTCTATTAGGGATTTCGCTTTTTTGTATAAGTTGTAAGTTAGCAACTTTGGCAATTACCTACGGGCCACTATCCTTGAAAGTTTCTCTTCAAATCTTTTCTTTACGTTTGGGCCAATAATGGGGCTATCTGAGTATGTTTTAAGCCTTATTTTTGAAATTAGGTTTCTAGATAGGTAGGCAACAGAGAATTATTGTAGAAATATTTTATAATCTCCTTTCACTTGGGTAGAATGCGACTGGTTTTCTATTTCCATCTTACATAAGATCCAAGCCTTGCAATCTTTTACTGTTGATAGGGGTTTAAGTATGGTATCGCTTTGCAGCGATGATAGCTCAGTTGGTAATGTGTACGGACGCCACGTCAATAAAAGTGAGTTCGATTCCACCTGCAATGAGCTTAAGCTTAAGATAAAGGAAAGCATCATAATGAAACCCTACCAAGGTGGTAGGGCTTTTACTAATGCAAACCTGGAAAGCTACCGCCCTCAAGGTGAAAAAAATGTATACCTATAGTCAAATACCTATAGTTGTATTTAGTGTATTCATTATCTTGGGCCACCTCGTCACTTAACATCAGGTGAGATTGAAAGCATAACACTAAAATCTATAAGTATAAAGAGGCAAGTCGTACACTTATTTATTACCTTATTGATATATAAAAATACTTATAAATATTGTTACTATGTTATTTTGGTCATTGGACCTCGATAAATTATAATAATAGGCTGACGTAAACAAGTTGACGTCAGAACGTCGAACCTATTTCCGATCAACATTCTAGCCACACGTAAAATTTCACAATTGAAATGACATAATATTCCACGGTAAACAGAAGTCATATTAATAAATCAATACGTATATAAATGAGTAGTTTTGTCCGCAACTTTTGTCATAATAATCGTAAAAGAGTTTTAATACACTTTCTCAAGGAAACTTCTGGTTTATTTAATTTTAGCATCTTGATTTACAATTATACCGTCTAACGTCGTCTATATAACACTTTTTCTCTCTATATATAGTACTGAATGCAATATATTTAAACATTATTTACCGGAAAAATTTGTTAGTTTGAAAGCGTTAATCTTGGAAACTACCAGTTGAATTTCAAAAAATATTTTTAAATTTAATAAAACAGTTATCGAGGAAGGCTTTAGACTATTTAATATTATACCAATAGGAGCAAAGCTGTATTGAAAAAGTTACGAAAATTAACAAAAATTATTGGACAATTTTTAGTACCATGCGCACGGAGTCGCAGGCACAGCTTGTATAATAAACACATACATTTGGCGAAAGAATAATTACCCATGATATAACATAAATCAGTTCAAGAGTTTTGTTGATATAAACATTCTAACTGAGGGACGGAGATACATTAGTCATACTAGTAATTTAAATGTAAAAGTATGTTTTTTTGTTACGATTTCACGCCTAAATCGATTGTGATGAATTTTGGTATAGAGATAGATGAGATTCGGAGGACGGATATAGGCTACTTTTTCATGCGAAATCTTTATTATAGTGCAGTGAAAGGGAACATAAACTTTGTATGAAACTTTTTATTGTCTCATCTGATTTATTTGACAAAACCGATATTAACGCGAGTGAAGCCACACGTAATATCTAGTATTTCATATTTGAATAAGAAACGCAGGAAATGATCTGACATGGTGTATCTATACAATTTCTTTTTGTATATTCATCAATTTAACTATATTTGTATTGCACCGGTCATGTTAAAATAATTTCCTTAAAAGGAAACAGTTCTATGTTATAAATAGCTATACTAAATTTTAATGAAGACTGTAAAAGATATTCAACGGTTCGTAATAAAGGTTTTACGTGACCCCTGTAACTTTATTGATTACGAACGATGAGTTCCTCTTCTCGCGAACATACGCCTGAGAAATCTTACACTCATAGTACATTTTTACATTTAAAATGTTCTTCTTTATAGAATATTTTTTCTTAAACAAACCTATATATTTTTCACTTCTCATTTCTTCTCAACCACAAAACGGATTTTGATAAAGCTTTTTCTAATATACATAAAAATGAATGAGGAAATTATTGTACACAACCTATAAAAACTTTGTACAAATTGGTTGAATTGAACTGTGGTGGTGCTACTTTCTTAACAAAAATATGTTCAATTTAAATAGGATCAAATACATATACACCGTAAACTCTATTTAACGACATTCCTTTTAACAGTAAACTCCAAAAAAGGTCTCAATTACTTCGCTATGGTCATTTTACTTTATTGTGCTTTCAGTGATATATTCTCTTTATTTAACAACTCTCTGTACCTGCATAGGTATATATGCACTCTCTTAAATCTTTAGAGTGTACACAATAAATAAATGAGCGTTATAAAATAAATATATGCTATAATTTTCGTAAGCGTGTTTCGATTTTTCTTTATTAGTATATTGCGTACTCATTTCATTCCCACGACTTTTTATAGCGTGAGTAAATCCTTTTATGGAGGTTCCCTTCGAAGTGACTTGGATAGATTACAAGACGATTATGTTAAATTCGACTGGGGGCTGGGGACTAACCCTTATTATACCTCCACGGTACCCCTTTATACATTCTCCTCCTCCAGGCTTGCTTCTTACCAGATACTAGCAACCGCTGTCACACAAGAATAGGTCTCCATACTACCAAATGTATTAACTTGAAATTTAGCATAGATTTTTCTATCACTGTAATGTAATGAAGCAATTATGGCTCATTAGTACCATGTACGGACATGGCGTCAATAGACGTGAGCTCGGAGCTTTGAGCTTTTGGTGAAGAATAAACATCTTGATGAAGCCATTTCATAGAGGTAGACCTTTTTGTAATGCCTGACTACATAGCTACTATTCTTAAATTGAAAATCTGTTCCTAAATATCTATTACCACAATGAACCACATCGCCACTTAACAACAGCTGAGGTTGTGGTTATACCACAAAATTATAAAGTTAAAAAAGTTGCGGAGTTAGGGTATTATTAAATAAAAAAAAAATAACGTTACTTATATTATAAATGTGAAAGTCAGTTTGTTTGTTACGCGTTCACGCCTAAACTGCTGAAACGATTATGATCATTTTTAAGGTAGAATTATAGGGGACCCTGGAGATGGTCATAGGCTACTTTTTCCCTCGAAAAACTTATAGGAAGTGAAGTAAGCAAAGGGATAAATTTTGTATGAAACTTGTTATTGCGTCGTCCGATTGCTTAAAGCTTTTGAGAATAATCGCTTAAGTTGCTTATAATTTTAAATATTGGGTAATCTCATACCTACCTATATTCACCAATATCCTGAAATAAATAATTTAATAGCATTTTATAGAAAGAGTATTTCTCTGTCGATCGACAGCCAGAAATATTTGACAAAGCCAATATTAAAGCGAGCGGAGCCTTGGGTAAAAGCTAGTATATATAGTTTGCTTAAAATAATTTCATGATATTTTGTTCTTTTGAACGACGAAACGACACGAGATCAACTAACGCGGGCGCTTGTAAAACAAATATCGTCAGCAAAAGCTTGTTAATGAATAACAAAACATTTCACTCAACTATTTGCTTAGGACTCGAGTAAAGTTTTCCCAGTGTTGTCAAAACAACTAGTTTATTACCTAATCCTGTTGTTACGTTTCCAGGACGTTTATAAATATAATAGTGTATTTTGTTTGAAAGCCTTGATAGAGTTGTTTGTTTGAAAGTTATTTTTAAATAAATTTCCCTTGAACTTTTGTCAGTATCTGAATTTGTAATATGTATGAATAAAAAACCGAGACATGATACGTTTGTTGCACCCATAAATTCCCTTGACAATGACTTTCTTAGTCACTATCTTGTTAAATCGTTATATAGTCGCTTAAGATTTGTAAGATTTTCTACCGTGTAGTTGTCACCTCGGGTTCTTAATTTAAATTTATCTGATAGGTATTACACACCACTCATTCATAAATACCTAACATATAATAACTCTACTGTAGGGATGTCTCCCTACAAGTTTTGTTAGATGATAGTGGTAGTTGATATTTGATGAAAAATTAAAGAAATTGTAATGAAATGACCGATTCTACCGAGTGCTCGATACTCACTGGCTTAATTTATAATGATATACATTATTTTATGACGTTACAAAATGCTTATTTGCTATAAATTATAATTATATATAAGAAAATTAAATATTTAGATTTTTTAAATATACATTTTGTGTGAGTATATTAAGGTTAACGGTAATTTGATATACAATTTAGGCATTAAGCATTTTCCAAGTCTTTTTTTACCAATATATCTATTATCCTATCATACCCTATGATATGTTATCGATCCGGTATAGCTTAGGTTAACTAACTGTGGAACGAATTTCAACCGTAGATAGTTATCACAATATTTTGTGTGATTATCTAAATAAATACTTACTTCTATTTCAAGGTTTGTTTATGGATACTGATCTAAATACGATACGAGTAAATAACCCGTGCTGTCGATAGACCGCAGGTGTATTCATGTGCACAATAATTACACAGTGACATTCTAATTAAACAGTGCTCTTGCATATCCAATGCATTATTATAGGATTATTAAAGACACTTGATTATTTTTTAAATTATATTAATTCGAAGACAAGTTTTAAGTCAGGGGTATGTTATAATTAGTTGAGAGATATAACAAAGTAAATTCAAATAAAAGTAAGCAAAGCTTTTAATCAAACTTGCAAAATACCCAGTAAATACTTCAACACGTAACATAAAATTTTCAATACAGTTCGATTGTAACTTTGACCTTTGCAGAGATAAATCGAATCAATTTTCCTTAAGGGTCGGAAAACGTGAGAATAACCTGAAGACAAAACATTTTTAAAACAACCATTATTATTGTGTTATGTTAAACTTAACATTTTAGTACAAACCGCTTAACTTGTAAATGTTTTAATAACGGGACTTTATTGAGTAAAAAAATGCGTGTACGGATACCGCGTGAAGGAACGTGAGTTCGAATCTCTACAATGAGCTTGTACTTCCTATGAAGGAAAACATCGTATTGGAACCATAGCATGGTGTTAGGGCTTTTTCTAATGCCCGCCTAGCCAGCTACCACTTTGAAGTTGAAAATCTGTCGCCAACTACCTATAGGAGTATTCCGGCAGTTGCACTTAAGAGTCAGTCCCTCCACTAGGCTTAACATGTCCACCATCTTGGGCCACAGCGTCACTTACCATCAGGTGAGATTGTGGCCATAAAGCTAAATACATAAAAACTGAATAATAACTAAGGTCATTAATTTAATATTTGCTTACCAGTATCCAGTTTTTAGCATATGACTGTACATGGTATTGAGACAAAGTTATTGTATAACCTTATAATATAACAATTTTAATAAAAATATTCGATTTAAAACATAATCCTTATTAAAAATCAACCGCACAATCTCCCACTTTGCGTCTTATTCATCTCTGCTCGTTTATCAACATTTGATAAAATCTTAAAATTTACGAATTTCCCTCGGTTAATTATATTTTTTTCTTTTATTCAAGTTTTGTCTTATCTCGTATATTTGTTTGATTTACAAAACGACATTTTACTTTAATGCGCTGTTTATCAATACCATTATTAAATAATTTATTCGTCTAGCGTTTAATCACCTTACCAACCTTAACTGACTTTGTAGAATGTTGGGATCGAAGCTTAAATGGGCTGGCTCTCCTAAATTACCATACCATAAGTACATATCGCTGTGTGATACATTTTCCACTTGGAAGTGGTACCTAGCCCGAAGGATTGGAAAATGCATATCTAGTATACAGCTATCTTCGTTAGATATGGAGACAGATGACTGATAAACATAATTATTTGTATATACCTATGACAGCAATAACAACTAAGTAGTAGTATATTTTTATGAGACAGAATATGATTCGAATCCGAATAACTTTGGACTTTAAAATTAGTATTAATATACTTATAAAAAAATTAACTACTGAAATATGTTCGCATATATATTTAATATAGCAAAAAAAATTTCATATTGCACTGTACTTAACGTCAAGCGAAGAGTTATTATCACTACATTCTATCATAAAAAAAATTGTAGTAACTATAGACGTTTCGAAGGTAAAGTGAATTAGAACTGAAAAATTATAACATGTTTTTTATATTGCTATTGTAAAAGCTTGTATGAAGAATAGAAAACATCGAGCGACAATAAAAATAAATCTGGTGCATATAACTGGCTGATAACCTTTAAAATGTTGCAAATATAGGGAAAGACAGAGTTTTATACTTTCGAAGGCTGAGAATGGCAAAGTCCACTTTAGATTGTTGTACTATCGTAGATAGCTTTATGGGTAGTAGGTATACTATATTCTGCTACTCCCTGAATGTACATCGTAAAATATATATTCTTTTCAAATTCGTAAAAATATCACAGACACTGGATCACAGATGCGCTCCTCGAAAATTCAAACCGAGGTAAAATATAACTTTAGGAAAAATAAATTGTATTGCTTCGGTAATGTGTAGGTACAGTGCTGGAAGCACGTATCTGTTGCATGAATCGTGTTACAAGCTCTGATATTTTTGTATTTTATTGAATATTATGTTCAATAAAACATTTCCACATAATATGTATTATGAAATACGATTATGTATATATTATATAAATAAAACATTACTATATATAGTAGATATGTATATTTATTATGGTTTTTTTTTTTTATTGGACGGTAAAATATGTATACAAAATTAAAAAAGGCAAATGGACAATTGAACCCAAAAACTATGTAGCCTAAAAGAATTCTACGAACGTGTTCCCTTCACTGTCATAGTCCCATCTCAATAAGTTCAGTAGTGTCAAACTACTGAAAACTACTTTGAAAAAGTAAATGAATTTTCCTTATACTTCCATGTTAAATAAAGTTTAGATATTTAGTAATATTAATTTTTATTTATGGTAAAATTGCCTTATTTATAATCGTACTTATATTATAAACGCGAAACTGAGTTTGTTTGTTACGCGTTCACGCCTAAACCACTGAGTTGTTTGTTATGAATTTTGGCACAGACACGGAGATATGCTACTTTTTCTACCGAAAAACTTATAGGAAGTACTGTAAAGGGAGGGATAAACTTTGTATGAAACTTTTCATTGCATCATCCGATTTGTTTGACAAAATAACTATTAACGCGAGCGAAGCCGTGGGCGAAACGCTAGTGTTGTAATACAGTTAAAAATTATAAGAAATATAGTTCATGCCCGTGCGATCAAAGTCGGGAGCACAACTAATTGTTAATGAAACATGATCATAAAAAAAGTACTAAGGTGAACAGAATAATTAAAGTTAGTTTTAAATTGCGCCTGCTTTTTAATTTAAAGTCGTATGTAAACTTTGGATTTAAAGGTCTTTGTGCTGAAGTAATTTTACGGTTGGAAACTCCACGTAAAAATAAGCTTAGCCGGTCCGGGGATGGCTGTAGGTGACTCTTTTTTAAATAAATCCTGTTACATCACTCTGTGACAGACGCTTAATGAGTACAAAACCTAAATTATTTGAAAGGTAAAAATAATATTTGCTTAATTCGTTTAATTTAAGCTCCGATTTTAATTAATTTTGTAATAATGGTCATATAGCATGTACCACTAGATTATTAGGTTATAAAAACGTAATGTAAATTAAAACTTATGTTTATCAATATCGACAATTCGAAATAAACTTTAAACTGTATGATTTGTTGCTATTGACTCCTTAAGAATCGATTCTTAAGACCAACTGAAATTAAAACGTACGTTTTGTTTTTACGCATCGTACAATGTACACCTTTCACCTTGGAATCATGTTTCATCGACAATCATACTTAAGGAGTAAACTCCAGTCCTGTGACACATAAACACACTATTTGTCTTTTAGGTAGAAGATTTTCTATTAATTTGAACTAAATAATTTAAAATTTACTCGAAAATACATGAAAAACATATAGTCTTAAAGTTAATTAACTTAACTTTATTAACCAATTCTATGCATATAATAATAATATAAATGTAACATTTTACATAATATTGTTACCTTTTTTAGATTCATTTGAAAAAAATAATCTAATGCTAGTAACTAAGAATATGTAATACAATATATTTACATAATTTATAGAAATTTCTGTCTGTTTGTTTGTGAAAACATCACTGCTAAAGTATGCGTATTCTCGGGTAACATTTAGTAATTTTTTTTTTATTTAAATCGGTTAACTCTACAAAAATTATTGCAATTCGAATGAAGGCGCGAAATTAAATATTTTAGTTCGACGTCAAAGTCGTAGGCATAGCTAGTTAAGTATAAAAGTGACTAAAGAAAAATATTTTTCAGTCACATGGAGGCATGCCTAGTAACTTACATTTGAACTCTATAGTGCACTTTAAGAATTTATGTTAGGAACAAACATTAGATAAATCAAGGCCCATTATGATATACATCATAGAAGTAAACTACGATTCGAGTTTAGACTATCGCCAAATAAAGGATCACTATGAGCCTGTATGGCCCGGCATAGTGAACGAAAACCAGACCTTTACAATAGGGTCAGCAACATGGCTCTGACATCCCCGGTGTTTCCCCCCCAGCTGTCCCCAGCTGTCCATAGGCGACAGTATTATTATTATTCTTAGGAGGAGCTACGCAGGCTTTCCAGACCTGTATCACTGCGACCATAAATGATCTATTGTGATCGCCCCACGCTACTAAATCTCACTACCTAGTCCTATAGCATGAATGTATTGTACGACTTTTTTGGCAGGGAGAAGTTGAACCTCTTCTGGGTGCAGTACATGCTTTCCTAGAATCCGGTTACGCTTGTGTTGTAGTGGCTCACATAAACATAAGAGGTGTTTTGGCGTTTCATCCGTACTGTTACAAAATCTGCAATCTCTTGTGCTCTGGACACCAATGTTAAACATATGTTTGTTCAAACAGCAGTGTCCAGTAAGTATTCTCACCAGAACACGCAGTTGATTCCTACTGAACCTCATAGCCTCTCCAGCTCGGCGCAGGTTAAAGGGCACGATAAGGTCTTTGGAATGATTTTGTCCCGACAAATTATGCCAGAATTCTTTCGCTTCTTGTTTGAAATGGTTCCTTAGGGTCAATCGAACTGTGCTTTTCGGTATACCACAGAATGGTTCTGGTCCAATCTGTGTTATTAAACCAGCTGTTCTGTTAAGTTCAAAAGTTCTAGGCGACAGTAACCATTTACTGTATGATGAGCCGTCTTCTTGTTTGGTGCTCATTAGCAGAAATATATATATATATATATATATACATATATATATATCTCTAAAAGAAAAATAACTCTTCGCGAGAAGGGTGTAGTACTGAGAGAGATGTGATGTAACGTGGTGGATCATTGAGTTATAAAAAACGGCAATGAATAATTTTTACACACAAAAAAAATACCTGACTCAGAGAGATCGAAAAATAACTTTTAGTACAGCAATATCTTGCAAAATATTTTTTTAAACATAACTGTGTCGTTCATTGTTGTTTCATTAAATAAATACATCTAATGAGCAAAAAATGTACGTGAAATTCCCGTTCGTAGATTAATCAATGTACTGAATAAACGCATGTCAAGCTTCCACTGAAGTTCGCTACACTAGAGTGTTGAGTGCTTTTCAGCGTGTAATAAATATAACGAGCATCCAGGATTTTATCACATGGGATTTATTTTTATTTGATATATGAATAAATATATATAAATAAAATAAAATTCAAGTGTATGTTTGTAATGTCAAAAACAGCTGTTTACTAAATGCCTATGAAAGTACATACGGTACTTATAAAAAAAACTGTCAAACTATGTGTTTCGCTTAATTCGTGAAACGGCTGGACAGATTATGACGGAAACTGTCGCTTAGGACACTTTTATTTTAGAAAAAAATGAGAGATCCGCAAAAAAAAAATGACACAACTTTTAGTTCCACATGAACGAAATTTCGGAAACAGCTAGTAAATTATAATAAAGACGCATAGAGTGATGATTTTTTTAATATTCTTAGTTAAAGAAATATAATTAATACCTATCTGGTAAATATTTTATTTCATGTATGTAACAAACTTAATACTAAAATTCTATTTCAAAAATAAATAGTAAACTAAACATATAAACTCGAAAATAAATATTTTATAAATACATTTACTAAAATAGAAATAAGTTATATGATTTTCGGTAATTTATAAGACTATGGAAATCTCTTTAGTAAAGAGATTTCACGAAGATTGGGCTCAAAACATATATCCTTTTCCTATACAAAAAAAAAAAAAAAACAATCATAAGATACATATTAAAATTCATATAAACCATAATGAATACATAAATGTCCACTTTGTGATAGAAAAGATGTTAAAAATAATTAATTAAGTATTTTAAACATTTAAGATAATTTTGTGGTGTCCACCCTTTAATTAATCAACATTTCACTCGAAACCACTATTATTAGAAACATTAGATTTATACACAAGTTTATATCTGTGTTGTACAGAGCCATTAAGAAGCGATTTCTTTTAATTTAACTCCTAAGAGGATAAACGGATCTGGATAAATTGTAGCGGAGAGAAAAGAAAATATTATTCACCTATTGACTTGAATTTCAGTGCAAAAAACTTGTTAAGGAGAATAAATAAACACTTATTTCAGCATTTATCAAATTTCAAACTCCTAAGTGTGTAAAAATATGCATTATATTTTTATTGTTACTGTTACTAAAATTTTAAACAGAAAATTGACTTAAACTTATTTTACTTTACTGGAAAGAGCAGAACAAGATCTGCCAGACCACCTGGTACCTAATACTCAGATGAACTCAGAGAAAACTCAGATGTTATGTATGTATTCAAAACTGCTCAAAAACAGCGTTTATTTAATTCGTTACTTTTGTACTTTCAAATACGTTTGTTTTCTACCAAAATTAACATGAGTGCGTTTTAAAATCCCTCATTACTTAATACGATGTGCTTTATATTGAAATATAAGTTTGTTTTAGAAACATCTTTCAAGGCAGGGAAGCGTGGCTGTTTAGCATAAATATGAAATACATTGTTACTTTGATATATATATTGTCAATAAAGCTCCTAGGAAACGCTTTATATGCCACAGTAATGTTATGGCTTATAAAGCCTGACATAATTTAGTTGTGTTAGAATTAAATTTAACAATATATTTAAAGTAGCTAACCTTGTCTCCGTGTATTTCCATGTATGAACGGTGCTCATGAGTGGCTTTTTATTACACACTAGCTGATGCCCCGCGACTTCGTTCGCATTGTTCTCGTCAATCATGTGTGATAATAATATTCATCCTTAGTGAGTGTTTACATTATGAAAGGAATATCGATGGTAAAAGTCAAGTGAATAGATCTGGTAGTTTTAGAGGTATTTCAGTAAAAAGATTTTTGAAAACTTGCATCTTTAATTTTATCATATTCCTACGTGAGGCATGAAATTTTAAAAGCGCTGAAACATATGTTTTTTTTTTTTATTTTCATTAAGGAATTTTTGTATTATATTGCATTTCACATTGATATTTTCTCCTCTACACAAACTTTGTCACCTCCGTTTATCACCTCAGGCGTAATATTCCAAAAAAATCACTTCTTAGTGAGCCTTTACGTTACAAAAAAATACCTTCTATTACTAACATGGTATTTAAATTTAAATTACCTGGGCTCAGGTGAAAGGCGTGAGGGGCATGTCTTGACTCATCGGGTGCTAATCACCCAGCAAAACGCACCACGGCGACACTTCAAACTCCCATGTCGCCAGAGACCAGAGATAAGTTTCGAAATTCTTCTGGTTTCTGCCGGGAGTCGCTATTCCAAATTTCATATTTCTGGCATCCATAGTTTTTCCTTTGCTTTGATGAGTCAGTTACCAACGTCTTTATATATACATTTATAGTTTGACTGAATATTTACCTGTACGCTTTCCAGTTTAAAACTTGACATCAGAAGTCGGATATAAAAAAAAATATTATACGTTTGTGCGAATCCAAAGTGCATAGGTTTTCCCGCAAACATTTCTATACAGACGAGCAAGTGTTAAAGCTTAGCACGCTTTGTTCATTTCAACCCCCTTTCGGTTTTCACGGGCTCTGTGTGACACGAGTTTCGCACTTCAATTTTGTTGGGAAATGAGCGAAATTCCAGGTACTCCAGAATTATCCAGTTTAATTTAAAATGTTTTCAGTAGCTTTTCATTCCTTTATGTGCATCCAACATAACAGCGCTTGTGACTTATATAATTGTTAACTAAGCATTATGAGCTGTAATGGTTAACTAATCAGCTTTTTTTATTTTCAAATGTTATTTATAAGCAATAAATTTAAATAGGCTGTTTTACATCTCATGTTGTGTTTTACTGGTAAACTGATATAAAAATTTTTACTTGCGTATAAAATACTTTTTTTTAAATGGTAATTTAAAAATGCAATAAACATTTGTTAGCCTGTTTTTTTATTCTAATGGGCAGCAAATAAGCTGCCATCTGCTGGTAAAAGGTTACCGTCGCCTTTGAACAGCTGCAAAACCAGGAGCATTAAAGTTTAAGTTATAAGCTACTTATAATTGGGCCCTTAAGAGTTGAACAAAAAAGAATTACGCTAAGTAGGTAGGATAATATTGCGTGTGCAAGTGATACTATTCTCGCGGTAAGTCAATTTAACGCAGAAAATGATAATAAGCACATTTCTTCCACGACAAAATTTGCTGTATCTAAGGAGTCGAAATTTTAATTTTAATTTTACGCAAAAGAAATTGTAAGTTCCGTTAGTACTTGATAAATGGCTATCATTTGTGATTAACTTTTATCTTTACAATATTAATAAGGCATGACGTCACAGTGCTTCAAATTATATTGACTAGGGTATAATAACACAAACACGCAAGTGTAACTTACGACCAAAGCGAATGTTTACATCGTTTAATCTTCGGATATGGGCGCACCCAATTTCCTTATTGTGTCATTCGACAACTATGAAATTGGCTATAAAGGCTTATTGAAAACCGATTAGATAGCTGTTGAAATATACCTTTTGTTAATTTTGAAATACTCATAGCAATGTTTTGGACCAGCTGTGCAAAGTTTAAATATTAGGTATTTAACCTTAAAATGTATATTGCAATGCTCTTTTATATCCGTTTTATTTTATTTTTTACTAAAAATAACGAATCACACATACAAAGGTTAACCACTTTCACCAATTAATCACCTTGCGTTTGAAAATATCAAGTTGCTCGGCCTTGTATAAGTACTGATATTAAATCAGTTCAACGTTGCGATAACAAACGTTGAACAGACAATCGACATGAATAAGTATTGAATGTGTCTATACACTTTATTATTATTATCATTTTTTTCAAAATTAAAAATCGATACATATGTATCGTGTATATAGAAAGTACAGAATAATATCATATTGACACACCAAATAATATAATAAAAAATACATCAAATTTTATTTTGCTTGTATGTCCTAATTGAACTCTAAATTGTAATGTCGGGTTTTAATGAAATGTTCTACATGGAAAGTTATATATTTAAAAAAAATCCATATTAATTAAAAAATATATATCCAAGCCATAATAATTAAAATAAAATTATAAATAATCGTTTTCATAAAATACATTTTCGACAAATTTTGAAATATATATACAATATCTAAGCATACCTATAATTCATTTTATAATAATTTACTTAAAACTGTTAACTATACTTTTGACTTTTATTTTAATATAATTTATGTGAATGGAGTTAAATATCTCTTATTTTATTTTAAAAATTAATAAACGGAGGAATTCAAATAAGAATTTAACGATCCATTTATCTGCATTAATTTATCTACGTTTATTTATTGAAAACACTTGTTACCGACTTTAAACTTTAACTGATCTTGTGGTTTTATAAAACAACGGAACCTATTGATAGCAATAAGAATAGAGGCCAACTCAGACAGCAAGGCAGCTAACCCTGTTCAACGCGTTCTTGCCAATAACCCAAGCACTAATCAAAATGTGATTACTCATATACCTGATTTTATATCCTGTTTCAATGGACCAATAAGATTTTTATTATTTATATAAATCATAAAGTAATTCAAGCGTAATATAACATACAAAGCCGTGGGCATAATTAGTTTATTATAGTGACAAACAACTTTAATACACCGAAATAAATATTGTACTAACATAGGTTGCTTGTTCTTACTTATATACGAAATATATATTTTTTTTTCGACCTGACATACTCTGTTAGCCGTAAGGGCTTTGACAGCTTCACCGAACTTTTTGGGGCGAATGCTAAGGGCACTCAGCCCCATGGCAGAGGGCGCAAGGGTGCCAGAATGGCCGAACCTCGGCTTGGACTACTGCTGGAACACGAACAAAGATTCGCGATCCTAACTAACCAACAGGTCCTAACAATAACATAGGGCAAGCCACGCGAGGGCCGCAGGGGTAGTCCCTTACAGAACCGTGTACTTAATGTGTGGGTGTGCACGGATGATATGCGGTGTGATGATGTACTCTCAGTGATGTAGAGTGTCACTGTATCGCGCGAGCAGAGTCACTTGAGGGCTCCTATCCGGAGGATGGATCCTAGGCTCAAGCATCTGCAGAGGGAGGCCGCGGCGGGTGTGCGGGAGCGAAATTTACCGCTCGGCCTCGGCGGCGAGAACGGCGGTTACGCGGGCGTGTGCGCGGACACGTGCAATTGGTGGAGACGGCAGGGAGCAGCGCGTTCAATCTTGTTATTATTATTGTTATCGTTATTATGTTACGAAATAATGTGATAATAGTAGCTCTATTAACCATGAAGTCTTTACAATTTTGTTCCCAGAAATGAATCTCTCCAACTAAGGCCACATTGTCTGCACTAAATTTAAAGGGTTGGGTTACGAAGTGTAATAAATATTAAGTATGTTTTTTTATGGGATATATATTTCTGACCTTCATACAAGAATTTTTAATATTTTATTAGGTAGGTATTAGTCTATCTTAACAGCAATATATACAAGTATTAATATATACAAGTATGTAAAATTTATGTCAATATACCACTGCTTATACAAAAAACAAAAGATATTCAAAACTGGTCAAGTGTGAGTTCTACTCCCACTGCTGATACTCATTCAAAAACAACCCATTTTTTTACAATAGTGCATAATAAATATTTATCGTGGAGTATGGGAAAATGGTCTGTGCGCGAGTCCAGATCAAACTAGATCGCTTTCTATATCTAATTTTTAGTAAGAATATTAAAGTAACTTATAATGTTATAAAATATTGTTCAAAATTTATTCGAAGACCTTGAAATTTGTTTGCGATACTTTGCTAGAGGCGCACCTGGCTGTGTTTAATGATCCGTTTTGTAGACAAATGAGCGGCTGCCTTCGCTCCTCTCTCCGCTACTTATGTATAAAGTAACCGCGACATTTTTCATATTTCTAGTAGGTATTTTTCAATGAAAATGTATAATTTTTCATAAAACTTTTTCTTTGTTTTTTTTCTCACGTGTTTCGTTATTAGTCACTTGCTGACACTTATTTGTATTCCTGTATGGTTGATCTTACTTTTCTGATAAAGCTCGTGAACAGAGTACATAGAGTATAAAATCTATATAAAGTATTTAAAGTTTTTTTTTTCTTATTTGTAGGATTAGCGTTATGGCTACAATCTCATATGATGTTAAGTGACGATGAGGCTCAAGATGGTGGACACGCTAAACCTGTGTAAGGACTGGCTTCCAAGTGCAACTACCGGAAAATACCTATAGGTATTTGGAAGCAGATTTTCAACTTAAATGTAGTAGGTATGTAGGTAGTAAGTAGGCATTAGAAGAAGCCCTAGCTCCAAGTTCATCACGATGCTTTCCTTCACCAAAAGCTCAAGCTCAATGCAGGGATTCGAACTCACGTTCTTTGACGCGGCGTCCGTACACGCTACCACGGAGCTCTCATCCGTTGAAATTGATACAAAGTATAAAAATGATTCTATCGAGGAAAGTATAGGTTTAAGAAACATTATTTTTCACGGTGTTTTGTGATTTGAAACAATTAGAAATTAAATTATGGTATTTCACAATAAGACCTTTGTTATACTTATTTTAAAAGTTCTCTATATATATATAAAATAATAATATAGAATGTTATAGTATTTTTTCAAAATTAACTAATTGTTAATTTCATAATTAGAATTGTACATGACTGGGATTAGTGAAAGATCGTAAAAGCCTGAATAATTGAACGATAGATATATATATTTTTAATTTTTATAATATGATTTGTAAAATATATAGCTGGTGTTTGATAGGTAAAAATCTTGAACTTCGTATATACTATAAAATTGCAATTTACAAATAAAGTTCACCAACGAAAGATATTTTCAACGACCTGTTGGAACATAAACCGTAAACCTTAAGAATGTAATTACATTAATCTCGGTTGCAATAAAACGACCGATAAAAGCTAAAGTCATTATAAAACTGACGTTAAAGACTATGTAATACTGTAATAAAAATATATGACTCAGAAAATATCAATTTCTAATGGCCACCTCGAAGTAAGTCCCGATCAAAGTCTCTCAAGCAGAATATCGGCTTATAGTGTGTGGATACAGTTTTATAAACAGATTTACGAAGCGCTTATTACACTTAGTTCTGTATCGGAGGATTCGTTCATGCTTCTGAAGGTTTCTTGATAAAATTGTAGTGACGTAAATTTTCACAATAAACTCTTAGGAAAATTTATAACTAAATAGAAAATAAATTACATAGTTTGACATAAACGAAAATAATTTATGTTTCTGCATCTAGTTATGTGAAAATCCCTGCTAATGTTATAAATGCGAAAGTGACTTTGTTTGTTACGCCTTTTACGCATAAACCGCTTAATCGAATATGATCCATTTTGCCATAGAGATAGATGGGAAACTGGAGACGGAGATGGGCTACTTTTGCCCCCGAAAACGTATTGGAAGTGGGGTAAAGAGACGGATGAACTTTGTATGAAAGGTTAATTGCGTCATCCGATTTGTTTTACAAAATCAATACTAACGCGAGCGAAGCCGCAGGTAAAAACTAGTATAGAATATAATAAAGGATATTAAGTATTAAAAAAAAAACTGCAATTCAGAAGATATTTGAGCTGCTATAACATTGTAGTAAATAGATCGCTATATAGTCAGATCGCTATTGTATTGAACAATCCCACGCAGTATATAACAAAAGTTGTAAAGATGCCCTGACCAATATCGAAATATTCATGAGAGATTGTAACTCTAGCAGGACTGTTTATACAAATATTTCATATGTCCTACATTTTATATTACTCGTCCAGACATGAGGGAATGAAAGATCCGCCCGAGATGAGCTCGCTGTTCACGGAGTGCTCCGGATGTTTTAAATTCTTTTTTAACGTTCAACACGACGGGTAAAATACTTTTGTTTTATTACGTCCGAAACGTATGTTGTTGTAGAATTAATGTGTGTATCATGAAAGTTTTATATTAGGATTAGAATTCATTTAAATCTTTGAAATAGTAATTATGTGGTTTGTTGTTCTGTTTAGACTTCTTTTTGTGAATTTGGACAATTTTTACTTATTATAAAAAATGATTATATCTGTACGATTATGTAGTTAGAACTTGAGTATTTGTAAAACAATTTTTAATAAATCATTGATGTGTTCTTTAATATATACGTTGGTATATTACATAACGTTCGAGACGATACAGCTGGCCTAGTAGTTTTTTTTTTTTACGTGGAGTAATGTATTTCTGCATTCCTTCCCAGCCCTGGGTGATTGAGAGGGGTATGTGGAACTCACCCGGCGCTACTCGTCGGGACTTTCCACTAAAGCCCCACGGCTGTTTATCGCCTTCCTGGGGAGACGCGGAGCTCTAGCAGTTATAGCTGGCGTCTTCGGAACCCTTACAATCATTTATTATTTTTCTAAAGTTTTCTTCCAAAAGCATACGTAAAGCAATAATAATCTATTCAAATTTATGTGTGCGAAAGCGCGGCTATATAAGTCTCGTATAGATAAATATTATAAATGATATCGCAAAGTTTTGGAAGACTTTTCAACCTGTGTATAATGATTTTTACTTTTATCTGTAAACGTATGGTATTTGGCTTTATATTGTACAATTTGGGCGGTATTATGAGTTATATAGTTTGATTATTATACACAGATGCAACGAATATTAAATAATAACATCTAGTAAGTTTTTAAACAGAGCTGCCATAGTGTCAAAACTTGGTCTGAAGTTTTCATTTCATACTCGTTACTGAACAAATTGCGCCAATAGTTAAAAGTCATCATATAAAAATAAGATTATATGAAACCGGTAAATTTTAATCAAATAGCTTTAATGTAAGAAACATTTAACATGGAATTTATAGAATTTGTTCTATATCTACGCAGAAAACTGAGTTATTGTTTTAACGACACTGATAAAATAAGAAAGTACTAAATTTTGTACGTAAATGGCTATCATAAGTAATGAATATTTAAATTAGTATTAAATATAGAGACAATAGTAGAGGAAGACCAAACAATACATGGATGTGCTCAGTATAAAATATGTAAATACTGAGATGACAGCTGATAGAAGAAAGTGGAAGAGGAAACATAATGTGCCAATCCTACCTAGAAGAAGAACCTTCCTTAGAAGAAAAAAGATAAAAGCATGAAAATACACGTAAATTGCAATATATAACTCTCTTTATATATAACAATTCCTTTTTAAAATAACAACGGTCCATTACGGGAACAGGAAAAATAACAGACGTTGTTCTCCTTTCATAATTGTTTTGTTGTTTCCCTTAGACTGTTTATTTAAATACCAAAACAACCACGTTTTATGGATACCGGTTCCTCTTTAAGCAATGGAACGAGGAAGCAATGAGACGGAATAATCACGAATTTACATTCTGTTCGTCGTTGTATAACAATCACGGGTTTAATGAGGAATTATTTTTCAAATGAAACTATTAGAAAGTATATATAAGCAAGTTAAGTTTTAAACAATTTACAGCAGTATTTAAAAAAATCGTGAATGTCGTGGAATACTGGATTGAAATGAATATCCTTACGTGGTATGTTATTATTGACAATCGTATTATATTATGGATTAACGAATATAAGTAAATTAATTACGAGCGTCTGAGAGTAGTTAAATGGAATCGCCATTCCATTCATCTAATTCATTATAATACATACCTATATAATACCTTACGAAACAGCTGACGTGTATAAACTGTACCTGCGCACCATTTGAGAACTTACTTGGCTGTCTTGAACCAATAAGCGCGCTCCTATGACTGGGCATAGCCAATAGCATACGCGCTATGGATAACCGTCTACACTATACAAATAAATTGCAATATAGAACACACTAAAGGAAGGATCGTGACGAATAAATCTTACATTTTCATTTGTTTAGTCGTTATCCGTAGCGTGGGATAAGGAACTTCGTTCCAAACAGGGTGTGTGCTTGAGACTACACGACAGTAGTGAAAACTTCATTATGGTGAGGTTAATAATACGAAATAAAACTATAAAGCGTCTCTGTCGTCCCCTAATCAACTCAAGCTGACTTGAGTTGACTTGAGACCTGAGACTTGAGCTTGAGCTGACTCGAACGAGCGTTACAAAACCGTACATGACGACTCAACCTCACTCAACACGCGCATTATGTGGCAGCGATACAGTAATGTACAAATCTTTATCACCCCAGACGATTTCGAAATGCGAAACATGTAAGCATATTGTTACAGTGTTACAAAGTCGCCATTCAAGGAAAGAAACAACAAAAAAATATACGGGTATAATTCAATATAGAATTTCAAAGTCGCTTTGACATGTAGACAACTTTGTTACAGGTACTTGTGTACGGTGATAGCGATCAAATCGTAAAAATATATGCCTGTAAAAAAACCTCTAAATAATGTAACGCATCGCTTCATTTCAATTATGGAAATATGAAAATAAAAGCACAAACCCGGGCCTTATTATTATTCCCCGTTTACTTTGTAAATTATGAAACCAAAGGAATAGCAAACAAAGATATTATTTTGTTCTAACGAAAGAAACGAAAATCAACACAATGAGCACAATGAAAGGCGATTACATTGTAAAAAAGAAACAGTAGAAGTAAAATAATATCAAAGAAATGTTATACAATCAGAACATGTGAAATCATAGCCCTACCGATTTGTAAAGGTATTAAATATATCGAAAATCTGTACATTGTGTTTACTTAATTTTGTATGTACTTTTTTTTTGTTAAATCGGCTCTTTGTTTAATCGTTAAAAAAAAACATATTTTAAACTCGTTGACCGGAACGTTGTTCTGTCATATAAATTATTTTTTCGTGAATACATTGGTTGTATTAAATTGCGATTAAATAATAAGAGGGTGAGCAGTGAAGGGTGAAATTTTGGGATTATAGATATTTTTAGAAGCTACTTAAAAAGAAAATACAAAATAAATAGTCAATAAAAGACATGAAATATACATTCCGACCTATTCTCATACCTACCAAATGTAAATAAAAAAAAAAAACTGGTGTAGCTGGCTCGGAGATGTGCGAGCACAAACACCGTGACACGAGATTTTATATATAAGAAGAACTTATTTTATGCCTGTTTCCATAACTTCAGTAATTACCTATAACTACATAAGTAAAGTTGCTGCGTTCAGAATACTTTTTGTAGTCTATAGGTTAAGCGGTAGGGCCACAATCTCACCTGATGTTAAGTGACGATATGGACATGTTAAGCCTTTTCGAGGGATATAACTAGCCAGCCAGGATTAAGAATAACCCCATGCTATGGCTTCATTATGAAGCTTCTCCGTCACCTTTCTTTTTATCCATAAGGTCAGGTAGGGAATCGAACTCAAGTCCATTGATCTGGTATAACGCGATTATCGTAGCCTATAGACGCTAACACCATAGGTATCACTAACAGATTTTTAACTTTCAACTCTACCACACTAATTTGTCCCAAAAATTATCTATTTAGGAACCACAAGAGTTTATGACTATGATCTTCTGTAAGGTGGATTTTACCAGTCTAATCGCTCTAAGCAAAAATAAATCTTCAATAAGGTATATATAATCTTATTGATTACATTAAAATGTCTTCCGTAACTGTGTTTCTAAAAATCTTAATAATATCGAGTTACTTTGAATCTATTAAATATAACTTTGCCTATATAGAAAATTTCGCGTCGAGAATTATTACTTGGCAGTTTCAACCGTTTAACTTAGTAAAAGTTAATTAGTTCGACAGGGAGTTGAGACGTAGAACATCAACAGCGCTGTTAACTGTGTATATAATGGCTCAAATAAGGTATAGAAATAAAAGATTTGTTAAATATAGTTTTAGAAAGTGAGAAGTTATTATTCGATATCATCAGATAAGCATACATTAAATGCTGTTACAAACAATGACATCCCATACTTGCCTACTTGCGCTGGTTTTCAGTATTGGTCCTGTAAGCGCACAGACGTCGAGTCGGCGTATTCATGTGGTATAAATATAAAATATTAATAGTAAACATAATATAATAAAAATGTCGATATAAATAGTACAGTGTATTTACAGCAGAGTGTATGAATGGATAGTGTAAATATGTGTAAATATTTGCATGTATAGCATGTATATATTTAGCGTTATGACCACAATCTCACCTTATATTAAATAATGATGTGGCCCAGATGATGGAAACGCTAAGCCTAGTGGAGGACTGGTTCTCAAATTCAACTACTGGGGTACACCTATAGGTATTTGGCGACACATTTTCTACTTCAGGTTATTAACTTGTCAGACGATCATTAGAAAAAGCCCTACTATCGTGATATAGTTTCATCACGATCTTTTCCTTCATTTACGCTCATTGCAGGGATTCGAACTCACGTTCATTGACGTGGCGACCGTACGCACTAATAACTGAGCCATCGTTGTTTATAACAATTAAAGCTAATAATTATTTAAAGAGTATTGGCAGATGTTTTGTTGACTATGCTGTTAAATTATTTTTTAAACCTGCTTGACTAGCTACCATCCTCACGTTCTAATTTTCACTTTGAAATTGCACACATGTAGATATAGGTTTTTTCCGTGAGCTGCACTTAAAGGCCAATCTTTAGGCTTAAATGTTATAATTAGCCCATAGTTATTAAAGTAAAAATAAATTTGCGGCCGTACGATACAACAGTAATATATATCAACAATCAAAAAATCTAGCAATAGATTTGTTTCAAGGTGAGAGTTAAAGAGTTTGAGATAATATGATTAAAATAGATTCGATGAATCCTCTGAAATCAAAGTGAAGACTTAAGTAATCATCTTCGAATTGAACGTACTTAGCACACTAGAAGAGTGAAATCCCGAATTCACATAATGTAACACATGCAAGGTTCTTCAAAGCAAAGTTTTTGATTTAATAAGATAAAAAAATTGGCATTCCATTTTATAGAGATAATTTGAACTGTGCTATAAACCTAGAAAGATAATTATTCGTTTACACGCACACGTGAAATCAAGCATTAAAATAATAATATTAATTTTTAATTACAATTTTATTACATGATTACATAAATAAAATAGTTTCGTTTCAGTGGTTTACATATTGAATTGTAGAAGGTTTATTATATTAATCTAATAAACGGTTTTATCTAATTTCGTTTAACAATGTAAATATGTCTACAATCTGAGTACAATCGAAAGCTTTCTCAGCATTAGATCGTGAGCTCTTAAGCATCACTCATGGTTAAGTTACTCCTTTACAATGTAAATACGTTCTTGATGAAGGAATGTTTGACGCGCTGATACCTTCAACAGAAGGCAGATTTGCATAGAATACATTTTCTAATAGGATAAGTAAATAAGGCTCATTTTATACTTTCTTAGTATTTGTTTTCCTTGCAGATTTTACGAATATCTGTTGGTAAATTCAACATAAAACATATAAAACTTTACATTTTATTATCACGAATCCAAAGTACCGCTACAAATTTTAAAGGATGGTGTCCATCGCGTGTGTAGTTACCTACGTTTTGGATTTGTATGTATATTTATGGACAAAATAATGGTCTCTTTATTTATGCTAGACGGTTAAAGAAATGTTTCTGAAGGCACTTTTCATTGTGGTTGTATAGGCCAATCTGAGATCGATACTGAACAATATATATATAGAACATAATAAAAATAATAGAATAAAACCTATAGACTCCAGAGCACAAATTGTACCTTATGGAAACTGTTATTACCTATAATAGTCGAAAATATATTAGGTGCTATTTCATCCGTCGTGAAAAAAGAGTATTGGATTTATAATTCATAATTTGCCTGCTATACATTTACAGTTTTTGTTGTTGTACCTTTTGCTTTGCGCACTCCTTTTTCTTTCGGTATTAGCTAATAACAATAATTATTTAACTCTATTAAAACAGTTTTTGTATGTAAAATCAGTCTACTCATCTAATGTTAAAGCACTTGTATCACTAAAGTGACAAGTTCTTGTTGTTCACTAAAGTGACAAGTGACAAGTTTCTTGAGCTCATATTTTCATTAAAAGTGAGAATAACTTATTAGTTCCTTTGCACAAATCATAGGGAAACCTGCAAAGAATGTCATATTACATGTGAATATACTTTTTGTAACTTAAGCAGCGTAAACACTCGAATTCTTCAACTAAATAATATTTAAGAAGTTTAAGAGTAAAATCAAATACAAGCCTCACATACAAGAAAGTGTTGTGTGTTACATTCTCCAGAAGATATATAGAGGGTTCATTGAATAAAACTCGACGAGGATGGGTCCGTCCTTTATTATCACTTTGAGACTGATGTAGGGACGATAGGAGCCCACGTTAGACAAATACCTCCAACGGTTGATGCAAACATGTCCCTTTCGAGTAAGCACTTTACGAGAATCCGAGGTGATTTCACCCACCTGTGTAACGATGTAAACCTAGAAGAATTCATCATTCCCTTACTGAATAACTATATATTGTATTTTATATCAGTGCAATATGGTTTCAGATATATGGAAATATTAATACTCAAGTATTAACACGTTTCTACAGAGAAACTATGGTCCATTTCCGAACCACCCTACATGTTTTGGAGATTACAATCTTCGACTATTTCACAATTTTACATTATTCCCACAGTATTATAAAGAAATTTCTAAAGTGTTTAGGTTTCTTCGTAATATTTTCATTCGCCGCTTGTCAATAGTATTACAAATTAAAATTTTAAAATAGTATTTACACTAAAAAAAGTTTGATGTTTGTAATTAAATCTGCGGAAATGAAATTAGTATGCTACTATTGTAAACCACTATATTACTTACTGATTTTAAGTCAAAAAATATAATACAAAACGTAATAAGTTCAATATTTTATGATGTTGTTTATCAGAATATTTTTAAAAGACATCCAAAAAATATACAGTCTTATTTGTTCCAGTTAGTTATAACGTTCGTTTTTCTCGGTTAAGGAAATCATTTTTCCTGAAAAGTAAAGCACAACGATGATGTTATCGTAAAATTTATTAACATCATTATATTTTGTTAATTAAAGTTTATTAACTTTTAATGATCTTTCCCTTATCATTAATACTTATAAAATAGGCTTACATTAAGCAGGTAACATATTTTACTATATTTTTTATATTTTTACTTTTAAGGAAGTGATGAGAATAAATTAATAAAATTATGGGTAAAGATATAACAAAATAATATGTTAAATATAAAAAGTGAATTGTAATATCTGAGTGTTAATTATATAATTATTTAAGACGTTTGTGAGTGATGGTGCAATAATAAAGTGAACGTTTGGGCGATGGTGACATATAAGTTATCGTTGGCATGGACGTTATGGGTTCCCCTTCTGTTCTCCGCTTTCAAACAAGGTGAGTGATGCTTCTAAATTTTGTTAATAATGAATGCCCGAGACAAAGTTGTAGTTCACAAAGTAGCTATAACGGTTCCGTGTATATTTACAGTTGATTTGGTACTAGTGGTGAAAGGTCACTTCGCTGGTTAATGAAAAAATGTCATATCGAGTCTTTATAGGAAAATAATTGTAAGTGCCAAAAATCTTAATAATATATTTTTATTGTAACCTTTGAAAATTATGTTTGTAAATTTAAAGCGGTATGTTAATAACCAGTATTTTAATAGGTCAGTGGTTAATGATGAACTATAAGTCACAATTTGTTATAAAGATATCATACATACATATTAAGAATGAAAAAAATAAGTCTTGTAAAAAGTACAAAATGTCGCTTACGTTGTTTTTTTCTGAACAGGTTCGATGTGTCCAAATCATTAAATAACTAACATATAAGTTATTTATTTATATTGTCTAACAGTTTAAATTAAAGGAGACAAAGTTTATGAAACATACATTTTGATTTATAATATACTAGCTGACCAAACAGACATGCTAGTCGACCACAGTACCTTCTATCGCCATCAAGGATAAGGTTACATGGGATAAAAACTGTCCTCTCAATGTGGGATAAGTAATACATATTTGCAATATTTGATTGAAATCGGTTGTGGTTTTCGAGCGTGGGCAAACATTTTACACGGAATACGGATTATAAAAATATACAAGATGTGCCCGCGACTTCGTTCGCATGGAAATAAAATTGTATTTAATCATTTTTGCCCGTTTTTGTAACTTTATTCAATACAGTTCGCCTCTTTTTGTGATGTTCGTCATGCCATATAGCCTAAAACCTTCCCCAAATGTTGCTCAATCAAAGACACAAATATTTTTTTAAATCTGACAGTTAGTCGCTGAGATTATATCGTTCAAACACGCAAACCTTTCGACATTACAATAATAATATAGATAAATGTTGTATTGATAGGAAATATAAATATATAAGACATCCATTTATACTAAATATATAAATGCGAAAGTGTCTTTTTTTGTTTGTTACGCTTTCACGCCTACACCGCTGAACCAATTATGATGAATTTTGATATAGAGATAGATGGGAACCTGAAGTCAGTCAAACGCCACATAAAGAGATGGACGAACTGTGTATGAAACTTTTATTGCGTCATCCGATTTGTTTGACAAAATCAATATTAACACGACCGAAGGCGCACGTAAAATCTATGACTACATATTATAAGACAGTAGTTTATTTTTATAGCGTGGACTCACTAACTCGCTAACTAACTATCTATGAAAATTTAAGCTCTAGAGGGATAAGTGTGGCTTACAAAGGTTGTACGTGAAGACAAATAATCTTCACCTATTGAGTTAAAATTTGGTACAAAACTACTTAGTGGAAATGAATAATCAGCTATTAGGCGTTTATCAAATTTAATCTTTTAAGTGTGTAAAAGAGGTGTGTATTTCTTGTTTACTTAAAATTTGAGTAATGGAAAAGTCAAAGGCTTGCCAGACCTGCTTACGTACTTACAAGTCTTACATGTAGTATATAGGAGTTTCTGTAGAACAGTGGAAATAAATAAATTCATCCAAAATTGTGTGTAAGTAAATTTATTATATACATTTTTACAATATTCCCTTTTTGATTATCTCTAATTAAAATAAACTTGTTTGGAGAATGTCCCCAGCAAGTATTGCATTTGCTCTCGAGTCGAGCGACGGACTCTTTCTTGCAAACACGACATTTGCACTTTATTTAACTCCAAATAGTTTCTGCAACGTGTAAGGGAAAGACTGACTTTAATTTAAAAAAATTAACACGAAATATACAGTTTACAACGCTAAACAAAAAACGCAATAGAAATATGTTTTCATTACGAAGTTTATATAAGAATTATTATAACTGTGTATTTACATGTTGACAAACTTATCATAACTATGGAGATTTGAAAAAGTACTGCATTGTAATGAGTATAAAATCCATTGCTATGTCCGATATTACTTTAGTTTTACCTGTGCCATATGATGACATAGAGATGTACAGAGTACTTCATCAAAACGTGTGTAAATCAGAGATAAAGTTTGTTTTATAATATACGTACTGTGATACGCTTTGTATTCTTCTATAGAGGTGATCCTGTTGGCAAACCTTTAAAATATATAAATAAAAATATTTTTTACTTGGATAGCTGTAAACCCCAGCGTATAATAATACTGTAAACATAATTTTGACGACAATAATGTATGAATTTATTAAATATCATAGACATTTACTTTAAATAAAAAATAAAACAGAATTCACCAAACGAAACCGTGCGCGATAAGAGTAATTTATATATCATACATTAAGAAGTTAATTCTGTCGGTGTAATGAAAATAAGGTACATCTAACATAATACTCTCAAAGTTGACTTATAATTATTATTTGTAAACAAAAATAGGTACATCTGCCATCTTTTGTTTTAGATACATATCTTTAGTAACTCGAAAACCTAAGTAACCTAGAATATCTATGAAAGTTTTAGCTTTCAATGGTCATTATACTGTTCCTATAATTTCAGTAGTTTTGACGGAATTGATCTTCAAAGGAACTGTAGTTGTCTTGTATAGAAGTATAATGTATAGATGATAGATAAATAATCTGAACAATTATATTAAGCTCAATAGGCAGTTTTAATTATAAAAATAAACCTTATTTATCCTCGATTTAATAAGAGTAAAAAGATATTGTTTTATAATATGTAGTACTTATTTATGTTTAACTTATCTTATGGCCCCTTCTCGGGTATAGATCTCCTTCAAATGTCTCCGTTTATTCCTAATTTTTGCCACTTTCGTCCAGTCTCTAGTCTCCAGTCGCAGATCTAATACTTATTTTTAAATCTACTTAAACATTTATTTAAAGGTGTAATCTATTTAGTTTTGCCTATTTTAGTAACAACGATAACATTTTTATTCTCATGTGTGCTCGTAGAACTGACGAAACTTTGCCAATATATAGTTCGATGTCAGTTGCAGTGTATCCAACGGACCGCGAAGCATATCGTTCGACCCCAAACGGACGCTTCGGATGGAAAAATATATTACGGTGCCATTCGTTTCACATG
Organism: Actias luna; assembly: GCA_039707435.1. Taxonomy (NCBI): domain Eukaryota; kingdom Metazoa; phylum Arthropoda; class Insecta; order Lepidoptera; family Saturniidae; genus Actias; species Actias luna. Next base: position 4,598,376 of record JAZHAC010000027.1, read on the forward strand.
GATACTGCGTACGTAACTGTTTTCAGAAGATTTCAATACTCTATTCTGTGACACGTTTTCAATAGCCAAAGTAAATGCTTAATCATTTTTTTACCGAAAACTATTGTGGATATATACATGTACGTTGATTTAACAGTCACAATGACTATGTGATGGGATAGTAAAAGAAAAGTCGATAAGTAATAGGTATTTATGGGTTTTTAGCGTAGTCAAAGCATATAACTAGAAGAATGTTAACTATGAAGATGTATGAATATAATAACAGTATTTTGAAGCGATGGTGACTCAGTAGTGAGTACGGAGGCCGCGTCAATGGACGTGGGTTCAAATCCCTAGAAGAAGCCTGAGCTTTTAATGAAAAAAAAACATCGTGATAAAACCACACAGGAACAATGAAGGAAGAAAGGGGGGGTAAGGAACAAAACCCTCAAAGATGGTTCTTTGATTTTTTACCACCACCACCACCACTATAATATCTTTGTAGTACTGTTCTACTTCTTTATTATTATTTGTTTAGAAAATGATTTTTGCTTTGAGACTATGACAAAAGTGATTTTTTACTTTTAATTGCATTTGCTGAAGAAATAAGAAAGAATAAAACGCTCCCATTGGAGTAGTAAGTTTTTCGCTAGACTAATTACTTCTTGGAATATTTTAGCATAGCTCAAACTTAAAACTACTCGACTGTTTAAGAGTAAAAATTCGTTTTCATTTTGTTTCTGTCAGATATTTGAATATTATTATCACATGTCTTTGTTCAAATTTTCGTATAAGTATTTTTGACATTACTTGCTGTACCATATTTTCAATAAGCATATAGTTTAAGAAGCCTAAGTTTATTATTCTGGGAGTATAGTGTATACCTTCTTTAGTTGTCTTTGTTCTGATTACTTTGCGAAATTAACATATGAAAGTTTTAATCATCTAAGTGACGTAAAAACAAACAAATATAATTTATTATTCTTATGAAGGTTTATACAAACAAATAAAATAAATTATAAAAACAATATTGCTAATTATTAGCCTCTACCATTAAACATATAGGCAGTATTTTTTTTAAACAAATTAATGAATAGTGTGTCATGTAAAAAAGTGCTTTCTGAAAAGAGATTCGTAGGGAAAGTTAAAACTTAAACTTAAACTTGTCTCCAATAAATGGTCCTTTGTACTTTTTATAAAGGCTACAAATAAAGAATTATCACTTGCGTCATGAATTACGATCAATACACCCAATATCTATATGAATTCTCTGACGTTAACATTATTTGAGACATGACAAAAGCTTTGAGGTTTAGTTTTGAACGATTAAAAATATTGTTATACGACAGCACAAAACTATATTATATTGTTTAAAAAAAATCATATAATTTTATCAACTATAATGTCGGCGTAACAACTTATTTCTATATTAGTTCGACTAACAATATACCTCAAATTATTTAAAATAAATTATCATACATGTCATTACGACAATGAATAATCTCCGCGTATAGAAAAACCCCATGATAATCGAAAGTATCTGATCATTATTCTACACGTACGTCCATAACAATACAATCCAATAATTGAGTATATGAAATAACACCATAATATAAAGTAGAGCAATAAATTATTCAAAGGCCACCACGATTGACTACATGGATTTGCTTTCAAATGAATTGGACAATATTATTCAGGTCGCGTTATTATCATTTATCGTCTAATTTCTGTAGTAAACACTTTTATTTTTATGTATCGATAAACGATTCTGAGAAAGCTGCTTATTTTACCTACGCTCGCTCGAGACAATCTAAATTTAATGAATCTTGGATTTTATTATATAATAATGAATTTATTTATGTAACACTAGTTAACCTTAGGAAACTTCGTACCACCTAACAGTCAATAAATATCATGTAACATTTAGCTAAACTTAATTTAGTATTGTATTTATGTTATAAAATGAATGCTGGAAACTGATTCTAATTTGTTAGACGATAACGAATCTAACAAATCTGCTATCATTAAAATTGGTTAAGCCCTTCTTTAGTAAGTGTAAATAACCTGACTTAGTTTTATGTTTGTGGATAAGTTAACAAACTTAATAAACAGATATTGTTCTGTCACAGATCTCTTCTAAAATAAAAACGTATTTAGACGAGCTGAGAGTCTGAATACAGAGTATTTAAATTATTCTGTACGGAAAATTTAAAGAAATATAAATCAAAATTAAGACTGTCTCTAATAGAGTTTCTTACCGGATCTGATTGGGAACCTTCAAGCTGACAGAAATATGGGCAATGTATATCTATACAAATATCTTCCATCATAACAAACTATCCACTTGTACCTCGAATGAGAACACGAATATTCATGTTTGCTCGTATATTCTTTGAAAAAATGGCCTGAATGCGTAATCTCGGAAACCTTCCGAAACGTGGGGTGTGCGCTTAATAGATTCCCACGGAACTGAGTAGAAAAACGAATGGAAACCGATGGAAAAACATGGGGTCAACTTAACTGCGATAAAAGAAACGATAAGTAAAGATAAGTGGTTAAGTGTGAAATCGGGTTTCCTACTTCGAAGTGAACTTTGCAGAAGCAAGAGTATTTTATAACACGATTTGATAAGGGACTTGTAAATTCTAAATTTAATATATTCGATGGTATCTATAAGGAAATGATTTAGATTTCTGGTATATATGAATATAAAACGACCACAGGCCAACACTCGCTGATGTATCGAATGTGCTATAAGTACAACAGTATTCAGTCTAGCTTTGATATTTTCCACAAGTTTTTAGCCTCAATTAAATTTATATTTACAGACCAATAGTTTCTAATTATCTGTTACGTATACTTGAAACATTTAGCTAACTTTCAGTAACACTCCAGTCGGTTTTACATCGTGGATATACTTGCATAAGATTGAAAGATCTATGTGCGCGTTGTTTTTGTCATGGTGTTCAATTATAACCAGTTTTGTGAAATAATTAAATTAAAAAGACGGTATTTTACCTGATATTAAACCGTACAATCCTAAAACAACGATTAAAGCTGAGATACCAGCAATCCACCATGGATCATTGTTGTCATGTGGGATTTCAAGCCTTTCAGTCCATGTAGACTGACGAACCAATGTCGTGCTTGATGGTTTTTGTTAACGTAGTGGGATAAACCCCTTTACGGCCTTCCTCTTCGTCTTTCGGGACATTGGTGATTGCATACCTGTCGCGGTACGCTCTTGAGGCTAGTCCCCACTCGATTGTTGGATATACACCGGCTGAACCCTGGGAAGTGCTATGAATATGTGGATCTCTATGATGAGTGTTACTGTTACGCCTGATGTATGAAAGTCTCGATCTAGTTGGATAAGATCACCGTGTTCAGCTACTATAAAAACTTTTGAATGGACATGAGCAATCAATGAATTTGCAATAATTATATTTTATTCAGTTAAGATCTTAAGAAGGTATTTTATACGCCTAACTATCGTGGACCACATTGTTACTAGGGATGGCGATCCGAAATCGATTAATCATAGTATCGATTTTAAAGATCAATAAATCGAATTATAAATCGATCAACAACTCTAAAACAATCCAGTGAATCTATATTTCTTGAAAACGAGGTTCGTTTCTTATCTATTTTCATAAGAAATTATTTATAATTATTTGAATCTTTTACCCAAACACAAAAAAAAACAAATAGTAGATACAATCTTAAATTAGTCTTAAAATTATAAAATCAATTATTTAATCATCGATAGAAATTATTATGGTATTCTTTTTGTCTTCTATGATTGCTTTTATATTGAAATAATAAGCACAAAAAACGTATCGAACAAAATATTCAATATTATTATGATATTTTTAGAATGAAATAACACTACTCAACAGATTAACAGATTGTGACGAACTCTATAAACTATAAAAAATATAAAATCAGGCACGACAAACGTAAATTATTGTACTAGGTACGTATTACGTAAAAACTTGATTAATATACGAATTAACAATAGATAACTCTAATTTATTAAACATAAACAACCTTCAAAATGACGTTCTAATATTTTAATAAATAAAAGGTGAGCTAAAACTAATTTAATGTTCAGTTATATATAAACACCTATAGCCTACATATATATTTCATCATCATTTATAAGAGAAACTGACGCCGGCCGTTGTTCACGAACTAAGCTAAAATAGGCATTGTCTTTTATCTGTTCATACGGACCGAATGTTGGTATGTCTAAGGGCACTATTGTCCGGCGGCTCGAACAGCGGATGTTCGCTGCCGGACATCGTCGCCCCTCTGCACGTCCGCAAATCCCCGAAGACGTTTGCCCAAATTTAATATTAGTTTCTGTAGAAAATTAATTCAACCAAAGTACCATTCAAAGATAAACTTAAACACAAGGCATTGAAGCTTAAATTACCATAACATGAATAATTTAAGAAGACGCCTACTCAATGTAGTAGTATTTTGTTATAACGAACTTGAAAGATTACTTTTTACCTTCTTAAAAATAATGATCTATAAAATATGTAAGTGGTTTTAATATTATTTACTTAATGCTTATAATATATAAAAAGTAGATAACTAGTAGGCTAGGTAGATAGATAGACGTCCTTTTTTGTTAAAGTGGTGAAACTATGTACATACTACTACGTACTACATTATGGCGGCGCCCATGCTCGCATCAGCTGACCGTGTATCATTGATTTCCCATTATTATTCCCATTTTCCAATTATTAAGTTGAGATTAAAAACGCGATTTTAATCCCTTAAAAATAATAATTTTCTGAAAATTTTCAGTGAAATGCCTACGATCCGACAGAAATTTCTCTTGCATCGTGGTTACATAATACCTCACAATTCAATTTTTTTCCTGAATTTATAATGTTTATTGTTGCAGGAAGCGGCCAAGCCACAGATGTAGATGTCAGGCTGTCGGCACCGAGTTGGGTGGCTCGCGGGGGCTCTGCAACGCTCCGATGCCTGCACCAGGTGCCGCCACAGCTGTTGTATAAGGTGACATTCCTCAAGTCGGAGACCAAGCTCTTACAATATGTACGGGAACGCGTGCCACCATTCACAAATTACACGTTTCCTGGTGGCAGGGTAAACGTAAGTCATTTGTAATGTATATAACGAATACAACAGTATGTTTCAGTAAAAAATTCAAATAAAAAAAAAAAAAACAAAAAAGTTTCAAATTGCTCTGTTTTATAAGGTTTTTTTCCGAAATAAGATTATCAATATTAACACACAGATCAAAAGCCACGAGGGCGGACTACTATCTCTTATTATAAAGGGTTAACTAGTCTATAACGTTATTTTTTACCGAGTGTCAAAAATTATACACTTTTTAAACAATAACAACAAAATGAACATAATTATTAGAAAGAAAGTATAGAGAAAACTTCCTTTAACAAGACATATGAAAGGTAAAGAAGATTCTCAGAAGTATTTCTAAAGTAATTAAATTTATTATGTCCTTTCTGGACAAGAAGTCCATATTTAAACAAAGCACTAAGTTGTGATAATCGATAGTATAAACATAATTACGTAAATAATTGGATTACAGTGTTTCCAATTACATAGCCTTGTCATATTTCATATTAAAATAGTGAAGTTGAGACCACTCTGCTTTGTTCATTCTGGGAAAAGTTATGCTCTTGGTTATATTTGTATCGTCTCAGCACTAATATCGCATTAGTGTGCATGGGCTAATATACTGACGATTATTTAAAAAAAAAAACACCTTATTATTTGAGACATGCTATCAACTTCATATTAGGTTAGTTCATATTAGGTAGGAACCTATAAAATCTTCATAGAGAATACTATATTTGGACGGTGACTTTGCACCTCTACGATCACACAATTATAGTTACAGTAGTCCATGCACATTGATGCCACATTAGTGCTGACACATATTATCAAGAACACTACATTTGCATCATGATAATCATATTACAGTTTTTAAGGAAAATTAAAAACTTATTAGCGAAAATATATAAATAATGGCATGCAAAAATAAAACTCTTAGGTCGTTTAAATGTTGAGTACATTCTCCTCGACACTACTGAATAAAAATGCATTTTTACCGCGGTACTGACATTTGAAATAAACATTAAGCTGAAGCGGCCGACGTTCGCTACAAACGTAACGAGCAACCCGGCCACTTGTAAGGGAAAACTCTGAGATTTATGTAGATTTCCGTTCGAGACAAACCTCCTTATTTATAAGGTCTAACTCAGACCATTTTCTGCGATATTTCCATGACAATGGGAAATAGTTGAGAACCTTTATACAATTCATGAAGACTAAAGTTTAGTTGTAATAACACCCTTTGTAAATATTCTGTTCGTCGCTATTGCTTATCCATTTATTTGGGAGAAAACTATTACGTGTCTTCACCCTTTTTATATTTTATATGTGTGGGTAAATATATGATAAATATTAAGCGTTTTCTTATTAACTAACTATGCCTTTGGCTTCGTTCGTATTCGTTTGTATAATTTTAGAAATTATTTTCAACTATTTTTATAGTTTACAAGTTTAGCATTATGGCCACAATTTCAGCTGATGTTAATTGACAATATGGCCTAAGATAGTGGGTATGCTAAGCCTAATAGAGAAACTGACTATCAAGTATACCTACCGGAACTCACCTATAGGTATTTGGGGGCAGATTATCAATTTGAGAGTGCTAGCTATCCAGGTCGGCATTAGAAAAAGCGCTACTAATATCATGATATTATCTTTCACCGAAAGCTCAAGCTCATTGTAGGTGGAGTCCAACTCATGTCCACACACACTTTTTTTGCTTTTTTATTATAAGTTATAATTATTACTTTCACAAACTTTATACTTATTTCATCACACTGTCATTATTTGCGGTGAAGAACATTTACGAAATTATTATAAATTTTATCTCAATATGAGTGTAGTTTTATGAGATAAAAGTTATACTATATATTAATCCATAGCGATAGTTATTACCGTGTCAAAAATTAATAAAATCTGTCTAGAAGCTTTCGAGTGGTACATGTACATTTGTACAGACACAACGCCCGTTTGGTATGCTACCACCCTCAAGTTGGAAATCTGCCGCCAAATACCTTTAGGTGAGTTTCGGCAGTTGAACTTAGAGCCAGTCCCTTCACTAAGCTAAGCGTGCCCACCATCTTGGCCCCCATCGCCACTTAACATCAGGTAAGGTTATGGCAGGGAAGATAAAAAATGATCAACGAATTTCGAAGTCAAACCGCAAGAAATACTAAGTATTTAATGAAAAGTTTTTTAATTGTATTTAAAGCTACATTAAAGATTACTTTCAGATGTCCTTGTCAACTGAAAACTCGATAACCATCGAAAACTTAGAACCTTCAGCATCCGGCCAGTACTGGTGTGAAGTTTCTTTGGAGACGCCAATCTTCACAGCCGCCTCGTTGCCTCACCGCCTTACTGTAGTCTGTGAGCTTAATTTATTGTTATTTATTACAACCACTGCGTGAAACACGTTCGTTCTCTGAATATAAAATGATACATTAGAATGAATAAGACATTTGAAATAATGTTATAAAGGAAATGTGAGCGATAACAGTAAAATAGAAGTGTCACATTTACGGGGTAACTTTTTATGTGGTTTAGTGAGATTCCTGTTATAAAAATGTTTGAAGGTAGTATTTATATAAATTGAATTTGTTTGTTTTATTCATTCACGAAAAATATTATAATTAGCAAATTATATATTTTTATTATATTAAATGAATGAATGAATAGTTTATTGCACTTTGAATATGTAGCTGGCTAGCTTAATGCCATAAAGCATTTTCTTACAGCTAGTCACCTGTGTTGTAGTAAGAAAATTAATAGGTACCATTATAGGTTGTGAAATTAAAACAATTAGTGACCTCAGTAAATAATATTAAATAGATAGACTCACATAATATAGTTCATATAAATCATTACGAATAGCAAAATGTATTCAGAAGAAATAAAATAATTATAGATACTTACATACACACATACATATTTACATCCTATATAAAACCAAATTGTAATAATCAACATCAGTATAAATCGATTTTTTTTAAGTCGAAGTGAAATGCACCAGTTTACACGTTTTATAGTAACACATGGCTTTACAGCACTTGATGTTAAGTAAGCATGGTATATTTCAAACGTTCAAGAGATTAGTAACATGTCAGAAGTCATCACTGCGTTGACTACATATAAGCCTCTCAACAGCTGGGTATACAATAGATGATTCCAAAAAGCATAGGATAGTCTCTGTAACGGATTTATTGTTATATGCATTATGCTCGGACCAAGTCGAGGTCTCATTCAGATTACTGCATATACACTAGCTGAAATTGTGTTGCTAAAGTGGATGTTAACACCTAATGTTTGATCGTTGTAACGCAGTTAGGTACTCAATTATCATATCTATAGCACCTTGTACAACGCAAGTGCGAATCAACAAACCATATATTCATTTTACAGATATTTCGGCATATATTTGCCGGGTATATTTGCAAGCATTTGTAAATTAACTGTGAAATATTGGATTTTGTAAGGGTGACAAAAGCATTTTAATATGTAGTCCTCCAACCTGAACACTTACATTACACACGAACACGGGGTAAAGGACAATCTGTAGGTTTATTATACTCATATTATATTAAATGTCCTAGAACAGTGACGAAGTCTAACAAAAGCAAATAAAATTGCTTTTCAATGGATCATTATAATGTGAATTTGCTACCGCACTGCATCCCCCACTATCATCAAACCTAACTTAGCTTTCCGAACAGAATATATCAAGAACACTTACCACTTGTTTAGCAGTTAAGTAGCAGCAAGAGTAGTAAACATTGAAATATATTCGATATGGTGCAATATAATAGGCACGTGGAATAAAGTATTTATTTAGTAGGTTCGTTTTCAAAAGAGATCGGTCTTTAATGTAATGAAATTCTTTAATTATGCAATCAATTTAAAAATTATATTTACATTGAAACGAATCGCTTGCAACATTTAATAGGATGTTAGTTACTGCTACGTTTTATTTTCTGTATTTAAAATCTGGTTAAAATATTAATCGACAATCGTTCCACGAAAATTTCGGAATAGGCGTAAGTTCGGGTTCTTAGTATACTAATTTGAACAATAAATAGTTTGCCAAAATAAAAATCCTTACAACATAAGTAAATATATAATATCATATAACCATAGACATATTAAACCATATGACATGTCACAATATTAAATGGTTAATTGAAAGCAGAGCAGTAAATGGAGTAAGCAGTTGGATGTCAGTATCTTATGGAATCATCGAAATTTCAATCTATTAAAATTACTTTTCTTTTTAATTAGAATTTTATGCAAGTTAGGAATCTATATATATATAAAAATAAATCGTGGTATTGTATTTACGCGCATCTTTTTTTATTGTGTTCATTATTATCAAACCGTTTTTAAGATTTAGCGAGAATAAAGAACATTGATTTTCTGTGATACGAAGTTCATCGAGTCAGTCATACTATAAAAATAGTAGTGTGCGTAGTTGCCTACAAATGCAACGCATGTATTTAGCAAGTATGGGACCCACTACTCTTCAGAATTTTTTAAGACACGATAAGAAATTTCATGAATAAGAAAGCCAAATACTCGTTATCTAACTTTTTTTAAAACGAGAATATAATATAACGATACATCTCACACTGTTTAGTTCAATACTGATTTAATCGGAGCGAACAAGAAGTGACAATTAGAAACCATATACGAGAACACTACTAACAAATGTATACAAGAACGTTGTAGTATCTGTCTAGTATTAGCTACGTTGTATCCTTGTGCAAAAGAAACCAAGTTCACAACACTCGACGTTCTTTGTTACCGACGATAGTAATATACTGATTGTCGACTAAAATTAACTAATTCACTTGCTGTTTATATAGTTACTGAATAAAATCACTTTTTTAAATTTCTGTGTTGATCATAATAAATGCATAAGCACGAAAGTGCTTATAAAAAAACAGATACTTTATTCATCGCGATTATGTTTCAGATAACCTTCACTATTTATTAAAAATATTACAACCTTTATTATAATATTTCTTAATACAATTTTCCAGCATATAGCGGTAAAATAATTTTCATTTTCATAAATCTCTCCAAGAATCAACTAAGGCCTGATTATTTTTTGTCAGATTACGTCGACTTGTTGTTATGTCAGATATATTATTCCTTTTCTTGAAGAAAGTTTAATCAATGTCTTGTTATTTTCCACTGTTACGAATATTATAAGGATTACTTTCAAAACATATAGTTCGTTTCTTAGAAATAACGGTAAAACTGATTATAATAATTGGTATTTTTATTCAATTCAAATCTATTTACTATAATAAGCGATGATAGCTCAGTGGTAGTGTGTAGGAACGCTGCATCATGGGACGAGAGTTCGAATCCAACCACCTACAATGAGCTTGAACTTTCGATGAAGGAAAACATCGTGAGGAAATCATAGCATGTTGGTAGGGCTTTTTCTAATGGCCCCCACGTTGAAAACCACCCTCAAGTTGAAAATCTACCGCTAAATACCAATAGGTGTGTTTAATAAAGGCTGACAACACACCCGCGATTCCTCTGGTGTTGTGGGTGTCCATGAGCAGCGGAGATCACTTACCTTCAGGTGACACGCTTGCTCGTTTGCTTGCTATTACATTTAAAAAAATCCACTATTTAACGTTATTTAATTCAAGAATTACATTATTTATTTATCTTAATAATAAAAAAGGGTATTGTATTTACGATTATATACCAGTTTTATGTTTCCATATTTAACATATTTTTTTAATGCCTGCAGTTAGAACGATAATATCCTTACTAATATTATAAATGCGAAAGTGAGTCTGTTTGCTTCTTAAGCCTAAACTGCTTAATGGATTATAATGAATTTTGGTATAGATATAGATGGGAACCTGGAGACAGTGATAAGCTACTTTTTCTTGCGAAATACTTAGATATTAAAAATAGGGTAAAGACAGGGATAAACTTTGTATGCAACTTTTTATTGTGTCATCCTATTTGTTTGACAAAATCAATAATATCGCGAGCGAAGCCGCACGTAAATTCTAGTTATATATAAAATGTTTCCTTTGAGGCACTACAAGTATGGTATGTTCTAAATTTTACTGCATACATTCTTTAAACGTGAATTTGTTATACTTGACTAATTGGTCTACATAGGCATAAGTGATAACAATTTACTACAATTTGGCTTACTTACTTAAAAATAATAATTTTCATAAATAGTGTTTCAATAATTTTAAACACCCCTCAATTATTGTATATACTAACTCATTATTTTACCTATATTAATTATATGTTTTTTTTTCTCATTTTCTCAGTTCAACCAAACGATAGACATTTGAGAACGGGACTAAAGTAATTATAAGTAAATTCATATAGTCCATTATCATACCAACATTAAGACATAAAAATCAAATGGAATTACCACTCGGCTCATGAATATAAATCGTTCAATTTTCTGCCGCTCCGCAAGAGATAATTCCAATATTCTGGTAGCGAAATGAGTTTATACATATGTAGAATTTATTTTTATAGAGTTTATCTAGTTCACTTGTCAGTGATTTCTCTAATAAAACAATGTGTCTTAAGATGTTTTAAAGCATTAATACTAAATCTTTTCTAAAAAATATTAGGAATCAAATTTTGAATTTGCATTTTTTCTATTCAATATATATAGTTTTAATATTTTGAGTATTTCTAGGAACTTCTAGTTAAATATTGTTCGTATTTGTAATAGGTTCATTATACTTTCTACGGATCTATGGATTCTACTGTTTATATCAGTTTTGAGATCATACAAAATGTGATGCGTTTTAATGTATGTATTGTGTCATCAGGGAGATATTATTGCTTTACGTATTCTATGATTTTCATATTAGATCTTATTCACGTGTAATAAACCTTTGTGGTTTTTTAACTGCATGTTAAATAAAGACATATATGTATATAAATTAAACATAGCAACACAAACACCACACATTGTTATCGTATCAAATGAGATATTTAGATATGTATAAGTCGCGTTATACTTAAAAGTCGGTCAGAACATGGCTCCATTAGGTTGCTCACAATACAAATTTAGGTATCATAGGTAATGCAGGTCTTGGGTTGTCATTTTAATAAATTATATCAAATAAGAATTACACAAAAATATAGTTATGCAGAAGTAAGATGAAAAATGATATTATTTACTCGACTATACCATGAGCAAGCACGAACTCGTTGCTGTGTTAAACCGGCCATAAGTTTTGCGCGATCTATACGTGTTAATTTATTTTATGGAGCTAGGACATGACAATTGCCTTCGACTGCAAGAGCAATATACTAGATGTAACAGGCACTCTAATGGCGCACTTATGCATGTCAGGTTCCGTGCACTCCCTGTCTACGATCACTAATTAAAGGGCAAATAGGGATCTATATGTACTTAGGGCAGTGGCAATCTCCATGTGTATTGTAATAAATCAGTCACACAAACTTCTTTTAGTTTCTTTGTTTCTTTAGTTAGCGTTTCGGGATCAGCCCATGTAAATCCATTTCAAGATCAAGAGATTTTAAAGTCGACGTGACAATGATCATCATCTATGAATTCCTAATGTGTCGGTGGTCGCCATTGTTTATAAATTATACTGTAACAAACATCAAGTATACTGTCATCACTTTAAAGTTTTATCAAAAAAGATATGCTTTAATATTATTTTTAATCTAAATTTAAATTTTAAAACTAACCTGTACAGTGGTAAATGATAATTTTCTATACAGAGCTTAAACTTAACATAATAAGAAATTAATCACAAATAACATTAGATAATATAAATATTCAATCAGCAATCCGACTTAGTACAGACTAAGTATTGATTTTGTTAATAATATTGTTACATTTTTATCAGATGCTCAGAAGCACCCGCCCATAATAACTTTTGGAAAGCCGGACGTAGTGGTGGGCGGTTTACTGCGCGCTAACTGCACGAGCGCCCCCGCAGCCCCCGCCCCTCGTCTCACCTGGTATATTGATAATGAAAAGGTTAGTTATTATCATAGAATAACTTTGAATTAAATATATATATATATAAAGTAACTGTGTGTGCTTACATATGTCCGCACGTGAGAAGTTACACTTCTTCTATAACTACTAATATAATATTTCTAAAAGTAAATAATTTGATTATATTTATTAATGTAAATAATATGATGACACTAAAAACGGCAAACTTATGATATATATGTTTTTAACTCAATGAATTATATATTAAACAACGTGCCAAAGAAAAACATTAAAGAGAACCTATTTAGATTTGATTCAAATCAATTTGATAATGGCCGACGGGAATTTTAAGATGACTGTAAATCGAAGTTTTATACATAGGAAAGTATTTTACCTTAACCATAAAAATAAAAAATTTGATATTGGAATAGTGAATTAATATGGATATCACGTTTAGATTAAGCATATATTGTTGAGTATCTTATTAATGAATAAGGTTTTTCAGTTAATAATCAACACATAAAGACGCATTATTATTAAGAAATCCATTGTTGTCGCTCTGTAATCCGATGACCAAATCGAGAGTGAGACAGACAACTGCAGCTGAGCCTTTGCCTACCAATGGAATACTTGCAATATTTTATATAATTTTATATATTTACTAGTGCCTCGTAATCCATAATAAAATGATGATGGGCTCGGTTATTGTGTAATAGAAAAAACCTTGTTCATTGATGTAGGTATATAAAACGAAGCTAAATTTTCGCTGAAGGAAACATTGTGATAAAATATGTTTATAGGTGATAAGAAAACTAAGGTAAAAATCTGTATCCTAGCTCAAATGTGTATTTCAGTAGTTGAACTTGAAACTCAACCCACCCTTATTATATATTCATTCTAAGGCGAGTTTGTTGGTAAATCTTTCAAAACGTAAAAAATATATTGGTTCTACCTTTGGTTTTGGTCATGCAGTTGACCATGTAAGCATTGATTCGTCATAGCTTGGTGGTACCGTTATTGACCCACTGGTTAGCCACCACCATCGAGTTTTGACTGCCGCGAAATAAAGGTTCCGTATGAGGTTTTGCGTTTCGGCATGGCAAACAAGAACCAGCCACTTCCGCCAAGGTCAGGAACATGCCTGTAACACCCCAGGTTTTGCAGTTGTTCATAGGCGACAGTAACCAAACGGGTCATTCATCTGTCTGCTACTCATTATCATTAAAAAAATATATACTCACGCCTCATTTTAATGCAGCGTTTTACCATTTATGTCCACATCGCCACTTGACGATTCTATGATACTGTGTGCAAATCTTAAAAATAATGCTTTTTCAGGTGGCAGAAGATTCAGTAAAATACTTTTCCTATCGAGTGTCAAGTTCGACGAGAACCAAGGGCGGTGGAGGCTATCGTCACAGGAAACACCAGCACCGCTACATAGCTCCGGAATTTAATTATACTGCCAAGTATTGGGCCCTTGTCAGCGAGACCACGTCTTCTCCACCAGTGAACCTAACAAAAACCCACAAGTGCACTTTGAAAGACGCCCAGTCTGAAGAAATGGCTAAGGTATAAATTTCTTCATATTTATTTACATTCAAGGTTAAGATGTATTTTCTCATAAATTGTTTATATATCGCTTTAATGCTTATTTGTTCAATCCACCATTGACTACGTTTTCTAGTGAAAGGTGTTTGTTTAATTTCAAAGATATTTAACTTATATTTCCAATAAAGACAATTCTTTTTGTTTGCGAAAAAAATATATTTAAAAAAAAATCTGGAATGTCTTATGCTGTAAAATGTAATTAGTAGTCATTTTTAACAAATAAGTATTCATAGGTCATCAACGTCTGATGCTAACTCGACTAATAGGCACCATACCCTATTTTTAACAAATTTTTTTTTATTTAATTATTATTAAAAGTATTGTGTATTGTTTTTCTTTTTTTTTCTTTACGACAAAATGTTATTATTTAATGTTTAATACATTGATAATTAATAATCCATTTGACATTGTATGTTTTATGATATGTGTGGACACTTAATTGGAATATAATAATTTATTGTGTATACATTTATAAGGATAAACAACTGTATGTTTACCAAATAAATAAATAAATTATATAGAAGAGCGAGTATTTGGTGATTGTTGGCTGCAAATATGTATATTGCTTTACCGAATTTATTTAATCATCAAAGTGGTATTATCTGCAGTAAAATTGTTATTCTTGAGTTTCTTATCCCCATTTTAAATGAAAAAAATAATTCATTTAGTAACATGAAAAGAATTAAATTACTATGCTCAAAAGTGTAAGTAAAACAATGAGTACCGTCTCTTTTAAACAAATACAACGGTATTTCCAATCTGAAAAAACGAAAAGCAAACGTAAAAGCGATCTCACCGGAAAGTCGATTGTGTTTCGGCTTAATTCAGCCTGTACTGTTCGAACGTTGCTTCGAGCGTCTTATTTCAAATTGGATTCAATTACACGCTCAATATTGGCACTGTAAGCCGAATTTTAGCAGTGAATATGATTTTGATGCTTCGTTTAATATGAAATTATAAGACATCTCACATACCAGCCTGTCGTACTGTAGCACCCTCGCCCTTCAATCAAATACTTCAACATGTTGATCAAGTCTTGGTACAGCTCCCATGTTTGCTGGTGAGTAGAAAAAAATGGTGCCACTTTTAAGATATTTTGTTAGAGATTGGAATGACTGGAGGGTTTTTATTGTTTAGAGATAATATTAGATTAATATATCTGTTGCTTCTTTTTGGATTATATTTTAAATGTTTCATTTACATAGTATATATTTGTATTTGTTAAATAAATAAATGGCATGTAAGTCTTTCCGTGATTTTGTGGTTTCTCGGTATTAGTCAGGCCGATAAATGAAGATGTTGCATTGTATTAGTATAGCAGTAATATGTCTCCACGATTTTTTAAAATCTTTATTCAGTTTAGTATAGCCACAATTTCATTTGATCTCAAGGGTTGTGGCATGAATGCCAGACCTAGAAGATTTATAAAGTGCTTAGTGATAGCTAATTTAAATTGAGGGTCGCGATTAGGCAACCGGATTTTAGAAAAGGCTATGATTTCATGATCTTTAATTCAGACTTATTGCACAGTTTCGAATTCCTGTTAATTAACGCCTATACACGTTTAAGCCATTATTTTCATCTCATTTATTACAATTTGCCTTCTCCGTATGCAGCTTGGCATTGCATTATATTAGTATTCAAGAGGAGATGTGAACTAAATGATTACTTACACATTATAATACAAAAACTATTTCAAGACAATGCACACTTGGCCATTTAATTCCAATCTAAACGAACTTTGTATAATGGTAACTGAATAGCTGATTTACTGTATTACTATACGTATATAAAATATCCATATTAACACCCAGTTACACAACTGACAATTATGCAAAGTCCATTATAGACGGAGGTCACATCCAAGACCTTTTGGTTTAAGAGGAGGGCTTACTCCGGCAACGTCACAAGACCAGTTAAATGCGCGTATATACAGTATATATAGAATAATACCGTGATTTCAAGTAAACTCATACCAAGATTGTTATAAAATCAAGGGATGTTTTTATTGAAACAGATGCAAGAGAAACCACGGCCCCCGCCTGTGATTCATATTTCCCTCTGGGTGTCGATAGCTGAACTCCGTACCCCAGCACACGGTAGACTTCAACTGACGTGTACCGCTTCCATACCTGACGAAGTAGGTCCAGGAGAAAAATATGCCGATATGAAGAAACAAACAGTCACCGGTGAGTAATAAATAAATTTAATGAATTCCTGATTAAAGCTCCTCATGAAGATAACATTCGTTTTCATCTTTTGAACAATTAAGTTATACACTCTTGAGAATTACTAAACATCGAATCATGTTTAGTTAAACTACAATGTAATAGAATCGTATTAAATACATTGTTAACTTTATAGTGGCACTGCAAAGTGGCGGCACTGTACAAATGTTGAGTAGAGTATAAACCAAAAATGACGACGATTAACGAGAGATTAAGTAGTTCATGAGCCCTCATACTACATGCAAGATACTTGTACCAAAAAGTGGCAAACAAAGAGGTCCTGTTAAGAATTTTTATCACCGTATGTATAGTGGTCGTGGCCTAGTTGGATACAAATTCCTACTACCCTGATTGATTGTTGAATATTTTTTTTATAGTTAAGGTTATGGCCGTAATCTTACCTGATCTTAAGTGACGATACGGCCCAAATTGGCAGACACGCTAAGCCTGTAGAGGGGCTGGCTCTCAAATGCAACTGCCGGAATACATCTATTGGTATTTGGCAGCAGATTTTCAACTTGAGGGTTATTGCTAGTCACGAGGACATTAGAATAAGCCTTACCACCAATACATCGGCTGATCCTGCAGGTACAGCCGGTCTTTGAACATTGTGATCTAATCACAGTAACAGCTATGTAATGTTAATAGTTTCATTTATTGCAATTTTATTTGTAAAAATTACATCAACGACCTTATATTATATTCTGTTTGGAAGTTTAAAAAATAACTAACTACCTGAAATCCGAACAAGTTTGATTCGCATATGAATACTTAAAAAGTTTAGTTCGTGAGTTTACTGTGTAAAATAAGTAATACTTTGTCGACAGTGGCGGTGAACGAGTTGAGTATTAAAAAGCCACATACAGAAACAAGTCAAGCTAACAACACCACGACTTCCAGCTTTCCAAATTACCAACCAATTTGGCTCCTCGCCTGCGTGTTTTTATTCCGTGAATTATCTTCGCAGTTACATTGAAATATTATAACTTCGTCACATCGTCGTCGGCGAATACAGCGCTTATTATATAATTAGAATTATAAAACAGCTATGTATTATAATAACGAATATTCTATTTTATTTAAATTCTAATCCACTATAATTTTTACGTCTCACTTTCAAGGTAAAATGGTTGTCTTTAAAAAATTGTTTTTTCTAGAAATTTTATTATACACCATTAATTAATCTATTCCAAAACGCTTCGATTACTTAAATGAGATTAAAAATACTATATTTTACTGTGTTCATATGATGTTACAGAATTTATATTGTTACAAGATTTTAGTGTTTATTATAATAATGTTTGTAGTAACCGCGCACGCAATGTACTGCTTTCCCCTTGAGCTTCTGTACCCAAGTCAATTATAACTACCTAATCTTATCTGTACACCGACAGGGTTCCGTGTTTCCTACGGCTATATCGCGCCCCATTAATACACACATTATTTCACCCCAAACCCCGCTTTTGACATGCAACATACGGTATTATATAACCTCCTAACAATTCAATATAATGCACGTATTATCCTAGAATATTAAGTACAGTTTGCTGTCAAATTTCAAAACAAATCATTATACTTTGGAAATATTATAGGGTTGAATTATAAAAGTGGGATTCGATATATTCTAACTTGTGGTAATATTAATGCAAGTATTCCTACTTGGAAGTTTCTATAAACACATAGGTTAGAAAATAAATTAAATTTTCGACAAATCAAGATTTTTCGTATCGTGCTATTAGCTTTTAATGTTTTTTAGGTACATGTATGTCTTCATGAAATATTTGAGAAAGCTTAGTTTATGTATAAAAAAAGGACAACGCCAGATAAACGACAAAATAGTAGATGGGTTTTAGTTTTGTAAAAATTCTGGTCGAATGCCGAGTCTATTTTCGATACCTATTTCGTGTTATTAAAATCACTTAATTAAGTCAGTATGAGTATTTATAAATAATTTGTGATGTCAAAAATTATATTTGAGAATAGAAGCGTTGAATTCTAAATTAAATACATAAATTTTAGGTTTGGAAGTTACATTCAACTTTAAAAAAGTAAATATCTCGTTGTGATTAAATCCAAATGTTAACTTATTAACAGTTACAATAAACTTTTATAAGTTAACTGCAGATGTGTGTGATAACTCCTATAAATACTAGAAAATTGATTTACTGAATTCAATGACTTTTTTTAATTATTTTTGATATTTTCAAAGTTATTAATGGAGATCGAAAATGATTAATTTATAATTGTACGGTTTTGTTTGTAGGTTAGGTAATTTAATTATATTCTTTCTAAATGTACAATAATTACAGTACAATGTTATATATAATTTCATCTTGCGCTGTGTCGCGTAGTATCAAAATCTTTACAGAGAACCTACAAGAATATTTTATCTTTAACATGGAAACGGAAATTAATACTCGAATATTTTTCTTTTCAGCCATTAAGTATCAGATTGCTTCACGTTTGTAGACGGTTTTGAAATGATAACGTATTTTGAGAATTAAATTGTTGTCTATGAAATATTTCAGCTGTATATTTTCTATAAGAAATTAGTGATAACGCTGTGTAAGAAATATTTATGATATTTAATCGTAATTGTCAAGGAGGATTTGAAATAAAATAATGGACGAGTCGCATTCGTTTTTAATATCGAGTAAAATATTTTATAATTATAATCTATTTAAATGATTTTTGTCTTTCTCGTATAAAATATTAAATAAAAATTGCGTGAGTGTTGGGGAACACTGGGTTGGAACGAATTTCCTTACGTAGTATATTCATTATTGATAAACATATTATATTATTGATTAACAAATACAAACAAATGGATTCTAGCGTCTGAGCGCAATTAAATAAAACGCAGGAATAGTTAATTAATTAATCGAAGAAATGGTAGAAAATTTCGTAATTAATATATATTGTTTGTAGTTCTGAAAATAACCATTTTATTGTAAATCAATATATTCATATACTTAATTATAATACATACAATTCGATACGAAACAGTTGATGATTATGACGTGTACAAAATATATCTGCGCGGCCGTTGAGAATTTACTGGGTTACTCGAACCAATAAGAGCACACCTATAACTGGGCGCAGCCAATAGCATACGCACTATGGATAACCATATACACTTTAGAAATATAATGCTATAAAGAACAGAGAAAAAAAAATCGTGACGGAAAAATCTTACATTTTGGTTTGTCTAGCTTCCATCCGTACCGTACTATAAAGAACTTCGTTCCAAAAAGAAATATAAAAAAAAAATCATTTAAAATTTTATGTTACCGCATATACTTGTATTATTTTTAATCCATTATATACCTATTAACAATTGATATAATTCTGACACTAATCTAGTTTAGTCCTTAATACGAAAGCAATTAATGTCATACTAAGCATGTTTCTATGCGGTTATTTCCTCTGTTTTACTGTCACTCTTGCTTCTAAATGAAACATTAAATTATATCAAATCCTTCAATTGGCGTTGAATGTCTTCCTGCAGCTCTTTACACTGACTATTGTAGCTGTTTATTTGTTAGGATAAACGATGTGATAAGTTAAAGAGATTGTGTATATTGATGCAGAATATATTTTAAATGAATTAGATTAATTATTTATGTGCTATTGTATAGATGACTATAAATAAAATTATATAAAATTAAAATTATATAGATACAACTTAGGCGTATTAGGTATAAAATTCATGTTTATCTGACAATCGCTTTCTGGAAATTTAGTATTTATTTTATATATTATATGTATATATATATATATATATATATCACGTAATTTTTAAATAGACGAAACATAAATAGAGTAATAGAGGAATATATTTAAACTGTGCATATATCGCATAAATGTTCAGGTTATGTATTCAACAGTCAGCAATAATAATGCTTTACAATAGAAGTTAATTCAGATATGATAAAGATCGTCTAAAAGACATTTAAACGTCTATCTCTTTAAATGCGATATATTTAAATGAGTCGCTGGAAAAATAATGTAATTTATGGAAACATAATTTCGAGGAGCTACCTTTTAATTTGATTGAGATTTTAACAATTATAAATCAGGAATCTTTCTAATTCGAGTGATATAGTTTAACCCAATTAAGGAATCATAGTAAATTATAGCAATAATAGCTCAGTTGGTACTGTGTATGGACACCGTGTGGAACGTGAGTTCGTATCCACCTACAACTAACTTGAGCTTCTGGTGGTGGAAAGCACCCTGAGGTAACCATAGCATGGTGGCAAGTCTTTTTCTAATACCCGCCTGGCAATCTAGCACCCACAAGTTGAAAATCGGCCACCAAAACCCTATAGGTGTGTTCCGGTAGTTATACTTGAGAGCCAATCTCTCCACTAGGCTTGCGGATCCACCATCTTGGGCCATATCTTCGCTTAATATCAGATAAGATTGTGGCCATAACGCTAAACTTTAACTAGTGACTTCTTTCATTTTTTCTCTCCTCTTTCTTTCGTCTAATATTTACTTTATATTAATATGCATATATATTATTAGCCTAAAAATGATATCCAAATTTTACTGTTTAATTTGTGTAACGCCCAAATAACTCCCAATTATTTATTTCTATTTATAAACAAAGAATATTGGTTGCTTTCAATAACGCAGTATTCAATATAGAGATAGATTATACACGAATACCTTCTCAATTGATTGTTTTCATTTGTATTGTCAATATCAATGACATATTTCCAGTAATATTCCAAGGATTATATAAGTCCCAAAATTATTACCGTAGTTTTCGATCACCTAGTTTATTCTGATATAATACGTTAGTAACGTCATTATATTTGTGCCAATATCCCGTATAAATAATCACTTGTAATATTAATACTATAAGAAATCAATGTAATTAAATATATACATATATATATATATATATATATATATATATACTACATACACTGTCGAGATTATGCTATAAGGCGTTTTCTTCCAGCTAACGAACATTAATGCAGTAAGAAATAATATTTCATTAAATTTAAAAGTAATGATTTCGTGCAAAGCTTAATTTTGATATAAGTTAAATTGTTAATATAAAATCCGAATACTTCAATTAATTAAATCAAAATTATGGATTTATTTTCCATTATGTATATTTACAGAATAAGTTAGTTTTTATCCATGTATTATGTTTTATAATGAACAGTAAATAATAAAAACCATGAAGCGATCGTCAGAATTAAATATTTGGTGTTAGTCCAGGCGATTTCAAAATCTAAAATTATATATTACGTACATGGTCATACAATGTGAGTGATAAATAAAAGCTTAATTTCAACGTATTGTGTAGTTTTATTTTAAAAATGTTTATTAACACTTTTTTCTATAATTAAAGTAGATTAAATTATTCCTTATAATATCGGTTGTTTGCCAGCATAAGTCCTGTCAAAATCGGTACACCCGATTCAGAGATTAACCGGAACAAATAAACAGACAAAAATATTAAATTTGTTTTTTTTTTTTTAATATAAGTACCAGGTATGCATTTAGTAAAAAGCTGTTATTTTGATATTACAAACAAACATTTTAATTTTATTTATTCATGTAGAAGATTAAACAGTAACCCCTTACTGTTTTAGGTTATAAAATCTAAATCCCTCGCCTAGAGAAACGCCACATACCAAAAAAAAAATCAACTCATAACAAAATTTGCCGACGAAACGACGTGGGATATTATTACGAGTCCATATCGAATTACGTATGATAACAAGTCAGATAGAATCGCTTGAATTATTCATGAATATCGATCGATATTATTTGATTTGTTTGAGAAAATTGTATAATGAAGCGATGTTATTCAGCAAATTTCATGTATACCTATGCTTTTAAAGCACTAAATAATAAAATCAATGCAAATGGGGGTTATTTGCGTACACTTTGTCTGTAGTAGGTATTGATGAGTAATAGTTTTTTATAGTAAGATGAAGATTGACAAAGAGAACTACCTACTTACAATGGGTTGATCGGCGTTAGGCGGTTTTGATAGTAGTCGATTGATGATAAGTTTTACTGATTGATTTTTATCTAGATTATTACATAAATATTTTGCTTTGCACTATACTGTTTTTATACTTTGTTAAGTGTTGATGTGGTCCAGGGCGCTAAACTTAGTGGAGGGACTGGCTCTCGGTGCAACTGCTGGACACACTTATAGGTAAATATAACGGCAGATTTTTAATTTGATGGTGATAGCTAGCCAGTTGAGCATTAAAAAGGCCCTACTACCATGTTATGCTTTCCTCGTGATATTTACCTCAAAGCTCAGGCTCTTTGTAGGTGGATTGAATTCACGTCCATTGACACGGCGTCCGTACATGCCACCAATTGAGCCCTAATCGCTTCAAGATCTTACTATTAATTGTCCTATTTTTCTCACCCAACCCTCTTACCTGCGTTTATCAAATAAAGGAGAGACATTTTTATTTTTTGTCCTCTGTATCGATAACAACGTACACCCAAATAATATATTTTTATTTTTTATATTTAATCTACATATGTACATAGTTATGTTATAGCTTTATTGAATGTATAGACTACTCGCATAGTTCATTAGAGAATCGATAAATACCAATTTGAAGATAGCAATCGGCTTAACAAAGCTGTAGAAAGTTTTTAAAAGGCATCATTCAATTTGTTTTATCAGCTCGAACGAAGTTTTTGGATCAACAATCACTCGTAATCTTGACGTTCGTAATTTGGTTACTTTATAAACTCCATTTAAGAAATTTATTTCGCTGAATAAATTCAGTTTCTTAACCTTGACTTTAATTTCTTAATGAAGCTTATGAATAAATGGTTTCAGATATTACAAAGAGATTCATTTTAATCGAAAACAGTACTTTTATGATATCATATATGAATAAATATCACAGACTATTTTCTTAAAACGTCAGGTTTAAATAATAAAGATCAAAATAAGATATTTATTTGCTAACTCTATTACAAAAAAAAAATGTATCTCTTAATAATATAACGTAAGTAAAACAATATTATATGTTTAATACATATCGCTTTAAATATGCTAAAATTAACAATTATGCATACTTACAGTATTCTTTGTATATAATCAATTAGATTCCGTATGTTACTGTCTGCTAAACTCAAAAAAAAATTAATGGATTGGCTTAATTCCAGGAGTATTTGGGTAATACCTCAATATTTATTTCACTGAAAAAAATTCCATACCAAACAAGTGTTTTTTTTTAATTATTTATAGTTTGTTTGATAAAGAAGCAGAATGGAAAGGAATGAGATATCAATGAAATAAAATATATAAATTTAAAAAAAGTAATCGAGTCTCTTAGTGGTTCATTTCGATTGTGGGTATGTTTTCCGAAACGACGACACTGTATTGATGTTCATAAGTGCCCGTATTAAATTAAAAAAAAAATGTGTTTTGTTTTCTTGTTATTTAGATAGAAAATAGAATCATAAAAGTAGTTGTATCTAATAGATACGTAGTTTTTCCCATTTAAAATATGTACCGATCGACTTTTGTAGTCGAAAAGAAATACTAAAGATTTTGCAAAATAAACATGAATTTAACCTGGCAACCCCAACTTTAGACGTGATGACCGAACATCGACAAGATAGGACTCCAAACGACGCTGTTATATACACCCACCTCCCGATATCTAAACACATAAAAATGTAAGAACAGACTCCACTGAATTTACAAACTCGATATTGAACCTTTGTAATATTAAGATAAGCTTAGTGCTACAAATGGGCATTTTACAGAATAGATTCAGTAATATCGTTTTGTAAGATTCTGTTAAGTGTCCGTTCATTTTGTTTTTACTGTATTTATTGTTTTTTTTATGCTAATGAACACCAAACAACCATACTTCCATCTAATATAGACAATCCAAAGATCAGGTGTAATTACAATCATGTTGCTGGCCCTGGAGATTGTATTTTAATCCCTTTCTTAAGAGCCCATATCATGGACAACTGTGCTGGGTAACCGATTCCACAGATCCAACGTACATGGCAAGAAGATTCTAAACTTAACTGTTATCACAACACGGCCAGGCTTTAGTATACAGGGATGAGCTTACAACCAACCAACGGCGTGTAGTACGATCTTGAAATGGTAATGAGGGCACCATATCAAAAAAAGTTTATATAAAAAAACATTTATTTAAATAGTTACCAAAGATCTTTATATTCTCTTTTTGATTACTAACTAGCTATGCCCATGATTTCATTTGCGTGGGACTAAATATTATATAACCTTTTTGTCTTTTTTGCCGCTTTTTTCTCCATACAGATTTACTCCTATTGGTGGTACCATAATGTTAAATACCACGTTTACTGCTTATTGGCGTGGAGACATAATGATACTAGAAACATAATAATACTACATACTTTTAATTAAAGAAACGATTCAACTACGAACAATAAGTATAATTTACATTTATAAATGCTGTTGTATTGATCTTAAACTGTTATTGTAATGACTCTATAAGAAGTCCGTTATTTGATTAAGTGTTATCCTGGGTAGTATAGCGACTGGGTGGGACAGTTGAGTTAAAAACGTTCGACAGTGCAGACGACTGTTCGAAATATACTTTTTTTTATACTTAAGGTTTAGCATTATGGCCATAATCTCACCTGATCTTCAGTGACGATACAGCCCAAGTTGGTAGACACGCTAAACCTGTGGAGGAACTGGCTCTCAAGTGCAGCTGCCGGAACACACCTATTGGTATTTGGCGGCAGGTTTACAACTTGAGGGTGGTAGCTACCCAGGCGGGCATTAGAAAAAAACCCTACCACCATGCTATGGTTTCCTCACGATGTTTTCCTTCACCGAAAGTTAAAGCTTATTGTTGGTGCTTGGATTCGAACTCACGTCCCTTGACGCGAAGTCGAACACACTACCACTGAGCTATCGTCGGTTCTGTAACAAGCTGTAAAATATAATGATTGTGGTACGAAATTCTTGAGTATGATTCGACGCAACTTCCACGGACTGTAACAAATGTTAAATATCATAAAGTTTTCCTAAATCTTTGCTCTGTCAAATACATTTTTTTTTATTTTTGAAATCCGACTGGTAGTTCCTAAGAAAAGCAAGTTAAAACAAGTAAACTTTTCCGCTTTATAATATTACTATAGACATGTAATACTATTACATGTAAAGACATTAGGTATCAATGTAATGTAGTAATGATAGTAAATTAAATATAATAAAACTAAAAGTCGATCGTGAAATTCCTTCAAATCTCGTTATATGTTTGAGTTAACACCTAATTTTATTAAAATACAGTACCAAAAAATTTGAAGCGACGATAGCTCAGTTGGTAGTGTGTATAGATGCCGCGTCAATAGATGGGAATTCGAATCCCTGCTATGAACTTGAGTTATTGGTGGAAGGGCTTTTTTAATGCTCGCTACTAGGCTCAAGTTGAAAATCTGTTGCCAAATAATTATAGGAATGATCCGGCAGTTGGCACTTAAGAACCAGTCCCTCCACTAGACTTAGCGTGTTCACCATCTTGGGCCTCATTGTCTCTTAACATCAGGTGATTAGTTTTAAACTTAAGCTTAAAAAACAGGTTTATTGAATACTAGTTGTGCCTGTGACTTCGGTCGCATGGAACTGAAAATTAATTAAGTAATTTATAGCCTACTAGATATTACGTACGGCTTCGCTCGCGTTAAAATCAATTTTGTCAAACAAATCGGATAACGCATTAAAAAGTTTCATACAAAGCTTATCCCTCAATTTACCTTTCTTCCAATAAAGATTTTGATAGAAAAGTAGCCTATCACTGTCTATCACTGTGTACTATAATTCATCACAATTGGTTCAGCGGCTTAGGCGTGAAAGCGTAACAAGCAAAAAAACTCACCTTCTCGTTTATAATATTAGTATGATCTGATGTCACTTAGGGACAATATAGAATTCTAATGATAAAATAATTATTGAAATCGGTCCAGTAGTGTTTGAGGTTATTTGTTACAAATAAAAATACAAATCTTTCCTTTTTATCATATTAGTATAGATTGCTAGAAAAACAAGTAGTAAATCCTTTTTAAACTTTGATTATCAAACTATTCATAAATACATAAGCTCTCACGTGGATCTACAATGTGCTTGCTTGGCTTCGTTTTCACTAGAAAATCAATTTTCTCGGCAGTCTACGTACGATACGAGACACGTGACGTAAATCATTAGACGCCCCCGACAACACGTTCTCGCACTAAGCAACCCTTGATTTTTATTACTTGTCAAACCGAAGAGCCATTATTCTTATTTTGAAACACATACTTGGATGATATCACATTTTGCTGGAAAGCATAAATATATTTTCCTTTTTATCATCTTTTTTCTTATAAATTATTGAGTTCGTTATAAATTATGTCTAAATTTTTACAATGTTAAGTAATGAGTGTAATTTGGCTTGTAATATAATGATTTATTATTATTATTATTATTTTGATTTGTACTAGACTGTTAACAGTTTATTTACAATCTATATTTAATTATGCAAAAAGCCTAATTAAACCAAAATATTTTCTGAATTCAAACCTTTAATTTTAGAACCAGTTTTAATATAGGTATATTTAATATCTATCAAACGACATAGATAAAAAACAATTTTGTGTTTTGTAATCATGCCAGCCAGTTCCTCCATAAGTTGAGCGTGTCTACCAACTTGGGCCGTATCGTTACTTAAGATCAGGTGAGATTATGACCATAACGATAAACTTTAACAATTAAAAAATGAGTTTAAGTTGTAATAATGCATTAAATTTGACAAATTTCTAGTATGTTAAATTTTATCTCAAATACTATTTTTATCAATAGCGCAACAAATACTTACCAGTTATAATTTACTACCACATTACCACAAATTCAATTTAAAAATATTCGTAATAGTATGAATTTTGAGTTATTTTCAAAACTATGTATTTTTACTATTTTACTTAACAATTTTTTAACGATATGAATACAATTAAAAGCTGGGGAATAACCTTTTCTAGAGCTATCTTTTATTGTTAATAAAGTCATATTTCAAAAATGTTTTGGTAATTTTGTAATCGTTTATTTTAATATTTTTTTATTAATCTTGAGACATATGAAAAGTATTCTCTTAGGAATATTAATTACATAGCCTTCATCTTAATGGACAAGATAATTAAGCTATTCCGTATACACCCACAGTATTGTTTGCATAACGTTATCTTACCATACAGGTTTACGTTCTCCTTTGTTTACACCATATTATTGATTCCCAGACGAAGATCAAGTGTATTTTAATTACTAACTCAAATTTCTTATACCTATCATCATAACCTCACAAAGAGGCAAACGTAAAAAACTCATAAATCTCCAATACGTAAATCTTTACAATGTGTTTTCAAATTAGCGACATACATAATACACAATGCATAATTATACATATAAAATCTACGGAAACCCCTTTCAAAGTATGTGAATAAAAGATAAAGATTGAAGAGGTGCAGTATTTTTGTTGTGAATTTCCCTGTGTTGTTTGTCCGGTTATCCCTGGGGGCGAATGGCGCGGCACTGAGTCAAAGCACTTTGTGATGTTTTACTGAAACGTACGCTGGTTCAAGTTTCTTACATTTCAGGTGATGAATTTTAACAATGAATTTGAGAATGAAAACACACATGTGATTTACAAATAACCACTTCATACGTTAGCCAACCATGGACACTATAGATGATTCCTGCAAAGTAATATTATATATGTGAAAGTAATTCTTTCTGTGTGTTTTATTTTGACGTCTAAACCGCTGAACAATATCAATGAATTTTAGTGTAAGAAGAGAAAGACCAAAGAAAATATTGATAGTGTGTGAGGAATGAGGTGAGAGAAAAGGGAGTAAATGAAGAGAATGGCGCACACATCGTTTGATTTAGAAGACGATGAGATTAAAGTGGGGTAGTTTATTCAGTAACAAATTTTGACGTTTTCCCGGTAGCCTAATTTTTATAGGTAACTTTGACACTGTGATTGAAAATTACTAACAGTATTAAAAACAAGTATTCGATTTCTTTATTACAGTATTACACAGAAAACAAAATAACTTCACACCACGCAAAAGCGAGACGATGAACCGTTAAACGAAACAGAGCTATCAGCAATCTAATTCCGACAAACGTGCTGCATTTTGCTGTCCATTACACAGTTATTGACTATTAAATACAAAGGGCACGATTTATGTATACCTAAGTACTGACATTCGAACTATTTCTTTATTCATATTGTTTATAGATATACTTTTATGCAAGCACTTGTAGACCTTGTGGATATATATTATTTTGCTATAAATCTCACTGAAAAACTAAATTTAGACGGACAGGGAGAATTTTATAATAAAATAATCTTATTTAAATGAGGATTGTTCCTATAGAATAAAAATATAGCTATAAACAATCTAGATGACTTGTTTGGTGATGATCAAAACGTTTAAGAAAAGGAACAAAAGTCCCATGGATTTGTTTGTATAAACATACTAACTTTTACCCGCGGCTTTGTGCCCGTTAATATTTATTTATTCAAATAAATCGTATTACGTAATAAAAAGTTGCATGCTAAGTTTATCTCTCTCTTTACCCCATTTCCAATAACATTTTCGTGAGAAAAAGTAGCCTAAAACCGTCTCCAATGTCCCATCTATCTCTATACCAAAATTCATCATATTAGATTCAACTGTTTAGGCGTGAAAGCGTAACAAATAAACTTACTTTCGCAAGTATAATATTAGTAAGTATTGAAACGAAATTATAGTAAAAAAACTAGAAAGCTTGTAGTACATTAAGCGTGCCTTCTTTGACAATATGTTTACTTGCCCTTGGGTATGATCAGGCAATGATTAATATTGGTGTAAACAATAAAAATATAGGTTTAACGTTTATCTACACTATTACTTGGTAATAAGCGATAATGTGACCCATTACAGTAGACAGTTGTGGATTGGCTCTGAAGTGCAACTGTCGCAAAACAGCTATAGGTATTTGGCACTAGATTAATTTAAAGGTGGTAACTAGCCTAACTAGAAGTAGCGTGGGCGCTGTCTCCGATCTCTGGCAACACGTGAGTTTGAAGTGTCACCGTGGTGCGTTTTAGTGGTAGTGTTGGATGATTAGCACCTGATGAGTCCCTGATAGGTCTCTCTTACCTTGACCTGAGCCTAGGCAACGCGTTATCGCGTTGAAATGAAAAACTTCATAAAAAATATAACTTTGAACACCACGTTAATAAAAGAGGGCGTTAACTTGCCAGACGGGCTTCAGAAATTACCTATCACTATGCTGTGCTATGGCTTTGTCCATATGTTTTCCTTCACCGAAAGCTGAGACTAATTGCAAGGATTTGAACTTACATTTATCGTCACGGTGTCTGACACTACCACTGAACCCTCTTGACTTCGAAAATATACTTGCATTAAAGTGACAAATGACTTTCTTAACAATAACTATTTATTATATATCTTGACAGTTTAACTTACACTGACTGTTCACGCCTGCAGGGTTATTTAGACCTCTGTTTACGAATTCTTGAGTTATTTTTGTACGAGAGAAATGAAACGCGTACTGTTTTCCTTCCGCTATATTTTACAATATATCTTCTTTTCTATTTTCATCGCATTCGAAAATGAAACAAAAACCAATTAAAAGAAACATCCTAAACAAAATTGCTTAATGCGTCAATTCTCTATTTCGATCTTAAACACTGACCTTTGTTTTTGTTGTTAGTATTTATGTAAACAACCATTTTTAATATTAAGATCGCAGATAAACGGAAACGATTTATCAAAATTAGTTATTTAATGAAATGTCAAAGTGTAGCTTGAGGATGGCTTGGTGCCAAGAATACCGGCCGAGTTCTTACGAGTATAATGCAAAACGTACCAACCATACCAAATTATATTATACCTGCAAGCATTATTATACGTAGAATACATTCATTAGACTATTTTTTTATACATCAATTTATCTTTAACCCAGCAATTTTACTGTACAATTTGAAATTACTTCTACTTTTATGTTATGAAAATAGAAAATGGATACGCTGCATGATTTTGGATGATGACGTGATTCTGGTTAATGCAGTTCAAATTATGTATACTATTCTTAAGGAATACATTATAAATTCTGTACAGAATCTATCATATTACGCAGAGCAGAGAGAGGAATTTTGCTTTCGACAGAAATAAGAGACACTAATGTTTTTTTTTTGTTTTTAAATTTAAACACAATCTCCTTTGATGTTAAGTAGTGAAGTCACAAAAGACTGTACCATGCTAAGTCTAGTACGGACTTGACTTTCAAAATAACTAATAACCAATTAACACTAATACACGTTTTGTGGTATAATTTCAACTTTAAAAATATTGCAGAAGAAGCAGGTAATATATTCTACTATCAAAACAATACTTTCTATTCTCAAAAGCTCACACTTATTGTAAAGATTCGAACTTACATCAATCGATGCGGTATACGGGTCCGGTAACTGTGCGCAGACATTAATTCCATAATTGATTATTCTACGTACTTTGCCATTACAAACAGTAACTCATAGGATAGTAACATGTGTATTTATTTATGAAAAAAAAAACAAAAAATCTTCTCATCTCTGGCTCGAAAGTACTTTCCTAAGTGTACCTCTTTCCCAAGGGTACGATTACGTTCGAACTGGAAGAGGGTTGCACAGAGTACAGTTGTCGCTACTGTGGCAACATGATGGAAAACATTTTAAATAAATAAAAAAGTTATTGTAAAGGTAGCTTGACTTAGTAAAACAACCGTATTTAACCATTTTTACACTATCATAACATTGACTCGAAGCAGTTATCAGGTCAGATTTTTCAATTTGAACATATATATACTTACAGAAAAGGACTAATAGTAAGTTTTACTACCTATTATGTGATTTAAACACAATCTGCACTACGAGCTCAAATTATCTAAATACTTTTTTGAATATATCATTGAAATAACTCCTGATTTTTTAAAAGGACACTGTAATTTTATAATTATTTCCGTAAATAAAATTATCTATGAATGGGACTATATACGTGTATAAAAGGTGACGAAAGTAACGAATGAACGTCTATTTCACGTTCGAGAGAGGCGAATGTTAAAGTATAGTACATTAAGTACGAGTATATCACAGGAAGTATGAAAGTAGCAACAATGATGGAGTATCAAACAGTCAATTATAAGCTTTATATATCATGTAGAATGTTGAAAGTTATGTAATTAGAAGAGGATTAAGATGGGCGGATATATGAGTGGAGAGAGATTGAACAGGGTACAAAAGATCGTATAAGTATTTGTATAAAACATATAAATACTGAGATAATAGCTGATAAAGAAATGTAGAGGAAGAAAATATATTGTATTGACCGTTTTAGGGGAATTGTAGGCAGGGTATATTATAATGCATGCCTGTGTAATAAATGCCCTGAAATGTGAAATCTCCGTCGAGAATGAATAGATATAGTATGGCACATAAACGGCATTGCCTTTCATAGTAATTCAGAGAATTTCCTGTCTCTAGATTAAACAAAATGTTGCATAAAACCACATGCCAATAACATTACACAGGGTATATTATAATGCATGCCTGTGTAATAAACGCCCTCAAATGTGAAATCTCCGTCGAGAATGAATAGATATAGTATGGCACATAAACGGCATTGCCTTTCATAGTAATTCAGAGAATTTCCTGTCTCTAGATTAAACAAAATGTTGCATAAAACCACATGCCAATAACATTACATAAGGATCGTTTGATTTTATTCTTAATAACAAGTGTACTTACGGCTTCAGTGCTGTGGAACTCAAATTATTGAATAAAGTTTTCCCCTTTTTTACTTTTTGTTACATAAATACAGCTACTAAATACAGCTTTGTTCCTATTGGTAGTATTTGTTAAATACACAAAAGTGTACTTAAATGATTACTCTATCAAATACAAAAATAATTATTAAAATATGACTGGTTATATAAGATTAGAGCTCATTAGATATGGAATAAGATTAGAGGGTTCAAACAAATTTCAGTATTTTATAACATGAATATAGATTAGATAAATACATTTAGTCATTAAAATCCAAGAGAGATATATGTATGTAAAGGTTTTCTTAAAATATATCTTTAGTGATTTCGATCGGATGGAGAGCTGAGATAAATCAAGTTCGCAACAAGACACGTTCGTCGACTAATCCGAACGGCACACAAGCTGAGTTCGTTATGCGCGGTCACGACGTCCGCCGACCGACTTGGCATACGCTGACGTCACACTGACCTATTAGTTTTACTTACTTCACAATTTTATCTAAAAACTACTAGCATATTAGAAACTAGAGCTGTAACAAACCGTATGTAGTCGATACCGAGTAACGAAATGTTACTTAGTAATGCATTTCGTTACTCGCAGTTTTTCGTATTTTCGTACAGAATATACAAAGTGCGGACGGTGCAATGTTAACATCATACCGTACACAACACGACGCGATGCGATGCTCTTTGTTAGTTATCAAAAGTAACGACTACTGATTGTTAAATAACGAATACATAGAAGTACGCTATTTTTCATTACTTTTACACCTCTATTGGAAACTACTTTATTTACAGGTGCGTAATACACAAAGCATTTGTAAATAAATGTTGGAATGAGAGGACAATAAACCTTGCAATATTATGATCAGTGTTGAGCGTCGAAAATTGATATTTGAATTGTGGTGTTTCGTCCTGCACTTTAGTTTTCACTTCACTACACTGCATCCATAAAAAATGAGCTGGCTTCGGTTTATTATATTAAATGTTTATATTTTTACAACGTCTGTGTTAGCGTTGAACTTTCACAGTCACTATTTCATAATGTTGGTTAGTCGAAATTAACTCCCACAACTACCCCAGAAAGTTTTTACGTTTAGATACTAATTTCATATATTTACATTATTCAATTGAATATAGTTACTTATAAAATAATGGAAGAAAAGTTATCCTGCTATTTAAAGTATTCTGTTATAAATCGCCTCTTCATTTACGGAAGTAATAAGATTTGTACAGTTTTTAGGATTTAAATGTAACTGTAACTGTTTTAATATTAAATAGACTGATATTTTAATCGATGAGGCTTTTTAAAGTTTTGTGGCCATCATTGTAGAAAAATTGATAAATTAATCAGATATCTATTTTGGTAAAATAACAGGACAAGTATGTTAGTATACCCTCTACAATATTGGCTCAGTAGTCGACCGAAAGAAAAAAAACCAAAGAAAATAAGATACTCTATAATACATGTACACATAATTTTAGTTGAAATATACAAGCTCTATAAAGTAGCAATGCACATAAATGTCTTCATATTCGTACATTTGTGAAGATGGTAGTTGCGAAAAGAAAACGTCTTCGCGAGCTTTCTTTACTACTTTACGAGTTATTGTTCCTGAGGTGTATTCAACACTCGTATATTATAACACATTCTACTTGAAGCGAATACGTATGTATTGTATTATGCAAAGGCTACGTTCACACACACTGTAAAATACTTAAGAAGTACGAAGATCAATGTCTGTCACTTCGTCTCTAAAATTAAACCATTTCAAACATTGCATTTCTATTATTTATATTATAATTTTTATATTTAAAGCGATGATTGCTTAGTTGGTAGTGTGTACGGATGCCGCGTCAATAGACGCGAGTTCGAATCCAACTGCAATGAGCTTCAGCTTTCGGTGAAGAAAACATCGTGATGAAACCATAGCGTAGGGCTTTTTCTAGTTACCGCCTGGCTAGCTATTGCTCTCAAGTTGAAAATATGCTACCAAATTTTGAAAACCTATAGGTGTGTTCCAGTAGTTGCACTTGAGACTGGACCTCCACATTTTCATTTAACATCAGCTCAGATCGTGATAATAACACTAAGTCTATAAACTATATCAAAAAGTTCAATTTATGCTTTGAGAAGGCGAACGTGAAACTACCGCCAATTCAGAAAATAGCCCAGTCATTGAGAAGAACTGGCAAGAAACTCTATCTCATTGTATTATATTTTTATACGCGTCTTTTTGCTGATAACAGTAGTATAATTTTAAAACCTGAGTTTTGTAGGTTTTTGTTGCTAAATATTGGGAATGAATTTCACTCCGTTTTTATAGAGTACTATGTCATAATCCTGAAAGAAAACCTTGAGTAGCCTTTTGCGCACCAAAAAGGACGTCTTTAAGTTGACTAAGATTGGTGTATTAACTTAAATAATCACTATAATATCATAATGTGTTATCTGTTCAAACGCTAGCTAATAACGAAATTGATTAATACCGCTGTACTCCATTGGGAATTGTCATGCAGTAATATAACATTGCCCTAAGTGCGCAAATGCAAATGTCGAATCTATTTCGTGGGACCTCTTGGGATAGATTGTGTTTATGAGTCCGAATACAGCCGCTCGTTTGATCATTCTCGCTTATAATTTTTAATTAAAATGTCAAAAGCCCTTTGAATATCACGTTTTGTTGAATGTAAATTAAACTTTTACGAGTCCGCTATAATGTTCAGTGTATTTTTGTATTCCTTTTTGTTTGTTTTTTTTTTCATTACAGAGACATCACACTTTCTGTTTACAACTGACTTTTACCTCCTTATAATATATCCATTATTTTGTATAATAGCAGTAGGTGGCATTAAGGAAATTAATCAAAATTAAAATATTACATTCACCGTACAATATTTACATTCCTTAAGAAAAAATTTTCGATACGGAATCTTAATACAGAATTCGCACCATTTTTTTTACTACGATTTGCAATACACACACATGTTTATAGAAGTAAAGTAAAATAACTGCAGTATGCCTGATGGTGAGTACCTATAGTTTTATCAAAAAACGATAATAAGAAATAAAATCATTTAGTAGTAATCATTTTGTTTGAACTTAGCAAATAAGTATGTATGTATGGATATAACTTGCATGGTCGCCTGGCTGGTTATTACTCTCAAGTTGAAAATCTGCCGCCGAATACATATAGGTGTGCTCCAGCAGTTCCGCTTGAGAGCCAGTCCCTCCACTAGGCTTAGCGTGTCCACCGTTTTGGGCCACATCGTCACTCAATCTTAGATAAAATTGTGACCATAACGTTAAACCTATAAACGATAAAATATTTTAGGGCAATGTAATCTCATGTGACATGGTTAGCTTAGCAAGTCCTTTTGTAGTAGGAAAGAAAATAAACAACATACAGACGTATCAGAAATTTTAAGTTAGATAAACAAGATATAACAGCATTATCAAACTTTATTCTAGCACGAACCCTTACAAGTGAACGCCGAAGTGAAATTACGAAAGTTTTCATAGACGTTTTATGTAATAAAAACTTTCTTACATCCACCTTGTCTCGTATACATCAAGTTAAAAGCATGTTCTTGACCATTACGACATCGAATAGCTACATTAGTCAATGTGTATTTTTCTGTATAATTATATATATATTTGTGATTTATTTCATTATTTTTGAAAACAAAATAAGTCTATTTTTTATTTATTTAAGGTCACTATAACACATTTAATGTTATTACCGACCACAAGAACATTACACAATTATATTTATATCCATTTATCATTTATTAAGAACAACAAAGTATTTACTGAGCTAGTACCACGTAAACAATCAATGAAGTAATCAGAGGCATTACACGAATTAACTGCAGCCAAACAGTACTACCTGTACAGTTAAATACAGCCTACACTTACACTTATTTTTATTACTTTTTTGTAATTAAATTAATTCTAGTAAAATTTATGTGTCCCATCCGCAGTCTTTCTATTGTATAATATAAGAATAATATTAAAAAGGTTATTAATAAAGCTTGATATTTTAATATAGATTTATATATTCAGCAACATAATAATAAAAACAATAATTTACAAAACTCTCTATTCATTTTCTTAATCAGAAATAATTACAGTTTGGATCGATAACATTTTATTTCCATTCTAACTTTATTATCGCGTACATTTATAAAACTAGTTTGATTTCATAGATATTGTGTACCTATTTTTAGCATACGTTTTTATCTATTTTAATTAAAATCTGTAAAATATAAAGAAGAAAATTTGACTCAGCGTAATAAAATTTAATAGAAAAAATCTCTCCTTGAGTCAACACGTTCCATTATGTTTAAATAATATCATATATTTACACACCTCATGGAGCAGTATTAGCACACTTTTTCATAAAATTAGAGATAGTAGGTTCGATTCACACCTATCACTGACTTTAGTATAGCAAGCATATTTTACAGTTCTGTGTTTAGGTGATAAATAAGCTTTGCTTAGCATGAATTTAATTTTTTTTATATATAATGTATGTACAGTTATACGTAATATTATTAGGAATTTGCCATAGTTAATAATCGTTTTTATTAAGATGTCAATTTCGACATTCAGATAATCGGTTTGTCAAAAATATTTCAGCCATAAACGAATTAATTATTCACAAATTAATTTCATAAAAAAGGTATGATTTATTTAATTGAATACCATTATGATAATACAATATAGTTATACTCTAGCTTGTGTTTATATTGTAAGCAACTATAGATCTATTCAGCCTTATCTTAGCTGTTTTAACCTGATTTATTTTTATAATATAAAAAGATCATAACAGAATAAAAAAACACTCTTGATCCCCGAAATATTGATTGAAATTTTTAGCTTATACATTTTCTACGTTATCCGATCCTTCTGAATAAGCCAGTTACCTAAATTGGCGATTGTGAAAAGTTCCGCTTTATTTCTCTTT
Organism: Actias luna; assembly: GCA_039707435.1. Classification (NCBI taxonomy): domain Eukaryota; kingdom Metazoa; phylum Arthropoda; class Insecta; order Lepidoptera; family Saturniidae; genus Actias; species Actias luna. Next base: position 4,636,119 of record JAZHAC010000027.1, read on the forward strand.
TCATTTGTGATCCGAAAGTTATGTTAGAAAAAAATCCTGATTTGCGCCGACTAACCCGCTTAACTTCGGAATGTTTTTCGATTTTCTGATTGGAGTAGGTTTTTGTTAGCCTTGATTTAAAATGATCCTACGTTTTACAGATCTCGTGGTGTCGAGAAATTTTAACATAAAACAATAAACTAGTTTTTTGTTATTACAGTTCTTTTAATTGTTTTCAGAATATTGTTTCTGCTGGCTGTATACGTGCATAAACCTTATATGCCGGGAGCACATATAATATTAATACTGAAATTTAGAATACGTACAACATGTAGTCTAACAAGTTGTTCATCCGTCGTTCAGCTTTACACACTCCGCGAAACTTGAAATGCATTTCAAACTTTCGTGTTGTTATATATAATCTATACATGTAATAAATATGTAAGGGACCCCAAACTTTTCATTAAATATTTTTTGAAAAGTATATCTGTGGTTAATTTTTTTTGGCAATTTTAAGGACAAAAAGCTTTTCTCTCTCTATTCTCTTGTACGAATGTCCTTCTGAAAAGATCTACTAGATAGAGGTAAAAATAATGTTTTGGATCGTTATAAAAGTAATCTTTATCGCATAAAAAGAAAGCAATCCTCTCGAATTGGGAATAATACGCTAATCTCAAAAACACCATTTCACTGACCATCATTAAAACTACTACGTAGTAATTTGTGTATTAAATTTATACTAAGTATGTATTTATTCTTCAATTAAATTAATTTTTAACTATCGTATATTTTTACTTATATTTGGTTACTTTCTAAGTACAAAACGTGATCAACTTTAAATATAAATTATTAAAAATAAACTCCTCACTCCAAATTAAAACTCATTAAAGATAATGTTTATTTATGACCGGAACTGATAAATAAATTAATAAATATCATAGAAGATGGTGGCTATAGACATACAGTACAAAAAAAAACTATATTTTTTATGAACATTTCTTACAATCCCAAATCCCAATGTACAAATGATGATATCTCTTGCATGTACATAGTAAATATTTCTTAAAAAAATATATAACTCCTATAAATTTAATTGTGATTATAATAAAGAAATTCCGATCCAAGTTTTTACAGGAAATAGGTTTGCATTGTTCAATGACGCGCTTCAGCGACGAAGTGATGCGCATTTTCCGATGTATTGTACCGGGGCGTGCATCAAGCTCGCCGACCTACATACTTTGAAAGGATAGTAAAAGGAAGACAGTATTTTAAACTAGCGATAAACTTTATACATACTGCTCCTAACATTCTCTCTTATGGTACGGGATAACAAAGTTATGTATAGCAAAATTTTTATTTATTATCTTGAAGTGAAATTTTACCATCTTGCATTACTGTGAGTACTAGTAAAGATTTTAAACATGTAAATTATTTTTAACATAATTTCTCATAAGTTAACAATGCTTGTGGACAGTCAATTAAACTGGAAGAAGCAAAACACAAACCAAAAGGTATTTGCAATTGATAAATTAACTTAAGTCTACTTTATCTTACATTACAAAATATGGAGTAGGTAATTTTGGTAATCTGGTAGTATTTGAACAAAATTCTTTCAAAGTCTGCCAATTATATTTGTATTAGGTTGTCATGGGCGAAGTTCGATTCTGTGACTTCAGAAGCATAACTGTGAAAATCAAATATAGCTAAACGTTTCTTTCAGTTTATAATAATCATTGGCATATTTTAAAATAAAATACCAACTCTAGATACATAAAAAAGTTTAAGCGATGAAGGATCAGTAGTAGAATTTAAACCTATTTTAAGCCTAAGTAGTGGGTCAAGTAATAATTGTAATGTAATCATAACATGGATTTATAATTCATAGATCTATAAAAGGAGCTTTGCCAGCTTTTTTTATATTTAAGGTTTACCATTATGGCCAGAATATTACCTGGTGGTTGATACCTGAAGATGTGACCTAAGTTGGTGGACACGCTAATACTAGTAGAGGGACTGGGTCTTAAGTGCTACTGTCGGAACACACCTATTTTGCATACTGTGCGCAGTTTGATCCAACTTGAGAGATAGGATACTTTTTATCTGGATTTGTGATCATAACGGGATAGATGTCGCTATAGTCAATGTGATTGACTACTCGAAAAGGCAGAACAAGGTCTGCCAAGTCAGCTAGTTTTACTATAATTTGTATAATGTTTGATGTTCACGCAAGGCTGTCTGTCGTGTCAAAATACAGGAAATGCTGTCTAAAGCATTGTCTATTAATGTACCTGTCTATTAAATATAATCATTGAGTATTTATATAACTAACATTAAAATTTATTTTTATGTGTTGCATTTCAGAATTGTATACATGCATAAATATATTAGCTTCACATTTATATATCAATGTTATAGAATCTTATGAATCGATGATATTTCAGTTGGTAGTATGTAGAGACAACGCGTTAAAGTCCGTGAAATTGAATCCATTTACAATGAGCAACATCTTGATGAAACCATAGCATGGTGGAAGTGCTTTTTCCGCCAAGCTAGCTACTACCCTCAAGTTGAAAACTTGCTTGCAAATACCTACAGGTGTGTTCCAGCAGTTGCACTTGAGAACCAGTACCTCGAACCTGTTTTTTTTTTGGAAAGGACAAGTGATATTAGCCTTAGGGCTTACACAACTTCACTCCTCTACTCTCCTAACTTTATTGGGGGATTACTTAAGTTACTCAGCCCGGCGGGACCTCCACTAGGCTTAGCATGTACACCGTCTTGGGCCACATCGTCACTTAACATCAGGTGAGATTGTGGACATAACACTAAGTTAACTATAAAAAAATGATCTTTCCACGCAATTTTCAGCAAAATCGACTGACTTACTTCAAAATTTGCAGGCATATCAATAGCCAATTACAATGCAATAGTGTCATGACTTTGAACTAATATCATATAAGCCTAAGTTATAGAAAATTGTGCGAGAACGACATCATAAAGATCACTAATTATAAAGAGTCTTAAAAATTTTAGACTAAAATGTAGGAAGTTATAAAAATAAGAACTAATATCGAAACGTGTTTTTATATATTTTATATTGCGATGAAGTAAAAGTATCCAAGGTCGTCTGGACGGAAAGAACTCCTACAGGATAATCAATACGAGAAATAATAGCTCGTTTTGAAACACTCAGCGGCTTTTATCATTGAACTTATATAGTATAAGTATCTTCAAATTATTATTAATAGTTTTTGTGAGAAAGATCTCTTGAAATTTCTTCCTGCCTAAATCAGTCGGACTAGAAATTACTTCCATTCTTTAGATGCAGGTACAAAACCTGTCGTTGTGTTCTTGTGGTGAATATGCTGAAAATACCTTCGCAACAGAAAGGTAATTTAAAGCTTAATTTTTTTTTATAGTTATGGTTTAGCGTTATATCCATCATCTCACCTTATCTTATGTGACAATACGGCCCAAGTTGTTAGACACGCTAAAACTGTGGAGAGACTGGCTCTCAAGTGCAACTGCGAGAACACACTTATTGGTATTTTGGCGGCAGTTTTTAAACTTGAGGGTGGTAGCTAGCCAGACGGGCATTAGAAAAAAACTACCACCATACCATGGTTTCCACACGATGTTTTCCTTTACCGAAAGCTTAAGCTCATTATAGGTGTTAGGGTTCGAATTCACGGCCCACGACGTGGCGTTCCTACACACTACCACTGAGCTATCATTACTTAAGAGTTAAGTTAATGCTCAGTTGCGTAGTTGCTGACTGCCGACAGAGGAGAAAACTTAGTAAATTTAGTTTATGACTACAGAAGCCTAGTATAGTATTATTCGATGCGTCATTGACCCTCCCTCCTATTACATGTTTTGCAAAAGCAAAGCAATAGCAAAATCTCAAATTTGTTTCAAAATGGCAAATCTGTCAATTTACCGTCAATTATTTGCTGTCGCTTTGCTTTCGCGGAATACCTAACAAAGGGACCAAGAGCGCTTGATGGCTAGTGGAGCAGAGTAAACTCTTAATTCCGCGTGATCGAACCGGATGTGACGATTCACTGCTCAGAAAGGACGCAAAACGCGCCTAATGATGATTTCATTGGAAAATATTTTAGGAAAGGTAAATGAAAACGAATAACGCAAAGTACATGAAATGTTTCATATTGTTAGTGAAAGGATTACCTAATCTGTAAATAATATAGTTTATTTATTTATTTAATATATAATCATATTTAATATTTTATATAAATTACATATAACATATATATATATATATATATATAAATATATATGTAATATGTAATTTAAATACCAATATTAATATTATTACTTATGATAACTAAATATGAGAAAAAAGACCGAAGAAAGAAGATAGACTGTGAAATTACTGGTACAAGAGAATGGAAAAGAAAAACGTAGTATGTCGACCTTATTTATATAGAATAAGGGTATGATGTAGAAAAAAAGGAACTGATATCACAACCAAAACACAGTGGATAAACTTATATACGTAGAACTAACAAGTTAAATTTTCAATAACACTTTAATTTTCATAATTTTATAAACTCCGACGTTCGGTTTTGTATACGGTACACAAACTATGAGCTCATAACTTTGTTATACGGCTACGATATTTCACAGTACATTTTCAAGAATTACCGCGCTCTACAATCAACAAGCTTTGTTATTATTCCTTAACAACCTTTAAGAACAGTTTAATAGAACTTTCTGTACTAGACGTAATATCAGAAATTATATCGCTTGCTAAAATTCTTTAGTAATGAAACAACTAGTACCTCAATCTTGAACCACATCGTCACTTAACTTTAGGTGAGATTGTGGCCATAACGCTAAACCAACTAACTATTGAAAAAAACAAATGTGGATTTATTTGTTGCTCTTTGACGCCTCTACTATTTTTTACATCGATTATCATGAAATTTTACAGACTCGTTGTTAAGAGTGCAGTAAATAATATAGCATACTTTTAATTCGGAAAAAAGTTCTGATTTGTGGTATAGACAAATAAATATTAGTTCCATGCGAACAATGACGCTGGTACAGATATTTTTACAAATAAATATAAATAACCTACTATACCTCAATATACGATAAAATATACGAGAAATAGACAATATTGTACCGGAAGAGTTATAAAACGTGTACAGCTATTAGCAGTAGAGACCGCGGGTAGTGATAAATCGGACGTTGCACTAGTATTGTGAGTGAGACCATTGTCATACGCTACTATGAGTGACATGCATAATGATCAAACTGTCATGACTATACTCGTTTTCTATTTATTTCAGAAATAGCATTGAATTGTAAGCAGATAATATTTACAATTGTAATATTTTTAGTGGTAAAATGAATATAAAACTAGCCAGTTATTAAAATGGAACATTTTTGTTAAGATGGTGAAAAAAAATCATGAACGGACTTCCTCTAGCAATAAGTAAAAGTGACTCTTCGGGTGACACGCATTGTCAAATAGCCAATTATCAAATGACCCGGGACAACCTTCGTACTTCCAATAGAAGTAACATGCACTCTAGGATCGTGGTGTATAAGCTTGTCAACTTCACTTTCAAAGGAAACACAATCTTTTTCAAGAATTCGCATGTCGACTGTTCGATGCATCTCTTGATTTTTATTGTGGCAAAGTTAAGTGGTAAAGTTTTGCTTATTGGGGACAATATTGTATTAAGAATTAAATGTGACCACCGATACATCACTATTCTGAAACGGTAGTCGCTATCATGCCGGCCTGCAAACCTACCTTATTTATCTTGAATCGTGATAAACCAAAACAATATGGTAGTTTATTATAATAGCGAATCGTATAACAATCACACCGCCTTATACTGGATATAGAGTTGGTGATCCTTAACCACAATATACCGTCACAGATCTTACAAAGAGTCAATTCACGTCAAGTGGACCCCCCTTTTTCCACTTGATGATAGAAAACTTAATAAAATATAATTATCGAAAGTAGTCATACCTAAAAATCATCCCTTAAAACAGTTTTTGAAAATTTTGTATTTAACAACAATTTTTTTAACAATAAAAATTTTTGATACTTTTAATTAAAAAATAGATTGTGAAAAAACTATTGAAGATAACTTAACAAAATTTTCAGGAAATTATAGTAAAATATCTATATTTTCACATAAAATTCTTTTGCAAATTTAATTTGTTTATTATCATATTTTTTATTAACTTTTAAATAAACAAATTAAAATTTTAATGACTTCTCAGTACGATAATCGATTTTTTTTTTAGTAATACGCGTTATACATTTAAGTACTTTATTTCAAAACAAAATTTCACTGCCCGGTATTAGTTTAAATAATATGAATTTTTATATGACGCAGCGGCGAGCGGTACAAGTGCTGCGCGCTACTGAGCTTAGCTGTTATAAAATTATTTATTAAATAATTGTGTAATATGTAGCAATCTATAGTCTTAACAGCTAAGCTCAGTAGCGCGCAGCACTTGTACCGCTCGCCGCTGCATCATATAAAAATTCATATTATTTAAACTAATACCGGGCAGTGAAATTTTATTTTGAAATAAAGTACTTAAATGTATAACGCGTATTACTAAAAAAAAAATTCGATTATCGTACTGAGAAGTCATTAAAATTTTAAATTGTTTATTTAAAAGTTAATAAAAAATATGATAATAAACAAATTAAATTTGCAAAAGAATTTTATGTGAAAATATAGATATTTTACTATAATCTCCTGAAAATTTCGTTAAGTTATCTTCAATAGTTTTTTCACAATCTATTTTTTAATTAAAAGTACCAAAAATTTTTATTGTTAAAAAAATTGTTGTTAAATACAAAATTTTCAAAAACTGTTTTAAGGGATGATTTTTAGGTATGACTACTTTCGATAATTATATTTTATTAAGTTTTCTATCATCAAGTGGAAAAAGGGGGGTCCACTTGACGTGAATTGACTCACCGTAAGTGTTATGATAGTGTTCTCACCATCATACTTCATACTAATATTATAAACATGACAGAGTGTTTGTTTTTTAAGCTTTCACGCCTAAACCGCTCAATCGATTTTGTTGAATTTTGATACAGAGATAGATGGGACCCAGGAGACAGATATAGGCAATTTTTTTTTGTGAAAATCTTATCCGAAGTGGGTTAAAGAGAGGGACGAATTCTGAATACAACTTTTTATTGCACCATTAGATTTATTTGACAAAATCTATATTAACGCGAGTGAAGCCGCACGTAAAATCTAGTGATATTTAAATCACGATTTAGAAAGCTTTTTGACCACATAGAGAGTTGTTTTTCTTAACCATTTTATGTTGGTAGGGCTTTTTCTAATGTCCGCCTGGCTAGGTAGCAACCACAAGTCGAAAATCTGCCGTCAAATAGCAATAGGTGTGTTCCGGCAGTTGAACTCGAGAGCCAGTCCCTCCAATAAAGGTCGGCAACGCACCTGCGATTCCCCCGGTGTTGTGGGTGTCCATGGGCGGCGGTGATCACTTACTACAGGGGATACGCTTGCTCCTTTGCCTCCTATTCCATTAAAAAAAACAACCCCTAATGGTCGATAACGTGCTGTGGTATTGAAACGCTTATGATTACAGGCAACTGAATATTACAATACAATATATAGATGCATGGAGTGCACTTATAAACATAATACCTTCAGAAAGTAGTTCGGTTGTAAAATTCTCCGAACAGTAATTGAAGAAACTGTTGGTTAACTGCCAATTCCACACAGCATATATATAGTTGTTATATACCAGATTAGGTTTCATTAAAGGCGTTACGAGTACATTGAAAGTTTTCTCTTATTGTTGAAAGCGTTGGAATCGAGACCGGTAGTGATCGTTGGCGCGCCGGTCTTTAATCATTTCCTTTACGATATCTCTTTGCCTGAATGATATTGTTACTAACGCTTTGTCTTTTCAGTAGCAGATAAATTCTCAACGCTAATGTAAAGTAAAAATATTAAAAATACTTTGTTCTCAAAACTTTTTAATGGATTATCTTTTGTAACAATTAGACTTGGATACTACACGGATAGCGTGATGATGAAAAGTCAGTCGGTTAATGCAACCACGCTGAACTTATTAGCTCTAATTTTACACGCTCATTTGTGTAATTAACAAACTGTTGTTACTTGCTTTGAATATAAATTTTGTTTAAGCAATCTATGTACACATGTTTTCATGGTGCAGCCGTAAAAATTTCTACAAATGAGCCTAGAAATCGTGAGACCGATCCCAGTCTGGAACTAAATTTCATGTAAAGCAAATAATTTTCAGTTGTATAACTGGGTATATATTATCTATATATGTGAAATATATAGTATATCAGATGAAGCGATGATAGCTCAGTTGGTAGTGTGTACGGACACCGCTGCAATGGACGTGAGTTCAAATCCACCTGCAATGAGCGTGAGCTTTCGTTGAAAGAAAACATCGTGATGAAACTATAGTATGGTGGTAGGGGGTTTTTCTAATGCCCGCCTGGCTATCTACCATCCTTAAGTTGAAAATATTGCACCAGATACCTATAAGGGTGTTCCGGCAGTTACACTTAGAACCATTCAATACACTCCAGTAGGCTTAGCGTGTCCACCCTCTTGGGCCATATCGTTACTTAGCATCAAGTGAAATAATGGTCATAACGTTAACCTGTAAAATATATAAAAAAGTGTTTATTTACTGTAATAAAAGCTATGCTTACTCTGTAATTGAATGGCCTCAAGGTGTTTGTCACTTCAATTAAAATTAATTGTGAGTGTTTAACATACATAAGGAACAACGCAACCTCAGAAAGCTTGACCTATGAGACATCGTTATTACGAGTACTGGCCTTGTAAATATTTAACAAAAAAGGATTTAATACTAATGAGGGTATAAAACTAACGGTCCATATTATGTCGACTAATTAAATTCGAAACTGTCTCGGAAAAAACGTTGTTAAAAAGGTATACAAAAAACGCTCGTGATAAAATGATCATCAATAAAAGGTTAATGAATTCACAATAATTTTAAAAAGTGAAAGGATTTTTCGTTCAAAGTAACAAATGAAGGGTTGATTTATAGCCATAATCCGGGCGTTAAGCGAAAAGGCAGGCTTGCCCTGTCTGTTCCTCGTTCATTCAATTTGTAGGCTTCGATAAGCTCGTACATAATTGTATTTTAAGGTGTTTGTATAATCATGTATTCAAATTAAATCACTGTGTTTGATTAGTCAATTTATTTGGTCGATTGAATTTTTATTGTATCACGGTAAAGTGACAACAATATGTATAAAAGTTAAGGCAGTGCACTCCAAAAACAGACGACTAACGAAAAATCTGTAATCCATTGACAGTTTCCATTAATATGCTGGTTTACAAGCCTCTCGATAGATGAATTTGCATGAGTGGAGCTCAAAATACAAAATATCCACAAAACTCCCCGGAACCTTGAAATTGAAACTTGAACCTGGAAAACATCGTGATGAAAACGTAGCATCGTGGTTAGGCTATTTCTAATAGCCGGCTGACTAGTTACCACCATCAAGGTCAAAATCTGCCATGAAATACTTATAGGTGTATTTCGGCAGTTACATTTGATCTTTAGGCCACAGCATCACTTAACATCAGATGAAATTGTGGCCATAACGCTAAATCTTAACTATATAAAAAAGCAGTTATGAGGACTGCCAACAGAAGTGAAAACTTAAAATTATAAACAAAAGAGAGATATACTATTAGTATATATATAATGTATACTATATATATATATACATACATACAATATGCATATAGCACATTCGATTCATTCATTTCAAAAGTTTTCACTTCACATAGTAAAACACGTTACGCTTTCTTAACGCTAACAATTGTAGAAAAAACAACTGAAAAGGCCAGGGCGTAAAAGTGTCCCGGGGCGACGCGGTGGTGGCAAGTTCGAACCTGCGTTGCCTCAGGAACGCGACAGTTGGTCGTGGAGTTTTGGAGTTTTGGTGAGTATTCCCGGCGGTTAGCACCGAGTGAGTCTCATATATCAGTGTTCGACAACCCGCGGCTCGCGAACCACATGGGGCTCTTTGACTCCTCGGCTGTGGGTCTTCCACAAAATATTTAGTGCAGGCACAGAATTTTACTTATTATACCTAGTAAGAGACAAGTTACAATTTTATTTTACTTACTTACCATGTTCAAATTAGTGGAGTATTTGTAGTTACTTTCAAGAAGACCTTTTATATTATTTAACTTGTTACAATTTTAAATAATTTTTTTTTTTAAGTATGATTACAAATTGTATTTATTTATCTTATTGTTAGTTAAACTTATTTGACAAAGGCAATCTTGAAAGTGTACTTTTAACTATTCCCGTAATAATGTCTCCTACTAAAGCAAAGCTAAAGTTTAAAAAAAGGCTCTTTGAATAAATTTCAATTGTATATTGTCTATATTTGGCTCTTTTGCATGAAAAGGTTGCCTACGCATCTCAGTCTCTCCGAGCTAAGAGAGTATGGGTAAATACATTCTCCATCTTAAAATAAAAAAGACGTAAATTTCTACAAAGCAACTAACATTCGCAACAACAATTATCAGTTAGTATTCAAATGAATCTCCTAAAGAAATACCTTATTGTTACGTGCTTAATTCGAGAGGACGCATTCGCTCGCAAAATACATTAACTGAACAACGAACTGAACCGTATCGACCTAGCCACCCCATTTCGAAGTCAATCAGACCGCACGGCGCGGCAGACACTAACGAAGAAACGAGAAAACTTTTACGTACAACAGATTTATTTTATGAACACCTAACTTTTACACGGAGCTTTAATTGCCTGCGATCCTTAAATAAAATATTACGTAGTTCTGTAGAATTAAAAATTAAACGTCATTTTACTTTTACTACATAATTATAGTCGATATCTACAGATTTGGGCCTTAAAAATGTTTTATTTGATTTTATTTTATTTTGCTATTCATACCTTCAGAATTTGCATATTTTTTCTTATATATGTACATATAGCAGACTTCCTCTCAATTATTACCAGCATCTTAATAAAAAAAATGCGAACGGAGTCGTGGGCTAGTTTCCTTATACAGGCTCAGTTAAAATGTGCTCAAACTTTACAATACTACTAATTATTATATTTTTTTTTTGTCATTAACTGTCATATTAACATCATCCATATATTATGTAGGTATAGTTACTTTAAATAATGTCATATATGCGAATATGTGTTTGTTTGTTTATTTTCACACCTTATCTACTACACCAATCACCACAAAGTTTTGCATACACTTTGTCAGCGGTCTAAATAAGTACACAAGATACTTTGCATCTAGAAAAAATACTGTGAAAGTCAGTAGTACCTAGACTTAGCACGTTAAATTCTTAATATCCTCTATTAGCCTCTTAACGCCTGAGAAGACAGTAGGCAAGCTATAAAATATTAAAAAAAAGAAAACTAACTAATACATTTGCTGCAAAGGTACTATTATCCACAGATGTCCTTCTATATAAATACACTCCCTACCAAATCCGAGAGTCAAACATAGGGGTTAAATTCTAAATCCCCATCACGAGCGTAGCTTTACTTGATCTAATTTAATTACGCCTCTGATGACCTCATCATCGCCCCTTCTCTTTCGTACTGACCTTTATGTAATTTACAGCCGAAAACCCTGCTATCACGACAGCTCGGTTGCGTTGAAAAATGTATAGGACACTGCGCGCCGAGTGATATGGGTTCTGGTGATTTTTAGACCAGTAATTATTATTGTTTCGTTTTCTGATTCCGAATATTCCTTTTAAATAGAATTTATACCTAAGTTTCTAAATTGAAATAAATAAGATATAGATGAAATACATGGATAATGTATCATTTTTTTCCATTTAATAAATATCACACGCTATATGTATATAAATAGTAGGTGTTTACGAAAGTTACGTAGTCTCCATAAGTTATTTGTTTTTGCCTAGTCTTAGCAAGGAACGTGCATGTCAAATTTCAAATCACTAGTTATGATAAATAATATACTAGATTTGTGAATCTACTGAAACACTAGTGAATAAGACTAATGAATAATTTTAAAACAAATAAAATTTGCCTAAAATAGCTCAGTCATTGAATAAAAGTAAAATGATAATTTGTAATTTTACTATTCACAGGAGTTACAAAGACATTAGGAAAAATAACGGTAAGAGAGCCCACTAGTAATAAGAGTATTGAAATCCTCATACGACACTGCTTTAGAAGCGATAATAGCTCAGTGGCAAGTGTATGACTTCGTGTCAAGGGACGTAAGTTCGAATCCAACCACCTACAATGAGCTTGAGCTTTCGGTGAAGGAAAACATCGTAAAAAAGAAAACAAACAACTGCTTTATAATAGCATTAATAAACCCTAATGAAGAAATATATTGCTAATGTAAGAAAAATAAGCACATAATACCAATTACCTCTAAAACGATGATAGCTCAGTGGTAGCGTGCAGGAACGCCGCGTAGTGTGACCAGAGTTCGAATCCAACCAATGAGCTTGAGCTTTCGTTGAAGGAAAACATCGTGAGGAAATTATAGCATGATGTTTGGGCTTTTTGTAATGCCCATCTGGCTAGCTACTACCCTCAAGTTAAAAATCTGCCGTCAAATACCATTAGGTGTGTTCCGGCAGTGGCACTTGAGAGCCAGTCCCTGCTATAAAGGCCGGCAACGTACACGCGATTGCTCTGGTACTGAGGGTATCCATGGGCAGCAGTAATCACTTACTATCAGATGACACGCTTGCTCGTTTTGCCTCTATGCCATAAAAACAATACAGAAAATTTACAATAATATGTCAAGTCAATAAACAGATATTTCATTTAACAAAAAAAAATTCGTCTTAATAATTGATTTTTACAATGAACATTTTGATATACGTTACTTTCACAGTATATACTGCTTCTTTATAGAAAAATATTAAATAAAATAGATGGTTGAGTGTCGTTTTCTTAGTAACGAATATTGAAAATAATTTTTAAAATATGTGACAATTAATATACACTGATCATATGTTATGTTGGAATTTATGTTATAAATTTTTCAAATATTGTATTTTTTCACTGAATTTCGAGAAACACAGATCTGACTACAAAATTATTAAATTGTATCACAATACGTTTGTTCAGTAACATTCACTGAATTTAAAATGTATGTAGCAGGGTGGCGCAAAAAAACTGACTATTTTTTTTTGAAATTTAAAAACATTTGGAGCGACTTCTTAAATTTTTTTTTTTAGTTGTTCTTTGCAGAGGGCTCTTAAAACATCAAAAACTAACTTTTTTTTTACCCGAGACTGAAAAAAAAAAATAGTCGGTTTTTTTGCGCCACCCTAGTATGTAGATTTTTGTCCTTTAAAGCTGAAAACAATAAAGCGTTTGTGTGATATAAAAGTATTGGAAGTAATTTTAATTATTTAAATGACTTATAATTTCATAAATATCCTACTGCAATTTTATGTGATAATAATATTCTTTGTTCTTGTATATTTGTAACTTACGTAAACAGTTTAAGCTTACGTTAACTTAAACAACAAGTTCCGTAAAAACGTAAACACCTTTTACAGTGGCAGTAGATATTAATGCTTTCACTTGTATATGAATGAAATGTTACAAAATGATTCCTGCAATTGTGTTCCTTTTTTTCTGTGGTCACGCACGTCCATTTAATGCCTAACTAAGAAAAGTTTATATTTTGTTCGCTAAACATTCAATATACTGTGCATTTTTTTTTAAGAATAAGGATCTAGGCTTGTAGCGCAATTACAATTACAAACATACAATTAACGAGCATAAAGTAGCGCCCAGTTTCAGAATAGCCATTTGTGAATCACATTTCCCATGCAGAATTCGAACCCATAGCGCTTAGTGCGGCGGCAGCTGCAGGGCAACCGCTTAAACCGCTAGACCAATTGTGCACTCAACATACATATTTTAAAGATAAAGGCATCTATTGTGTCGCTGTAGATTATCCCATATCTTGGCTCAATATTAGTATTAATTGATACCATTGCCCTCGAAGCTGGTCTAGTTTGTGAATACGCAACTATTAAAGATTCTATTTAAGCTACATTTTAGTAGCTTATTTTACCACCAACCAAATATAAACACAGACTAGCGATCACTAAAATATTTAAACAATGTATTTATGTATTTTAAGGCTGTGATCGAAGTAAATCATTTAAGAAGATATATCTAACGTACTTTGTACCGTCAAGTCAAATATAAAATGATAAAATTTTAAATACATATAAAATTATCCGTTACTGCTACGCCACGCTGACCATACAAAAGTAAATAAAAAAATAACATAAAGGGGGACAATGTGATCAAAAAACTAAGTAGTCTATAACTATCTACAAACGTTTAGGTTTAGCTTATTAGGCTTAGCCATAAGTTCAGTGGTATTGTAGAATAGTATGTTCCTTATTAACGTAATAATACCTGTCTAGACATACTCCTATTAAAAAGCAAAGAAAAACATTTGCCATTCGCGCGACAAGCGGCGCGGAATCGATCGGGTTGTTGTTCTTTTATCAACTTCACCGTATGACAGGAAACATGCCATCAAACGTGAAACTCGTCTGAAATAAGTTGACACGAGGAAATTGAATGTCGCGTTGCACTCGACTGAATGTAGTGACCGTGGGCGTAATACTACCCGTGGCGATGTCTCTTACAGACTTAATACTGACTTTACGCGGGCACGCATTTTTAATGATCACCTGAAAGGTTTCGGTATGATAAACCTCGAATGAGCGTCGTAATTGGACTGATGGAAAGTAAGTATTGAACTTAAGCAAATATTTGACACTGAAGATTGCTTTTTCGTTTTACGCATCAAAGTTTATTTGTGAAAGACGTCGGTGGCTGTGTAAATAATTATGGCCTGAATAAAGATGCCTTTGGAATAAAAATTACTAGAAGTACCTACAAGTTGATCATATGATAAAATATTATAATTTTATACACGTGTGTATGTATTTCTTCCCCAATCTGTAGCACTGCGTGAATATCATATATATTATAATCTTTCTACTACGTTAACTTTTAATAAAAACTTTTTCGTTTTAAAGCAAGTATACTTCAATGTGATGGACAATGAGTATAGTGCAATCCATAAACAATTACAACCTTATGTATAGGCTATTTCGTCAATGTCAAGTAAGAAGAGCTTTATAAACACAACGAAGGCCAAGTAACAACCAAATTCAAAACAATTATTTGTGGATCACACAAATAATTATCTGGTCCAGGACTCGAACCTACAGCACTCGGCGCGAAGGTTGCACCTAGGAAACTGTTTTAACTGCTAGACCAAGGTGTAGTCCAGTGAATACGTAAATTACTGTGATGACAAATGTTGTTTGCGTGGTGATAACGGAGCCTAAACTTTCGATGAAGAAAAACATCGTGATAAAACCAGAGCATGGTGGTAGGGAATTTTCTTATAATTGCCTGGCTAGATACTACCCTCAAGTTGAAAATCTGCCGCCAAATACCTATAAGTATGTTCTAGCAATTGCACTCGACAGCCAGTCTCTCCACTACGCTTAGCACGTCCACCATCTTGGGTCTCATCGTCACTTAACGTCAGGTGAGATTGTAGCCATAACACTAAACCTATAAAGTATAAAAAATAAGTTTATACCTTAGAAACAGACAAAGGGCCACACATTGTTAAATAATAAATCTTGAAAAGGTATAATTGGTTATGAAAGTTTGTATGGTAAACTCATCAATTCTGAAATAAGGGATAAAAAATCTTAATTTGGGAAGAAATAAAATGTTTCGCAATTTTGAGAAATCATCCTTAAAAACAGGGAAATAGCGAATATTTTTAATTATTAACGTACACTTGAAAGTAGTCGAGAGCGAAATTCTGAATTATCTATTTAACTGATTAAATATGCGTTGTAATTGAATATAACTTAATATGGATGTTATTAAGGTTTATCCAGAAATTTTCATTGAACAAGTTGGTTTCTTAAGAAGACTTACGTTACGAAGTTGGATAACTACAAAGTGGAAGCTGAGTGAAATTAACCGAACCCCGCTCGTCTTCTCGGAGACATGAGGAGTTTAATTTAGCCATAACTAACTCTAGATTGAAACGATTTTCATGACATAAACAAAACTATACGTATATCTCCCAGGTTTTAACGTAAATCTATAGATAAATTGTATAATAAAATGCACGGACTATATTTATTGAACAACAATATGTCGTATACATACCTATTACTAAAGCTTTTAATTATTTTCGTCTTTTGCTTTTCTATGTTGTAATAAGCGTCTGGAAACATTGAAGTACCTTAGAAAAAGTTTTACCATATAAAAATGAATAAGAATGTATAAATTTACAAATATAATAAAACTGCGATTACGTCTAATCGGTGATAAAAAGATCGTCATGATATCAGGGTATGGCGGCAGTATATTTTCTAATGTCCTCCTAAATATTTAACTTACTAAAATTCAAAATCTGTCGTTGAACACTTATAAGTTGTGTCTCAGTATCTGCATTTCAGAGCCAGTTCTTCCACTGGGTTTGATTTGTTACCATTTCGAGACACAGAGTTATAACATCAAATAAGTCTGAAGCCAAAACACAAAATCCATAAATAATTAAATTATCATGAAATATAAATTAGCAGCTGTAGTTTTAACTTTGTCTTATATTTATTATTTTCGCATGTTTCCTATTCTCTTGTAATTTAATATTCGTGGGAATTACATAATACATATTGTCCGGTCCTTTATCAAACTCACTTCCGGCTACGCCCGTCATCTCGTTTTCATGTCAAGGTAAAAAGTAAGCCAGGTGTGAAACTGATTTTGACATTTTATACATTTGCATACGAAGTCAAAGGTGGAAATTCGATTGCTTTGTTCTGTTTGTTGTACATACATATTTGATTTATATGACAATCTTTGTACCTAAATGTAAAGATTAATGTATAGATAATTCAAGCGATGATAGCTTAGTCGTAATGTGTACAAACGTCGCATCAGAGGACGTGAGTGAGAATGAGCTAGAACTGTTGGTGAAGAAAAACATTGCCATGAAACCATAGCATAGTAGTAGGGCTTTCTTTAATGCCCGCCTGGCTAGCGATCACCCTGAAGTTAAAAATCTGCTGCCAAATATCCATAGTTGTGTTCCGGCAATTGCACTTGAGAGACAGTCCCTGCACAGGTTTTAGCATGCTCACCAGCGTGTGCCATGAGTTGAGATTGTAGCCTTAGCGCTAAAACCCCAAACTATAAAAAAATAAGTGGAAATGTATTTAGTCGCACTGAGTACTTTACTTTGTAGGTAAAGAATGAGACTGATTGAATTTGAAAATTGAATGATATTTACAGCACTATAACAGACATAAAAGTCATATAAATGTCTTTACTATTATATTACAGAACTATTACGGCATATTTTTTTACAATTTAAACGTCAAATAAAACCTTTGAGCTAGTCGTTACGTGTTATAATCTCCGTCGAACAATTTCATCGGACGTCATATCAAATTGCCACCATTCACGCGAACCGCCACGAGCAATGATTGCGAATGTAGCGGCCAATGTGAACCGAAAGCGGAACACTATCTATTTACTCCGTGCATTCAATTAGCAAAATAGTATCTGCACTGAGTTTATTCATGGATTTTTTGCAGAGTTTTAATCTGCCATTATGTAGTTATTTATTTTAATTACGTACGTATTTATGTAATTTGGCCTCTATTTTGTAATACTGGTGTTATATTGCGTGATATGCTTTGGTTGTTTTGCATTAAGTAAAGATATAGATGACTATCCTACTTTACAGACCTTGTTCTGCCCCTTCTAGTAGTTAATTACTCGATCACAGAGTCACCTATCGCATTCAGACATAGACTCACGTATCGGTATAATATTACTTTGTTATATTTCAAAATGAACCAAGTAATATATATTTAGAAAAATTCAATGCAATCGGTTGAGCATTCTCGGACATTAACGTGGACGAACATTGTGACACAAGTCTTTTATATACAAAGAAAACAAATCAAAGCAGTCATGAGGACTATCGACAGAAGTGAACGCTCATAACTATAAACAAACGTTTGTTATTTTCGGATATCTAAATTAATTGTTTGATCTTAAAATGACATCATGTAAATCAAAACTGTTTTTAGTAGAATACGTTATACAAATAATAACAGATATGGTGTTAACGTTAACACGTCACGTGATCATATCGATGACGACTTACACAAATTTACTCCCTATCAAAACATTCGTATAGAGGTTTCCACTTCAATAACCCAGGACATGAATGTATAGTTGACATAAAAACACCCTAGATAATTTTAAGAGTGCCTCAGTTTGTTAAAGGTTTGTATGAAAATGGAGAAAGATGAAGAGTTAATCACTTTCTCTTATTGTACTTCTTCTTCATAACCCATATCCTATCTAGGTAGGGTCGGTAAAAATATTTTTTTCCTCCACTCTACTCTGTCAGCTGTCATCTCAGTATTCACACCTTTATACACATATCATTCCTCACTCAGTCCTATCATCTTCTTCTTCTTAACTTTCTTCTAGTTATATTATTTTCATCTCCTCTCATAATATGCTCATACGACGATAACTTATTAGATACTCCATAATTTCTCTGTCACTGATGCTATTTTTATGCTTCCTCGAATATATTCATTCCTAATCTAATCCATTCTAGTTAATAGAATACTTAATTTCATCTATTGTACATTTCTATAATTTTAATTGAATACTCCATCAGGAAAGGCTTAAAATAATAATCCACCAGTGATCACCGTTATTTTAGATTGCATTGTGCTTAATATAAAAATTGGTAAATTGATTTAGTCTGGTGTATTTTAATGTCATATAGTAAATAACATTTCCGAAACAATTTAATTTGTACTTGTCCAGATAAATCTCATTGGACCGCAAACAAAATTGCTTTGTTATGCATTTCACTGGGACACTACTTTATCAGAATTTAGACGATAATTGGACGTGGTATAGCGATACAGATTCTAATTAAACATCAGTATTTTTGTGTTTTAACAATATTTTCAACTAAACTTTCTCATAATTTTATTTGATTACATAGTGAATTACTTAATAACCAATTATGTCAGATTAGAGTAATATTAAATTAGTTAAAATAAATTACGTGTTATAACTTAACTTGAAACTTTTAATTACATCTTCAACGATTTATTATAATAAATATAGATTTTATGTTTTTTTTTTTCTTACTAATAAAATGGTCAGTTCTAAACGACAATTAAGAAATGTATAGTGCAAGCGGTAACTAAATTTTCCAAGGAAACAGTACGTAATGCATATATTCATGGTCATATAAATAAAATCCCTGTATCAAAGCTAAAGGATGTCATTTGAAATGCAACTACTTTTTAATTATAGCCTAAACTTCAATTAATATGTACAAACAAGTTTTATCCAGATTTCATTACCATCTAGAATAGAAAACAAACGAACACCTTCAAACTGTATCTTCTACGCTCCTGGTATATAGTATGACAGTTAGTAGTTATGACATAAGAACCTAATTTTGGAAATACAAAAAAAAACAATACTATGACGCTTAATCAATCCGAAATGTTAAGTAATAAAGTGTGTTTATGTGACTTAGTCAGGCCGAAATATTAAGTAACAATGTGTGTTCATGTGTCTATTGTTTTCAGCTACTACAAAAAAACCTAGAAAAGTATTCAATAGGTATTTTATGTGATACGAATTATAATTAAATTAGCAATTATTTTCACAGATTACGCTGTGTACGCGTGATAAAGAGCTTGAAAGCATCATCAATCCTATGACAAGTGTAAAACGTGTCCAATAATGAATTTGGGGAATTATGTAAAGGAGGCCCGGAAACGGTTGGCGAGCCGCCAGCCTCGAACCGACATACCACAGGCTCAACAGGTCAAATTGTGTAAATCATTGAGTATTATCGTCCATTATCAATGGGACCAGATTTAGAAAAATGATGTCCGGTTTTTATTTGTATTTGTAATAACAAGGTTAATAACAGGCTTAGTGATATACAAGAGATTCTCTGAGACAGGAGTGTCACACAATATACAGTAGTTGTGAACTAATTGAGTACAGATTCATAGCAACCCACTTGATTCCTGGATATCTGTTCGCGTTTCCAGAATGCAAAACATTAAAGCTTACTACACTGACGGCTATTACACTTGGTATATAGTGGTCAGGATAAAGTAGAACAAAAATGTCGCCTCCTTTACGTATCGTGGTGTGTTCCGGCAGTTGCACTTAAGAGCAAGTCCCTCCACTAGGCTTCGCTTGTCAACCATCTTGGGCCACATCGCTACTTAATATTAAATATGATTGTGGCCATCTTAACTGTAAAAACCTCGTACGAAATCCTGCAAAAGTGAAACAGTTTGATTAAAGTATTTTTTTATATTTTTATTGTATTTTATATACTATTCCGAAAAAATATTGAGTTTAATTGTGAGAATTATAGTAAATTATCATATAAAAAAGTGCTAGTAGTAACAATAATTATGTTATTATTTTATGCAGCATGCAGCCAGAATGGTTTTGTGGTTTATGACCGCGTCGGTCAGCCTTAAAACTCACAAAATACCTCAGCAATTTACTTTTATGTTCAAACGAACGCTGCCTTTCTTTTCATTAATTGTTAGTATAAGGTTTAATACACATTTACTTCAGAAGAAATATGATAGTCATTATAAATTTAATTAAAAAACTCGAACGAATTTAAGAAATATTTAGTTTGTATGTACATATTCGAGCATTTTCAGGCAAGACATGGTAAGCGAGAAAATTCTAAAAAATGTTTTAGTGTACCCTCTATAAATTATCTTTGTAAAATAGAAGCACTATGTAATATAGATGAACTAATAGATCAGTGATTAATTATGAGATAAATAAGAATTTATAAATACTTTTTAATTAGGAATGGCAAGCTCATTTCTGTAAAACGTGCAATTTCTGAAAAGGCTCGATATATTTGATTTATTAAGTTTAGCAATGGATAAAGGAAAATACCGTATCGGAAACATAACTGGCGGTAAAGGTAAATTATCTTTTAATACCCGCTTAGCTAGCTACCGCACTCAAGTAGAAAATCTATTATCAAGTGAGTTCCGGTAGTTGCACATGAGAAGTAGTTATTATTTAAGCTTAGCGAATTGAAGCTGCAGATACATCGTTACTTAATTTCAGGAGAGATTATAATAGAACCAGTCATAATATATTCTAATTTACGCATATACATACATAAGTAAAAACATGTAGTTGTAGCTATTGTTTGTACTTACTCTTTAAAGAACTTAATACATATATCCAGTATCAATGATATGGATATGATACAGTGATTTTAATTATAATAACAACTGTCGTATTTGTTTTAAATTTGAATACTGTATATTCAAACGCGTTTATTACATTGGCCTATCTTCTACAGTAATTTTCTATTCACACAATTTTTATTGATCTCTGCAAGTTGTATCAATAAATCTAAAATGTAACAACTATGCAGCAAAATATACTTCCCTGAACAAAATTTACTCAAAATCGTATTATATATTTTTTGAAATTGCTAAAAGTATATAATTCTGAACCCATATACAGCCTTCTGGTAGCATAAATAAATTTACTCGTAAATTCTATATGCAAAATTTAATGAAATTCGGGGTGGAAATATAAAAGTAAAATCAAACTGCTTTTCAACGATTTGCCAAACTATTATCAACTATCTATAATCCGAGTGCTGAGGATTAATATAAACTCTTCCAATACAAAAATCATTTCAGCCATTTCCGGGTTGAATACAAATATACAAAAAAATGTTTCTTTAAATTACGACTTCTGACTACATATATATGACGAAATAATTATCGATGTCGAATTTGTCAAAAGCACATTATAGAATTAAATTTTCAAACGTTCGATGTACTGTATAATAATCAAATAATAAAAAAAAAACGTCTAGTGATATTGATGAGCAGTACCAATTTATAATTATAAACGTCTATTATGAAATTTGTAAAACAGTTACATGAATAAACAGAATTATGACTATAGATACTTTCTAGTAAACAAAAATGTGCAACCTCAAAGAGCATCATTAGCCAATTCTAATTAAGATCCGTTATATTAGCTGCTATTGTTATTTCGTCTTTTCAACGGTTAAAGATAAAACGTTTTCTGGATTCATTAATCAATGTTGCCACTCGTTAAGTACATCGTGAACGGCGCCAAGAATTTATTAAATAGGTATGATTAATATTTCTTGAAATATCTTCAGATGATTTCATTAAAATTATCTTAATCTAAAATACATTAACCTTATGTTGATCATAATTTATTGTTATCTAATAATTGTCTACACCAGAATATTTATTGTTAATATTTTATTTTTACTCTTTATTATGGCATTATGTTAAGCTTTACGTAGGGGTTATTCAATAAGTGTGTTTGATTAATTAAATTTACAGGTATGATTTAGATATTAGAAACTGTGGCAAATTAGTCATCCGAAATTTCAGACTACGTAAAACCAATAACAGTTTTTAGGTAATACTGTTGGGTTATACAATAAAGTGCCAAAGCACATTACCGATTTGCCGTATAATTAGTTCAAGGCTATTATTATAAGGTAGATCAATGCATGAACCGGTGATGTCTGCAATTAACACACTACTCTATGCATCAGTAAAGGCTATTGTAACTGAAATTATGAGAATATGTACGTTAAAAAAATAAAACCGATCGAGTTTCCTGCCGTTTCTTCTCAATGACTGAGTTATTTTCCCAACCGGTGATAGTTTTGATGTTCATAAGCACTTATTCAAGGCCTAAATTGAATAAAGTAATTAAATTTATATTTATTGCAAACATTTGCACTCATATCGATCGATTCGATGTACATAAATACTAAAAAAAATAAAAAGGCTTACATTAAATACTATACTCAGATCATTATAGTAATATAGTATGAATCAGAACACACTTATTTTATAGAAAATTGCAGTAAATTATAACAAAATAGAAATGGTTGTTTTAACTAAGTACAATATAGCTGGTAAAATATATACGGTAGAACCAATTTTGTTAAAGAACTTTTTCAATTTCATCTCAGTGTAATTTTCATTTTAAGTTCAAAAAGTTTTATTATATTTCTAGCGCCATTAGTTTACTATGCGACAATACTATCGGATAAAATGAGACTTTGAACTTTTTGTTAACATTTCTTTAAAATATTTTTGCCGATACTACTACCACCTTTTCATTTTATTACCAGAACGTTTCTTAATAAACTATAATACTGTGTAAATTACATATAAATATATTTTATAGTTACAAAATTTATTTCACGTTGTATAACCGAATTAAAGATAATCTTACGTATCTTGCCTTCATAGTTATCTTTCTAGTTTGTATTTATTTTGTAATGACTATTAAGAAGAAGAATAAAAAAAATCTGCTGCCAAATATCTGTAGGTGTTTTCCGGCAGTTGCACTTGAGAGCCAGTCCATCCACTAGGATTAGCGTATCCACCATGTTACGCCAAATAGTCACTTAATATCAGATAGGATTTTGGCTATAACCCTAAACCTATAAACTATTAAAAAAGTACCTATATGTTACGATTTCCAATTTATCTTTAGATATTAAATAAAAGCCACATGGTATTGTATTACGAAATAAATAAACGTATGTAGAAATATTACATATATTGACGTAGTATCCAGATATAAAAAGTGGACTAACACCAAAAGAGAAGATAAATGAAAGTCCTTTTTATAATAGAATTATCACGTTCTCCGGGCTGTCGTAAGAGCTTCCATATCTAACCAAAGACATGTACTCCTTTAATCAGCCATCAAAAAAGCATTCCGAGCTAAAAACTCACGAGAAATATACGTCGCCAGAAAGTCAGTTCGGTGTATGTAAGAGACGTGTATAAGATAAAGTAGCGTGCGCTTTCGACAAGCCGGGTAATGATTGTGTGGGAGGCTGTACTTAGGGGGGAGGCAACCGATGTAATTTATGTGACGCGAACCGTTTACAGACTCGAGATAAAATGAATTATGTTTGCGTTGCGGTACACGCTGTGGTAGGTTGAGTCATTAGTTATGCTAATCTAGTTTGTAATTGATAAGTATTTTATATTACTTTATTACTATAAACTTTATAGTAGGTTCTGAAGATACTGTTCAGCCGAAGTCATTAGTAGACCATATATCACGTTCAGACATTGTACAAAAATACTTACACATCACTTACATAGCAATCAAAAGGTTTGAGAGTTTTTTTTTTATTGTAGCATAACTAATTAACTGCATAGTAACTTTTGGTAAGGTCCCATCCAAAAACAACAATCACCTTTCATAGGTAAGTAATCGATCGAGGTATGCTACAGTCAAGCCGGCTTGTAAGTCTTTTGGAAGCTTTATATACAATGGTTGAGCCCGAAACTACAAGAAATTGAAGAGAGTCATTCTAGCGAACTTTTCACCACGTGTATATATCACATAAAGATCCCTACCTCCCAGCTTGCTTACTGGATGTTCACTAACTGAGTCCAGAACAACGAAGTGTATCAGTGTGGCCAATGTTGCTCCAGTGCTCCTAACAAAGTTAGCTTATAGCATTTGCTAAATGGACGATAAAACAAAACAAGTATAGGATGACACACGCCAAAATAACTAAAGTTTTGCATTGAATATCATACATTACATACATTTTTTTTGTTATTATTTTACGGTAGCAATTGATGTAAAAAAAAATTGGTTTAATCGCCGGAGCGACGCAATGATTGCAAGCTCGAACCCGGTTTGCCCGAGCAAAGCGACAGATGATGTGGGATTTTTAGTAGGAATACCCGACGCGCGTGGTTAGTGCCGTTATGACTCTCTTAGTCTCCTCGGGCTGGAATGATGTACGTTAATGGATTTCTCAACGTAAAAAAAGTAGCACTGATATACTTTGTTTGGTACAAACCATTCGGATTTCAAGTTCAATTAAATCATCATCAAATCAAATCATCAAGTGTGGCTTGGTAATCAACTAGGCCTAAAAGTTTTGGGTCGGAAATTAATCGATAATGCCTTAGAACTAATTCAGACTTTACTCCCACCTGCACTGGAAACACATTTATTTTTAAATCGCTATATCTAAGAAGCAATGACCTTGGGAGAAAAAGTGGTACCAAATTTTTTATAGATAAATGCATAATCTACAATTTATTTTATAATATAATATTTGTGATCAAATGTATCGTTTCGATGAAGAACGCAAAGAAAACATATTTGCAAACTTTGATCTTGAATAATAGTAGACGTGTAATCGATAGGGTCTTTTAAAATTTCCTTTATAATGGTGATCCGACCATTCGTACCAATTTTAGCTCTATGAAGTTTTTTGTAACCTTGATTGTCTATTTTGACCGGACTATAAAGAAGTTTTCATATGAAAAATAAACATTTTCAGTGGAATGTGTGAACGATAACTTTTCTAAATATTTTAATATTAATCTAGATTTAGTTAAAGATTTATTTATATCACGTCTCTCGCACTTGGAGTATAGCGCCAATACTCTCATTTTTATAAAAAGGTCTCTGATTAATGCGACTGCCAATCGAACAAACTGCGCGCGTCTATCAGATTTAATATACATTTACCAACCTCAGTAGATTTTAATTCTAAACATACTTCCTCCGAGAAACAGTATATATAAGTTACAGCAATAGAATTTAAGTACATAGCTTGACAACTTTATTTTGTATCGCACATAAGTTTACAAATCACTTATTTATAGACCCTGTCTGGAATGGACCTGGTGGTAGCATTTATGGTCAGTTTATTACGTATAACGTCGACAGTATGATGTTAACACGCCGATATTGCTTAGTTGCACTGCAGATTATATCTGAATGTGCATACACTTTTTTAGAGACTACACAATACATAGGCGTAATGAATGTTCGTTATAAGTCTGCAAATATATGTGTCTTTTTGACTTGCCCAGATTAAGTAACGAATCGCAAAATTAATAATATACTATAGTGGTACAGATTTTTAATGAGTTATATTGGTATATTTGTAAATATCGACTGATTTACTTATTTACATAGATAGAACATGTGGTTAAGATTTTTCTCTAAGTTGTTCGCTCTTACCATTCATATGGTGATATATCCGTTACTCTTGCCTTTACTTGGTTTATCTAGCTTTGAGATCAAATAGTCAATATCTAGATATCAAAAGAATTGCAAGGATTGAGATAACTCAATACCTACCTTATAGCAATGGTAGTTGTGAATTGCTGATTTTTTTGTAGTTATCAGTATTTATGTATCGTACAATTATGCACCATTGGACTGGAGCGGCTGTTAGTAATTATATATATATGCTTTAGAGATCTGGTATATAATTCTCTTAGGTCTTAAACAAAAAAACGTAAGTATACAATCAATAATAGAACGGCGGATACAGTACCAACTTATGATGCTCTTTGAACTTACAACCGTGACAATACGCGAGTGCATAGTTTTATAGATATACTAGATTTTTTGTGCGGCATTGCTCGCGCTAATTCTGATTTTGTCAAAGAAATCAGAAGACGTAACTAAAAGCTTCATTCTAAGGTTATCCTTCTCTTTACCCCATTTCCAATAAGTTATTCGAGAGCAAAAGTAACCTATCACCGTCTCCTGGTTCCCATCTATCTCTATATCAAAATTCATAGTAATCGATTCAGCGGTTAAGGCGTGAACACGTAAGAAACTGACTCACTTTCGCATATATAATATGGGTCAGGATTTAAAGAATTAATTATATCAAACATTACTTTGGGCACGTTACGGAAAAAAGTGTCACGGTTACTGTTAAGACTAGGTTTTTTATGCATGAATAGTTTTAATATGAATGGTAAAAAAAATGTATCGCTTTTAAACATGACATAAAGCGTATAAAAAGGCTCAATTCTTATGTCAGTGTTTAAATTTTGTCATGTGTAGTGACAATGTAATAAAAAAACGAGGTAGATCTTTCTAAACGAAATCAAGTTTGTTGAAATTCCATTGTTCAAGAAAAATGTGTAAAACAAATATTGTTGTCAATAAAAAAACATCTTTAATATAACCACCAACATTTACCAGTGGAAAGTGAAACAAATAGTAGCTTCGCATTTATCAAATGCATCACCTTTTTCTAGAACAATCGTAATTAATAAGCCTATGAATATTATTATAAGTCAGCCAGTCCCTACAAAAAAAGGCCGGCAATGTACCTGCGACTCCCTGGTGTTCTAGGTGTCCATTAGCGGCGGTAATCACTTACCATCAGGTGACACGCTTGCTCGTTTGCCCGCTATTATATAAAAAAAAACTATCTAGGGGTCCATTTTTTCAATTAAGACACACAATATCCTGAATCGATTTTCTTTTTAAAACAAGTTTTATGAGCTACATGATATATGTCTACTTCCATGCAAGTCAAATGACTATATTTGTGAATTTTGCAAAATATTTAATATAATTTCCTTTATAATTAGCGACAGTAATTGGATTATTAGAATGTAGCACATTTTGCCAAACTTGTAATCTGCCTTTGCTCGTTATTAAAGCATCTTCGAAACACAAACATCCCCATACTGACATTGTTTAAGTTAATAAAATTATATTAATTACAAAGTCTTTTATTTATGTTGTCACGTTATGGTGACATTCCCCCTTTTGTTTACAACTTCATTAACTTGTACAGTTCCGTATTATGTTGACATCCAAGATTATCATTATTTCAAATACCTTGTCAGGTTGCAATATAAACGTGAAAGGGGAATATATAAACGCACTTCAAAAATAATGTTTGTCGCTTTAAAATTAATTAAATGAACTATATAAATAAATAAATAAAATATATATATAAACATAAATAATTAAAAAAATCCACGATCAAAATGCTTAGCTTTAAAATTAACCGGTAGGCGATGTTCCGGAAGTGTATGATGATATGTTTGTGTGGTAGTCACAGGTAGCGAGGTGCTGGATTAGGTTACGTTAGACTTGTTATAACGGACTTGATAACAGAAATGTATATTTATCTAGTAAATTTTGTTTATGTGTATTGAAGTGACAATATTCTATTATAGATGTATTATTATTTTAAAGTACTGATATACAATTTTATAGATGTTTTATCAAGTTCAAAGTGCTATTAAATACATACCTTAACAAAACATCACCTTGCCAATTATTTACTAGATAATAGATAAAATAAAATAGAAAAACAATTGGTTAGTAATATAGTATGCACAAATAAAATACTCAATATAACACGTGTGACATTTCCAAGGTTCCATTCCGGGCTCCACGTATGAACTCGTATATAACAGAAAGGCAACACGCCATGACATGGATGTGACAGGTCGGATGATCAAAATGTTTTTTATGAGACGGAAACCCAAATCTTTACCCTTGTTGTGACACCCTTGTTTCACCTCTAATCAACTTTTTGGTTGTTCTTCGACCGAAGTATGAAATTCATATTAAAATAACATGCTCTTTGGTACATTAATACTATTTTCAATTTGATACTTGTAGTACAAATTTTCCAGAGAAAAAAGTATTCACGGTCTAGTGACAGTAAATGTTTATTCAAACTTATACAAAATTTATTGTTATTATGTGTGATTCTTTAACAATGGACTCACCTAGTCCTGTCGGTTTTTTTCCTACAATGGCTTCTAATTATACTGGCAACTTCGACTATTTCCGCCTGTGTGTATCTAATAATGAACGGATTTGTAATTGATTGGGTAAAGACTACCACGCGTTCGGTAACCAACACAGTGACTCTCATTTTGTTCATCACATCTCTACATTAGGTATTGTGTTTGCAGCAACAAATAGTTAAGCAAGTCTGCATAGCAGCGGAGACTCGTAGAATTATTTTCTTCAATAGTAGCTGTACCCACAATGTGCCCATGTGTTCCATCATGTGGTCTCTCTTTCATAATTTGACTTTTTACTATCCTTATACTTATAAAAAATTTATTTCGTTGTCTTTTTATTTCATGTACATGTTGAAACAATCCAACGTATACTAATGGAACAAGCAGAACATTCGGCGCCGGATGAGCTCAGGTGTGCTGTAGAATTAGGCGAGTGAAATATTTCGAAGCAGAATTATTATGACGTCTCTTGATTTACTGCCAGGTTTGTTTGTTAAAGCCATTGAGATGTTATTCCATATATCCCAGGGATGACATAAAGTAATAAATCAGTAATAACAACAATATTAATAAGGTACGTAATATTATTGTATTTTAAGACCATTCTTTAGTGCAACTAATAATTTCAAAAGCAATTTCAGTATGTATGATTAGTATTTTAATAAATGGAAACTGTTTAATAACTTATGAGTACTAATAAGTCCTACTTGCACCTATATCAAGCGCTTCAAGCTCACAGTATACATTTTTATACATAATAGTTATCGGTTATTGCTACTCAAGGTATATAATATAAAGTATATACTATTTGTAACTAAGAATAGGTGTTTACCTATAAAATTTCGGTTATTCAGTACCTGGCTATTTCAAATCAAAATAATTTGTTTGACTTAGTATTCTAATTTAAAATAATTATATTTTAAAGGCATGAAATTGTTTTTACAAAAGTCGTCATTTGATTATCGATTAGTGTTATATTTTGATCGAAATTGAATCTTTTTGGATATCATGGATACGTTAAAAATTCGAATAATTATGTTATATTAGTACCGCCGAAGCAGCAGCGCGGCACAAGCGGCACGCAACATCAACGACGTTTACGGAGATAACACTACAAACCAACGCACCGCCTGTTATTGGTTTGCCCGCTTCCATTATGGAAATTTCGACCTGATAAATGAACCTCGTGGTCGTTTGAAAACTTTGATCGACAATGACGATTACAGGCGATCGTGAAAGTTGGTGATACTCAACCACTACGGCGATGACGCATCGCCATATCGTATTAGATCTTTTGGGACGTGTCACCACCCCGACAGTCGGTCTGATCCGACGCTAAAGATAAAAAAAAATACACACACACACAAAATATTATAGTATTTCATGTTCAAAAGGCGAAGAGTCTAAGTTAAAAGGCAGATTAATTTCTTTTATATTACAGCTTATTCATTTAATACATATAATTCGTATTTGATTGATGTAGGCGTTACTTTGCGGAAATCCATCATTAAATGTTGAAGTTTATATTACTCTTCACTTCCGCTTAGAATTGATTGGCCGCCGACGATTGACCCGACGTTGGTTGATGGTTGGATCAAATATAGGTATATGGCACAATCTATTACATGTATTTCGTTACGAATTGCAAAGTAATATACAGTTCAACAAATAATTCGTAAAAATATGTAAACTGAGCAAAGAACTACAAAGCAACAGGTATACAAATATTCAAATTACAGAGTTAAAACATCCATCGAACGATCGGCACGTAGACAATATAGTTTGTAAGTATATTCACCGCTACAATTTCAAAGTTATCGACAATAAAACGTAGTACTCAAACTATGTACAGGAGTCACGATGATCTGTTAATGTAAGCAATTTTACCAATGGCATGAAATTTGTTCTTCAAGCAAAGCATTACATGTTCTTTGAGCTTTTCTAGCAACTCAAAGTGTATGTTTCTGTATGTGTAAGTCTATATCACACAAAACGGCCAAAATTATATAATGTAAACCCAAAAATATAAGTTTATAAACTAAAATAAGTATCAACATATGGCATATCTACTTTTCGTCTAAAGCTCCTAAAGGTAGATTAAATTTACTCTATTTAGTCGTATACGTTAGATTTACAGAAATCTCTCCATATTTCTTTTTAAGTATGCTGTTTGCTTACAATATTCCAAGCGAAGTGAATTTTCGAAGCGATGATAGCGCAGTGGGTAGTGTGTACGTACAGCGCATTAAAGGACGTGAGTTCAAATCCCTGAAATGAGCTTGAGCTTTCGGTGAAGGAAAACATTTAGATGAAATCATAGCATGGCGGTAGGGCTTTTTAATGTCAGCCTGGCTAGCTACTACATTCGAGTTTAAAATCTGCCGCCAAATACCTATAGGTGTGTTTCGGCAGTTGCACTTGAGAGCCAGTCCCTCTACTGCGCTTAGTGTGTCCATCATCTTGGGCCACATCGTTACGCTAACTATAAGCTTAAAAAAATAAAATGTAAGATACAGCTGGATATTACGATATCTCGCGCGAATAAAACATCGTAAATGGCGATAAATATTATGCGAAATGTCAATAAATATGAGCAATATGCTTACACTATCTTAGCTAAGCTCAACAGCCCATATAACGCGTTCCGTGCCACTGCACAATACGAAAGGTCGCTCGAGTGTCGGCGCGTCATGTGACCTTTTCCCCGTGAACTAATTTAAGATTACAACCTGCCCACGTATAGAAGTACCTACATATTATATTTAAGAAACAATACTTTAATATGAACTCTAACTTTCCCGTTATAAATATTACGTAAAATGTGGATGTAGGATTTTTTAATTATAATTTAATTTTAGGGATTTTATCGTAGACAATTTGCAAGTAAAAGCAATTATAGGTCAGTGATAGTGTGTACGGAGGTGGCATTAATGGACGTAGGTTCAAATCCCTGCAAGGAGCGTTTTCTAATGCACCCTTGCTTTGCTAGCACCGTCAAGTTGAAAATCTGCCACAACATAGCAGTAGCATAAAGCAAATAGCTCTTCAGAAGGCTTAGCATATCCATCATCTTGGGCTACATCAACACTTAATATCAGGTAAGATTGTGATCTAATGTTAGAAGGATATACAAAGATCTTTAAGTTTGATTTGCAGATGTCTATAAGGTACTTTTCTAACAAACGATATAAAAGCGTTTTTTTTCGTTTTATAAACTAAAATTTGACGTATATAAATACTACTATTTCAATGTAACGTTATTCTATATTAATAGTATTTATAAATCGGAAAAGTTTTTTATTTGTTTGTTTGTTTTTAACGCACTACTCTGAGGAACTACTAGTCGGATTTCAGTCATTATTTTTGTATTTGATAAAACAATCTTAAGGCAGAAAATAAATAAAATATTTAACATTTGTAATAGTCGTAAGTTTACGAGTTATGAAATATAAATAGCATAAATGGCACAATCCTTGCGAATTTTACTATCGGAATACTGTTAACACCCTATTTCTTTGTGAAATTTAATGTATTATAAATCATATTTTATTACGAAAGTCGACTATTGCTAACGTAAAAATGCTGCTAAATGGCCTCAAGGGTTTTTATTTCTGTCATAAATCATATTAATTGTTTTCGTACGGGCACTGCGCTACGAAAGGGTTTCGGATTTACCCTCAGTGGGTGCCTAACGTTTAATATCAACATTCGTTTTGTAAACAGTGGCGGCTTAATTATGAAATTTAATTTTTTAACCTAATAATGTGTCGATGATATCATAGTGATTATGAATTAGTTACCGATAACACGGTAACGTATAAATTGTTTTTGTTTAAACCATTTCCCTCGATATTCGTAAGCATAAGCCGTGAAGACAACGTCGGGGGTAATACGCCTCAATTTTCATCCAGTCAGCGCTCTGTCAAATCCCGACAGATTTTATGTGAGAACCTTAGGGAGTAATGAATAAAATTGATACCCTTTGAGATGCATATATCCTTTGAATATTGATATTGTATAAAAGATATTTTTGAAGGAAGAAATTCACGGTTACCACACATGCCTGACGTCATCAATTTAACTCAAATAAAACTTTTTTTTGAATAGAGTGTAACACTATCATAACATTGTTGAAATTTATTTGCTTAACTATCGTTACTGGCAATTTCGTAAGTACTTTATAGGTAAATAAAACAAACTAACATATATTTTAAAGCAAAGACTAAGGTGTAAAACCTTAGTCATCCTTGCTATAAGTCATTATATAAATATATAATTTATGGCTTCGTTAATGCGCTCTCAGGTGACTGGTATAGCCTATTTAGGCAGTGCATGTGCAACCACATTTACTGGAAGTCAGCCCCATATAAGTCATTATAGAGTTTAAAACACTGTTAAAAACTCTATTGTTATGAGAGTACTTGTTAGCACTCAGAGACCATAGAGAGATAAATCATAGCTTAAATTTTAAGTTAAAGTATCAACTATCAAACATAATTCCTATATTTTTCGTTATCACCATTAAAATCTATAAAGTAGTTTATATGCTTCAATTTATTAATGTTTATTTATTATCTTGCAGGAATCTTTTTATTTTTAATATAAAGTTTTTTTTTTTTCTATGCCATGTGCTTATGAGTTCTCTCCAATATCAACTTTTTCTTCTTCTTCGCATTGGCCACGAGAGGTATTAAAAAAGTAAGTCTGTGCCGTGGTGAAAAGTTTGGCCAATCAATGAAGTTGGAACCGAGGCTGACTGCTCAGGGTGCGCCGGATGTACTCAGGTATTGTCACTTGCGGACGCTCTTTTCACGCACCTCATTTCAAGTGAAAATATTTTTATAATCACAATTATCAGATACAAAGTAACATTGAAGCTCAATTTTTTTTTCTGGGATCGTAATAAATGTCAAATAGCCTTGTGGGAGATTCGAGCTCACAGCACATGGACAGGGTGGTTGCTGCGGGACAACTGCTTTGACCGGTAGACCAACCGTTTAGTCAATAGTCACCGATATGTTTGGATTACATTGTTCCATAAGATACCATACCGTCATTTTCACGTATTAAGCTATAATAAATAAATCATTTTCTTCTCACTCCTTGTCCTATCTACGTAAAGTCGGCACAACACTATTTCCTCTTCAGCTCTTTCTTCTCTATAACTTGTCAATTTTTTTTGTTTGTAGGTTTAGCGTTATGACCTCAGTCTCATTTGATGACCACGCTAAGCTAAGTGACGAGACTGGCTCTCAAATATCACACCCCTACAGGTATTTTCAACGTATGGGTGGTAGCTATATATAAAATAAATAAATATCATAATTAAAAAAAAAGTTTATTACAACTCCTATGATCATATTTTCAGTAACAACGATAACGACTCATTAATTCTTTAATCTCCACTCAGCGCTGTAATTCAGGCGAGATTAGGCGGATCTCTAAACCATCAGTCTAGACGTTTTAATTTATTCACTCACTGTCTAGAATTTAAAGCAAGTTTTACGCATGGTTATTAACTAAACTTCAATATTATATGTTTAAAAGATTAAAACAACATCGCAAGGATTACGATAAGGATTTTCGAATATAGTTTGTTTTGAATATTTTCAAAGTAAATATAAGTTGCGCTTTGGTTATATTATTCCAAAACGTCATTTATGAACCTATTGCAATTTGTTGTAGTATCAATTGAGTTAGCTAAATGTGTAGTTACTCTGTTCTGCTAACTGAGATCAAAGTTTGTCAATACTCCCTTATCTATACATCGTTTTGTGTTCTTTTAACTCTGTCTTTAGGTTTTCAAATTTACCACTTATCAAAGCTATAATAGTTGTTGATGTGTTAGTTGTTATGTTAGATTTAATTCTTTCGGAGAAATGCTTTGATGAATCCATACGACTGCATATACCAGAGACCCTAACCAAGTTATTTTTTTACATTCGTTTGCATATTGAGTAATCAAAAATGTAGGGGATGACATTCTACACATCCCTAAAAACCATACAATTCAAATACTTTTGAAACACAGCATTGATGTTTATTTCAGAGCTGATAGTAAAGACGCCATGTTTTTTTACAAGGTGCGGAGTTATAGATAATGTTCATCACCGTTTAATGGAATATATTAAGAATATGTCACAGGCTGGCACGGCAGGGACGACTGGTGATGGATTGTCGATCCTTCGATGGTCACCACTGTTTTTGGATTGTACTGTGCTTAACATCAGGTACAGTGCCGTCACATTACCGAGATACAATTAAATCTATTACGATTTAGTTGATTAACAAGTTGGTTTCCATAAATTAGATATAGGTATGTTTCATAGTATTTTAATAAATCCTTCGAATCAGGCTGCTAAAAGATTATATGAAATGAGCTAAGGAAGATTTAATAAGGAGGTATGAAAGAGCTTCATTTTAGTATTATTAGGTTATGAAAGGCCTGAAATAATGATTCAAATAAGTTACTAAGCTAAGTTAAAGTAAGTACGAATTATATACACTTCATTATCAAATGTCGACAACACAGGTAACATATATTAAAAGTCAAATTAATTTCCCAACAATTTCCAAAATCATCGACTTTGAAATGCAACAAGCCTGCTAGCTACTATAATTTGTCTACCAACACTACTTACTGGTACAGTGTAGACGTCAACTTTGCACCATTAACATCAAGCTAAGTCCCAGTCGCAACTTGTTGCAACTTACTATAATTTCTCACCTATCCAATACTGCGCAATTTACTGCTTCATCCAACAGAAGTGAGTGTCTATTGTAACTTGTAAAGTTACTCTACTTTGTTACTAAACCCTTAACTTTGCTTTTTCTTACTTCGGTAAACAAGTTAGAAGTGCAGTTTCTTAGATGAAGCTATAAAAGGCCAATCACGTAGGGTAAAAGTTAGTATAGAAATACCAACACCAACTAAGCTGTATAAACGTTGTCCGAAGTGATTGGACCATGTTTCTAAAATCTCCAGAAACTAGATACACTGAAATCGCTTAAAATCTCTTTTCACACTAACTGGTTATTTGATACATTAAAAGTAATTTTAGCTTCAGTTTATTTCAAGTTAATTAATTAAGATATCTCTAAGTATTACCTTTGCTTATATTATGTTACTCCATATCATGCTTGAGCTTTCGGTGAAGGAAAATATCGTGAGAAAACCACTACATGATAGTAGGACTTTTTCTAATGTTCGTCTGGCTAGCTAACAGCCTGAAGTTGAAAATCTGCCGCCAAATACCAATAGCTGTGTTTCGGCAGTTGCACTTGAGAGCCAGTCCTTCCAATAAAGGCTGGCAACGCACCTGCGATTCCCTTGGTGTTGTGGGTGTCCATGAGCGGCGGTAATGACTTACAATCAGCTGACACGCAAGCTCGTCTAAAATCCAATAGTTCTTTAGTAGTTAGTAAAAATGAACCGTCCATTAATTGTGAAAGAAATCACACAAAAGGAATCGAGAAAGTATTAATGTGAAAACTTTTAAGTAAACTGTTAACGAGGGAGCAGTGATTCCTGTCATCGTATAAAGTTCAGTTTAACGATCGTTTCTTAGTACTAAAGACCATCTGTGGATAGCTGATGACTTTAATTAACTAGAATAAAATTAACGAGCATCTATAATTTGTTTTTTTTTTTTTTCAAACCAAACAACTTATTATTTCACACCTCAAACCGCAAAGCGGATGAGGTAGTTGCTTTACTCTCGACACGTAAAGATCAAGAAATTTTTTGCTCTTATACTGCCTCTACCACAACCTATTTGCATTTATACTATAATATGAGTATGTATAATTAAAGAAAACAAGAAAAATAAAAACAGGAAACATAAAACAATTTATTTTGCTACTTTGAAAAAAACCTGTTTAAAAGATATGTTACGTGGATGTCTGAATTTTCACGTTCATGTCACGATAACTCCCGAAAAAAATTACGTATCGAGACCGGGTTTCGTTTATTATCTTTAGAATAACATCAACCAGTTACCTATTCATTTCAATAGCCTTGTGTACCCATAGTTTAATAAGAAAATGGTTTTCTACACGCCTGATTTCTGAATTTATTATAGTTTACATTTACAAGTTCTATTTTTATTTTATTTTTTAGGAACAAGGATAGAAAGGAAAAAGGCAAGGACACCAAAAGCATATAGCCTAGTCGAACGTTATTTCATAATAAAGAGGTTAGTGCTTCAACATGAGACAGACTCTCTAGGTTAAATTAACTACGGAGTTTTTGTGACAAGCTACAAATCATGCTTGCGTAAAAAACATAGAATAAATGATAATAAAAGAATTTATAAAATAATAAACAATTAATAAAATACGGCTTAGTTATTTTTTTCAAAATTAAGTGAATGGTATGAAGTGTATACATTTGGATTTTCCGAGCTTTTTGATTAATATTATTTTATTATTACCTTGAGATGAAGAGATGATAATACAGTGGTAAAGTGTACGGATGCCGCTTCAAAGTGCGTGAGTTCGAATCCTTGCAATGTGATTCAGCTAGCGGTGAAGGAAAAAATCGAAAATTTGCCGCTAAATACTTATAGGTTTGTTTCGGCAGTTACACTTGAGAGCCAGTCCCTCCATAGGTTTAACGTATTCACCAGCTTGGGCCACATCGTAACTTAACATTAGGTGAGATTGTAGCCATAACGCTAAACGTATAAACCATAAAAACGATATTAATAATATATTGTTGAGGTCAGTAAATGGTGCTGTTGTCAACATTAAGTTCTATTATAATTTACCACCATCTTTTTCATATCTCTCATAAAAAATTCAACATTCGATACTTTCCAACCAGCTTAACATCACGCTAAGGTGAAACGATGATTGCTAGGCCGAATCCACGTCGCCCCAGGAATACGACAGATGGCCGTGGGGTTTTAGTGGGTTTACCAGAGGCTAGTGTCGGGTGAATCCTACATATCCCTATCAGTACCCCCGGGGCCGACAGGACACGTGTAAGAAAACACTTTCTCACATTAAATAGGCTCTAGTATACCTAATAAGTTTTAGTATATCTGTTAATTATATTAAATATATAATTTAATTAAATTGTATAATATATTTTAATAAGAAACAACAAATGTAGGCGAAACTCAAATAAGAGAGTTTTTAACAGAACATTTTTTTTACGTCATTGTAAGTTACTATATAAAATATGAATAATTACAATGTTTAATTTTTTTTTAATACGTATTTTTACTTATAAACATTCACGCCATTAAACAAAATTGCAGCACTTTTTCTTCAAGTATTTTTCCTGTATACATTTACTTAATTATTAACATATTACTCAAAGAGTTCATAGCGCAAGAAAATGACTATAGAATGTCTGTTAGTTTAAAATAACTATTACGTTCATTATTTCTATGCAAATGTCTGTCGTCACAAAATTGGTATATTCAATAATGAACAAGCAGCGTTCAACTGATTGATTAGTATCGTAGAAACACTTTGTGTAAAACGTTTTAAATATTATTTCAATTTTAGTTTGGTTTGAATAGTATTTATAGAGAAGCCGATGGTTATAAATTTGACTGAAAAAATAGTTTTTCATGGTAGGGGAACCGATTGGATCCGAACAGCCTACACCAAATCTGACAAACGCCATTGTGAATTGCTGAAGAGAACCTCGATCCGGAATTTACCATTTATACGCATAGCTCAGTGGTAGTGTGTACGCCTGCGCATCAAAGGACGTGAATTGGAATCTACCTACAATGAGCTTGAGCTTCCGGTGAAGGAAAACTTCGTGAGGAAACCATAGCATGGTGGTAGGGTAGCTTTTTCTAATGCATGCCTGGCTAGTAACCACCCTGAAGTTGAGAATCCGGTACATGTAATAAACCGAAGTATTGAAGACGATTGAAGAACTCGGCCAACTGATGCGCGCTCGGCATGTACTGTAAAAACATCTATATTCCAACGTCCTTACATTATACTCCACAGTTATTGGTGGGTTTTTGTGTATTAAATATCTATTTGAATGATGATGATTTTGAGTTTTAAGTAATCCGTTTGAGAGTGGCTGTTTAGCAGCTTGGATTTTTTTTTAATTTAAGATTTAGCGTTATGACCATATCACCTGTCCTTAAATGACGATACAGACCAAGTTAATTGACACGCTAAACCTGTGGAGTAACTGGCTCTCAAGTGCAACTGCCGGAATACACCTATTGGTATTTGGCGGCAGATTTGGAACTCGAGTGTAATAGCTAGTCAGGTGGGCATTAGAAAAAGCCCTACCACCTGCTATGGTTTCCTGACGATGTTTCCGTTCCGTTCCGAAATCTCAAGCTCATTGTAGGTGGATTCGAACTTGAGGCAGAGTCAGTACACACTACCACCGAGCTATCGTCGCGTCACTCGGACCTTAGGCTTAAATATATTATTCTAAGTTATAAGAAGAAATGATATTTTAAGTTGTTATAAAATATTATATTTTGTTATAAATAAATTTCAGAAGTGACTATTGAACTTGGCACCCATTTATATCTCACTTCTTTTGTCGTTGAAGTCAACAATCAAGGCATATATCATAATATTGAACTTGTCTCTCATTTCACATACATGTTTTTGACGGGATTCTTATTACAAGATTTAGCGGCGATCGTGGAACAATATAAATAACAATTTCCCACCGCTATGCTGACCTAAATGGCTTGGCGGGATGGGTAGCAAAGAGTCGGTAGGGTTGGGCCTTCACCCCTAGACCACTTCCCACCAATATCGATAAAAAGAAAACTCTCACTAACCTGGTGGTGATCCGAGGTTCTAGATGATCAATAAAATACAACCCGGCGCCGTCCGCAACGCACACATATGCAGTTTCAGCTTCTCATAAATGTTCGGGTAAAACCAAACAAAATAGATCAAAGAACCGCGCGGCAAATATATTAGTATAAAATTTCTCGAAAATGAATGCTATTTTTTGTTATATTCCACATAAAACATATTATTCTTTAGTTGTATTTAATATTTTCTTCCGAACGACCGAACAACCAACAAAGAAAAAATAACAACTGACTGTCGCCAGGGAGACGCTTCGAAAGACCTAGGAGGTTGGCCACAGGCAATAGAACCTCTTATCCCCGCCATTGGTGATAAGAGATCCAGCGGTAGAATTGACCCAAGCACAAGACGATATAATTGTGAACTAACAATAAAAACATAAACATTACATTCCTCACCTGCAATAGTCTCACCAACAATAAAACGTATTTAATTGTTCCGCAGCACGGATGCCCCGCGTTTAACCTATAAAATTCACAAGAACTTTACTGAGATACGACTGCAATAAAATAAATGTGTTTCTGGAACATCGTTTTCACATCAGCACCGGAGGTCGTGTCGTTCTGTCGGCGCGACGTCTGAATTCTATCTTCTACATTTTCTTCGCGTTCAATGCTACTGTTTAAGTTTTGTGATTTGCATCATATTCTATTTAAAAAAATACGATTGTTGGCACATCGTCTGTGAATGATATAGCAGTAAGATTTTTAATTTATCAACACGTTTGTCTCCGATGGAACCATTATCTTGGTCTTGATTTAACAACTAATTCAAATATATTCCTAAAAACTGTAGCTAAATCTATATTTAAGTCATTTATAAGTTTGTATTTTGACCACAATATCACTTGATGTGGCCAAAGCTGACGGCTCGCTAAAACTATTGGATGCACTAATTTTCAAGTGTATTATATGTCTGAATACAAATATAAGTGCTTGTTGTTGGATTTAGAAATTTAAGTAGTAGTAACTAGCCAGACGTACATTTGAAAATCTTCAACTACGATGATTACTACCTCACAGTGTTTTCAAGGTCAATTGAATCATAATATTTTATTTAATTAAGTCACTGAGAATTATGAATGTATATATGAAGTACTATTTAACTATTTGTAACGCATAAATGTTAA
This sequence comes from Actias luna, assembly GCA_039707435.1. Lineage (NCBI taxonomy): Eukaryota > Metazoa > Arthropoda > Insecta > Lepidoptera > Saturniidae > Actias > Actias luna. The sequence goes on from JAZHAC010000027.1 coordinate 4,676,850, forward strand.
TAAATTTAAAAGTATGATATTATTATTACTAAGACGTCTCATCAAAACTAATCTCAATGCAAAAAATACCTCTCGGTTACTTTATTAAAATTAATTTCTTTCGTCGCCTCAGATTGTTTCTTCCATCTATCGCATGTCGCATTATAGCCGGCCGCAGAGTAGGAGTAAAGTAAAGGTTGTAAACCGCTGAGGCCAATATGGCGGCGCCCGTGACTCTCGTCAGTTCACTATGTGGCATTGATTTCACATTATCATTTCCATTTCCCAATTATTAGGTTAAGATTAAAAACGCGATTTTAATACCTGAAATCGAATAATATTCCAAACATTTTCAGTTAAATGCCTGCGATCAGAAAAAGTTTCACTAGGATTGTGGTTTCATAAAAGCACATAATGCGTTTTATCTCTTTACATTTATGCTTCCTGAACTTTAATTTGTTTATTTCTCATATTTATCCCAATATTTTATTTCATTCATCCTGTTTGCAGGCATGAGTATCTCATCTTTATTGATATTTTGGGTAGCAGACGCTTCAACATGCAAACGATTAACGGCCACCCTTGACCTACTTTGAGAGCTTTTGAGCAAAACCATAAAATATCGTTCCCTAATTGAATATCATTAGAATCTATGCTTTGCTTATGAACTTATAGAAAGTTATGTAGCCTATCATCTATGTTGATAGTTATTATTATAAAAATATAGATTAAATATTAGTATCCGCGCAGTGGTCTAAATTCGACTACATTTGTTAGTGAAATTTTGAAGGAATCCATGTAAAGATGGGAGAAAATGATTCTATAATTTGTTTTATTGATAGGATTTAAACTTGTCAAAGGGTAATAAAAAAGAACTAAAAGAAGAGAAAAGAGAAAAAGAAAGAGAATTTCAAATGTTTATCTTTGTTGTTCACGTGGAACTAAATTTTATTCAATACTTTTTACTTTTTAATAATATATCTTTGCACCTGTTAGTAGTAGCGAGGTGTTAAATATGTTAAATAGTCTAAACACTTCCTCAATTATTGCTCAAATACAATAAGAATTTATAAAAATAGACCCGTATAGTTCCTAGTATTACCAAGTTCAAACAAACTTTTCCACCTTATTTTATTAATATAGATAATAATTTATCAAATACATATATAAATAGAAAATACATATGTCGAATACAACTTGAAATAATTATATTCATAATTTACTGCTATTCTATGAGACCCGACTTCAATAAAAATAAACCAATACACAATAAGAATAACTCATAATATACATTTACAGTAATTAAACCATGGCGACGTCTGTGCGACACTTTGTCAACTAATTGCAGACTTTGACGTCGTTGGAATTCATTAAGTCGGCTTAATTAGATACGGTAGTGTAGCACATCTAAGCAGCCAATGGTTGAACGTGTGCATTAGTTTAAAAACCTTCGCGACACCGACATAATCTCCTTAGACAGGGGTTCTGGGAAGGCACCTGGTTCCCAAAATTTAATTAGGTACAGGAACATTGACTAAACCATTACGGACCAATTAGTTTCGGTCGTTATGTAATAAGGGTATGTTTTTAAACGTTCAGTTAATGTGTTCCATCGAAGGTTTTATGGCAGACTTTGTTTACATTTTACTCTGTCATATAAATGGTGTTTGTTATATCTATTTGAAGCAACGATAGCTCAGTTGGTAGTGTGTACGTACCCTGCGTCAAAGGGACGTGAGTTCGAATTCATCTACAATGAACTCGAGCTTTCGGTTAAGGAAAAAATTGGGATGAAACCACAGTATGCTGGTAATTATGGTAAATCTGGTGCCAAATACTTATAGATGTGTTCCGGATGTAGCACAAAAAATCTATAATTTTGATTTTTTTTGCAGTTTATGTTTTTATTTTTAGTTTTTGCTGTTAAAGCCCACTAAATCAATAAAGATGATAACATTTTAATTTTATCTACATCTTTGCAACTTTTGATTAGTTCATTATTAGGTAGATGTTAGTCCAAAACTGACTTCTATCAGTGGTACTTTACTGTTTAAAAGTACCCTTAAAGCAAATTTAAATCCTTATTAGTCTTGCACTTTCATATATTCATATGACATGGTGCTATATTTGTTTTATTTCAATCTTTTTATGATTCCTTTCCCTTGCCCGTACCTTTGTTAGCTACTTCCTTAAAATGCTAAACCTGTAAAAGGTATATTTCATTAATATTTAGTTACTCCAAATTTTGACATTGAATGCAATTTTACTAAATTTATATGAGGTTAACGTCATAATTAAATTAAATTTATCTCGATAGCAGCTTGACATATTAATATGTGCTAAATAATATGGTAACCGGACATTGATATTTAGATATACACGTGTAATTTTGTTCAGTAAATGAATATACAAGTTTATAATATGAGCTTTTCAAAAGTTACTATGTTGCGTGGTTTTGGGTACGGGTCTATGCTATTTTAAATATTTGACCATAACCCTAGTAAGAAGATTTTATAATTGGAGAAGATGAAAACTTTTGTTTACACATTATAGGATATTGTAACTTTTATATTTTAAAATTATAAAAAAAATACTAAGGTGTTGGTACGGGTAGTGGTACAAGGAGTCGCCCCAGAAAGGCGACAGACGGTCGTGGGGTTTTAGTGGGTATTCTCAGCGGATAGCGCCTAGTTAGTTCCACATACCCCTCTCAAACCCCCGGGCTGGGAGGTGATGCGTAAATGCATTTGCCGAGGTTAAAAAGCCGGATGACCTTTCGAAAAAGAAAAAAAGGGTTGTGGTACAAATAAATACCGCCAGTTTTGTACTGTGGTATTTATGTGTACCATCATTTCCATGTTAAAATATATATAAAATATTATTGTCTTTACTATCTATAATAACAAAATATTTTATAATAATAACATTTATTCACCAACCATATCAAACAAATGATCCAAGAAATAAGAGAAATCGAAGTAATATGGGAGGTTAACGATTTCATTTATATAAGTACAATGTCCACTTTTATTTATAAAAATTGCTGTTATTGATATATTGTAATAATACTACATAATTACTAACATCAATTTATTATTAAGTATGAAATAATGCTTTCATAATTAATACAAATCTAATGAAAATAAAGCAAATCCTAAATGGTATGTAAATAATTTTATATTAAAACTATTAACCCACTTCGTCTTCATACAGTTAATTGTGTTAATTATAGAAGTTTAAATTATACTGTTGTTACAGTTTTATAAGCTTTTTTAAGGGCAATAATTTTATTATGCATTATTTTCCAAAAACTTTATTGGTTTACGTGGTACATGCGATTAAAACTTCCTGCGAGTAAAACGCGATGATTCCGACTTCTTGAACAATACTCATTGTATTTTAGCAATTCAGACAAACCTTTATATTAATATTAAAGTGGGCGCGCTAATCTTAGGAATTCCAGTCTAATTTCGAAAATCCTTTTTTTGATTTAATACAACTATCTTTGAGGAAGCCTTTAGGCTATTTAACATCACGATACCTCCAATAAAAGTAAAGCCTTGTTGAAAGAAAATACAAAAACGGGTAAAAAAATATCATGAATTAGTGCGTATATTGACGAAAATCGTGTGGAAATTTGTACGGTAGTTTTTAAGTTTATCGCGTTGAAACAGACGTATTGGAAGTGACTTTGTTTTATGTTATGTAGTGATAAATACATTTACTGTTATTGATGCAAAAAAAAGTATACAATAATATTCCTATATAAATTAATTATTTTGTTAATCACAGAAAATAATAACATTTCTGACATTTTATATACGTACGTAAACCTATAAATACGTGCCGTTAATTCGTCATTATTTGAATATAGTAATGTATACACATACCATACAATTTTAATCATGGTCATAATAATTTTTAAGATATTTAATTAAGAGGTAATATTATTTGATTCTCAGAGATATGATGGATTTATATTAGTTTGGCCTACTTTAAATGAATGAGCTCTTTATAAATGTTCTATCAACCTATTAGGCACAAAGATCTCAAGAAGACTCAATTAATATGTGTGTATTTATTGAAATTCTACTAGGTATTAATCGATAACTATTACTTTATGGTTGCTCCTTGTTTTTAAAGATTTTATATTTTACATTTAGCTTTTAAGTAGTGTTATAAATGAGATACATGAGATAACACAAGTTGTCTGTGATAGCTATTGGCGAGTGGTATTTCTTTGATATTTTGTCAGTTTAGTGCGTGAAAGTTAAAAATTATCTTGACATTGAAAAAATTAATATTTAAAATAATCCCTAGCAAGTATATTAGTATGTATGTACAACGGAATATGTAAATATGTGTCACCTCTGGAAATGACACTTTAATTCAAAACTTTATTAACTTTTTAAAAATAAAAAAAGAATGTGCATATATTACTTAAACCTCAAATACCCTACGCATTGTAACATTAAATATAATAAAAATGACTGCCATTTTAAAACTGATTTACTTCTTATTTAAATAGTACTAACACATACTGACAGTCTTCAAGTTTTCAATACGCATGATTTTAAGGTCCACCAATTAAACAAAACCAAAACTAATTTTTGAAGTTCTAATATGGCAAAATGTTCAGATGTATTTTATACGCCACAAATAAAAAAAAAATATCATAAAAAAATATAATATTTCCTCTGACGAAGATCAGACACTTTTCTATTACTCTATTGTAATTAAAAAAACATTTAACATTACACTTAACTATTAACTTAACAAATAAGTAATACTTATTAAGGTAGCATAATATTATTAAGGAAATCAATAAAAATAAGTAAATTGTAAAAGTAAAGTACGTAGTAGCATAGTGATAGATTCGTCTATTTAGAAGTTTGAGTTAGAAGCATTATAAGTAACGAAGGTTCCTGTAATGTTTTTTGTAAGCAAAATCCAAAGGATCGTCTTAATATAATTTTGATAAAAAAATAAGATTAAAAATAGTAAATGCACTTATATTAATTCTACTTCTAAGCATGTTATATAGTTTAACAACGAGAGTAGAAGCCTTATACGTTAAGGATACCATTTTATACTATTGTTTTAAAATTTAAAGTAACCTTTAATAAAACACGTCTATAAAAGTATTCGTTGTAAAATGTAACAAGTCTTATCATAATAAGGTTATTTGTTTTCCATAGTTTATCTAAATTTTAGGATATGAGAGTAATTAAAATACTGAAAACAACTGCATGCAATTTTAGTCTTAATATACTATATTTAGGCTTAGATTAACGCTAACAAAATGTTTTTACAGATAGTTTGCTCAAAATAAGGAAACATTTGAAGGTTTTTTAAAAATACTAGCTTGCATATAAACTAGGTTATTAAAAGTGCTGTGTAATAGGCAATTGTAGTGTTGAGTATTTAGATTAAGGTATAAAATGAATAGTGTTGAGTGCATTACAAATTACATACTTTTATAATAATTTAAGTGAATGATATTTCTATAATTTCGGTTACGGAATTATACTCGCACGACAAATGTATGCAATTAGTTCTCAACCGAGATACAGTAAATATAACACAGTTATATTGCAGACTCGAACTTGTGATTTATTGACTCAGTAGTCGGACTAATTAGCACAACAACACGAGACCTATCTGTGAATTTAGAAAACAATTCTTACTAATATTATAAACACGAAAGTTTGTATGTATGGATGTATGGATGTTTGTTACTCTTTCACGCAAAAACTACTGAATGGATTTCAATGAAATGTTACAATAATATAGCTTATACATCAGAATAACACATAGGCTATAATTTGTAAAGATATTGTGTAAATTGTCTAAAATATAACGATAAGTGTCAAGTAGGAAAAAATTCTGCCATCTGCAAACTTTTCTGGCGTGCGCTGGAAAACCCGTTAGAGTTACACTATATAATGTATTATAGAATTGATTATTTTAAATATTTCTACTAAAAAGCCTGCGATAACCTAAATCTATATTTTATGTGTAAGTCATTATCGCCAAAATAGTGAATAGAAATAATTTATTTGTAATGCACATTTGGTAGTAACAAATTGATACTTATATCAAAATAAATTCTTTATCGCTTCTGGTACTATATACTGTCCTTACTACTATTATAAATGCGAAAGTGAGTTTGTTTGTTATACTTTCACACCTAATCACGCCTTTATCTTTCCGCATTGTCACAGCACTATTTTACAGATCAAGTAATTCAGTTGGAGCAATTGTCATTGTACGATCCCGCATACAACTTATTCGTTTCAAGACTGTGTCTAATGTCTGTGAAGAAAAACGTCTCGTTATTTCTCGAAAAAATATAAGAACAATGTTTTAAAATGAAAATAAAAACGAATTTGGACGAATAATTAAATGATTATTCTCATTTAAATAATAATTTGAATAAGTATATTTTCTTGAAAATAAAAAAATATTCCGTGTGTTTGTGTATAATATATTTCATTCGGTGAGTATTTATTTTAAATGCTGAATTTCACATTTCTAATAAGCATATTTAATTAAATGAAAGTTTGTCGAATATTAAGGGTTCCATTTCTTATATATATATATAGTATATTTATATTATATTTGGGTTAGAGTCCCGTATAGGACATTTATTAGTCTGATACACAAGTAATTGTTCTTCGCTTGGCTATTACTGTGTGTTCGTCAATTAGGTTTACAAAAACTTTACACTTGACATTGGCGAAATCGCCAACATAGGTAGTTGCAATAAAAAAAAGTTTTAATTTTTTTTTATTCACGATAATAATTGTAAATGTCTTTAATCATTTTTTTTATAAGTTACATGTACCCAAGTTGAGAAAAGGCATTTCTTGTGTGAGATCCACTTTTTATACTATAATTTATCATTATCCCATTTTTATTTTAACATTTTGAACCACTTGTTACAGCTCAATATATACTCCCTTTAAAACGAAGGCTGATAGTGTGGCCTAAGACATAGTAACAGGGTTTGTTCTTTGATAGCGGAATTTTACACAAAATATGTTTTATTAGCATGCAGATGAAAAGACTTATTACTAATAATTTTCTCTTGAACCCAAACAAATATTAAAAAATGGATAACATAAAAATTATTTTTCATATATATGAATATTTGTTTAAAGAAATATTTGGTTCTATTGCAATATGTGTATGAAATTATATTTAATGCTCAAACGATAATATCAAACGATCGCAGCTTCGGGGTTCACTACTACAGCCCTCAAGATTGTTATTATGAGAACATTATCGCGTAGGCACAAAAACAAATGTAATTTTTCTTGGTATTAAGCACAATATATTCCAAAAATGATGACGACTATCATTAGAAGTTCATTTCACGGTAGCTATACCCTAAACCGTGTTCGAGATCCATCGGGTACATAATTTTCATATACTTACAGAACATATCCGCGACTAATTTTTTTTATATATACTATATATATATATATATAATATATATATATATATATATATATATATATATATATATATATATAATATATATATATATATATATATATATATAACCATCATCGTCTCCAATGTTCCATCTATCTCTATACCAAAATTCTTTACAATCTATTCAGCGGTTTGGGTGTGAACAAACAGACACACTTTCTCATTTATAATATTAGTAAGGATTAGTAAGGATTTTAATGTCACCAATATTTTTCTAGGTATTGTGAAATATAATAATTTCTATTAGCAATGTCTATAAAAAGCTTTTATGTTTTGAACCTTTATCGCGAATTTTTGCGGTAATTTGTTATTTTCTTACACTTTCACAACTTAACTTAATAAATTACCTGACTGAGCATCGGGGAACTTTGCGTAAACGATGTCAGCAATCAATAATTAACATTAGGTACTTTTAATCCACAAAAAAGAAATATATGTAAGGTACTCTTAGATTGACAAAACCAATATTAGCACGAGCGAAATTGCGGGAAAAAGTTACTAATAATATACATGAGTGGTTCATACTGATTTTGCATTATATAACGACTTCTAAATGAGTCTGTTATTGTATAGTAATACAACACGATTATAGAACATTGGCTGGTAAGCACTATTCATTGTACAAGCGACGGCAACCGTTGATGACTCAGTTTTCATCTGCAGCGGAATCTGAGTGAACCTCATATGAGGGAACTAATATCATAGAAAAAAGAAACACGTTGACTGAAATACTATTCCAGTCTTTTACCGTAATTTCAAACAAATTTACATTACAAATTTCTTTCTTATCATCTCTGGCTTCGCAAATCAGTTCTATGATACAAGGGAGATGATAGGATAAGGGCAAAGGACTCTTTAGAAAACCCATCATGATACGAACGATAAAACACGCTTAGCGAGTCTACACATCTAAAGACACCGATCACGAGTTTTACATTAAACAGATTTTGTCCGTCTGTTCGTATTTTTTTATTTAACTAAATAGTGATTATACCAATTTTTATGAAATTTTAACCAAGGCAAGAATATTTATTTTTCAATTATGGTAAATGAATAATTAAAACACTTAGATAAATTAATAACTAAGGTATGTTTCAAAAATGATTTATTTATTAATTCTTAACTGATTAAAAAAAAAACTACACTAGCTAGATATATCATTTAATAGGCTATAAGAATTGCCTTTTATAAATATCTCTCTCACTGCGATTACAATTACATGACACTGGCTGAATTGGGAACAGAGACTACAGGAGCCATTAAAAACGAAGTGTGAAATAATTTTAGAAAAAATAAAATAGGTGTCAAATTAGAATTACGTAGTAAACTTATTAACAAAGTTTAAAAGTATAATATTAATTTCTAAACACATGAATTCATTAAAATATGCGCGATTGTTGTGGAACACTCGGAACGAATTTCCTTACGTAGTATATTATTATTGATAAACGTATTGTATAATCGATGAACAAATACAGATAAATGATTTACTAGCGTCTGAGAGAAATTAAATGAAACGCAGAGATAACTAATGAATTACAAGGAATTACAATTTATTTTACATCATTCAATTTATCTAATTTATTATAATACGCTACGAAACAGCTGACGATTATAACGTTTATAAACTATATCTGCGCAGCCGTTGAGAACTTACTGGCTGTCTAAAACCAATAAACGCGCACCTATGAATGGGTACAGCCAATAGCATATGCGCTGTGAATATCAGTCTACACTATAGAAATATATAGAAACATAGAATATACTAAAGAAAGGTCGTGACAGAAAAATCTTAAACTTTGTTAACATTCACCCGTACTGTGCGATAAGGAACTTTGTTTCAAAAATTTACTAGTTCTAATAAAATGCGATTCTGTTGATGTTGCATCCTTATGTAAATAGTTAGGCGTTATAAAAAACGTAAACATTCAAGCGTCTCGTACTTGATAACCTAGTTTTAAATTTCCAGTCCACGGTTAAGAGCCTTTAATAGTTTCCGTTACCTCCAAGGATTAAAGATATATCAACAAAAGTATTATTAACACCATAAACTTTACAGTTATATCTCGAAACATGTTGTAAAAGTATCATAAGCGTAATCTATCAATATTACAATTTATAAGGTGAAAAAGCATTAGTAGTAAATTACAAAATTGCGCTCGCAGCATTGCAGTGGAATTTCTTACAAAGGACAGTATAAATAGTGTATTAGATATACAACAGCTACAAATCACTTAACGTATATAACGCTCACGACCCCAGTTTTTCTCGTCCCACTTGTTTGTAAGCGTTACAATTATTGTCTCAAGTGGAGCGTAATATATGTCCACCCTTGCAGACGAGGCATGGTGAACTTGGCATGATTTGTGTCCTTCTTGACTCTCATATATTGAAATATGCCTAAACGTGATGCATACTTTAAATTATAAAGCATTTCACTTCCTCTGAATTCCTTCTATCACCTTATTACCAAGTGCCTTACGGCATGGTCGATATTTCCTTTATATGCTTTGATGTATAAAACCCTTTGCATCTTCGTATAATATGTGAAACTCCAATGAATAGACAAATTCGCTACCCACGTCTGTTTTTTCTGGTACATACAATATAGTTGTTTTCAAAAGAACATTGAATCAGTTTTTCATGTTCACATTCCATTAGCTGTAACTGAAGCCATGCGTCGTACAATCCGTTACAAAACTAAAGACTATTACTATGTTCATATATGACGCATTTCAAGTTAATACATTAGGTACAGTTTAACACAAATATCTGGTTTTCATTGTCTCACATGTCCTAAGAATGTATTTGACGACTAAGGTCAACGTGATGGATTTTTATTTTAAATACCTATTGTATTAAATGTATAGAACACATGTGTGACTAATAAAAAGTGTTTCGAGTTTTTTATAGCATTCTAAATGGGAATATTTTTCATAGAAAATATATTATTACTGACGAGCTAGGTAGATAGACGTTATTCTAGCATAGTACTAAAACAATTACAAAAAATTTGATGGTTATAATATCGTCACTTTCTGGGTACTACTATTGTTTAGAATCATAAACTGCAGAAAAACAACTTCAGAATCGATCACAATCTTTGCACAGAGAAAATTACCACGACCTAATTTTTTACATAAAGTTGTTAAAATTGTTGTAGAAGACGCAGCATATTCCGTTTCAAGTCGAAAATAGAAATATTAAAATGGAAAACGATTTAGAGAAGGCATTAGAAATCGCTGGTGAGTAATTTTATTTCTTACATAAATATGAACGTCAAATATTAAGACTGAAGATTTACGGATGTCTGTACTATGGACCCAAGAATAATTTTACAAAGTTAGTAATATATTCTATGGTAACACACACAGTGGACATAATACAGTTCAAAATTTAAGTCCGAGTCTGAAGTCTGAGTTCTAAGTTCAAGAGATCTGTAGAACCTGTATCTGTCTTGGCAGTTGGATACACATTAGCTGGCTCCGAAATGTGACAAATAAAAGAAACTCTCGGCAGGTTATCCCTTTGTGTATTGTTATAACAGTCATCCCATTTACTAGGCCACGAAAGTGATTATTACATATTTGGCAAAAAGCAAAAAAAATCTCTAAATATTTGTGTTGAAATAGTATGTATGCATTATTTATCAGTTTTAGTGTACCAATTTTGGCAATTTATTGCCGACTATTTTCTATCGCTTTACTTTTGCAAAATACGTAATAAGGGTTGCGGTTTTACTACCAGTATATGGCGGTCGTGATCTAGTCCTCAATGGAGTGTTAAATACGATTTAAGCAACATTATATTCAATTCAAATCTGCGATGATGACGACCGCAATTTATACAAATATTATAAAATACTCAATTAACACATCTAAGATAATCTTTAGCATACTTTCTGTTAGTATTATTAAAGTAATAAATTACGGTAAATAAATATTTTGAATATAAGCCAACTTACAGATTGTCATGGTTGAATCCAATTAAAATTAATGTTGGGCGTGATATATTCTTTTTATTTAACAAATATCATCAGCAATCATCAACAACCTTCAGGGTCAAGATAAAATCAGAAAACATTAGTGCGAATTTAAAATCTAAATATAGACGTTCATTACTGATCCACGCAAATCAATGTCTATTAAATAAATTGCCAGCAATTGTTCTACTGCAATTGTAACGTCCTTGTTATTGGAGTATTATATATGTATATTTTTCTATATAATCTACACATAAACAATGCAATATGTCTTAGTATATTTACTTTCATAAAATGGCAAGTCTTGAGATTTTTTTGATATATTAAATAGCATTGCTAACTTGACAAGTCTTATGGAGTTCAGCAGTCACGAGTTCAATTCCCACACATAACTATTTACTCATGAGAGTATGAGAGATACCTGTGAGTTTGGATGTTAAATATCTATCAACACAATTTTAACAACGTAATTAATACAGCAGTAATGACAATTCAGGTTTTAAATAGGTAATGTCAAATTTTTGAAAATATTATATTAAATAAATCGAATATAATAAGATTTAAAAGAAAGCTTTATTATGTGGTACAGAGACCAGAATGTAGAACTTTCAGTTCGCGAAGCAGATACACTCTACCACAAAACTATTTAGTTTTCATAGTAACAGATTTACTTAATTTAAATTTAAATGAGCATGTCTGAAATTTGTTACATGTTTACTATATTAATTTTTACTTATCTTTAGTAAATCTGATTTCACATGTCTTGCCAAGTTCTGAATGACAAACATATCAAGCTACTTTTATTGAGTTGCAGTAACGTAACAATAATCTAAGCATAAATTTTCGTGGATAATGATTTGTTTTAAGTAATTGTTAAACTGTGCATTATCAAAGAAGTGAAATATACATATGAATAAGACAAGAGAAAAATATGTCTTTGTATAGTATATGTTATAGTAATTATGTAGTAATACACATAAATATTTTTCAGGGCATGGCAGATACAATATCGTTATATTATTCGTAAGCAGTCTTATTCATATGGCAGCAGTCCTAGATCTTTTAGGATTCTGTGTGACAGTACCAGCAGCGAGTTGTGACCTGCAGCTTGGTCTTTTAGAAATTAGTTTGTTGACTTCAGTACCTTTTGCAGGTTTGTTAAAGACAAACTTTGAAGTATACTTTAGTTGAATTCCTTCCGATTTGTAGTTACCTTGTGTATAAAAACTAAGATACGTTTTATAGTACCTTCATGCTCGTTGCAATGATTAGTTTCAAGGTTTTATGTATAACTAGACATAAAATGTAAAAAGTTAGAAAGGTCATTTCCATTTTTGTTTGTTTAGTACTATCCCTTTTTGGTTAAGTAGATTCTAAAGGTTCTAATGTTGTTGAAGTACTTTTTTTAACGAATAAATAATTAAGTTAAATTTTAACATGTGAATATGAGAATGGGGGTAAACTTATAATCTACTTGTTATAGCATAGAATTGTAAAAATAATGTATTAAATAAATTATAGTTCAGTAGTGATATGGCGAAGCATGTTTAAATCCCTGCAATGAGCACAAACTTCCGTAGAAGAAAATACTGCAATAAAGTTGTAACAAGGTGGTAGGGCATTTCCTAAGCCCTGTCTCGCTCACTATCGTCCTTAAGTTGAATGCATGCCATCAAATACCGATGATTGTCTTCTACAAAATCTACTTTAATACAGAACAAAAGGCAGGGTTGGCCTATCAGTTTAAGAAGTTACCTAAATGCTTATCAATGCATTAAGTGCATCTCAAATGCATTTTTGAATGGTGGTAAGGCTTTTTCTAATACCCTCCTGACTAGCTACCACCCTCAAGTTGAAAATCAACCGCCAAATACCTATAGATGTGTTCCAACAATTACTTTTGTGAGCCAGGCCCTATACTAGGCTTAGCGTGTTTATCACCTGGGGCCACATCGTAACTTAACATCAGGTGAGATTGTGTCCATAATGCTAAACCTATATAAAAAAAACCTGGACACAACAATTATTTGTGTGATCCACATTTGTTTGTCCACAGTCTGAGAGTTGTTTTGTGTCGGTTAATTCTATATTTCTAATGAACTTATGTCGTTTTTTTAGCCGTCGGTAGCTACTCCGGAAAATTATATATCTTAGTTAAAATTTATATTACATACAATAAATTATTTTACTAATTATCTGCGTACTTCATGTTTTAATTCTTTTTAAGATTTATATTTCTTTGCAATATCTCATTGTTAAAATCTTATGAATAAATATAATTAGCCATTTCGATTATAATTTATTAATATTAATGCTAATTTATTTCTCTTATTTTTTAAAAGGTTATCTTTCTGCCTTGCCGTGGGGTTATTATGCGGACACACATGGCAGACGTCGTGCGATCCTAGTATCTGCGTCTGTCGGATCAGCAATAGCCATTGTTACCAGTTTCTCATCGTCGTTTCGAGTAATGCTGATACTTAAATTAATAGGATGCAGCTTGTTAGTAACATAATTATTATTACGCTAAGTTTTTTTTTATAGTTCAGGTTTACCAATATGGCCACAATCTCACCAGATATAAAGAGACGATATGACTCAAGATGGATGACACGTTAAGCCTAGTGGAGGGATTGGCCCTTAAGTGCAATTGCCGGTAGTTAGCCAGGCAAACATCTGAAAAAGTTATCCAATTATGCTATGGTTTCATCGCGATCTTGGGCTATATCGTCACTTAACATCAGGTGAGGTAGTGGTCAAAACGCTAAACCTAAATATAAAAATAATACATATATAAGAGCTTGACCACAGATTTTCAATATGATTAAGCATCCAGACATATTCATATAGGCATTAAATACCTTTATGTATTAGTATAATCATGATATTTTCCTTCACTAAGAGGCTTGTGTGAGATGCGATAGTATGTTTATGGAGGTAGGGTTAAACACGATTCAACTTGAGTGCACAAGCTAGTCAAGTGGGTATTGATGACATTAGTATAACCTTGATCATGATTTACAGTATGATTAGTTTCAAAGTCAACGAATGTAGCAATACCATTTGTATAACATTTTCTTTCAGTTCTACAGCATCTATTACACTAACCTTTACTTACTTGGGAGAATGCACGCCAAATAAGTATCGGAACAAGTATATCTTTATTATGAACAGTTTCAACTTGGGATCCGACTTCATATGCTACGGTATTTGATTCATTTATTAGTTTTTTTTTTCCGTCGTGTACCAACTTTTTTTTAATACGAGTACATATGCCTGTTCATATGGAATGCGAGTAAATGTGTAAAATTGTTCTTGTATTACCATTGCAGGTAGTAAAAATTCATTACTGTTATGGCGTTCAAGTTCGCTAATTTTTTTTTCGTTGGTATGGGAAAAGCTCGTGGTCTCCCCTGTGAAGAAGGCTTTATTCGGTAGTGGATTTATTAAAGGGCTAGGATTATTTTAGGTAAACCTTCGTGATATCAACATAACATTTGTGGAACCCAAAAAAAAAATTCCGTAACCAGATGCTTAAATATCTTATTGTAATATGACGCATAAATTGCTCGCATTTTGAAGATCTAACAAGGGCACGTAGATAAGATAAAAAGAATAAGGCCTTGTACTAGTTCAATTCAATGAGGCCCATTAATGATACAAAGCATTTGACAAAAAAAAAACCAATAGTTTCGTCAGTAATGTGACGTTCAAGTATCTCGAGGCCATGGTCGAGGTTCTCAATTAGGAAACCGAATATAAACGGAGGAAATAATTAAAATTATCGTACGCAATTTTTGCCAAAGTTAATTCTCCATGTTCAAGTTCGCTATCTGTTTACTGTCATTATCATAATTAAATACTGATCTTCAACTAGTACCACCATTTGTTAAATAATTTATCCCGATTTTGAAAATTGATATAAAATGATGATAAATTGTACGAAATTCATTAAGATATAGATTTCAGACAATATCCCTAGTCAGTGTTCTCTGTAAGACTAGTAATATTTGGAAAAGGCGTCTGTATGTGATTCTCAATGAGAATCTAGATTCAACGTATTGGTTTTCGGAAATTCGATATCTCTATGTCACCCACGTAATACCTAAATACTAATAAGTTAGTTTGATATCCTGCCGGTATTTTTTTTTCTGATACATTTTATATATATTTTAGTCTGTCTAACCTTATATATAAAATTCTCGTCCCACAATGTTACTTACCATACTCCTCTGAAACGGCTTGACCGATTTTATGAAATTTTATATGTATATTCGGAGGGTCTGGGAATCGGTCGTAATCAATTTTTATACCCCTAAAAGATAAGGTTAGTCCAAACCAAACATTAATTTATAATTTTTTTTTTTTTAAAAATTATTATTGTTTATTTTTTTAGATGTTCCATTAAAAAGTACATACCATCCTAATTTTTTACCGTCCTACCATCTTCTTATTTTAAATAGAGCCAAAATATTCACTACGAATAATTTATAAGAAAGAACAACGTTTATCGGGTCAGCTAGTAATTATTATAAATTACGTATGTTGCGTTTTCAGCCTTGGCGTATCTAATTTTGGGGTTGAATTTTAAAATTGAATTACCGTTGCTCGCAATGACATATCGTCCTTGGCGTTTGTTTGCTTTAATAATGGCCATGATGTTGGGTTTTGGAGCACTGATGATGTTCTTTCTACATGAGAGTCCCAAATTCTTAGCCAATAAAGGACAGATTGACGAAGCTATGCTCGTATTGAAATCTGCATACGGAGTGAAAGGCACCGATGAGGATCTTGTGGTAAGTTATTTATATATTTTATTTTATAATAACCTAGTATGTAAGTACAGGTGACAATAAATATGTATACTACATGAACGAAGAAAGGTCAGTAACGACTTAAAAGAGGACTTAGAACGTATTATAAGATTATTGGTAGTTACGCGAAGTTGAACGAATTCGAGAAAGTATATTACTTTAATAGGATTTCGATTATAAGACAATTAAAACTTATGATTTATTTCAAACTCCATGAGCTCGTGTAGCCTAAACCAGAATGTTTTTATTAATTAATTTTCATATGGTTAAGATATTTTTATACAGCGTCCAACTCATTTAAATATATTTATTTCGACAATGATGTTCAGTATTAGCAGCCCTCTACACCCCTATCGACATGGATTTAATATTTCCCTCCCTTTTTGCCCACTGTCTTCTTGCCTTTAAATCTTGCTTGATTTATTTTTCAATTCCTACTTCAAGATAAATAACCTGTAGTATTAAATGTATTCGTAATAAATCTGGTACTAATAAGGATATAGGTTAGGCGTACGTTTTACTTTCGCAGTACCGTGAATGTTTTCCCTAGTAACAGAGGAGTTTGAAGTATCATCATGGTGTTTTTTAACCCATTTCATTAGTAAATAGTTTCAAGTGCATGTCACCCGATGAATCTTGCCACACACTCTTTTTGCCTTGACCTGAGTCTGGATAATTTGTTCACGCATTGTGATGAGAAAATACGTAAAGTATTAGGATTTTTAACACCACGTAAACATAAAGTGTGGTAGCTAGGCAAATGGGTATCAGAAAAACCCTAACACCATGCTTTGGTTGCATCACGATGTTTTGTCTCAACGATAGCTCAAGCTGGTTGCAAGGATTCGAACTCGCGTCCATTAATGCGGTGTCCATACACGCACCACTGAGCTATAATTGTTTACTTAATTATTATATCGTGGAAATTACAAATATATATGTGTTTTGACTATCTATTATGATAGGTAGGTAGGTAGGGATTTATCCTCAACTATGTTGCGACCACCGTACACATAGTGATACATTTTAAATTAATGATATTATTAATACTGCACTTATTGCTTTTACAATAACTTAATAAAACAAAAAAATTAATGCGTTATTAACATATGGTTTAGTAATAACAAATCCAGTTCATACTTCAAGACACTTTAAATATTCTCAGACGTAACGTTATGTTATACTACTGGGTCGACAAATCGTGGGTACAACCCCAGTTTAACTAACTTTAGTATGATAAGCATAATTATTGTCGGTCGGTATATATATATATATATACATGTATAGAACAAAAGACGGTTTGTGTCAAGGTACAAGCTTTGCTTAGTTTGTATTAAAATTGCTACGAAATTGTAATCCCATATTTATATATTCATTACTCAAAACATATTTATTTTCTTTAATTTAGAAGTTAACTACGAAGGATCAGAAAACGATCACCAGTTTTATGTTCATCGTATAACTGAATGAATAGGTGTCTACCCAAAAATAGATTCAAATTATGTTATTGTCGGGTTAAAAGATTACGAAACCAGAAAAAATATAACAATATAATAATTAAATGCAAAAATGTTCCTTAAGATATAGCTATATATCATAAACTATATGTTCATAAGAATATAGCAGTTTACTCGCCACATGCTCTGTAATATGCGGACATTTAATTCTTGAAATGAGCAAGCTTTGTCTACACTGAGAAATTCATCTCACGAAGCGTACAGAGAGACCTCGCTTCGTTGTCTGGAAATAATAAAAAAATATACTACTGCACATAAAAGCCTTGAGATGTCCAAGATAAGTGAAATAAAAAATCACTTGTCGTAAACGTCAGTTCTCTCAATTATAACTTTTATTCTCACTATCTAATTAATATTATTTTAATTAAAAATACTGACGACCACATTTTTATAGGCAATCCAGTTAAAATATATTCCTTCGTTCATAATCCTTACTTCCTTACTATCCTCAGTAATATTATAAATGTGAGTGTGAATTTGTTTGTTACGCTTTCACGATTAAACCGCTGAATCGATTATGCTGAAGTTGTAGAGACGGTGATAGGCAATTTTTCTCACGAAAAACTTATAGGCCACTCCCTGTTAAGAGAGGGATAAGCTTTGCTAGAAACTTTTATTGCGTCATCAGTTTTCCTTCATGTTTTAGGGAATAATGTCGAATATTGGGTAAGTGCATATCTACCAGTATTAGTCACGACCACAATTAGTTGACAAAATCAATATTAACGCGACCGAACTAGTTATATATTAAAAATATATTAGCAAGCACATTACCCGGGCTCAGGCCAAGGCAAAAAAGACATGTTATGACGCACCGGATGCTTATCACCCAACATTATCCACTAAAACGCACCACGGCGACACTTCAAGACCCCGTGTTGCCAAAGACCACAAACAGCTTTCACACAATAAGAACTTGAAAATCTGCCGGTAAATACCTAAAGATGTGTTACGGCAGATACAACTGAGAGACAGTTCCTCCACTAGATATAGCGTGTCCAGCATTATGGGCCACATCGTCACTCAATATCAAATGAGATTGTGGCTATAAAGCTAAACCTATAAATAATTAAAGAAAAATTACGAATCATCATGTGTATTTAAAAAATATATATATCGCGTTTTTCATTTACTTGTTCCTTTTTCCAACAATGACCTTTGCAAACTTCGTTCCAGAAAACTACGTTGTTATTTGTAAGTATTAAGATAATATGAGTTGATTACATTATAATAAACATTTTTGGTTTGAATGGTTTCAGTTCAAATCGCTCATAGCGGCGGAGAAGAAAGCAAATAGAACGAAATTATCATTTTGGAATTCTGTTGTGGACCAAACACTGCCAATATTTCGACCCCCATTAGTGTTGAGAACAATGCAATTGTTTTTCTTAATGTCAGTCTGTTCGAGCACGTGAGTATTGTTTTACATTTAAATACAGAATAGGAATTTCTGCTTCAAAATAGCAAATTCCTATTATGTATCAGCTTTAGTGCAGGTATTTTATTGATTTATTGTCTATTATTTACAATTTTTGCCATCGCTTTGTTTCTGTGTAATCTATATTTAATATTATAAAGCAGAAAAGTTTGTTTGTTTGCATGTGCTAATCATAGGAACTATTAGTCTGATTTCAAAAATTCTCTTTGTATTGGATAGAGCAATTACTGAGGATGGCTTTAAGCTATTTAAAATAAATTTTTAACAAAAATATAATAATAATAATAACAAAAAATATTACAATTCGATTCGAAACGAATAATTCGAAGTTTGAATTATTCGCACTCCCTTAATTAATATGCTAGAATTCCATTTTATAATAATACCCTAAGGCAAACACTAATTGTTCTTGTAAGTGAAAACACACTACCAAAACATAGTCCTGAGGGGCCGTCACACGTGAATTGATGTTGTTACCATTAATTATCATATAATTTCACCAAAAATAACAACGATATTGTTGTCTCAATATGACCTTTATCAAAACTTTCTATTATAGCAAGCACAGACAGTTTGTTTAGACTTAAAGGTTGGAAGTTAAGTAAATATCGGAGCTCGTGGGTGGAGCATTATGATAACTATAAACCTAAATTGTTAAATTATGAGAAAATATTCTTTTATGACTTTATTTATAAAAGAATAGAGTATAACGAAGTTTATTAGTAGTTGATGAAAGTGTTGCCCTCAAAAAATTATCTTGTAATATTATTTCATTCACTTTTTGAATAGGAGGAACTTTTTTTTCTTCGTTGTTCGTACCAAGTAAGGTAGGTTCATAACTTTAATTTTAGTTAAGAGGGAAACCTTTCTTTACTTATTTTATCGTGCGAGCCTTTTCTTAACGTGTGGAAAAGCATCTACGCGTACCCTTCCAGTCCGGAGTGACTGCGCGGGTTATGTGAGACTCGCCTGGCGCTAGTTGCCGGAAATACCCACTAAAACCCCTTGCTGGGTTGACGCGGGTTCGAACTTGCAATAACTGCGTCGCTCCGACGACCGGCCCGGCCTGATGGTAAGCTGAGCCTCGTCTCGGTAGCCTGGTGAGTTGCCTTCTTAGACGGTAGAATTATATCATAATATAATGTTTTTTTTTTGTTTTCGTGTGAAAATATATATCTACGTACTTTTCTTCTTTATATGTTAGACGGGCTATCAGAGGGATATGTGGATTCACCAGGTGTCAAATACCAACTAAATAAACATCACGACCATAACATTTTCCCCCTAGTTTCTGGAGATTATTAACTACTTTCGTACGCCTTCTTGATAGCACAACCCTAGTAAAAGATACAACCATTTTTTTTCTTTTTTGTTTATACCTATTAGGGTTATATCACACCCAAATCTAACTAGAGTGATTTTATATAACTTTAGGAGTCACTTACAAAGAAGAAGAAAAAGAAGCCTTTACATTTTATGATTTAAAGGTTAAACGTTAAGGTCACAATCACATCTAATGTTAAGCCTAGTGACGGGACTGGTCATTAAGTACAACTACCAATAATCACCTATAGATATTTGGCGGCAAATTTTAAATTTGAGGGTCCTAGGTAGCCGATTAGAAGTGTGAAAACTGTCTCTGGTCGCTGGCAACACAGATGTTTGAAATGTAACCATGGTGCTAGCCAGATGGCCGTTAGAAAATGCCTTACAACTATACTTCCTTTTCCGTAAGCTATATTTGTACTTTACTATTTAAGTATTAAAATAAAAAAAGAGACAAATAATAACAATTTAAGTCGTTATATTTTCGTATAGACCATTATCATACTACACGTTACGTATAAAAGAGGTATAATTTGGTATAAAACTTTAGAGTTGAAGGGCCTACAAAGCTTTAATCGATAGCTCTTATCTGTGGTTCTCGAATACAGCTGACAGCTCCATTATCAATTCGCACTTCAGTTCATTGATTCAAACTATTGGCATTAAAATATACGTACATTCATATATGTAATTATACTCATATATAAATTGTGAGCTTGGTATGAATTGTTGTACAGGAAAACGCGCTATGAAACCATAGCAGAGTGGAAAGGCATTTTCGATTACTTATATCCCATACGTATCGATATTTAGTTACCACATTCAATTACACAATGAATCTTCAAAAATTTATTCCGATAATGTATGTTCCGGTAGTTGCACATATGAGCTTGTTCCTTCAATAAGTTTAACGTGTTGCCATCCCATCCCATACCCATCGATATTCAGTTAGCACATTTAATTACACAATAAATCTTCAAGAATCTATACGTGTGTTCCGGTAGCTACACTTATGAGCTTGTTTCTGCAATAAGTTTAACATGTTGCCATACCATCACATATCCGTTCGATATTCAGTTACCACATTCAATTAGACAATCAATCTTGAGGCATCTATACGTGTGTTCCCTTAGCTACACTTATGGGCTTGTTCCTGTAATAAGTTTAACGTGTTGCCAAATTAGTTCAACTATCACTTAACATAAGATTTTGGCATATCGCTAAACCTTTATGTTTAAACTGTCAACACACGCTGAAATACTAGACGAGACTTTCTAAAAGGAGTTATGAATTCGGTTTTCAAGAATGTCTATTAAATATGATAAATATGAGGTGCTTTTTTAACGAAAAACAACTCTATTAACTCGACATGATTCATAGCGCAACAATGTACACGAACGTAAACTACCCTAATGTGTTTTTTCAGCAACAATGTCTTCTTTATGTGGTTCCCCACGATGGTTAATTCGTTCTACAATTCTTACACGGACACTTCGTTAGGTTTCTGTGAGAAGATTGTTGCGAATCTCACTAATTCGAACGTTACACAAAACGTAAGTAGATCGAATGAATTTACAGCTAAAACGTTGCGTTTTGTTAAGGAAATTAGTAATTGGTTAATTGCTTAAGACCATACGACAAAAGTGAAAAATCAAGGTAAGGGTAATAAGGAATAATACGAAATACAACTATAAGGTATTAAATGTAACGTGTTAGCACAGCCTATTGTGGGTTTATGTCGATACTGAATGCGACTGATTTGTCACACTCTCTAATATAACGCTCACTCGTTATGGCCACAATCTTATCAGATGTAACGTGACCATGTGGCCCAAGATGGTGGGCACCGTAAGCCTAGTGGAAGGACAGGCTCTCAATTACAACTGCCGAAACATAGTTATAGGTGTTCAGCGGCAGATTTTCGATTTAAGGGTGTTTTAGCTAGCAAGGCGGAAATTTTAAAAAGCCATACCACCAGGTTCATGACGATGTTTTTTCTTTGCAGATTCTTACCACCCTGTAGTTATCGTTGTTTTTCGAAAAGTCTAATGCCTGACTGTAGGTTTTTTAAGAATTAAAATCTGGAACGTATTATCCTAATAATATTGATAGAAAGTATATGAAAATAAAATAATTTTTATATGAATATTTCAGGAAATATGCGACGATACTATATCCTACAACACCATATATTCTGGAATGGCTTTTAGCACCTTCTTTACGATAGTGAACTTCGCGAGCTCGCGTCTTGCATCCTGGAGAAAGATTGTGCTCATGTGCACTCTCATTATATCAGGATTGAGCGCTGTGTTAGTCGACTTAATATACCAGCCCATTGTCAGTATGATATTTTTCATATTAATACAACTGTCCGGGATCCTTGTTGGAAACGTGGCTTCGTACTTCGTAGATTTGTATCCGACATCCTATAGGTAAAGTATGTTTTTTTTTTAATACGTTATAGCTTTTGCGATATGGCAACAATCTCACCTGATGTACAGTGACAATGTGGTTCTAGATGGTGGATACGCTAAGCCTAGTCTAGTGGAGGGATTGGCTCTCAAGTGCAACTGCCGGAATACAACTATAGGTATTTGGCAGCAGATTTTAAACTTGAAAGTGGTAGTTAGTCAGGCAGACATTAAAAAAATCCCTAGTACCATGCTATGGTTTCATCATGATGTTTTCCTTCACCTAAAGCTCAAGCTGCCAGTAGTTGGATTCGATAGAACTCACGTCCGTTGACGCGGCGACTGTACATACTACCAACTGAGCTAGCATCGCTTATTAAAGTACTTCTAAAAATCGGATTAAGATCGATAACCACCTCCGCAGTGAGAACAGATCTCTCGGTAGTCAGTTTTTGGATTGTATTATGCTTACCATCACATATATTGCAATAATTATCTCCTGGTATAAATTACTTTGTGTCATTTGACTATGACACTAACTGGTACCTCGCGACTTCGTTCGCGCTTTCCCCAACACCCACGCGTGATCTTCTAATCTGTTCTTAGGATGTCTATGTCTTGAAATTAATATCTTAGTCAAATATCGAGTCAATTGATCTGGTACTTTTGGAGATAGAGTGATGATTCAATTTAAGTCTCCTATGTATATAGTTCGTTAGAAAGTATGTTGTAGCTAATAAGTATTGGTTATATATCCAGTATTTTTGTTTCCTAACGTGTGAAAAACTCGCACACGGAAGCCTTTTTTGCGGTCATCCATTGAACCTTAGAAGTGATTGATTGATGTAATTCTCTTATCTCTTACAGAGGTCTCGGGACAAGTTTGGGCTTAATGTGCGCCAGAATAACATGTCTCACGGGAGTTAATATTGTCGGAGCCACCATAGTCGATCATTGCAGAATGACGTTCATCGGATGGGCTATTTTTGTGTTTTGTAAGATTTTTTAACACATCAAACTATTAATCAACAGCTTTTGATAAATACAACACTGTGAACAAACCGCATCGACCATCCGCGAACATAATTTTATGTAGAATCTTTTTATTTTCTTATTCATCTATATGACTATTAACTTTATGTTTTGATAACTAAAATACATGATACAAATCAATGATTTATGGAATAGATTTTGTATTCTCACAGATTACTTTTTTATCTGATCTCAGTCTAAACAGATAAAATAATTCTGCATTCATAATGAATGTTATTTATTACCTACGATCATTCTCTTTAAATCAAAGTATTACATATGTATTATGTATTCCCAATATCGCAGGAACTGCTTGAAAATCTGTATGTAATATATGCGTTTATTTATAATTCCATATTAATAGAAAAGTTATTATTACAAAAGAGTCATATCTGATATGTAGAAAGAAATAACATGAAAAAAGAAATATTGTATCATATATATGTACATGTTACTAATAAAAAAATACTATATAAAAATAGAGTATAGAAAATTTAAAATCTGCCGCCCATTACAATTAGGTATGTTCCGACAGTTGCACTTGAGAGCCAGTTCCTCCACAGGTTTATCGTGTCTCCAAGTTAACTATAAAAAAATCTACAAAGTCAACGTATTTCAATTATCTTCTGAGTTACTTAACACATAAACATCAAAAGCAATATGTATGCATACTGCTTATATTCATTATACTGAACTGTAAATGCTCTATTGTTAGGCAAAACGTTTTTCTCTAGGGAAACATGGGCTTATTCGCCAGACCGACCAACTATTCGGTACATTATATTCTCGTTATGAACTGCCAAAATAACAGATTCAAACAGACGTTTTAAATACCTACATATACCTGTCTAATATGTAGATAAATTTCGCGGAAATGGCTCTAATGATTTGCATGGAATTTTGTATTTAGACAGATTTTTGCTTTTTGAATTTACCAATGCACTGATATTTTTTGTAGAACGCAATTTTTAGAGTAAATCATGTTTAATCAAATATTAATTATACTCATGTTTTTTTTATATTAATAATGGCTTCATACGCATATAAAATCGTAAAACGTGGATCTTTAATTACCTCTAATAATATGTGATTCGTATTTTTTTTAAATAAAGACCATTTTGTGAATTAAATCTACCGAGCTAAGCTCAGTTACCCTTGTACTATATATTTAAATAACGTTTGGTTAATTTAAATGATTATACATTTTATTGATTAGAATTGATAGCTAAACCAATACCCCGAATTTGATAGGTACAACACGATGTCAAGCGTCAACTACTGTCAATGCCTTTAGCTATTAACTTCACACACTTATGACTGGTTATTTACAACTAATAAATGTTAAGCTAATATCAATACATAATAACAATCAGTTACTGTTACTTAACTGTTAAGACAGTAAAAGTATTGGTGTTAAGTTTTGTTATATTTACAGGTGGTGTTGCAGTAGCCTGGTTCTTGCCTTCCGACAGGAAAAAGCAATTACTTAGCTAATTAATAATGCACGCTTTGCTGTATAAAGGTTATGGAAGCGAGCCAATCGATCTCAGAATATATTATTAACACGTACCTACTGGAATGATAAAAGAGCTGAGTAATAATAGATGCTTAAGAATAGGGCAGTAATATATACTGTCTGAAATAAACAGTATCAGTTTCGGGAACCATTAAAATGTTTTTTCAATTTATTTATTTCAAAGAAAATTTGTTAAAAATGAATATAACAATTTTAATGTCTACTAATTTTATTCATTGAAACACTGTTCTGTTAAAATGAAATGGTTTTATTACGGCATCTGTCTTTGTACATTTCGAACTATAATGTGGCTGCTTGAAAGTAGAGTAGAGGGTTTACTCCTTCAGAGGCATATAAGAACGAGTCTAATACCTAACGATAGATGACGCTAATTCACATTTGGGTTCAATAATGTAGCAGTCGATATATAGGTGTCACTAAATTAAATTAACTTCCATAAGTAATTTTAATAACAATAACTTTGTTTTCATTTTTAAAATTTAACGAAATTAATAAATAACCAGTATACATTTATTGTTACGCTAGTGATCGCTTCATATCGGTAAAATAATATATAGACAGCAAACTGAAAATCTTATTTCAAGTCCCGTCTAATTTCAAACGAATTATTTAAAAAAATGTTGTGCTTAAGCCCACACGACAAAAGTGACCACCACTATATCTCTCTTGTTCCCTTAGTCGCTTCGAGCCCACGTCACCCGAACGAGCGTAACACAAAAAGGTTGCGGATAAGAATTTCATAGCTATCCTATGAGAAGATTCACTTCAAAAATAATTATACCAGAAAATTTCACAGTTGTTTTCTTTGTATTTTATAGTTAAAATATGTATATGTTTATGCTGTGTTGATTTTAAACGACATTCTTGTCAGGTATTGGAAACAATAGGGCTGCCATCTGTGGAAACTTGCAGTACCTACGTACATTTATATACAGCTTATTTCCAATTTAGTACAACCGATTATCAACATATTTGGAAGGTATGTTGTGGATTAGTAGTTCAATCCGAATAAATTTTATACCTATCTGAAACTAGGTACTATATCCTTGAGGCTATATTTTGCTTTTATTTAATTTATTAGTGAAATTACATTGAACAAAGTCACAGATTTTTGGTTGTATACCAAATAAATCAGGGGAAAAATATATCACAGCATAGTTTTCTTCAAGTATGCAAACTATCACTAAATAACGTTGTTTGTTTATTATAATTTTTTTGCAACAATAGAATAATATTAATAGGCGTTTAAAAAAAACTTTTTATATATAAGTCTACTCAATAAGGAAAATAGTTTTTTTTTCATTCAAATTTGTATCCCAGCTCTATAGTTTTTAGCAGAATCTTTTTACTACATAGTAATTTTTATTTTTTCCGTTTATAAATATTTTTATATAAAAGGAGCCTCACTTCTTTGTTACGACAATGACATACTCTTTTTTTCTACAGCAGCTCTGTCAAATCAATATTTATATGTAAGCAACATCTTCTACAAACCAATAATATTAAATTAAATTAATTAATTAATTAATAATAAAGAAAATAATGAAATAGTCATAAATTGCCATGAGTATCATTCTAATATTATAAAATTTCTGTAATTCCCTTAGAGTTTTCGCATTATTTGCTTTTGTATAGATTTAATTGCAAGCTTAATATTAGATTCAAACATAACTAACGTATATAAAGTAGCATTTATTCAGAACAATGATTTTTGCCTTATAAAAATAGTTGTCCTGTGCGGGATTCGAATCCACGGAACTCAGCGCGACGGCTGCGTTGAGGAAAACGCTTAAGCCACTAAGCTAATCAGGTAGTCAAGTCAACATTATTGATTAGTTGTATCGGTACAGTACTAAACCCACGCCTTACCGGAGACGGTGGTTATTTATGTATCGTCTAAGTGCTAACTTAACGAGATATCTTAAAATATTCTACGGAGATGTAGGTTTCATTAAAACGGGTTATTTTAATATACTTTGATATTTCTGCTTGTTATTTAGTTCTAACCTGTTTCTACATAGTTATACGAGCGTCACGTAGAATATATAGCAAAATGAATGGGCTCATATAAGCTTTAAAAAGGTGGCTCTTTTGATAATAGTATCTAAGGTGTTTTGAACAACTAACAAATTTTAAAGTTATTAAAGTGAACCTTTTTTACATCTCTTAGATTTTTTTCATCCATCTATCGCATGTCGCATTACAGCCGCCCGTGGAGTAGGGGTAAAGTGAAAAACGCTCGACAGAGCAGCCAAGGCCAATATGGCGGCGCCCATGGCTTGAACCAGGTAGCCGTGTTAGCATTGATTCCCATTATCATTCCTATTTTACAATTATTAAGTTAAGATTAAAATCGCGGTTTTAATACTCTAAAGCGAATAATTTTCCGAAAATTTTCAGTTAAATGCCTATGCGTTATGGCCATAATCTCACCTGATCTTAAGTGACAATACGGGCCAAGTTGACTGGTCAAGTGCAACTACCGGAACAATCTTATAGGTATTTGGCAACAGATTTTAAACTTGAGGGTGACAGCAAGCTAGGTTGGCGTTAGAAAAAGCCCTACCACCATGCTATGGTTTCGTCACGGTGATCTTCAACGCCGAAAGTCCAAGCTCACACAGGATTCGAACTCATATCTTTTAACGCGGCGTCCGTATACGCTACTAACTGATCGCAATCATCACTTCATCGCGTGTTTACAAACTCTTTCAAACTGGACACTGGTAAAATTGCCTACAAGGCAATGCCACGATAAAAACATGTTTGAATTTTGAAAATGTATTATTTAAAATAAAAACTACAAGATCTCGCTGTCGCTGTCGCCAAACACTCACTTTGCTATTTATAAACTTTTTTTATAGAACTACTATTGATTAAGGTGGATGCGCTTCCCATCTACTATATTCACTAACATACAGAAATCGCGTTACCGCCAATAGTCTAGGAGCCTTAACGAACAGACTCATTAAGCACTTTCAAAGGCTTTAACATTAATTATAAATTTGTGGAAGTAGAAAGTAAAATCTCTTATTTTATATTCTCGTTTGTCACAACTAATAACAGTTCCAAATATAACTATTTACATAATTCATTCTGTAATCAATATAACAAGAACCAGAATTTGAGCCTTATTTAGTTAATTAGAATTTCCACGAATATATTTCGCTCAAGTTAAGTATTTGAATTTAAAGTTTATTTACTTTTTACTTTTTTTTCATTGCCAGTAAGTCATTCATAGGCATTATGGCCTACAGGATTCGAACTCATATCTTTTAACGCGGCGTCCGTATACGCTACTAACTGATCGCAATCATCACTTCATCGCGTGTTTACAAACTCTTTCAAACTGGACACTGGTAAAATTGCCTACAAGGCAATGCCACGATAAAAACATGTTTGAATTTTGAAAATGTATTATTTAAAATAAAAACTACAAGATCTCGCTGTCGCTGTCGCCAAACACTCACTTTGCTATTCATAAACTTTTTTTATAGAACTACTATTGATTAAGGTGGATGCGCTTCCCATCTACTATATTCACTAACATACAGAAATCGCGTTACCGCCAATAGTCTAGGAGCCTTAACGAACAGACTCATTAAGCACTTTCAAAGGCTTTAACATTAATTATAAATTTGTGGAAGTAGAAAGTAAAATCTCTTATTTTATATTCTCGTTTGTCACAACTAATAACAGTTCCAAATATAACTATTTACATAATTCATTCTGTAATCAATATAACAAGAACCAGAATTTGAGCCTTATTTAGTTAATTAGAATTTCCACGAATATATTTCGCTCAAGTTAAGTATTTGAATTTAAAGTTTATTTACTTTTTACTTTTTTTTCATTGCCAGTAAGTCATTCATAGGCATTATGGCCGCAGTGGCACTTGATGTAAGTGTTCATGTGGCCCAAAACAGTGGACACCCTAAGCCTCATGGAGGGAAGGGCTCTTAAGTGTATCTACCGGAATACACCTATAGGTATTTGGCGGCAGATGTTAAACTTGAAGGTGGTAGCTAGGTGGACATTAGATAAAACCCAACCGGCATGATATGGTTTCCGAGATAATCCGGTAAATATTTAGCAATCGAATAAGCCGATTAGGATTTGTATACGACTGAGTAGTAACAGCCACATACTTTGTAATAAACCTATCAGAGTGACTCTTTTATGTTCAGTGATCGTTGTTACATTAAAATTATAATGAGGTAATTAATGTATACCCCTATAATATTTCCTATAAGATGTGTAACTCACTAGACATATGTTTATATATAGCGCATTAGGGTCTGTTGACAAAGTGTGTAGACTCTTCTTTGACATCTTTGAAGCGATGATAGCTCAGTGGTAGTGTGTACGACTTCGGGTCAAGGGACGTGAGTTCGAATCCAACCACCTACAATGAGCTTGAGCTTTCGGTGAAGGAAAACAACGTGAGGAAACCATAGCATGGTGGTAGGGCTTTTTCTAATGCCCGCCTGGCTAGCTACCACCCTCAAGTTGAAAACCTGCCGCCAAATACCAACAGGTGTGTTCCTCCACAGGCTTAGCGTGGGCCGATCAATGCGCACTTAAAATTATTTGTCCAAAAATATTAGAAATTCAACTTAGACTGGGAAAATAAAGCGCTTGGTTACATTACAAATTATTGATGCAAATTATTATCGAGCTCCGTTTACTAGAAAATATAAAACATCCGGATGTTGGTAATGTACGAATCTGTCTTGCTGATTGCTCTTCCTGGAGTGAATTTATGCATGTTTTAACGGATATGAAATAAAATGCACCCGAGAATATATTTATTTATAAGATAAATTTCGATAACAGCAACATATCTACTTTCACATTTCATAACGCATTACACAATTTACTAAGTGCGCATTGTTGAGATAGATATTGTGATTTAGACTGGAATAGATACATACGGAAATCTATAGGCAACGGCTATGTGGTAGGGCATACAGTTTATTTTAGACAAAGTCGTGACTAAGAAATGCCAAGTAGAACAACCATCACAGTGGCATACTTAAAAGTATCGCGTTCTTGTTACAGGCTACATATTATATCAAGTTAATAAACGGCATAGTAGAAATTTGCGGTAGATAGCCATTTAAATGTTGATAAACCTGTCGTTATTACTCTTTCATAGTTTGTAGTAGTTTAAACAAACTAATGTGTATCTGCGATATCTCGATTGTTTCGGATAATATTGTTACCCTACTGCTATAAAAAAAAAAAAACAAAGGACTTATCGTCTCTGCAGTACCCGAAAATCATCTGTTCAAAAGGACTGAAGAAAGCGTTAAGCATAGAGTTTTCTTAAGCAAGTTCCATGTCGAAGTTGAAGGGCTTCAGGAACACATACCAATAAATCTCATGTATCTGTCCACTAGTTCTAAAATAAAGCAAAAAGTAGTACAGCAAAAAGGACTCCAAAGCGACCGCTATCGCTATAAAATTTGGTTCAAACTGACTTCACTAGAATTCAGACGGTCAAGAAGTTTTGAGATTGAAAAACTTTGTTCCCGATATCGCTTCGTACCATGCTGACTGTTCGTTTTAACTTAGGAAGTGGTTTTTATTGCGAGAAATGTTTACGAACTATTTAAATACATTTTTTTATTGTAATTTATGTTATCTCAAAGAAGCTATGATATAGTAAACAATAACGAATTACATACAGTACATACAGTTTTACATAGTACGTAAAATGTCCAAATTTAGAGGTATAATGTTTTAGCTATATAAGTTATTTGTATTTTATTTTTATTGTCTGTTGTTCATTAATTTGCATGTTGCAGTAACCTTAAGAGGTTTAGTATATTTTTTCAGAATTGTCTCAATTATAATTTATAACTTTCGTAATACATTGACCACTGCCTATCCTAAACAAATAAATATATAGTATCGGCCTATAATTTAGTATTGATAGCCTGGTAGTATTTGATTCCAATTTATAAACATTAATAAAAGAGTAAATATTATTCACAAAAACGTATATACCTAAAATGACTAAATGAAAGCTAAGAGGTTTATTACCGTAAATAGTGGTGTTAAAACTTAGCCTGATCTAGTCACTTCTTTGTAAATAGTTATACTTAATAATGTATAAATACCAGACGATTAATCTGTTCATATCTTACATATTGCTATTATAAGGCTTAGTTATCTACGTAATACATTTCGTATCAACAATTATCTCGGTTTAAAACTGCTGGTATTTAAAAAAAACATAACAAAATAGGAATTATTATTTGTCCCCACAACTTTGTGTAATGTAAAAAGCATTTACTAGTAGTTTGTTTATTGTAAATATTGTAATCATTTATAAAAGAAAAAGTCTTTTTTAAGGACTAAATATATTGTGAAATTCACATCAACAGTCATTAAACTGAAATATGCAATTTTATAATTCACGTGACGGGCTACAGAGCAAATCGGTTTATAAGACAGCTTATTATACAAGTAAGATCTTAATATGGTAGGAAATAATTTGTGAACTTTATATACATATATTTGGCTAGTTGCCCCCGCGACTTTGTTCGCATGGAATATAAAATTATTGTATAATTTTACCCGTTTTTATAACTTTTCCAATACAGCTTTACTCCTACTGGTGGTAGCTTGATGTAAATATTAGCCTTTGCTAATTATTGCTCTGTCTAGTACAAACATATTTTTAGTAATATTACTGGTAGTTACTAAGATTAGAGCGTTTAAATACACAAACTTTTTCAAGTAGTAATCCCTAATTTTATCTATTAATAAATATAGCTTATGTTACTGAGCGGTAAGGCAGCATACTAATGGTGAAATAATTTTTAAAATCGGTTACGTAGTTTTTGAGTAGATATAGATATAGATAGATAGATATAGAGTATATTTCGTTAAAAATATACAAATCTTTCCTCTTTATGATATTGGTATAGATTAGCCTCCACAACGTGTAGAAAATTTAGAATTATCTACAATTACAATATAATATACGGTCGACGAAATAACCGCTTCACAAAACCGAATGAGTAATTTAATTATGTTAGCGTCAGGTCCTTCACTGACATCAACAATGTAGACTGCCACTCTAAGAATTTAATTGATACCCAATAAATATTTTCATGATTTGAACTATAATGAGTGGTTTTATTTATGAGTACATGGGTTTCAATTAGTCTTGTTGAAATATTTGTTATCAAAACTAATTCTTCAATGCATTATACTTGAAAGTGTAGGATTGTTGAAGTGTTTCTCTTTGTAATGATTAATCCCTTAATTTATTAACGTAATACCAATCGCTACATCAAGATCGAACTTACAAAGCTTTTACTTACAAAAATTTCTCCTGCGCGACTTTTAGGCATGCAGTAAGGTTATAAAAAATCCGATGAGCTAGAGACATGAAACTTTAAGCGTAATTTTATAATCTGATGTTATTAACGTGCTTACTAGTTTATTCGTTTGTTTATTTGTATTTTATGCTCAAAATTTGCAATCAATTTTCACGAAATTTTTCACTTGCATCTTTTACATTCTCATAAAGTTGTTTAAAGTATATATTTTTACACACATAATAAACGGTAATACATACATACGAAAATTTAAAAAAATGTATCACGCTTTAAAATTAATTTAATGAACGATAAAATTAATGGTTTCCTCTGTAAATATGCTCAGTTTTAAAATAAACTGTAGTGTTCTAGAAGTGTATGATATGTTGGTGAGGTAACGCAATAGGTAACGAAGTGCTCGGTTAGGTTCGATTGGACTTGTAATAACAAACAGAGCCAGGTGGCTAATTCCAAAAGTGTTGACACCCACTGAAAGATCGAGAATCCATTGTCGTTTGTTGACGCCATACTGGCTTGGTAGCCTGGGTATTCACTAGCTGGTACTGGAATGTAAACAAAAAGAGGTGCAATTACTGGTGGCATGTAAATAGCGGTCCTGACTAATTCATGTAAAAATTTTAACATAGCGTGTTTTAGGGTCTTTTTTTTGCAGGATCTTAATCTGTCATGTTGTGACTTTTATTGTAATTGGATTACTTAGTTATGTAGTCCTATATTATATAATATAAGTGACATTTTAAGTGATGTATTGTAGCTGAAGAGCATAAGTGAAGTGATATATGAATAATCATTCGGAACATGATATATTAGTTGCCACAGAAACTCACAAGAGAGCTTCAATAAAAAAGTCACCATCTTGTTCAAGATAGCTTCATCTGCCCAAAATGCCCAGATCTTATTACTTGAAAACGGTAGTAATAGCCTCAAAAGAGGACTGAGTTGCCAAAAATGAAAAAGAAAAACCTCCTTTAGGTTCTGCTTTATTTTTTCAGCCGCCATTTTTAATGTTTACATCATCAATTAAAACGACCCATACTCCAATCTACTTGAATTGATGAATGTAACACTCGAATGCAAGTGGAACACGAAAAACCACTTAGTCCAACTTAGCCATTGCAGTTATAATACGGTTATGATACACTTAACAAAACTTCAAGGCCTTTGAAGGTGTGTTATGTAAAGTTTTAGGTTACGATGGTCAATTCCAATTAGGGAAGACGTCTACCGCTTCTTGTTTGATAAATTAAAAATAGTTTTTAGGTATCTATCTTCAGTTTTTAGGTACAATTTTTTTTTGATAATAGTATTAGGTTTTACAGCATAGTCCGAAAGCAAATTAACAAATTGACGGACAGTAAGTTCAAGCACCATATCAAACGGGTTTTGCTGTCAAAAGGTTACTATAGGATGGATTAATATGTGTCCGATGGTGATGTCTGAAATTAACACATCTCCCTGTGCATCCGCTAATAATTATTGTAAATGCCAATTAAGGCATCATGTAAAATTATGTACTCAAAAAAATATATAAACCTATCGATTTTCTTGGCAGCTCTGCCCAATGACTGGGTTATTTTCCGAACCGATGGTAGTTTTGACGTTCATAAGCGCCTTTTCCGGGGTTAAATTGAATAAAGATTTTTGATTCGATTTGACTTCATTAGAATAATTAAGTTTGTATCCAGTTATTTACTGTGAGAGCGCAAACATAAAACATTAGTTACGCTATACTAATTGCGGCAAGTGAAGAAAGTTATATCACATAATATTGCATGATCCTTAATAAATGCGAAAGTGAGTTTGTTTGTTTGTTACGCTTTCACGCCTCAATCGCTGAATCGATTATGATGAATTTTGTTATAGAGATAAAAGGAATCTTTGAGAAGGTGATAGGTTACTATTTCTCGCAAAAAGCTTATTAGAAGTGGGGTAAAAAGAGAAATAAACTTTGTGTATAAAACTTTTTATTGCGTCATCCGATTTAACAAAATCGATATGAATGTGCACCAAAGCTGCAGGCAAAAGCTAGTTACTGTATAAAAACTTGTTATTCATACATCTACATCCCCCGATAAGATCTGACCATAATATGTAAAAACATGAGGATCCGACGAAATGTAACAAACATGTTTTTCCACTTAACCGTCTGCAATTGGATAATCTTTATAGTGAATTAAAAAACAAACTCGTTGCGCTACCGTAGACCACTTTCCACGAGCCGTGCCCATAGCAAACCGCTTACATAGCACGTTCCAATTCAATAGACACCTAACTGTTCTGCGGCGATGGTTATTATCAGAGCTCTGTAACGTAGTCGTATAATAGCGAGCGTTAGCATTGTGGAAGTGCAGAGAAATGGTATTTGCGAATTTAATCATCGCAGGAAGCCATGAGGTACGAACTGTTTGTGTGCTTATTTGTTAGTTTTTGGTGTGAGATCGAAGGATTGAGATGGGTCACAAGTAAGATGTGAAATTTTATATCATATATTATTAAATATTTAATCCGTGTATTTTCGATTTATAACATACAAATTTGTATTGAAAAAAAAACATTAATCATTATATCGAGTCTTGTCAGGAAGAATTTGCTTTTTAAGGAGATATTTATGATATATTTATAAAAAAATATGATTTGTTGTTCTTAATTAACTACTGATCTGTTTAAGTGGTGGATATTAATACTGCTTCTAATTTACAAAGATAAGTTTTAGAGATTACATTAAAAAAATTAAGATGTTTTGCGCCTATAATATTTTTTTCTAAAAAGGTTTCATATATGTAATAAATTCTATATCCACATGACTTTTTTTTAACTTTAATTACTAATTGATTAAAACTGCTCTCTTTCATAAATATTTTTTTATATAATTATTTTCCTATAATATAAATCGTTCACAATCTCAAATAATTATTTTTTTTGCACGCCTCATAAGTGACGCGTTGAGGTAGGTACTACTGTCACTTCAAGCAAAACAACTGATTTTTCAAACTTAAAATGTCTCTATTTATCATATATTGCACTTGTAAAATAATATGTGTACACTCATATCAAAAAAATAAAATATTTTAAAAACTCATGATATTTTTAATGCCATTTTTGTTATATAAACTAGTTAAAAAACTGTTTAAATATGTTCTCTCTTGGATGTCCGTGTGTATGTATGTGCGGATTTGTTATATTATCACGATAACGACCGAAATACTTTTACTAATCGAGTCTTTTTTCTTTTCTTACGCTTCAACATAATTAGGAATAGAATCTTATTTAACTTTTAACGGTGTGATTCGGTGTGGTTTAATTGTTATTAAATAAACAAAAAAAAAATTAAATTATAAGGGGTGCATTTTTGGATTTTCCAAACTTTTTTTTTATATCATAAAATTCTTTGAAAACATTATTTTTTGAAAAAAATTCTCTACTTTAGATTTATTACACAACTCAACAAAATCGATAAAAAAAATTGTTTCCCTGATGTTTTCCGGGAATTTTGATGTTTGAAAACGTAAAAATTACGAAAAACTATAATTTTATTAGATTGGTTCTTGTTTTTATGTTACAGTAGTATATGATAATATTTAGTTCTTCTATTCGGCTCGCATGTTAAAACGCGTTTTATGTGCATGTATATACTTTAAAGCTGTTCGTGTGATCTGGGGGTTTTTATTTATGCATTTTCTGCCATGTATAACCTACAAATTTATATCATAAAATTAAAAGCAGGAATTTTTGACGGTCCTCAAATTTGAACATTGATGAAAGTTAAAATCTCATAAAAATGATGACTATTGTAAAAGCTAGGTGTGGCTTAGTATCGCTAGTAAACCGTTTTCTTGCTAATTATAAGGTACAGCATTTTGAAGAAATCGTCCAAAATATATTGAAAATATTTAAAAAATTTCGAGCAAATATGAGCTTAAAATTACGCTTTCTTCATATTCATTTTGACAAATTTCCTGAAAACTTAGGAGATTACAGCGAAAAACACGGAGAACGCTTTCACTAAAATTTAATAGTGATGGGGCAAAGATATCAAGGCTGGTAGAATAGTCATATGTTGGCAGATTATTGCGGGACTCTACAAAGTTATAGTTCCCAAAAATCGTACAAGAGTAGATTTCGAGTATGATTCTATGTATGAAATTTATTTTTTTATTTCAATAAATTACGTATATCAACAGCTAATAATTGAATTTTATTTAAAAACTTTCAAAAAAATAATTTTTGTTCATGTAAAAAATTGTCGTTATGGGTTATATATGAAAATGTCAATAATATTAATAACTAGAGCCATTCCGTGAAACCACGCTGTTGTTGAGAGTTACTAACGTTAAACTTTTCTCATATTATAAAAAAATCAATGGCAAGAAATTCACTGTTGACTTGTGTTATTTAATCTAAATGAAAATAAAACACACTTTAATAAATCACTTAAAAAGCAACAGATTACAACTAAAGCACGATACTACAATATACCTTTAAAATGAATTACTTTTATTTACGCTGCTTTGAATTTGAATAATTACTACAATCTACTACTAATTCGATTATAGTACAAAAGCAAAAACTTTATATTAATTAGAACTAAAAATTCAAATCTATTAATCAAATAATGAAGATCGTCCAGTTTTATAATACTTACAGTTAATCGTATTTTTAAATTCTGTCTTTAAAACAATTGTAAATTTTAATTGCACGATCACTTAATGATGCTATGCTGACTCTTTAAAAAGATTTGTTGATCGTAGCTGTAAGTTTTGCTGAATAAGACAATTATGTGAAGGAGAAATATATCCAATATGAAATAATACAGTATAGTTAAAAGAAAGTAAGTTTTTCTAATGCCTGTTATAATGTGACAGTCTGCCAGAAGAATCGTCGTTAATTCCGAAGTACTATTTTATCTAAAAAGTTTGACTTTTATTATTTGAACTAAAATTTATAGTATGTAATGAATATGTAGTAGTTTTAGTTTTATATGGTGGTATTCATTAAAAAGCAAGTTCACTAGTAGATGCCAAAGAATTAACCCAAATATATATTTTTTTATAATTAATAAATGCAGCATTATGGCCACAATCTCATCTGATGTTAAGTGACGTTGCGGCCCAAGATTTGGCGGTAGATATTGAACTTGAGGGTGGTAGCTAGTTACATGTCATTTATATTATTTCTGTTTAATCTATGTTAATATTATAAAAGCGGAAAAGCTTGTTTGTTTGTTTGAACGCGCTAATCTCAGGAACTAGGGCTCAAGCTGCATTTAAAAAGGTTACATAAAAAGGGCAAAAAATTTGAAATCATTTTTAGCTCCACACGAATGAAGTCGTAGAGACATCTATTTATAAAAATAATAGCTGGCCTGGCAAACCTTGTTTTGCCCTTTCCAACAATCAACAACTCGACCACAGCGTCACCTATGAAGTTTTGGTTTCTTAAAAACTACCAAAAATCCAAAATTATGCAACAAACTTTCGTTACAATTTATTTATTACTTCATCGCAGACGAATAACGTGACTCGAAATTTTTAATATATAAAAAATTATATACAAATTTAACTTATTTAACATGGCAGTTTTAAACCGAAAACCACAATACTTCCATTTCTATCCTTGCATTTTTTGTCATGATACTCATGTTCCCCATAACCTAAATATTCGTGACACACATCAACGCACGCTTTTTACGACTGCGTTAAAAGAACCGCGAAATTCGCGACGTAAGTCGCATTATATTTGATTCCTTGCTTGAAAGCATAAACATTTTTATGGGGTTTTATTGTCTACCTAATGTTCTTGGTTGAAACAACGGCAGTAATTCGCTTACAGAAAATTGGGTTCAATTCACTTATGTTTAGACAATGCCTAAAATCTATGATGTTTGAATCCGGGCATAGTTCGACTATAAATTTGCCTTGTCAACTTAGCTACTACATAGCTCATATTCGATTGAATTGTGACCACCACATAAGAACTGTGTATATAATATCTGCCATAGTAATGAACTTATGAGTGTTCCGCTTCTTCCGGCGATTAGAAGAAGTGTGCTGTGCCTGGTCTTTGGAAATGTTGAGGTTTGAGTGTCGTCGTGGTCTATTGTTTGTGGGTATTTGACGGTGCTTGGTCGTTTTGGTCTACACACTGCGAGAGAGTCCGTAAATATTTTTTCCACGTAAATAATATAATAATAATAATAATGAAAAGTGTACAATGTAAAATATTTTTATAAAGGACTAAAAAGTTGAAAAAAAAGATTGAAAACGAAAAACATGAGACGCTTGTTTATGATTATATATTGCATGTGCACCATGTTACTCGTTTACAAACTTTTATTTTCTATTTTTTAGTACTTTATAAAATATTTTACATTGTACACTGTTCATTATTATTATTATTATTATTATATGATTTACGTGGAAAAAATATTTACGGACATTGTACATTATTTTTAAAATCTTATTACTTGCTTTTTTTAAAGATAATTTGAATGAAATTTTGATATATTATGTAACATACTAAACATTTGGTATATAATTATATATTATATATCAAATGTTGAAAAAATATAAGATGTATTATGTAAAATATTAAATGTAATATATTAAAATCCTCAATTCCCGTCTCGTAAAGTAGAGAAAATTAAATTCACGAAAGCTTTTTACATTACAGATATTATTTTTAATCAAATCTTTAATAGTATCAATAAAGCTTAACAAGTTATATTATATAATAAGTCGTTTTATAAATATATTGATGTTTAGTATAATAAAATCTGGTCAGAGAGAAAATTGTGCAAATAGGTTATAGATATGAATTTCAATGAAATATCAAGGGAATCAACCCTTAATAGATACTAAGTCAAGTATAATTATTTAACCGCATATTTAAGCAAAATTATTATTACAAGAGATATTATAGATTAAAATATGGTAAGTATTGAGGTGAGCAAATGAAATGTTAACACAATTCTTACTTCCCGGCGGAATAGACGAAAGAAAGACATCGTAGGGTTTTAGTGGGTATTCCCGGCTATTTGCGCTGGGCGAGATCCACATACTCCTCATTATACCTATACCTTGCTCAGATGGTAGAAGATGCCTAAAGGCATTTCGCCACTTAATGAAAAATGGTTAGTAATAAGTCAGATTGAATCACAAATCGGCAAAAAATCGGATTGAATTAAGTTTTACATTGGTATAAATAAAACTTAACTCTTAATACGTATAAGAAATAAGCGTTACTTCCTTTTACCTATCATTAGGCCCTAATATACTTAAACAATGTGTATAGATGTAGCTTAAGGCTATCAAAGTGAATATTTTGATATAAATACAAAGAAATTATTGCCACTGCCTTATATTACAGTTATTTTGTTTAACACTTAAAACGTGACTTAATCTTGGTTAACTTTGTAGAAAGCTAGTGCCTACATGTTATGACGTCCGCGCTACAAATATAGGGCCCTGCATAAAGATATCTCTACTATAGATAAGGCAAGAACATCCATATAATATTATAATCTGTGTTTTAACTTATCTACGTGCATTTAATTATCGTATAGATAAATGTTATATGGTGAAACGAATTAATGAGAAAACTATTACCTTTTTATTCAAATCTCATCATAGCTAAGGAATTATTCTTTACATATTCTGTACAATGTAATATTACAAATTAGTTAGATTTTTCAATTTAATTTATATGTGATTTATTAGTTATTAACTTAAGAATTGAGAAGTTATTATAATTCTGCAATATAAACTCTGCTGCCCCTTTTACACCCTTAGAGTATGAATTTTCAGAAATTCCTTTTTTCACAACGTATATGTACTACATAATATTTCCTAAATTTCAAGTTTCTTACCTTATTACCTACGACTGGGCGATAATATGAGGTTCTAAGGATATTGCATAATGTATACATATATAATTTGCAAATAAAATTAAAATTTATTTTATAACAATCTCTTAATAGCTTAAGATATATCTCTTTATAGCGCACATATTTTTAAATTTTATAGTAGTTATTGAAATATCCAACCATGCATGGTTGAATAAAGTTATGAAACAATTGGGCCATCGGCATATTTCTTCATCGTATCAAAGATAGAGATCGGTGAAGACAACTCATATAAGTAATTGTCACAGTTCTCAACGTTAAGGATACCATATGGAGAGTGATTGAAATATATACTTTCAACAATAAATTCCTTATAAAGAATGTGGTATAACACCTGTTATCCTGTCCCGAATTCTCCAAAGAATCTGTAGGAGGTATATACTAAATCAGAGCGCAGGGTCAATTCATTTAAACATAAGTTAATTATTTAAACCAACAACCAAGGGAAATCATGTAAACGAACCTTTTTGCCCGACAGGAAATTCCGGCTCGCCCCGGATTCTTTCCGAAGTTTCGGTGTCATGATAGAATAGACTTTGAGTAGAAATAAGAGGCTTATAATTAATTATAATTGATCTAAACTTTAGAACGACCTCTACAGAATTTGCTGTCAGCGTTTATTGATTTATTATTTTATTCT
Organism: Actias luna; assembly: GCA_039707435.1. NCBI lineage: Eukaryota > Metazoa > Arthropoda > Insecta > Lepidoptera > Saturniidae > Actias > Actias luna. The sequence continues at coordinate 4,718,281 of JAZHAC010000027.1, forward strand.
TTTATACATTGTTTAATTAAATGTTTTTACTATAAAATCTACACTAAGGCAGGATATTGCATCATTGAATTTCAGTTAATTATTGCTAAGTGAAAATGTATAAAACTAACACACATTTAATTCTCACTTGCAACCCGCTCCGGGTTCGCGCGGGTAATTATGTTAATTACATACAAGGAAATGTAACGATTGGCTTTAATCCAATTTGTTATATTATATACAAGTAAAGTATTTAATATATTATTATTATTTATATTTATTAATATAATACATAAAGAAAACCCAAAGGTTTTCTATTAGTTTACTATGTCAATTGTCCCTTTACTGGATTCATTGAGAAGGCCATATATCAAAAAACGTTTTTAAATTTGATATTTGGTACAATATAGACATATAACGCCACTATAGTTAAAAAAATATTACAGGGGTATTTTGTCCGAATACGTTATATTTAAGCAATTATTGCTTCAAATTTAAAATTAGTTGCGAAAATATTGCTTACTAGCTACTGCACGCGGTTTCACTCATGTAAATGTGGATTTAGTAAATCTAAGTGTTATTTACTATATCCTTCGGGAACAGTAGTTTTTTCTGAAGAAACTGTATTCTGCGTACCTCTTACAATATATATACAAAATAATATAATAATAATATAATAATGTACAATTGTACAAATAATGAACAAAAAAAAACTCACATTTATACTTATAATATTAATTAAGATAGTGTAGAAATTTAAAACTTAATTACAAAAAAAAAAAACTATCTTTGGCCTGTCAACTACTTTAATACGTATCTAATGTCAACGCCAGACTATTATCAATTTCTTTTCTAAATATTCACACAAACGCGATAGTTAAGTTGGTAGTGTGTACGGATTCTGCATCAATAAACGTTAGTTCGATCGATAAACTTTGTATAAAACTTTTAATTACGTCATGCGAATTGTTTGACGAAATCAATATTAAGGCGAGGCGAAGCTGCATGTAAAATCTAGTATTTGTATAAGTATATAAGTAGAAAATGTATGTATTTATTTGTAATAGTTTTATACTACTATAATGATAATCGTAGACGTGTCAGGTGTATATATCTATTTATTGGAAAAATTAGTAAAACCAACTAAGAAGGAAGCACTATCTTGAAATTCCTATTTTAAATCCAAGAAAGCAGTTACTAAGTATCTATTCCACAGACAGACGTCAAACGTATAAAATAACTTCAAGAGAAAGTTACTAATATTGCTTTGAAGAAGCTCGTAACTGTATATACGCGATTGTATATAACATACGCTGTTTTCTGGAACAGCTTGTAGGCAGTGACACTCCTCGTGAACAGGAAAACATAGAATATACTTTATATTGATTACGCCAGATGGCGCGACGTGAGTGCAGTTGTAAAACGCGCCCGCGCTTTTTTTTCGACCTGACATACGCTGTTAGCCGTTAGGGCTTTGACAGCTTCACCGAACTTTACGCGCCCGCGCAGTTAATACATAATCTATGAAAGTGTGACAGTGCAAGTTCACCGTTAACACGGACGTTGTTCAGATTAAACAATAAATATAATAAATTGGCGCCGGTTCAAAGTTTGTGGGGACAGTGTAAGGAATTGAAGAATCAAAGTGTACGAAAATAATTCAGCTCAAAGATTGAACAGCAACGATCAGCACGCATCCTCTTTCTCATTTATCCAAGTTTATACAAATTTCGGTGTATTAAGCACCAGTTATCGTATTTGATACAGCTTTTTCCTAATCCAATAATGTAATAACGCGGTTAAAATTTTAATTGACCAATGTAACACGAGTACTTCGTCATATAAAAATAAATAATACATTATGTAATTGTATATCAAAATCGAAATATATGAATGTTCACGCAAATATGTAAATGAAAAAAGTGTAAATTCACCAACAACGAGGCATTGGAATCGGTTATACATGTTTCCCAAGCTCGTATTATAAAGGAAAACATTTTTCAATATTTGTTTTCCTTTGAATTTAATGTTTAAACCCTTTATAAATATTAACGTAGTTAACCTCTCCTTTGAACCTAAAGCGTACTAATTAATCTTTGTTCGGCATCGTTCCAATTAGGACTCGTGAAGTTGATGTAGTTTTGGATAATTTGCTATTTAGGATTAATGCTATGTTACATAATAACATAATGCCTCAAATTCGCATATTGATGCGTATTTATTCTAATATAATTTAAACTAGCTACGCTCGTAGCTCCACTTGCAAAAGCTACTAACATATTCTTAGTCGTAATATATCCTAAAACCTGACCAAAGAATACATCCATGGCCACCAAACAACCGTTTAAATGGGTTCTGTAACCACATAAACATGCAGGCATACAAAGAAATAATGCCTTTAATAATATATAAAATGAAATGTCTTTGCAAAACGGTCTCTTTACACTTCCGTAAAGAAGGTCATTCGTCAGAGTGCACTCGTTTTGATGGATGATCCATATTTGGCCCCATGATGCTTGGAAGATGGATTGTGGTCAACATTTTACTTATTATTAAAAAGAAACAATGTTTAGTAGCGGTATGAGAAAATGTCTAAGGCAACCAGCTGTTGCTGCATCCATTACTTATAAACTAATAGCAGCTATAACTAAAGCACTAATATTGTAAAAAAAATATTTTGATGCGGCTCCTAAATGCTACTAGACCAATAGACTGCTGATTCAGTTTGAAGCCAGCTACTCAAACACACTCGACCACTAAAAAATATGTTTGTGCTTCTGTAACGACAATTCCAAATTAGACGCAAAAATCCAACAACTACTTAAATCTTGATACTTGATCTTTTTATACTACCTAGTAGAAGGAAAAAGAAAAATACTAACCTGCATGTAGTCCTCTTAATAAATGTTCTACCTCATTGGTGTTTAATCTATATAGTAAAATGATTTGGTTAATTTAGATGAGTTACAATTATATCAGAGTTAATAGCGATACAATATGCGAGGTATATAAAAACGGTCACAGTAACATGCTTAGTTGAGTCTTGTTCTGCGACTAGCCGATGCATAGCTAGTTATGAAGTTGGATAGTTAGAAACTGTATTTTGATTAGTCGCAACCATCAAGATTATAGCAATAAAGTTATCACTGCTTTTTTTAGTTATGATGTATCAGGATCAGCCAATGGATATATATTTAGTTATGGAGTGGATTTCAGTGCCCCTAGCCAAGTTGTCTTTACATAATTATAAACGTAATGCTAACGTAAAGAAAAAGCATTTATTTTACGTTGCGCAGCATAGTGTTTCCACTGAGCCTATGTTAAATACAGTAAAGTCTAAATCAGCGACGACTGGCAACGAATCTAAGTTTGCTGCCAGTCACTGATGTCATGCTGCCCTGCTAAGGTACCTCTTCACGCCTCTATATGGGCATTCTATGGAGAATATCAAAGTTAATTTGATATGTTTAAATAAAATTTTGTTTGGGGAACAAATCCTCATGACACTGATGGAAGACAATAAATTGGCAATCTCGTTAGCCGATGTTATCGTTAGACTGCAGGTACTGTGTTTACCATCAAACTTAGCACTGTCTTTTTTCCTTTCTCGCAAGTACGTAGACGGACCTCGAATGATTTAACGATCCTGCTAAAGTTCTAACAGATAATGCGACAATGCTAAAGAATTATAATTTAATATTGCAGATTAATAATACTACTGGCTCTTCTTCTAGGAGTCCTATACTCTTTACACCTTCTCGTGAAAGACTATCAAGCTATCACAGCGGCCTCGAAGTTATTGCGTTTTATCTTCAAAAGAGATGTAAACTTACTAAACAATGAGGTAAGTCTCATTTATTTATACATTTTTATATTCTTTCATATGTTTATGAATATAGTAAGACCCGAAAAACTTCTTGCGTATTTGAGAGCTCAATCCAAAATTGCATTTTGGTTGTTCAGTTAAGTATTGAGTTCTCTTTGGTTCATATTTTTTATCGATTTATAAAGTTTATCAGTAATATCTGACATGCATTGTAAAGCCATGCAATGAAGAAAAGAAATTTAAGCCAGAAATTTTTGTCAGCCTTTCAACATAATTGAATTAATTATTTAGGAACACCTCTAGGGTTAGTATACACAGTTTTTTTAAAATCGAATACATATAGTAATTATGTTTTTTTTTCATATTATCTTTAATGGGTTGAAAAGTAAGTTTGGATATAAATAATATATATCAAATGATATATATCACTTAAATAAGTGAGGTAGGTAATTATTATAACATTGTAATTTTAGACTATGATTAAGGTCTAGTGTAAATAAAGTAAAAACTTTTTCCTATTTGATTCTATTTTAAGTCTTTGTAATGTACATATACCTATGAACATATATCTACAAAGGAAATAAAGCACTCCAATAATTACGTTGAATTCGTAAAAGGAATTAAAACGTTTCAAATCCGGGATTAAAAGTTCACTTTAGTATTTACATGTAGCATTCATATTTCAAACAGGAAATTTGGAAACTTTTACATTTTCATTCAGCATACTTTTCATTCGTTTCGTCAAAATAACAACGTGTTTCCGTGTTTATATTCGCTTTTGAATAGATTGTTTGCATTGGTTAGAATTTTGTTACAACATTTATGGGAAATCTGAGGGGTGAACATGTTTCGCTTCTATTTTATTTACATTGTACTCATTGCCCCATTATAAGTTGTTCTGTCCTTTCTAGTAATTATCCACAGCTTCATCTTACCCTAAAAATAACTAATATAGTTGCAACTTTTTGTTTTATGAATAGCCACCTTTCGTGGGTTATGATCTTAATGATATAATGGCTGCATTTATTCCCAAATAAATCTGTTTTTTGAGGCAGAATTTAATCATTTCTATAAAGATCTGTTCACATAAGTGTAGTGCTTGATGATAATCTCACCTTTAATGGTAACACGTATAAGGCATAGTTGTAAGAATATCTTTAAACTGTAGCCGCCGCAACAGACATAAGGGTGTTTGGCGGTATAATTTCGACTTAAAGGAGGTAGGTGTCATGGTTAGCATTATAAAATAATCTACCACTATACCATGTTATCATGATGGTCTTATTTAGTAAAAGTTCAGAGTAATTCTAGAATTCAAACTCGAGTCGATCGACACAGTATTCACATCACTACAGAGCCATCATCACTAAGTTATATGTATATATGTTTGTCTTTATTTGTATTAGGGACTTCGGTCCAAAAAGGCCATGTCAGTCCCAACACAATTTTCTTTGTATTTTTATTTCTTTGTATTAAAGTCGAAGGCGATTGCTAGTTCGAAATAAATTACAAGAGCGAACAAGTCTTAAACAGGAAAATTAGAAGTAAGTATACAACAGAGGAAAACTAAAAGCGGCTGTTAATATTCCGGCGATGTTAAACTTTTTAGCGGAACGATTTTGAGATGCCTATCAACTTTAAATTGACACCGAAATAAACTGTACACGGAAACTTTAAAGGCCCAGTTAAACTTGTTCAAAGTTCGTTGATTTGTAGTATTATGTAACAAATTACTAAAATATGATCTTCAAGAATATTATACCTTTATATTTATAGATTATTTAGCTTTTCTTATATAATAGTACGGCGTAGTTACAAGTACTAAATAATTATTACTATTTTTTATTGGTTATAAGTTTAGCGTTATGTTCAAAACCTCACCTGCTGTTAATGATGATGTGGGCCAAGATGATGGACAAGCTACGGCTAGTGTAATGACTGGCTGTAAAATGCAACTGCCAGAACACACCTATATTTATTGAACGGCAGATTTTCAACTTGAGAGTTTTAACTAGCTAGGTGGGTATTAGAAAAAGCCCTACCACCTCGCTATGGTTTCATCACGTTGTTTTCCTTTACCAGAAGCTCAAGGTCAATCCAATTGAGCCCTCATCGCATCGAAATATATATTTGAATACTAGCTGACGTGTAGGTTTTTATAGTGCCCTTTTGAGTAGTCAATAATTTGACAACAACGTCACGTATCTTGTTCAGAAACAGATTGAGTCGGCATCATTAAAACTATCCTAGCTCGCAAGTTAGACCAAATAATGTACATTTACAGAACTTATTTGAAATTGATAAAGTGATTGCCGAGATTAAGCTGGACAAACATCTTCATACGGGACTTTTATATGTAGCGGGAGAATACATAGATTTTTAAATGTAGAATTACAACGTGAATGTAAAATACCTACGAATATTTTTACAGAAACCAACAGTGAGATGGAAAAGAATATTACTCCACGACCCAATACAATGCGCTCGCTACCTCTATTGTGATCTCGGGGCGCGCCCTCCAAACACTGACGTGGGACGAGGCTTCATCCACATGCTGTCGTGAGTTATAACTAAAATATCATTATGCGACCCTTTTCGTGGAGCTTTTGAGTGTGGTTGCGTTACTATAGTAACAAAGTCCATAAATATTTACTATATTAGGCTGCGCCGATAGCTTCGTTCGCGGGACAAGTAAACTTGTTTAAGTTATTCTTCGGGGATTGTCTTTTTATATAATTAACTTTATTGATTTATTTTAATAGAATAAAAAACTAGTGCATGTTATGAATTCCGCTATTTTATTAGAATTACATAACGAAAGAAGTATTTATATTAAAGAAGGGCTAATTCTAAATACTCTAATTTGTTTAAAACTGTGAAAACATTTGCGCCAATTTTTGGACAAAAAGTAACTACCAAACTCAGAACAATTATTTGTAAATCAGACAAATACTTGTCCTATGCGGGACTTGAACATACAGGACTTCGACATGGTGGATGCAGTCAGGCAACTGTTTCACCTGCTATACCAACCGTCCATCTAAAAGTAAGCAAGTCGAACTTCTACAACTATATACCTTTTTTTATTTTTGTTCCATGGACCATAAAAGTAATTAATACGCTATGCCTAACTTAGCTTGGATAGCTTAAACATCTACTTTTTCACGTAAACAAAATAAAAGAAGCATTATCGACAAATTGCAGTGCATACTACCGAAGTGAAAATTGGCTAATGTGATCTCGCTCAATTTAGTCTAGGCATAAATGGTTTTGATGTGTCAAGAATTAGATGAAAAGTAAAAGAAAATAATTCCCTTTTTTGTAGAAAAATCGCAATTTTATCAAATCTGTTTGAAATCCAATCAAGGCACGACTTATCAGGTGCTAAGCACCGTCGAATACCCTCTAAAAAAGAAACCACTGTAACACTTGAAACTCCCATAGTAACAGAGACCGCGGAAAAATTTCACACTTCTTCTAGTTCCGAGGTAAATCACTCTACTTGATTGTTTGCTAAATATACATCTACTGGGAGTGTAACGAGTATCAATACCATCTGAGTTACCCAAGCCAACATCACCTGCACGTGGTGCACCCTGCCGAGTAACCGATGAGGCTCTGGCGATTGTTAGTCCCACATTTAGTTTTGGTCATAACGGTTAACCATGTAATTCTTTATCCGTCACAGCTTGGTGAAAATATTATTACTCGACTGGTTATCGACCACCCTCGAGCTTAGACTGCTGCAAACTAAAGATAGTCGTTAAACGCAATACACATTTTTTTAAATTACAATTACGGTGATCAGTTTGGGAAATTGCCATTTAGTCGTTATAACCAGTTGGGCGCTGTAACCGATGTTTTTATATCGAGGAGTATATCCAAGTGTATCAATATATTAAGTAGTCATGATAGTCGAGTAGTAGTCTTAGACATAATTATCTCGTCTTATTTCTCCGCTAACTAATTATGGCTAGAATACAATTAAGTTATCTTTAAAAACAAATTTAACTTTTAACTACGTAAGCAGATACGATACTAAAAAAGTAAAATATGGCAAGGTTATAAAAAAACTGAGAATATAATGGAGAACATCGAACCGTTAAGTTAGAAATATAATATGTATATCGGACTTCTGTATTCGTTTTTTAGTGATGTTCATAAATAAAAAATACTTGGCCTGTAAACTTGTAATTTGAACACGCCTTTCGAACATCGATTACCTGAAATAGTATTAGAACTTGCTCATAGGAAATAATATTAAACATACCAAAAGTTTTATTTTCCTGGCGAATAAATATTAAAATGATATATTTTAAGACTTAAGTATAATATGTGATATAACTGTCTGTGTCCGCGACTTCGTTTTCGCAAACTATATAAAAATTTTAATAAGGTGCATTGCCATTTTGTAACGTTTTTCAATACAGATTTGAATATTAGTGGTAGCGCGATGTTAAATAGCCTAACGCCTTCCGCAATGATTTTTCTATCAGATACACAAAATATTTTTTGAAGTCGCGAAAGGTGGTTTCTAAGTCTAGCGTGTTCAAACAAATAAACTTTTCCGCGTTGTAATATTAATATGGATTACTGTGCAAGGCCGGTAAAATTTTTAATTAAAACTTTACCAAGTAAATAATTAATATGCATATGTTTATATTATTTATATATAGGTAGTGTTTTTATTTACATGATTTTCAATGAACGTAATTTTTTACATTATTTGCTTTGTCAACTTAACTTGTGATGAAACCATATAATGGTGGTAAGTTTTCTCATGTCCGCATAGCTAGCTACCATAAATTTAAAAATCAGCCGCCAAATACCTGTAGGTGTGTTCCAAAAGTTGAACTTCAGAGCCAGTACCTCCATTAGGCTTAACGTATTCATCATCTTGGACCTGATCGTCACTTAACATCAGGTAAGATTGTGGCCATAACGCTAAACCTTAACTATAAAAATAAAAAGTTTGGAAAATCCAAAAGTACACGCCTCAAAACCTAATTTTTATTTTGTTATTTAATAACAATTAAACTACATCGAATCAGACTATGAAAAGTAATAGGGTTCTATTCCTAATTATACTGAAGCGTAAGAAAAAAAAACTCGATTAGTAAAGTATTTCGGTCGTTATCGTGATAACATATAGTATCCGCACATACTGACACATGGACGTCTAAGACAGAACTTTTTTAAACGGTTTTTTAACTAGTTTAAATAATAAAAAGAGCCTCAAAAATATCATGAGTGTTAAAAATAGTGTTTTTCTTGATATGTGTGTATATATTATTTTACAAGTGTAATAATATGATAAATAGAGACATTTTAAGTGTGAAAAATCAGTTGTTTTGCTTGTAGTGACAATATTATGAGGCGGGCAAAAGTAACACACGCGCAAAATGTCAAGTTAAAAATTATGCTGTAAACGTATAAAATTCTTTGTTAGTTTATAAACAAAAGAAGGAAAAAGAAAAAGACTTAATAATTGCTTTTTCATAAATGGGCTGTGGAAAACTAGGATCAGGTACTAAAAATCATAAAAATTGTGTTCTCAATAGTTTGTATTTCGTGAAAGCCGTTATGAAAATTGCGTCTCTCTGCGGTTCTCAAAACAATATTCGCAGTTACATAATATTTTTTTATTATACGATATATGTTTGTTGTCCCGCGATATGTTATTTTATTACGAGATTGTTTTCTTTTTTTCGCTGGTAAAATTCTATAGAGGAATACAACTATAAATAAGTAACCTAGATTTAAAGAACCTGATTCAATTTCTTGAAAAGAAAACCTAACATTTGTTTATCAAATTCGTTTGAAATGGTATAACAACCTAAAAAAGTTATAACTAAAACTTTTTTTTTAAATAAAGCAAAAAAACCTTATATTATAAAATATATAGCAAATTGTAGATTGAATAAATAAGGCGATGAATTGTTAAGCATCTTGCACTTTTATGTTATGTATGCTTTGTAACGTTTACATCACTTTGCACATTAAACCACCACATAAATTTGTACTTTTATGAGTGACATCCGGGTTTTAAGGAAAATATTATCAAGATTACACCAATGAAAGTAAGCTTATGTAAAAACATGTACAATTAAGGAACAAATTAACCTTTAACCTGACTATAGTGGTGACATCACTTGAAATTTCCTTATTACATATTGCGAAATATAAATCTATGGCACATCTAAATTGTCGTTCTTGTGGGCACAAGGTGCTTGCTTAGCTTTGAAATAATATTACGCAATATTCTGAACATGTTACGAAAGTTCTGCCCTCGGCGGTCTGATTCGATAAACGATAAGTTTGTAGACACTTGTTTTTTAGGATGTAAATGATTAACTATGCATACTTTAAAGTATATACTTATATATTACCAATCTATATTGTAGTGATACAAATCGATTCTACCGATAGGGAGTTTTTTTATAAAGCTCTCTAAGCTGAAATCTGCAAGGGATATAATATTACATTTTGAACGCTACAAACCTAATCCGATTTTTTGTATATAAGAATTCATGGTCTCGGTAGTGGATCCATTCATACTGAAAGGATAAATAAATAATTTTTTTATCACTGTTTTCGCTACTTTGCCCGCTGGTAAGCCTTATGACAACTGGTTATGGTTGGTTTATGAAAAAAACGCGATAAAACATAAACTGTGATGATTTATTACCATATTCAGGCATGTCCACATGCACTTGAGTACACATATCTATTACCTTACTTAACCATATGATACCGACTAATCTCGAAACAAGCCAAATCAAATTAAATCCTAAGAAGGCGCTTATGAACGTCAAACCCGTCGTCGGTTCGAAAAGTAAAGCAGTCATCGAGAAGAACCGGAAAGAAACTCGATCCGCATGTCTATATCCTTTTTTGGGCAAATTTTTTTTCTTAGTAGTTAATGTTTGAATTCACTTTCAATTCAATAGTTCTTAACGGATATTTTTATTTATAGTCTATATATTTTTAGGCATTATGGCCATAATCTAACCTGATCTTAAGTAACAATACGGCCCAAGTTGGTGGACACTTTAAACCTAAGGAGAGACTGGCTCTCAAGTGCAACTGTCGGAACACCTATTTGCATTTGGCAGCAGATTCTCAACGTGAAATTTCTTTGATTGTTTCTTAAACTATAATAACTGTTATTTTGAGTAATAAAGTTCTTTTAACCGAAATTTATCTCTACGTGTCTAAATAAGTTTCACTTTAAAAACGATTGATCATTAAAAATCATTAATCACGCATAAAGTTAATACCATTCTTCAATTGATTACTACGAGAAGTATCAATAGAAATTATAAAATTGAGTACAAATAAAATACGAGATAAAATAATATTGTTAATCCTGTAGCATAGGTAACTAGTTTATCAGCGTAATGTTATGAGAGATTTTACAGATTATTCTAAATAATAAATAAAATACAAAAATTTATATTATATTTCAGACTGGAGACACAAGAAGAAGACAAGGAAGCATTACAAGCTTACAAAGAAGCATATTATCAAGGAATACTAACAACGAGAGTGGGTCATTGTCGAAATCAATATCCTCTGTGTATTTTCGATGCCTCGTTACTTCATAACTATCTACAATACTTACTACGTTAAAACAATATTGGGAGCATTTTATATAGCCAAAATCTGAAAACGAAACCATTGCCTATTTTTTTTATTAATATAAGTGTTATATATTGATGGATGGACCTTTAAAATTATGCTCAATAAGCTTGATAAAACATTATCAAGGATTTTAAATGTTTTTTTACTAAAATAATATTGTTAACTTAATAATACAAATGTCCATGGTGAAAGAATAAAAACATAACAAAAACGTTTATTACAAATAAATGAAACACGATTGTTTTAGTGATATGGTAAAAATATTGTTAATATAATAATAAGCGATGCATCAATAGACGTGAGTTCGAATACACCTACAATGAGCATGAGGTTTCGGTGAAAAAATATCGTGAGGAAACCATAGCAGGATAGTATAACTACTACCCTCAAATTAAAAATCTGCTACCAAATACCTATAGGTGTGTTTCGGCAGTTGCGCTTGAGAGCCAGTCCCTCCACTAAGCTTAACGTGGACACCACCTTGAGCCACATCATCGATTAAATTCAGGTGAGATTGTGGCGATAACGTTAAACCTATAAAGAAACGTGTGGTCGCGAGGAATAATGTTAGAAATTTTGGAATAATGTTGGAACTGATACAAAAACGAGGGAGGTCCTTGTAAGGAGAACAATAAGTCATGTGCACAGGAGACTGGTAAATGTTTAGGTGAACTTAAGACATCAAGATTATCCAATAAGAACATTGGTTTTCGCAGTGAATTGGCTTTTAGAAAATTTAAATATAAATTATCCAAGGACCCTGATTAGTTGATGGTGAAGAAAACTGATTAGGACAGCTGATCTCAATTACAAATAAGAGAAGGCTGCAGAGAGTTGAGTTAAGTAAAATAGGAACAAGTTTTTTCATCATTCCGCCGGTCGCAAATTCCAACTCCGTGAGGTCGAACAACTTTGTATTTGATTCGGGTCTCTCAATATGTCGAACAAAAAATCAAGATCCACCAAACATTTGATGCCCCACATATAAAGTTTTTGTTTGCATAAAACAATACCTTTCATGCTAATAGACCAACAGAGCCAGCTGTTTAAAATTACTTTTACACTTTTGGGCAATTAAATTTGATCGCATTTACTTTTGAGTCTTACTAACAACTTGATCGGTTTTTTATTATGGAAAATGATTACCCTTTGCTAAATATATTTATAATTTATATGTATAGAGACGAAGTTTTTGTCAGACATTACTATAATTTACTTATTAATCCACCTCATAGAAATCTTTGGACAGTAATATTTCCTTGACATGATCCTTAGACTTATTATCCCGTAATTCGGTGATAGATCTTATTGTAAAGCCTAACACTATAACTAAAAAAATATATTATCAGCTTTGCTAAGACTGATACTTTGGAAGAGTAATTTTTATTTACATTAGTATTAATATTAAAAAATTATGGTGTAAGAAAATAGCTTTAAACCCTATGTACATGGCTAACAAGGAACTATGTAGGCCGGAAATAATCTTCGTCTATTTATTGAAGCGTTTACAGGCTTATATTTTTATTGTTATAATAGAAAAGAGGCCTTCTTTCCCACAGTATTTTACAAACTATTATTTATCACAAACCCATTTTTGTTAGTGGTAATTCGAGTTTTTTTTCTCTATATTGTGGAAAACAATTTTGTCTGCTACAATAAATATTTGCTAGCAGCTGTCTGCGACGTGCCTGACAGTAAGGATAACAAAGCGAAGGATTTCATTTTGGTTTTTCATTTTCCGCGTTGTTATAGTTGAAGAAGGTAAACCTATTTAGAACCAGTTGTAACGTAAGCGATATATGTCACTCTAATAAATAAATTAAATAAAAAAAAATGCTAAAATATATGTACTGAATTCATTAGTTGTTATTAGTTATTATTAACTGTTACATGTAACAGTATTAAGTAAGCACGTCGTGACCATCTTGTATTTGGTTGTTCGGAAACTGCAGTTACAGTATGGATGGTATCTTGTATATCATAGCATTTTACTTTGCAAGTTTACCTAGATTAATATGTTTAAACACTAAGTAAAACTAGGTTTGTTAGTTTTTTTCATATTAATAAAACTTTTATTTATATATTAATGTTCCTAAAGTTATCCTTTCGCACAATTTTCCATGCTATTCATCATAATAAATATATAATCTGGTTTAGTTTTCATTAATCTTTATCGTTTGATTACATTTTCAACTCACCAAATAATTTATTCATGAAAATATTTAAACAGAATGCTTTATATTTATTTAACATTTACTCTTATCGGGTTTTATAATCACTGTAACGAGGAAAACAGCTTACAAATTAAATACAATTAGGCATATACAGTATATACCTTCTTTGTTGGTATAAATTAAAAAAATTGAGTTAAACGTTAAATGAATTAGCATAAAATATATAGAACGTGTCTAGGTAGGGTCATATTTCATACAGAACTTTTATAAAAAGCTTTACGATTCACTTCCCTTTTTTTTTAAAGCTAAATAGAAAAGATTTATCAATTCTTGTATGTTAATTGATCAGGCAATATAATTATACCGCTTGTTTTGTTGCTTGGATGAGGTTTTAAAATATTTCTACTATGTTTATATTAACAGAGATATAATATGAAAGGAAAGGAAAGGTAGGAAACTGCGGCGATTAAGGTGAGTTCAAATTCTTGCAACAAGCCCGAGAGTTCGGAGAATAAATACTTTGTGGTTAAACGAAAATATGGTGGCAGGGATTTTTCTGAGCAGGTATAGCACGCTATCTCTCTCAAGTTAAAACACTTTCAGTAAAAATCTAACTGTGTATGCCGATAGAAGCACTTAAGAGCCGGCCTCTTAGAGCGTGTTCACCATTTCATGCCAAATCATATCTTAACATCAGTTGAGATTACGGTCAAACATTAAACCAAACTCTATCTACTTTTATGTTTACAGTTTTAATATAAATTTCATTTAATAAAAATATTTATTTTACTAGTACACAGCAAAGTGATGGCACTGTGTCATGTATTAGGCTCAGTATAATTCAGAAAGGATAACAATCAGAGAAAAAATGAAATGCATTAAGATGTTTTGTTGCGTTGCTGGGCTGTATTACGGCAGCTTGATATTCAATAATTGATCTAAAAACTCCATATAGCAAAATATACTCTCCGTGGCAGTTTCATTACCTTGTGCCCGATCCTTATGGTTCTGCTTAAACACGATAACCTTATTATACCATCCAGACAACTCGGATTGTACCCTTTTGTGCCCGATGTTTTCAGTATTTTTCTATCGATACTTCAATTTATCTAATGGCTAAAAATCTCATAATATAAAAAGCCTTATTTCAGATTGAAAAATACCTGCTCAGAAATAAGGTCTCTGATCACAACATTCATTTTATTATTGTTAACATTTTTAGATAAGGATTAACGTGTTATTTTTATTTTATTTCTATAGATAAACATGTAATCAAACTGTAGTATAATGTTTTAATATATTCTGAAAGTTTTAGTTGGTGTATTTGGCTCGCCGATGTAGGTGCATTTTTTTACATCTGTTCTACGCACAACACTCTGAAACCACTGAACTGATTTTGATAAAATTTAAGAAATACTCTTTATTCTAAGAAATAAAAGGGTTTGTCAAAAGAAATGCCTTTTGTTTATACTTTATAAGTATGTGGCTTAAGATGGTAAACATGCGAAGCTTAGTCTAGGAACTGGCTATCAAGTGCAACTGCTGGAACACATATATGGGTATTTGATAGCAGATTTCTTACTTGAAGGTGGTAGCTAGCCAGATGGTCAATAGAAAAAGCCCTACCTCCTAAGAATTAGCGTTATGGCTACAATCTCACCTGATGTTAAGTGACGATGTGGCCCAAGCTGATGAACACGCTAAGCCTGCGGAGGGACTGGCTCTCAAGTGCAACTGCCGGAAAACACTTATAGGTATTTGGCGGCAGATTTTCAACTTAAAGGTGGTAGCTAGCCAGATGGGCATTAGAAAAATCCCTACTACCATGCATTTTATATTATTCTGAAACATGATAGGTTGCACTGTGGTGAAGTTATTGATTACTATCTTAATTACAGAATTACACTTGCTGGGCTAGGTAGTTATAAAATCTAATTATTCTAATTGGCCTACAACTAGTCTTTTTTTTTTAAGTGAAAAACTTTATTTTTCGTAGTTGTAATTTTAAAATTCAATGAAACGAAAAAGCGACAATAAAAAGATACAACCTATACATCAATAAAATGTAACGCGCGAGAGAATGAAATAGAAAGCATTATACAGTGTTTATTAGAGGGTTCGAGCGTTGTACGTGTGTTAGTATGTATGTGCGCGCACCTGTACATTACGAATTTTTGAAGGTTCACTTCTATCGCGTGTGAACTGCAAACATCTTTTTTTATATTAAGGTATATGCCTATGAAGGTAATTTTTCCAAAGTCAAATAATAATAGCTATACAAGCAAACGAACACAAAATCACATCCATACTCAAAACAACTATTTGTGGTTCACACATAAGCCTCAAACCCACACGCACCAACAGCACGCGTCAACGCGAGTAACCTAAACCGCTAGACCAACCGTCCTGTCAAAGTTCGTTCAAGTGTCGACGTATCAATGTATTACATATTAGTAATATCACATGTCATAATATTTGATTAATATTCTGCTTCTCGTTAAACAATTCAGGATGATATTATTTAAGCTATGATCACATAGAAACCTCACGAGGTTCGTAAATAATCTCTCTATTCAGAGTTTGTCAAATGTAGTTATTAATTCAATGGCTCGAACCATTAAGGCCGATACCATTACTGTTTCTATAAAATGAGCTTGCGTATATTTCACGGGAATCAAAATATAATATTTTAAGCTACTTGAGTGTTATACGCTACTAGAACGAAATTTGTATTTCAAAATTAAGCTTATCAATGTCATCCTGATTTAAAAAATTAAATTTTGTTTGTTTCTTATACTCTTCAGTCATCATCATCATCAGCGACAGATCTTTTAAACCCACTGTAGGGCATAACCCTCCTCTCTTTTATGCTATTCTATCCTGTTCTGTGCCAATATTACCCAGGTTTTTCTCTCAATATTACATTGAGGGAAAAACCTGATATACTCTTCAATGTTTGTAAAAAAATCTCAGATAAAATATAATTCCAACCGAAATATAGCACTCTATAAAGTAATTGGGATGTCAAAAGTTAGCGACAATCTCTTCTAAGATTTTGTCTTGTGTTGTCGGTAGTCACGTAATTACTCTTCATTTAGTAAAAAGTAATTCCTTTAATTTATGGCATCTGCGTATTAAGCAAATTTCGCGAATGTCAAGTGAGAAGGCATTTATAACCGCAATTAATGGACACAACGTAACAAACAAACCCAGAACAACTAGGTATTTATGAATCACACAAATAATTGTTCTGTACGGCAATCAAACATAAAGCACTTCGGGTAGAAACTATTATACATAAAATTCGACTATGAAAGTACCAATTCCAGACTTATATTGGCCCCCGGGAACTATCAGAGCGCTGATGTATTCCTGTTACTTGTTACCTGTTATTAACTTGCCAGAGCTCATGATCGACTTATTACTGCTGGCGTCAGGATTGTGTTCTGAACACTGCCTGTTGATGTAAGATATGAAAAAGCTAAGACTGACTGTAGTGACTCGCAGCCGAAAGTTATAAATAAGAAATATATATTGAAATCAGTGCGATTATGTTTTGAATATTGAAGCGATGATAGCACAGTTGGTGGTGTGCACGGACGACGAGTCAATAAACGTGAGTTCGAATCCACCTGCAATGAGATTGTGCTTTCAGTGAAGGAAAACATTGCGAAGAAACCATGGCATGGTGCTAGGACTTTTCCTTTTACCCACCTGGATAGTTACCACCCTCAAGTTGAAAATCTGCCGCCAAATACCTATAGGTGTGTTCCGGTAGTTGCACTTGAGAGCCAGTCTCCCCACTCGAATTAGCGTTTCCATCATCTTAGGCCACATCGTCACTTAACATCAGGTGAGATTGTGGCCACAATACTAAACCTACAAACTATAAAAAAACTAAGTCTGAACCATATATTTAAAAATGAACGAATTCGATGCTTTGACGGAACTTCTAAAATCTTCAGAAAGTTCCTGAAATCTTAGTACGTTAGTACATCAACTAAGTTCGACGCAATATTCAAATTTATTGGTAAAGTCTAAGAGGAAGCTCATTTACATTTACGATTCGTAAGTGTCGACGGCTTTAGTGAATCGTCGCGTTGTCGCCTTGGAATTAAGAACATTAACTTTAAGTGTTATTAAAATAACATCATTACCCTATCATTGCGTAGTGGTAAGGTATTTTCTGATATTTATCTCTCTACTTATATTCAAATTGTATATCTAACGCTAAGCATCTATTGCCATCTATATTCACATACCTATAAGTGTGTTCCGTTTGTTGCACTTCAGAGCCAGACACTACACAGGTTTAGCGTGTTCACCATCTTGGGCCATATCGTCACTTAATATTAGGTGAGATGGAAGTCACAACGTTAAACCTATATAAAATAAAAAAGATAAGGAAGACGGAAAAACTGGGAGCGTAATAGAATACAGTTTGGAAGCCAGTGCTTTTAAAAAATTGCTTTATTTGCAATTTATTGTATTCTTCAATCAATGTGAAGCCGTACATTATAAAAGAAATTTCAAAGCCCGAAGAGTGCAGAACACAACCAATAATATAGATCATCGATATAGAATTTATTTCAATTAACAACTTAAAACATGCAAAAGCGAAATCAAACAAAATATATATATGTGTATCAAATAATGATATATAAACACGATAACATTTACCTGTATTCTTTAAAATTGTTTTATAATAAATAAATAACGCGCATTTTTTAATTGGTCAACAAAATTTTCAATCCTGAATCAAGTAAGCGTGTTATACCTCGAAAGCCTGTTCTTACGATGTTTATTGAAAGTTATAACAAGCTTCGTAAATTTTAATACCCCATGAATGTACCTAAGTATTAATAAAAAGTTACGCCCGGGCCACCTTTCAAGAGAATTCCGTTGTGAGTGATATTGTATTTTTACTTAACATAGTACAGTCAGCAAAGATTTTACTGTCGCATCGTTATAATGTATCGTTTTTCTGACATTTTAAGCAGTTATGAAGCAGGGTAATATTTTCTTTTTGTTTTTATACTTTATAGATTTAGCATTACGGCCACAATCTCACCTGATGTAATATGACGATGTCGCTCAAGATGGTGAACACGCTAAGCTTAGTGGCAAGACTGTCTCTCAAGTGCAACTGCCGATACACACCTATAGGTATTTGGTGGCAGATTTTCAACGTCAGGATTATAGCTAGGTAGTTTTTTTTTATGTTGCTTAGCAATGTGACTGTACTGCACCTGGTGTTAAATACAGTACAATCTAGAACAGCAGTGACTGACAATGATTCAAAATTCACAATCAGTCACCGCTGTCATGCTGGAATGGGTGAGATGGGTATTAGAAAAAGCTCTACCGTCATTCTATGGTTTTGTCACGATATTTTCCTTCACTGAAATCGCAGGCTCATTGTAGGTATTTGAGCACACGTCCTTTGACTCGGCATTCGTCCACAATACCAACTGACCCATCATTGCTTGAAATAATATAAATCGAGCAATTTATTCTATGTAACGTATTACTTGAAAAGAAGTACGTACCTATTTTTGTAGCTTCTACTTAGTAATAGTAACATTTTATCTATACAAAAACTCGAAGCTTTCGTTATAAATTTCAGTGTTTAGCTGCCCAAATTTTCATTAAATGTAACATAGGCACCAGGTTTTCCTTTGAGCTACCGATAATTATTATTCTAATTAATAGTTTTTGTTACAGTATTCGGAGAAGCAATTAGCAATTGAAATTCTATATCGATATTATTTCTATTCAACTTTATTATTTACCAAAAATAATAATAACAATAATATATTTTAACTAATAATCGCTTTTAACTGCCATACGTTACGATTTATAATTTTATACGATTTATAACACAAATGAAACATCGATCTGAATGTCGGGTAGCTTACATCAAAAGATCTTTGAAGCGATGATAACTCAATCGGTAGTGCGTACAGACAGCGCGTCAAAAGCTTTAGTAGCTATCGGTGATAGAAAAATTCGTGATGAAACCATAGCATGGTGGTAGAGCTTTTTCTGATGATCGCTTTGTGAGCTACCACCCTTAAGTTAAAAATCTGCCGCCAAATACCTATAGGTGTGTTCCGACAGCTGATCTTGTGCTCAAGTCCCTCCATTAGGCTTAGTATGTCCACCATCTTGGGCCTCATCGTCACTTAATATCAGGTGATTCTGTGGCTATAACCTATTAATTATAAAAAAAGTACAGAGAAGTAAAATTACAACATTATTTATAATTTTATTCCTTATTCTAAAGAAACCCTCCACATCGATAGTATACTCTGATTAGAATGTTTGAAAATTATATATGCACTAGCAGACTCGACAGCCATTGTCCTATCTCAACTATGAATAATGAATTCTAATTGGTAAAATGTATTAAAAAAATATATGTTTCTAAAACAGTGTTTATGAGTGTAATGCTGACAGTTATATACAAGTATTATTGACATTTTTTTTTCTTATTATTTCTAATGCTCCGCTCATCTTACTTAATTTTTTCTTTCACAAGAACCTTCTCCTCACAATAATTAACACAACAAAAAAGGAATTAGCGAAATTGTTTCATTCGTTCAGGCGTGATGCGATGACCAAGGGAAATAGAGATTCATTTTTATATATATAAATAGACAAATTTGGCTAATGTATAGACAAACATTACATACAGCCAACCATATAAAGGACACAATTTAAGAAAAAGAACAAAACTTGTTACGTATATAAACAATGTTCGTTGGGAAGCAACTGTTACTGTCATACTACGCCCTACTACGATAGTCGATTCGGTTCGCGAACCGGAAAAGTTTCCCACACTCAATAGCCATCTGAATATAAAGTGGGTCATCTGAATTGATTGAAAAAACTTCGAATATTACAGACGCGGATTGCTGTCAAAAAGTTGTAAAGTTTGGAGTGCCATGTTAACATTTGAGTTTAATTAATTCTGTTATTAAAATAGGTTGTTTTTTTTTCAATATGCTCTTGCCATATTAATCTTAAGATAAATTAGATTTTATAAAGCGTAAAAATTTAATAAACCTTCGCAATCTTATTGGTGTTCAAGTAACAATAGGAAACTGAGGATAATCATGCAGACAACTTTAAAGGACAGGGAAGTATACTATCGAAAAATAACAATTTAAACACATACTAACTATATATAAGAAGAAGATCCTTTAATAGAAGGAGAAGAAATTTGAAATAAAGGGGAATATAACGTATATACTAGGATTTGTATAAACATATTAAGGATACTAAGATATAGATACTAAGAATTTGTATAAACATAAAGATTGAAATAAGAGGACAACCAACCTTGTAATTTATTGAACGGTGCTAATTGTTATTTGAGCTCAATTGTGGTGTCTCATCCTACACTTTAGTTTTTCACTTCACCATATTGCATCCTAAAAAATATTGAACCGGCGCCGGTTAATTATATTTATTGTTTATATTTTCATAACGTCCGTATTATATCCTATAAACCTCGGCAGGTTTAGGCTCTAAGAAAGCAAGGAACAAGCCCTTGCCTTCAAGTTCAGCAACAAGGTTGTTATACTTCTGGTGTACCCGAGGTCCGGCCATTCAGGCACCCTTGCGCTCGCTGTCTCGGAGCTAAGTGCCCTCAGCACTCGTCCCAAAAAGTTCGGTCAAAATCCCATAAGACTAACAGCGTATGTAAGATCGAAAAAAATAAGTGACTATTTACCATCAGACGGGCCGTATACCTATTTGCTGCCCATTATCATAAAAAACAAGGACTCCAACAAACCAAAAAAAAGTATGCATGATAGCCAAAACCAAGTGTGATATCTATTCCTAACAACCTATATTGACTACTTGATATTCGGCGACTGATCTTGATATAAGATCTATCTAGGCATGCCACTGTTCTATGGAGGTCAATCTATTTGGATACAAATATAATATCTTAATTTCCAGATTTTAAAGTAAATCTTCATATGGCAGGACTTTGAAATTCTGATCCGCAACCTTTTTGTGTGACGATCGTTCGGGTAAACTCGGCTCGAGATTACTAAGGGAGCAGATATAGTGATATATAGCATATATAGTGATGCTTCACTTCTGTCGTGTTGTGTCAAGCACAAACCTCTTTTTTAATATTGTTGTATTTTGTTCAACAATTCTGTGAAGAATCCTTTGTATTGATAATTTCCAAAACCGTCTATACTTCACTTTTAATGCATTAAACCGGGAAATTGTTAAAGTGACGCAAGAAAATACCATATAAATAGGCAAATCGTAAGTTTAGTGAGAGTACAGTTAAAACTAACGAAGCCTGCGACTTCGTTCGCGTGGAATTAAAATTATTTAATATCGCGCAGTCATTCAAATCACAATAGCTTTTGATTCAGTTAACCGATTTTAATGAAACAAAGACATTACATTACTCGAGGATATGCTTTGCGATTTCCTTAGTGACGTTTTATCATAAACGTTGTACTTTAGTAGTGATTCTTGCACTAACGTTTTTATTACTTATTCTTAGTAACTTTCAATGTTTTTTCCACATAAATCTAAAATGTACAGACACGTTAAATTTACATTCCTATTATATGTATAGATCGCTGTAACCTGTCACATGTCAATAAAACTGTCACAGTGATTTTGTCTTCATTTATTCCATTTCAACATCAGCCCGTAAAGATGCTTGAGGCTTGCCCTCGACGAATATGTTGAAATTTCTTATTTTCCTGTATACGTTTTATATAATACAGTATAAGGGGCAAAACAGTTACTTTTCTACGCAACCACAAAAAATATAACACATTAATCTTAAAAGGTTGTAATTGACATTTTGTTACATCTTCCATATAAAAAAAAACATAAGAAAACAAAACAATACAAAAAAAAACGGGAAAACAACTCTATTATTTACGATTAGTTCGTCGGAGTTTCGGCAAAAGTGAGAGACGTCCGAGGAAATCCTACTGAATCATTTATTTAGTTCGTCGAACCTTCTATGAATACTTCGATGGCCAATTACATTGTTCGCACAAAAGTGGAACCAATTCACATTTTATGGGGTAGCGGTACTAATATTCTAAAGGAAAAGAGTCAACACTTCAATAAAATGCAAATAACATAATTTTTTTTTTGCCTTCTAAAAATGTGTTGTTATTTATTCTAAAACTAATTTATTGATGTACTGGCTGTGACCGCGACTTTGTTCGCGTGAAAGTAAAAAAAATTTCTATTTTTTAAGAAATAAAAGAAACCTAAGTTACTCCTTATAACATCAGCTATCTGTTAACAAAAGTCCCGTTAAAATCGGTCCAGCCGTTTTAGAGATTAGCTAGTACAAACAAACAGACAGATAGAAAGACACATAGATAAAACATTGAAAGACTTTTTTTTATATAAGTACCGTATATACTTTCATATGCATTTAGTAAAAAGCTGTTAAGTTTGCATGTTATTGTTGGAATATGAACGCAACCATGTACAATTGTATGTTACTGCTGGCAACACCTCCGCACGAAGATTCATTATCTTCCTTACTGTCAATATACGTAACTGTATTCACGCAATGTTTTATTTTGTCTCCTTAACTAGTTAATCGCATCATCAATATGTACCAACAGTGGTCTAACAGTTACAAACAGATATTTCAATTTCATTTTTTTGTATAGATACTATTGTTTTTGTACTGTAAATATTATCAAAAAAAAAAGAAGATAAAGTACCATAACGTCACCACCATTTAAAAAGAAAATTATAACAATAAAACTATTAGTGTTCGTTTAGCAGCAATTAAGTGTATTTTCAATACAAAATGGAATAAAAATGTTGTATCGCGAAATACCCTAAATCAGTGGTGGCGAACCTTTATGTATTAACGTGCCATATTAATAAAAAAAACAGTTTTAATAAGGGCTTATACTTGCCTTCAAAATAATTTCGATTTCGTGATTATTGGGAAAATAATTATACTACATACTATCAATTCAAAACTCTTTATTTGCTAAAAAACATATAGACTTTGCAATATCTCAGTTATACTAAATTAATTAATTTAAATTAAATTAATTTACATTTTAGTAACATGCCACATTTTTCAAACAGTTACTGTGTATGACAACGAATACCTTTTTTAATGTTAATCTAAAATTGTTTATTTGTTAATTATTTTTTCGAGAATAAATTTTCTTATTTTGTGATAAATAATAGAAGTATTGTTTTTCTCAGTTCACAATGAGCTTTGTTATTGATCACGTACCCAGAATATTTTGTCCCGTTCCATCATAGGCACACGTGTCATTGCTAATTTTACATCCCTACCCTAGATAGTGCCGCCACAAGATGTTTCCCTCGTCTCCTCTCCTGTAACAGCTGTGATATATTTTTAGTCGCGTATTCTACAGATTTAGACACCTATAGACATCTATAGACACACTACTACATAATTTTAAATGTATAATATCATATGTATAATGGTGTACAAAAAAGCTTAAATAAATAAAAAAAAACATTCCTGACAGTCTATTTATATCGTCTTCGGTCTCTCCTCCTACATCCCTCCGCCTTAGATGGTCTTCATTTCTTTTCTGTAAAAAGTACAATAAATAAATTTCTAACAGTATCTAATGTCTCCCAGCGCATCTGTCATGTAAAGTTAGTACACATATGTATTCTATAATAGAAAATCAATTATAAAGATAATAGGAATAAATATTACAAATGGTTTTTCATATGATCTGACTTCTATTGTTCCGGTACAAACTGCGGTTGGTTCTAAGCTCTTAGGCTAATTGCTACCCAACTCGTTGGCTGTACAGCGTGTACATTTCAAAACAATGATGCTGTTGTATTATTTTGTTAATAAAAACTGGTTGAGCACATATTTCCAAAAACATTGGTTGGCATTGTGTTAATAACAGCAAAACAAAAAATATATTATGCAGTGATAAGATGGCTTCGGCTTTTTGATTTACAAATAAAATAATCAGTTTGATTTCATTCACATCATTTATTACATAAAACATAAATCGAAAATTCTTTATTCAATTTTAGTCTATAACAGATACTTAAAAATAATAAAATGGTTATTTAATAATAAAAAAAATTTAATGTTTAAAAAATGTTTACCGATTGTAATGTACCGTAACTGTATTTTATTTAATGTAGCACAAGTACAAAGATGAAGTCCAAGGTTTCATTTCTTACTATCTTGGAATAATAAAGTTTGACCTGGTCCTTGAACTTAGTAACAGACAAAGCGTTATTAGCTGAAGAAACTTATTAAAGTACCTAGAATTATTACTTAATAACTTTAATAAATGTTGCTAACTCTGGAATATAAGACAATGAATTTGTGTTAATTTATATTGAAGAAACTGTGACCTTTAAAGTCACGTGAAACTAGCAAATCTATATTACAAAGAGGATTAAGTTTAATAGGGCTAAAAGTATAAAGCTGTCATTAGCTTCATTTTTATAGTGTTATAGGTTTAGCGTTATGGCTACCGCTCACCTGATGCTAAGTGACGATACGGTTAAACCAGTTAAAGCTCATGAACGTGCTATACCTATGGAGGGACTGACTCTCAAGTGCAACTGCCTAAATGCACCTATTCAGATTTAGATTTTGAACTTGAGGTAGGTAGCAAACCTCTATCGCTAGAGACTAGAACAATTGCGAAAGCTGCCTCAGATCTCTAACAACATGGGTGTTTGAATTGTCGCCGTGGTGCATTTTAGTAGAGAGTCTTAGGTTATTAAGGTCTGATGATTCACCACATGACATTCACACCTTTAGCTCGGGTAATCAATGCGCGTTACTATGTGGAAATCCGTAAAGACTGGGATTTTAAGCACTACGTTTATGAAAGAGCCACGTTATAGAATGTGAGTTCGAATCCGTACAATGAGCTTGAGTTTTCGGTAAACGAAAACACCGTATTGAAACAATAGCGTGGTGGTAGGACTTTTTCTAATACCCAAATGGCTAGCTATCTCAAGTTGAAAATCTGCCGCCAAATACCAATAGGCGTGTCCCGGCAGTCGGACTTGAGAACCAGTCCCTCCACAGGTTTAGTGTGTCTACCATCTTGGATCGTATCGTCACTTAAGATTAGGAGAGATTATGGCCATAAAGCTACCAGGAAGCCTACAAAACTCTTTAAAAAAAACAAACTCCACGGTGTTCATTCAGTCTTTTATTCATACTTTACCTTTTTTATATATTATCGTAGAGGGAATGTATTACGACGATATCTCTCATCTCCGGGGTAATGAGGGACCTGTGGGAGATTCGCCCGGTGAAATACCGGGAATACCCTTTAACACAACGACCTAAAACCTTCACGGCCGCTTGCTACGCGTATATGAGCAGGATAACGGGATCGCGTGAACAAAACACCGTTACCCTGTACACGCGCGAGGACCCCGGATGATGGTAGACGCACGAGGACCTACTTGTCGTGGAGAGACATGCTTCAACTTTTCTCTAGATTACCAGGGCAGTGGCAAGTGTTCCTTCATCTCAAGTCTTCCTCTCAATGCAATGGGCGCCCCCGCGTCCATTACTAGTAACCTAAAAACTTACCGTGCTAGTATCTAAGGCCACATTATCACTTAAGGTGAAGTAAGATAGTAATCATACACTAAATCTCTAAAGCACAGAGATATATTTTTCATTAGTCACTAACACATTATGACATAGGGATAATTATTATTGACATGAGGAAATAGGATAAGTGAGAAAATATTCCTTTATCCATGTGAGGCAAAGCCCCTACAAGTGAGACGGCTTGACAGCTAATAACAAGCATCGAATTAGTTTCAGATTCTCCACAGAACTTTTATTTGTTATTTCCAGTAATAGAAAAGAAATAGTAACGTACATAATTATTTAAAAGTCTGCAAAAATAACGCCTAGATACATTGTAATTTAATTAAATATTCCAGCGGTTTGCAAAAGTAACTTGTAAGATACACAGTTTCTTAGAAATTACTTGTTTCGTTGAATTTGTCGAAGTTGCTAATTAAATATGAATTAATAAATTCATAAGAAAATTTTCGGCGGCTTGTATTAAAAAACAATGAGATGATATGGTTTAAAAAAATATATGTATAGACAAAGTTTATGTTTATGAATATATTCATCATTATCTTATAATTTTAAAGGTAAAGATTTTTTTTAAAACCATAGATAGATTTATTAAAGATCTTTGTTAATTACATACATTATTAAAAACTGTTATAAATAATAAACTTTGTTTATTTCTACAAGCGTTTAATAATAAAAAATCAATTATAAACCTTACGGCTGAAGAGATATTGAATATCAGGAACATCGTAAAATTGCCGGTTCTTTACTATCAATATGTCGGTGTCAACGGATAGAACCTCGCATTTTCATCGTTTGCTAGCTAGGTAGGTACTTGACAAAATTACTTGTCAACCAAAAGAAGCCTGATTTTCAATTCCTGTCAATACCACATGTCAGTATTTATTTTAAAAAAGGTATTTAACATAGTGTTAACTTCATGATTTCTTAGGTTTACGCGAATATTATTCATTGAAATAAAACGAATTTAAACGGACTTTATCGCGATTATTTATTGATTTTGATCCCGACGTTTCGAAAGCTTTTCAGCCTTCGTGGTTGGCGAGGCAGGCGTGTAAATAGCCGTGCTCACTCAGCGGCTTGAGAACACTTTATGGCTGAACACGGGGAAGCGTGTCAGCCTAACTTTGTCTGTTTGCTTATAGTGAGATCGTGAACGGAAGAGGGTGGATCTGGCACTCAACTCAGCACTTAATGCGTAAATTCGCTTACCAATCTTCCCTTATTGCAGCTGCCAATCTTCCAAGGTTCCAACCGTCACGGAGCTTGGTGGTCACCAGCAAAACGTCCACTCACTTCACTTTAAATAATGTTCTGCAACATCTATATTTATATATTTCACAAGCGCTCCAAAATGGAGATGGTTTTAGTTCAAACCAAGATTTTTGCGGCGGTATGCGGGTCAGATATCGAGAACGGTTGTGCGGAATTTTTTGCAATCAGCGCGTCGTTGTTAATGTCAAACGACACCCCCCGTAAGAACACAATCTCATATAAAACAAACTAGATGGCGGGACTTCCGCCTCACCATGCTCCCCGCCTTGAAAGCTTCAGAGCTTTCAAATAATCTAATCTACACTATAGGGGAAGTAAATGGTCAAAATGCGAATGAGAAGTTTTTGCGTATAGCGGAATGAAAAAATATAGGAGGACGGTTGACAGCAGTTTGAAACAATTTATAATAGCGGTCAAGATACAATTATAACGTTATCAAGAATAAAATTTAGTTTTTAGATAGTCTAAATATAAATATAGATGAAACTAAGATTAAAACTAATATGTTAATATGCTATAAATTAATTTATTGGGTAGGCAAAGGATACAGTTTAGTAACAGGACGTTTATATGTACCTGAGGCGGTTCTGACTGAAGCGACTCGAACTATACCATCCGATCCAGGGAACACCTGAGTTATTACACCTAATGGCCAAGTTAAAGGTGGTACATTATCTTGACCCAAGAGAACGACAGTACCAATTTCTATAGGTCGAGCGGGTGTGCACCACTTCTGCCGAACTTGCAACGTGTGCAAATATTCAATACGCCATCTTTTCCAGTATGATAATACAAGCTGATCTAACAATTTTTTACGATTTGTTAAATTCCTGTTTTCTTCTGTCAGTTCAGAAGAAGGCAAGTAAGTAAGCGGACTGGACATTAAAAAATGCGACGGTGTAAGCACGTCCGGATGCGGATCTGATGATAAAACACTAAGTGGTCGAGAGTTTAAAAGACATTCTATTTGTGTAAGCACAGTCAATAGTTCCTCATAAGTGAGAAGCTGCTTCCCTATGACTCTAAACAAATGAGTCTTAACGCTTTTAATATTTGACTCCCAAATACCTCCAAAATACGCGGCGCGTGGTGGAATCATAGTCCATTCAATGCGGGTTTTAAGAAGCTCCTGTTTAATGTCAGATTGGATTTTCGAATCTTGTAAGAACGAATATATTTCACTTAGCTGTGCCTTAGCTCCAATAAAATTAGTGCCATTGTCTGAGTACATAACGGAGACGGGACCGCGGCGAGACATAAATCTTTTAAAAGCGGATATAAAAGTTTCAGAGGTGAGGTCTGATACAAGTTCGATATGTATGGCCTTTGTAACCAGACATATAAATAAACATATATAAACTTTCTGGGAACGTTGACCTCTGCGGCGAGTAGGTATATAAGCAATAGGACCAGCTAGGTCTACTCCGGTATGCACAAAGGCTTTAGCATCGCGGACACGGTATCCAGGTAGATCAGCCATCTTGGGTGTTGGATGTGTAGGATTTACATGAAAGCAAATATTGCATTTGCGGCAGCGAGAACGAATAACTGTCCTACCATCTAATATCCAAAACCGTTGCCTTATAATGGACATTAATAACCCGGGGCCAGTGTGGCAATAAGTATTATGATAGTGATCTATAATTAAATCAACAATGCGGTCACGTTTATGTAGAAGTGCAGGATGCTTGGCTTCATAGGGCAAATCAGACTTAGAGAGTCTACCTCCGATGCGTAAAATACCGTCTTCATCTACGAAAACCGATAAACTGCGCAACTTATTGGAAGAAAGTTTGCCAGTTTTAAGTAAACTAATATCATTAGAAAAGTAAATGCTTTGAACAATTCGAATAATAAAATTTTCAGCGGTTAGAATATTTTTAACAGACTCCTGACCATGTAATCTGTTCGCGAATTTAAGGATATATACAAATATGCGCAATAGTTTATTCCATGAACAAACGCGGTTAGCTATAGTGTTTAAGGTATGAAGTGGTTCAACATTCATAGTTTCAGTAACGAATGTTTTTGATTTGAATTCTGGCAAAGTTTCACATTCAGACGGAGTAAATTTTAAGTGCCATTCACTTACGGGTTGATGAAGCCATATAGGACCGTTCCACCATAAAGAATGAGCGATTAAATCAGAAGGTAGCATACCACGTGAGAGACAATCGCTAGGATTTTCTTTTCCCGACACGTGATTAAAGCAAGCGGCAGGTAAATTTTCCTGAATTTTAGCGATACGATTACTCACGAAAACTGACCATCTTTGTGGAGATGAATGGATCCATGAAAGAGTAATGGTGAAATCCGTGAAACCGTAGACACCTACAATAGGCACACGAGTTGAAAGTTTGTCACGGACCACAGAGACAAGCTTAGACAGCAACAAAGCAGCAACAAGTTCTAAACGAGCTAGTGTAGTTATTTTTGCTGGGGAAACTTTGGATTTGGCACATAGAAGCCGGACAGTGATACGATCTTCAGGGTCGGTGATGTGTAAATAAATACAGCAACCATAACCACTGAAGCTGGCGTCGCAAAAGGCTACAATATTCACTACAGATTCTCTAAATACGCCAATATGTCTCGGGATATTTAGAGAAGAGAGTGCAGGAAAATCATGCACAAAGGTGGAAAAGCGACTGATAATGGACTCCGGTGGAGTATCATCCCAGTCTATTTTAGCTAGCCAAAGTTCCTTAATAAGAATTTTAGCGTACAGTACAACGGCAGCCACAAGGCCAAGTACGTCGAATAAGCGGGCTACAAGTGAAAGAATCGTGCGCTTCGTGCATTTATTATCCAGAGGTACGGTCGTCAGAGAAAAGTAATCATTCGCGGGTTCCCAAACTAAACCAAGAATTTTTAAATTATGAATATTATTATCCATGGCAGATATAACAACTGGTGCACGATGTGACTCGGGGAGAGTCCCCAACAAAGCGGGAGAATTGCTATTCCACTTGATAAGGTCGAAGGAACCTAGTTTAAATAATTCGATTAACTGACGAGATAATCTCATTGCAGTATGTTCATCAGGAAGAGAGTAGACAAAATCGTCCACATAAAATTGAGTGTGTACCAATTTAGAAACTTCAAAAAAGCGGTCACTATGATCGCACGCTAGTTTACGCAATGTACGCATAGCTAAGTAAGGACTAGACTTTAGTCCTAAAGGAACGCGGTTAAAGTTAAAGGTGCGTATGGGTTCATTTTTGTTAAAGCGAAACAGAATTCGTAAATATTTGCGGTGATGCTCATTTACACCAATACGTAAAAACATTTGTTTAATATCCGCTGTTAAAGCTACGGGAAACGTACGAAAATCGAGCAATAATGAAAACAAATCGGTTTGTAAATTGGGTCCAACGTGTAAAATGTCATTCAGTGACAACCCTGAGTGTGTTTTAGCACTAGCATCTAATACAACGCGAATGGTGGTTTTATCCGGTTTAATTACAGCGTGATGTGGTATATAGTAGCCCTCTTCTGATAATTCAGAATCGAGTACCTCTGATAAAAATACCCCTGAGATATATAATCGACGATTATTTTATTATAGTCCTCGCGTAGGGTTGGTACGTGCATGAATTTACGCTCGAGCGCAAGCAGCCGACGATGCGCCACTCCACGAGAATTGCCCAACTCAGACGGGTTTCGCGAGAAAGGTAAATCCACAAAATATTGACCGTCCTTAAATAAAACTGAAGAATCAAAAATATTTTCACAATTTAATTCATCCGGACTAATAAAACGTTGAGATGGAATATCTTCCAATTCGAAAAATTTCTGCAAGCCTGATTCTATCTCACTGTTCGCGAGGGCGGTGAATGAAGTACTATAAGTGGGGTCACAATGACTCATAATGTTTTCCATTAGTACGTAACCAAAACTAGTCAATATGGCGGGCGGCGCACGCTTACCTGACTCAATCCTGTCTCCTAAATAAATATAAGGAAATAGTTGTGCACCGAGAACAATGTCGATTTCTCCAAGTATGTTCCAAGTTAAATCGGCAAGCGGTAAATTACTTATATATGACATGTCGTCATTTAACTCAATAAAATTGGCGGGAAGTTTATCTGTAATGCAATCCACTACTAACGCATGAATATAATATTTATTATAAGGATAACTGCGAGACTCTATCGTAAAGTTAATATAACCGTGTACAGGCCGTGAGGTCATACCAACACCATGCAAGAACGAGTTACTTAATTTAATTACAGGTATGTTTAAGCGTTTACAACAATCCATCGTAATTAAATTATCCTGAGACCCATTGTCTATTAAACATCTGACTATGATCTTTTCTCGGTTATTACAATACGCATAGATTTGTGCAGTTGATAACAATATCGTCCCATGCAGCGAATGATCGAGAGCGCTGAGCGAGACAGAGCGAGAGGTGTCATGCGGCATCGTGTTTTCAGTGGACAGCGCGGGCTCGGCCGCCATGTGAACAACAGAGGTTTGAATCCGCGACGGAGGCAGCGAATGCTCGCTCCTCGGATAATCATTCTTATTGTTAGAGAAATGTAATAAAGAATGATGTTGTGTTTTTTACAACTTTTACAAACATTACGTGATTTGCATTTAGATAATGAGTGGGATAAACTTAAACAATTAATACAGCCGCGTTTTGACTTAATAAATTCGAAACGAGCTTGCGGTGTGTTTATGTTTTTAAATTGTAAACAATGAAACAGCTGATGCTCACCGTTATCGCATAGCTGGCAGTGCGTTATAGAAGCTGGTTCATTACTCGACACAAAGGTTTTAGAACTACGATTACTATTTTGTATATTACGGCTATTAGTTACACTAATCTTTGCGCGGGGCTCGACATGAAAATTATGATTATGTGACCGCTCGAGTATTTTCACATAATCTTGAATGAAAGAAATAAATTCCTTATACGAAGGTAATTCTTTCCCGCTGACACTATTCTCGAACTGTTGTAGTGTTTGGCAATCAATTTTTCTCAACCCACAATGTAATATGACAAAGTCTAACAGGTCGGGAATATCTAATAATTTTAATGCAGCAACAGAAGCGGAATATTTTTCTATAAATGTATTTAAACTGCCGGCAGTACCGACGCAACCTTTAATGTCCAGAATGTTATTAAGATAGTGAACACCTAGACTACGCTTATCTTGATACTTTTTTACCAAACTATCCCAAATAATGTTGTATGTATCCCCTGAAGGAACAATACCAGCTGTTAATTTAAAGGCATCTTGTGTTAAATTACTAATCAAATACTGCACACGTTGCGCATCCGTCAGATCGTTATTCAAATGCACATTATTACGAAATATTTCATAAAATATTGGCCAATTGTCCATTTTCCCATCAAATGACGGTAAGTGGATAGGTGGCAATTTTACAATACCCTTCTTTTGGGTGGACGTAGATGTTTTACTGTTTGAAAGTATGAGATTACGTTTGTATTTAATACTCGAATATAAATCCTCAATTGAATTTAAACACGAGTAATCAGGCGGGGTACTATTAATTTTAAATTGTAACTCGTTAATATGATAAATTATTGTTTCAAACTTGCTGTATAATTCCGTAATAGACTCAGATTGTGCTAAAAATAACTCATTTGAACGTAAATCATAACTCGAAATATTTTTCGACAAATTAAATAAACGATTCATTCGTTCAAAAATACCTTCTTTTTTGGCTATAAGTTGATTAAGTTCCATTTCATACTTATTAGGAGCCATTGTAATAGTTTATAAAATGCAGATATATGAAAATGTAGGGTAGAAGCGGGCGGTTGTACAAAAGTATGTAACTTATGTAATATTACGTATAGCGGGATGAATAAATATATGTAAATATGAACTGAGATCTATCCTAGACTCGTAAGGACCAGTATATATGGTGAGGCAGGCGTGTAAATAGTAAATAGCCGTGCTCACTCAGCGGCTTGAGAACACTTTATGGCTGAACACGGGGAAGCGTGTCAGCCTAACTTTGTCTGTTTGCTTATAGTGAGATCGTGAACGGAAGAGTGTGGATCTGGCACTTAACTCAGCACTTAATGCGTAAATTCGCTTACCAATCTTCCCTTATTGCAGCTGCCAATCTTCCAAGGTTCCAACCGTCACGGAGCTTGGTGGTCACCAGCAAAACGTCCACTCACTTCACTTTAAATAATGTTCTGCAACATCTATATTTATATATTTCACAAGCGCTCCAAAATGGAGATGGTTTTAGTTCAAACCAAGATTTTTGCGGCGGTATGCGGGTCAGATATCGAGAACGGTTGTGCGGAATTTTTTGCAATCAGCGCGTCGTTGTTAATGTCAAACGACACCCCCCGTAAGAACACAATCTCATATAAAACAAACTAGATGGCGGGACTTCCGCCTCACCAGTGGTCACGGTGCGCACTGAGCTGTAGGTTGTTCAGAAAAGTTCATGTTACTGTGTCTACCTTCAATTTAATTTTTATTATTAATAGTGTTCTGATCTACGCAGAAAGAACTCACAGTGTCTTGAGGTCTGGCAATTAGTCTTTTGGGTTCCGATTTAATTAAATGTATAATTGGATCCCAGGCTTGTGCTAGCTTCCAACCATCTTCTCTATTGAAATTTGGATGTTTTTTAATGTCAATAGCCTCACAAATCATCCTAGGTAGGAATCGGTGTTCATTGGCAAGGATTTGTGGCTTGTCGAATCTAAGATAATGTTTGGAGCCTTCTTCTGAATGTTCAGCAACTGCAGACTTCGTAGAGCGTCGGTGTTTAACGTCCGCTATATGTTTTTTTTACGCGGGTCCCTATATTTCTTTTAGTTTGGCCGATATAGGAGAGGCCACAGTCACATTCGATTTTGTATACGCCCTGTTCTTGTAGAGGTATATGACACTTGACAGGTGGTAAAAATTGACTAATCTTCTTGGGCGGCTTGAAGTAAGTTTTAATTGAAGCACGCTTCAGTACATAGCCAATTTTGTCTGTGACCCTTCTTATAAAAGGCAACATAACAGGTACACGTTCTACTGTGGCTGGTTTCACTCGGTTTCCTTGACGGCGAGGTGATACAGGTGAGCCCATAGCTACTCCATTCCCTTGTACATAAAACTGATTCCTCCACAACATGTTGCCAGATGTGAGGCAATGTTTAAGTAATGCTGCATACACTAGGGGCATGTTATTATCTGCTAACCTCTTAGACACAATTTCAATGCAGTCTTGTACTGGTAAGCTTGTGAATAGAGACTGGACATTAGAACTATCCATGGTTTCATTGTCAGCTAATTGTAGGTGTTTAATATCACTGACAAATTGGTATAAATCCTAAACAGATGCTCTAGTGTTGCCTCTTAGTGGTGATAATACTTTCGCTACGTGCTGAGCCAATCTGTAGGTTGGTGTGTCATGATGGGACGTAGTGAAGCATTTGGCTTGTGTATTTTCGGTAACCCATACAGTTTAGGAGGTTTTGCACACGATGGGACGAGTAAGTTTACGTCAAGATTTAATGTGTCGGAGTAACTGCTTATTAAAGAGCTGGTAGCCTTTAAAACTTTGTTGGTTGGGTCTGTTTTAACGAGATTCGAGTCAGATACGCGGTTGCGAACGAACGTGTCCGTAAGCTCTCGCTGTTCTCTTGATCGCTGCGCCTTGCTGCGTCGCCCTTTGTTCTTTTGTATTTTTATTCGCGTCGTCGGCAGTAATCCGTTTATTGCTGCCAGTTCGCGGTACAGAAATTAATTCTGTTAAATCCCAACCATATTGTTTGGGTATTGTGTTAAAGTTCTTATTGTCTCGGTGTTTAGTGTAATTCCCAAATATTGGTTAGTTATTGTGAATCAGTGCAGTGTTTATAGTGCCGCCACTGTAAGTTCGCCGGTCACCGGCCGCCATAAAAGGTAAAATTTTAATTTTCCTAAGCCTTTTATTACGGGCCAGGCCCCAGATATTGTTCATTGTTCTTTTTGTCTTTCTTTTATTTTATTTTTGCACGTGCAGTGGACATAATCCGATGTTGTTTTGACAAACCCGGGATTGTTTGTCAAAACTCTCACCAGCCGCGCCCCCCCTGCCCTTCCGGCAGGGAGATCTTTGCAAATAAAAAACAAAAAATATAATTTAATAATCACATATATATATATATATATATATATAGTTATATTAAACAATAGGAATTTTAAATTTTAAGTATATTCATTGTTATCATTATATAATTATTTGTTTTTCTTTTATTTACCTCCTCGCCCCCCTGCCCTTCAGGTAGGGAGGTTTATTTATTTATTTATTTATCCACAAGCCATATTTAACATTGTATATACATATATATAATTTCCCTGTACGTTATTATTATTCACTTTTATAAATATATATATATATATATATATATTTTATTATTTATCCATTCTCCAATCCATCATCGAAATGGCTTTAGCAGCCAAAGATAGGGAGCTCGAATATGAGCGTATGTCCCAGTTCCTCAAAGGACACCCGGAGCTCTATAGGGCTTACAGGGAGTTGCACCCGATGCAACCCCATATAAGAAAACCAGCCCGCAATATAAACGCATCGGACAGTTCGATGCGCGCCATGGAAGGGCCCACGAAATCGACCGTGGCAGTCGAGCCTTCTGCTCCTGCCACGATTCCGGTTAGGTCCGCTACCACAAAGCCATCATCATCCACTAGGGGTGATTTTGAAAAAATGTCGTCGTACGCGCTACAACCACTCCCAGCCCGAGCAAACACGTGCGCGCCGGAAGCACCGACCGGCGCCGCGTGCTCCATTCAGCTGAACAATATGTTCTCGCCGCTGTCACCGGAAGACAGCAACGATCGCCATCCATGCGTAAGGCCGGTCTCGCGTGCATCGTGCGCGAGCCCGATCAGCATGGAGGGCGATCAACTCAGCTCCGAAGGGAGCACGCTAACTGAAAACGACTTCGAGGTCGTTCAATCTCGCGCTAGACGTACAAAGCGCAAACGCACAAAACGCCCGGACTCTGACTCGGGTGCTGGAAAGCGCTACGCCATCCCTGATGGTGAGGGCAGTCGTGCGGTCACCCCCGCACCCTCCATCTCCGCGTTCCGATCTCCCCAGGAGTCAGAATCTGACTCCAGTAGGGTATATCTAAGCCCTGATGGTGAGAGCCGCCCTAAAAAGGCTCCCGCGCCCCGCGTAGCGCCCGCGTCACATGCCACACCCGCGCCCGCGACTCGCGCCCCCGCTTCCGGCCCCTCGGGCTCGGCTGGCCAGGCTCAGCCGAAGCTACGCGCTCCTCCGCCGGTAATTATGCAGGACAAACCCGCCTGGACCCGAATTTCCGCTGAGCTTCACTCACGGAGCATTAACTTCACGCACGCGACAAGCACCCCCGCGGGCATTCAAATAAAAGTGCAAAATTCCGAAATGCATAGAAAACTGACGGAATTTCTCACCGCCGCCAAACAGCCCTACTACACATATACACTCGAGGAGGAACGCCTCCTTCGAGTAGTCATTAGGCGAGTTCCCAAGGAACTCCCTCTTCCTGAGGTCGCAGCTTCCCTGCGAGCTCAAGGATTCCCGGTGCGGGAAGTTTTCCGCATGTATCACAGGCAATCCAAAAGGCCATACGATATGGTCACGGTCCTCCTGGACCGCACACCTGAAGGGAAAGCTATATTTTCCCTCAAGTCTGTCTGCGGACTATCCGGGGTCGCTGTTGAGCCCCCCCGCAAATCTCACATCCCATCGCAGTGCCATAACTGCCAAAATTATGGTCACTCAGCGAGCGGACGCCACCTTCGCCCCCGGTGCGTTAAGTGCCTAGGGGACCATTCCACCAAGGAGTGCACGCGCACCCCTGAGACAGCTGCTCCGCCCAGCTGTGTGCTCTGCAAAAAAGCAGGGCACCCCGCCAATTACCGCGGGTGTGAGTGTGCGCCTCGTACGAGGCGCCCGCGCCAGCCGAGACCAACTCGCCGGGCTCCCACTGCGGCCCCCCGGCCCCAGCCCCCACCGCTTATGTCTGCTGAGGCGTATCCTCAGCTTAAAACCTCCTCTGGTGCATATGCACCTGAACCCTCCAAGCCCGCACGCGTCCCTCAGACGGCGTGGGCCCAGAAATCTAAGCCGCAAAAGGCCTCCGCTCCAGCTCAGGAGCATAAGCTCCCGGAGGATCTTTTCCAAGGGGGTAATTTTATCACTCTCGAGCAAATCTTGAGGAAGCTCAGTCTGAGTGAAATCATCGCGTTCAACGACGCGATTAAACGCATCTCGGACCCGCTGAAACAGATGGGAATTATCTCATCGTTCCCAAACGTTGCAGCTTCACTGCAATGTTTCTATCAATCAAATTCCAAATAAAAACTTAGTTTTTTAGTTTTTTTTTGTTAATTTTACGTAGTCTATAGTTAGATGGATAAAATCAAGCCCCGCGGTTTGACTTTAACCTTTTATAATGCATTTAACTTTGGAATCAACGCGACCTGGTGGCTAAGTATCTTCAAGACCACCAGGTGGATGTGTTTCTTATCCAAGAAACATTTCTAAAACCTAGTACACGCGATCCGAGAATCGCAAACTACTCTATAGTAAGAAATGATCGTACATACACCAGCGGTGGAGGGACGATGATATACTATAAAAAATCTCTCTATTGTACTCCAATAGATCCTCCTAAACTCGATAACATCGAAGTCTCGATTTGTAGGATAGGTATGTCAGGACATCCCTCGATTTACATAGTCTTCGCTTATTTAAGCCCGAGTAAACGCCTCACGAAAAAGGATCTCGCTACTCTATTTTCGCTAGGTAACTCAGTGATTATCGCCGGCAACCTTAACAGTGGTCACGAAATGTATAATAGTTCATACACTTCTCGAAATGGTACTATTCTTGCAGAGCTTGAGAGTGAGCTTTCTTTCGATGTAGTAGTTCCCTCTGAGCCAACTCACTACGCTATTTGAAGCAACACTCGCCCGTCCGTACTAGATGTAGCCCTCCTCAAGGGAATCGCACTTCCTGTTCGCGACATAAGAGTTTTGAGCGAACTTCTCTCAGACCATCGTCCGGTCATTTTACAGTTAGGTCAGCCCGATGATTCCGACCCCTCCTCCGTCCAAGTGGCTGATTACGCGAGGCTACGCAGGTATCTTATCGATAACCCTTCGTCACCAAGTCTGGATAAGATCCCGAACGTAGTAGAGTCCGCTGCGGATGCTGACCTTGCGATCGATTCCCTGGTTGAACACCTGCAATCTGCCGTGAGGGTGACCTCGAAAGAGATGAAAGCGGCGAATGATCGCCGATTTATACTCCCTCCCGACATGCGGGCTTTGATCACGAAAAAGAATGCAGCGATGCGTGCGCATGACTCTTATCCTTCTGAGGATAATCGCTCCCGTCTTCGAGCCCTCCAGAGAGAGGTGAAAGCTCGCATGGCCGAAATTCGTAGCAGCAGGTGGGACGCTTTCTTAGGAGAGCTTGAACCAACTCACCTTGCCTACTGGAAGGTCATTAAGGCCTTGAAGGCTAACAATCACACTGCAATGCCCCCTCTAAGCAGAGGCCCCGGGATACCTCCCGCTTTTGACTGCGACGAAAAGGCGGAATATCTCGCCGACTCGTTAGAAGCGCAGTGTTCCCCAAATCAAGGCTCAGACCCTATTCATATGAGCATGGTCGAGTCCTCAGTAAAATCATTCCTGTTATCTCCTCCTGCGGCTCCGCTGGATCCCATCTCAACGGACGAAGTCCGGGCGGTGATCAAAAGCCTCAAGCTAAGGAAATCTCCAGGTCCAGACGGCATCAGGAATGAAGTCCTCAAACGTCTTCCTGACCAGCTGATTGCTCTTCTGGTCTGCATCTTCAATGCGGCCATGTCACATTGTCATTTTCCAGCAGTATGGAAAAGGGCACATGTCATAGGTATTCACAAACCAGGGAAAGAGTCAAATTCTCCTGATAGTTATAGACCTATCAGCCTCCTAAACACTTTAGGTAAAATCTATGAGAGACTCCTCTGAGTCGTCTCGAGTCCGCTGTAACCAGCAAAAAGATCCTACCTGATGCGCAGTTTGGCTTTAGAGCCAGACACTCATGCACGGACCAAGTAATCCGCCTCACGGAGCACGTCCTCTCTAAATTCAATATCCCTGGTTTTGAAAAATCTCCATATCGCACCCTTGCAATTTTCTTTGATGTAGCCAAAGCATTCGATAAGGTTTGGCACTCGGGGCTTATATATAAGCTCAATCAAGCAGAAATTCCGGACAATCTAGTCCGGATACTACTCAATTATCTCTCCGAGCGCTCCTTCTGCTATCGAGTAGAAGGAGCACTCTCATCTCCACACCCGATAAGAGCGGGAGTTCCCCAAGGTTCTATCCTGGCGCCTCTGCTTTTTAACCTGTTCATCAGCGATATCCCCTCCCTCGAAAAAGGAATTCAGTTCGGATTTTACGCTGATGATACAGTCATATTCGGTAGTCTTAGGAACCACGTCAAACTCATCAGTTATGTCCAAAGAGCTGTAGTCACTTTTGGCGACTGGTGTAGTAAATGGTGTATCGCACTTAACCCGGAAAAGAGTGCCGCCGTTATGTTCGATCCTATTCGGAAAAGTAGAATTCCTCCATACGCTCCTCTCAAACTTTATTCGAGAGATATTCCCTGGGCCTCAGTGGTCAGGTACTTAGGTGTCGATTTAGATTCGAAGCTCATTTTCAGCTCCCATATCAAGAGGGTGAAAAGAAAAGCTACTATAGCCTTAGTCCACCTTCGCCCTCTTTATAATTCGAAAAGTAAAATGTCACTGAGCTGTAAGCTTACTTTATACAAGACATGTATCCGTCCGATCCTAACATACGGCTGTCCAGCCTTTGCTCGTGCCTCGAAACCCACTCTCAGACCTCTGCAAGTGTTGCAGAACAAATATCTGCGTGCGATTACCGGAGCCCCCTGGTACGTACGAGATGTTGATCTGCACAAAGACCTCGAAATGCCCTCTATTAGGGCATACATTCGTGACCTCACCAAGACTCACTTCGAGAGAGCGGAGGCACATCCGAATCCTCTAGTAGTGAATTCTGTGAAATACGATCCGAACCCGAACGATAGCGGATACAAACGCCGCCCTCGTCACATCTTCCTCGATCCGCCGGATAAATTCACGCGACATACCGCGTCTTTTCCGTCCGTCTCTATTCCGAATCGCGCATACGCGCGCGCTAGACCGCGAAACCGTCGTCCTCGCCGCCGAGGGCGGGCGGTTAACTTCGCTCCCGCACACCCGCCGCGGCCCCCTTCTGCGGAGGCTCGAGCCTAGGTCGATCCTTCGGTATGGAGCCCTCGAGCTAACCCGCTCGCGCGATACAGTGACACTCCACACTCACTGAACCCACATCATTACACTGCATGTCACATTCGTGCACACTCACACAGTACGTACACGGTTCTGTGAGGGACCGCCCGTGGTCTTTTATTCTTTTATTTCTTATTACTATAACGTTCTCTCATAATAGATAGTACCGCGTTCGTTTTCCCTCATACGCGATTCGGCAACAGCCCAAGTCGAGGTTCGGTCACTAGTGACACCCTTGTGCGAGTTGCCCCGCGGGTTTGAGCGCCTTCTGCGCTCGCCCCACTAGTTCAGGTGAAGCTGTAAAAGCCCCTAAGGCTAACAGTGTAGGTCCTTTGGAAAAAAAAAAAAATCTGTTTTAACCTTCTTGTATGTACTTTCATCCGACAAAAGTTGTTCTATTTTATTATTGTAATCTGACGTATCCATTACTACTGTCGCATTACCTTTATCTGCTCGGAGAATAGTTACATCCTTCTTTAAACGCAAGTTCATTAAAGCGATATATTGTTGTTTTGTAAGATTTTATATCGGCCAAACTAAAAGAAATATAGGGACCCGCGTAAAAGAACATATAGCGGACGTTAAACACCGACGCTCTACGAAGTCTGCAGTTACTGAACATTCAGAATAAGGCTCCAAACATTATCTTAGATTCGACAAGCCACAAATCCTTTCCAAAGAACACCGATTCCTACCTAGGATGATTCGTGAGGCTATTGACATTAAAAAACATCCACATTTCAATAGAGAAGATAGTTGGAAGCTAACACAAGCCTGGGATCCAATTACACATTTAATTAAATCGGAACCCAAAACACCAATTGCTAGACCTCAAGACACTGTGAGCTCTTTCTGCGTAGATCGGAACACTATCAATAATAAAAATTAAATTGAAGGTAGACACAGTAACATAAACTTTTCTGGACAACCTACACCTCAGTCCGCCCCGTGACTACGAAGGCTGAAAAGCTTTCGAAACGTCGGGATCAAAATCAAATAATTACCGCGATAAAATCCGTTTAAATTAGTTTTATTTCAATAGTGTCACTTTGAAAATAATGTTTAACATAATAAAACTAAAAATTATTAACATTTTTATCCAAACATACTATTAATTATGAATTTAAGCGCACCCTTGTGCTTGTTTAAATTACCTACTATAAGGTTTTATGAGCATTGTGTATAATTTATTAATTAAATATGCACATAATAACAAGACTAGTTTCAGAGAACTTAATAAACTTCGAAAATAAACTACATTGTTGCCCTTCTGTTTCTAAGTGCTTGTCAAAAGGATCAACTCTTTGAGTTAATTAAGTTAATATTATTAAGAATAAATAACGCTTAGATCTTAGATAATATTTAGTTAAATTAAAGTAAAAAATATATTATTCCATCTACGTACTGATTGCTATGTGGGTAACAATTCGAGGCGGTGTATATACATACATTTTATTTATTTATTTATTTTATATGTTTTAGTTAAGGTTTAGCGTTATGGCCATAATCTCATCTAGTTTTAAGTGATGATACGGCCCAAGTTGACAGACACGCTAAACCTGTGGAAGAACTGGCTCTCAAGTGCAACTGCCGGAACACACCTATGGGTATTTGGCGGCAGATTTTGAACTTGAGAGTGGTTGCTAGCCAGCTAAAAATCCCTACCATCATGCAAAATATATCAGCTTTGAGGGTATGAAAATATCGTGATAAAACCATAAGATTTTGTTATAATTTTTGCGAAAGTCTACCTGACTAAATATTCAGTCAGAATAGGTATTTCTTCAGGTTGAAATTTTGCCCAGACTCAGTCTCACCCCAATAGGTTTAAGGTTTTGGCATGTTACTCCCCATCATTACTTATCCTTAGGCGAGATTGTTGCTAAGCACTAAAACATTTATAAACAGAAAACAAAATATTTCTTAAATTACTAGGATCACATCGTTTTCAAATACTTCGGAAGCAATCATATATCGAAACGAACATATAAACTAAACAAAGCCTATCAAGTACATTATACATATTCTGAATATTCTGGAGATTAAGCTCAAATACAACTTTATCAAATAGATAAAATAATAGAGTAAAAGTTATGACAGTTGTTTTATTGATGTATGTATAAAAAACACAGATTATTTAGGAAGATTTATTAAAACCTCGGATAAAACTATTAACGTTAAAATATAAATGTTTACTCCAACTATACGCAAGGGGCCACTTTGGACTATCGCCAAGACTTCGCGACATCAAAATAATACAAGCATAACCATAACTGGGGACGATCTCATTGCAGTTTGTTCTTATATCCTATGATCGGTTAGAGCGCAGCATTGCATAGCGGCTTACCCGTTAGGTAAAGGTCTCAAACTCGTCCGCTTGGATCCGATTTAATCCTATGAAAAACGGCCTTCGGTAACCGGATTAGTGGATTCTACATCTAACAAAGATAAACTTCGAACTTCCTCTATTGCATTGAATAGATTCACATACATTCCCTGTGTTTGAGAGAATTACATTTAACCACAGCTATTTTCGATATTATATAACTATGATATATATCTTTTGAAATATGATTACTTTAACTTTAGGCTTATGAAGAGCAATTCTCAGGCGAATTTGAATAAGAACATGACTTTTTTACATGTTTTTAGTTATCCATAATTTGGTCTAACGG
The DNA here is from genome assembly GCA_039707435.1 of Actias luna. Classification (NCBI taxonomy): domain Eukaryota; kingdom Metazoa; phylum Arthropoda; class Insecta; order Lepidoptera; family Saturniidae; genus Actias; species Actias luna. The sequence goes on from JAZHAC010000027.1 coordinate 4,761,821, forward strand.
TAAATGAAGATATGGCCCAAAATAAAACACGGCACTCAATTAAGAACGTGACTAACTCTGAAATGAAACTACTGGATCACGCGAGTAGAATCGTGGTTGCAAATTTTCTATTTAGCGGTGATAGCTAACCAAGCACTAACTAAGAAAATGCTATTTATGATTATTCTATGGTTTCATTATGACATGTTTCATCAACAAAAGTTAGAGCTCATTATAAGGTCACATAATCTATTGTTGTCAACTACGTATATGATATGATTTAACTAAATATTGAAAAATGGGTCTAAAGATTAACTTTTTAATTTGCTCCACGACTCGACCTCTGCCACAGGACGCGATTGTGAGTAGGCGGATGTTTTTGGGTGTTTTCGTTATCGAAGACATTTCTAGTGTCTACCCTCATCTGCTTGTTCTTCTCTAGAATGTTGCAGCACACTTAAATCACTACATTCGTTATGCCATCTGTTGTCTGAGGTATAAACTCTTCTATCACTTATTTGCTTACAAAAATAGCATTAGTCTTTCTTCTCGATTGATCTTGTTACGAAGTATATAAAACCCATTTTTTTAAAGAAATGTTAAAGATTATGAAGAAAAGTATTACCAAATCCTTTTTTAATTTTTTTCTTTTTAAATACCAAAACTTTCTTCTTCACTACACAATGTAGTCTGTATCTATTTATACCTGCTCGTAAAGACCAAAACCACGACTCGAGTCGTCAGAAGTGAAGTCAATCGATTATAGGTACTACTATATTCTATTAGATATGAGATTAGAGTTAGATAATAGTTAATTAGATAGTATAGGTTGTAATTCATTAGCGAGTTGAAGTGTGTGCTTACTTCCGAATACTTCGAACCGGAACTCAGCCCTATTTTTGGTAGATATAAATTAACTATTTTACTTTAATAGAATTATACAAATAGTACTTTTTTTGCACAAGTGAATATAAATAATACGCAACACAAAATTTTTCATATTACTTCGAAAGTTAGCTAGCATTTTGCTTATAATTATAATTCTAACTTAGTAGTCACAATTTTATTTTCTTTCATGTATAAATTCATCGTTGATATCCTTTAGTGCAGGCAATTAAGAGAATTATATCAGATTCTTGTTAACTAATACTATAAGCCATTCGCTGCCTTTAATGAGGCAATACGGAATGGGCGTACCTTCATTGCGAATAGCCATTGCTTTTCTTACTACAAATTACGCAATGACTTAAAAAAGTCATTACGTGATTTAAAATTAAGCTACCGTGAGATGAATTTGAGAAGTAATTTTGTGGCATCAACTGAAAAAATTTCTAAATCATTAAATTTGATTTAAATGTAAGTTTGTTGTCTGCTACAGGTAATTGATGGAATTGATTATAAAAAAGATGGGAGTAAAAAGAGATTTTGTATGTAGGAATCATCGTGTTTTTCGTAGTTAACGCTGTGAAAAACGTTGTACGAAATAATTGTTGAAAAAACTCAATCGATGTTCCGAAACTCGATCGGGACTAACTTAAACCGGCAGTAACGAGCACCTGGTGTTAGGAGTTACTACGATTGTCCGAACGTCGGTTAAGAAGTTTGGGGTTCACAAGCCGATCTCAGTATTACATGAACTCTAGCTTTACATTTAACTTTTTTATATCTAACTTTGACCACAGGCACACCTGAAGCTAACGAAACTATACGAACAAAATCGGTATTGGTCCTTAAATAACTGGATTTTATGTGTTAGAGTGTGGCGGCTATTTGGTGACACATTTTATTTAATTGTTATTTTTCTGAATTTGCAAACTCTTAATTCACAGCTTCATTTTAGCGCTAACTTGTTCCATGACGTTTATTAAAAAAATTAGCGATAATACGTGCAACAACATTTATGAAATGTTAAGTTAATATTAGTTTACTGTAGATAATAGTGAACGCGTGTGCATGTATTTGCCTTATCTCGTTTTCTGATCTGATAAAGATACCGCTAGTAGCTATTCTTTATAGATTTCCACACAGACAGGGTAATTTGCTTTCCAATTATTTTGGGTTTTGAAATTTTACATTGAAATCCGAAATCCTATATATTTTGCCGGGCTTAACGAAATTAAACCAGTAGCTCCTCTTATAACAATCAAATACACTGGTATACCAATAATATTAAGGTCCATATTTTTTTGTATGCAACATTAATTAAATAAACTAATACGCAACCTTAATTGGAATGTAATGCGATAATTTAATACTACTAAGTGAGCGATTCTGTTGTATATAAAAATCAGTTCATACGTACGTATTTAAAGTGTGAATGTTTTACAATATTTGATACGAATTTAAATATATCTTTTGAAATAAACACAATTAAAAAAAAAGAGTTAAGCTCTAAAGATTATGTGTCCAATCATCAAACAATTACTGTTGTACTAAATACGCTTTGATAGGCTTATTTTGTTCGAAACTGTTGTTGTAGCCGATTACAAATAAACAGATCAACAAAACAGGCTACGACCATTTTGCCAGCAGTAAATTTCAGCGACCGTTCATACCCGTTAAAACAGCAATTAAATTCATTAATGACCGGATTGATAGCTCCGATGTCTGTACATAATAACTTTATGTTCATCAATTTATTAATGATCATGGCTGTAAATACGATTTAGTTTATCTAGCAGCGTTGTGGTAAGGTTTAGTATCGATTTACCCAATTAAGTACTAAGTAAATTATCCGTTGGAAAAATAACCTTCATATAAAAAACTGCAGGTAAGGTAATAATAATAATATTGATAAATATAATGTACTATTAAGTACTCATTAAATAATTTATATATTCCAAAATACTCTCCAGACGAGTCTCGAATAATGTTTGAGCTTTTTTTACATATTAAAATGTATTTACGCATATCTTTTCAGTGCTGATGGACTGTGAGGATTATGTGAGACCATCTATACCCCACGGCTATCTGCTACCTTACTGCGGCAACGTGGGTTAGAACTAGCCATCACTAGGACGTCTTAAGACCGATTCCTGTGGATTTCCTCCAACAGCCACAGCGGAAATATCGGAGCGTATCTCGTATAACACTGCCAAAGAGTGAATCTCCCCGGGAAGTCACTTCAGCGGACCAACTATTCAGTGTCATCAGGGCAGCTGTGGTCGAGCGCTTGACCCGACAGCCATTGTTTTAACTGATCTTATATTACTGAGTTTGTTTAAGTATAACTCTATACTTTGGCTCATAAGACAACATATAATTATGTAGGCTTAAATAACTTCCAAGATTGTAAACGAAATCGAGAGAATAGTTACGACTACAAAACATGATAGTATTATTTATATTATTACAAGCTGCCCCGGCAGAGATTTTTTAGCTCCTTTAAGTAATCAATAACTCAATGAAAGGGCCATCTATCATATTATGGAGTAGTTTAGAAGTTACAGAATATCTACCAGTCGTACACAAGATTTCTAAGATGACTTCTCATCTTAAAAATGTACACTGTAAATGTGTCATCATTTAAAATGTATACAGTATCCGTATATTTATAATTCTATTGAAAATGTGCCACCAAACACCTACTGGTGGGTTCCGGCAGTTGCATTTGAGAGCCAGTTACTGCGCTAGGCTTCACGTGTCCACTATGTTGGGCAACATCGTCACTTAACATCAAGTGAGATTTTGACCATTAAGCTAAACCTATAACGTATACAAATAACTGATAGGTAAAATATATATGTAAAGCTCTTCGGTGTTGGACTGTATAAGAAACACTGAGATCTATAATAATATTAAAAAGCGGGTAAGTTTATTTGTTTAAATAGGCTAATTTTAAGAACTGTTCAACGCATTTCTAAAATTATTTTTGTATTTCATAGATCAATCGTTAAGGGCGGCTTAAGGTCATTTAACATCACGCTAGTACTAATAAGAGTATATTTGTATTAAAAAAAAATACAAAAACGGACAAAAATTATGGAAAAAAGTTTAGTACTATACGAAGTCGCGGTAAGCACAGCTAGCAACTTATAAATAAGGTAATCACAGCTGCTTCATGTGTTGATATAGAGTAGTATAAAAAACGATACCACGACTCAGAGCTATTTAAACATCCGAAAGCAGTCAGAAACACATCTTCACCGAGAATAACTGCCAAAATAAAGACGCGGTTCCTAAACACATTCGCCCTAACATTTCACTGAAGGAAATATACGTAATAATCTGTTTTGGAGTTGACGCCTATATTCATCATGTTTGTTACGTCGACTTAATAAATGATAATGATAAAAACAAAGACTTTTTACGAAGTCACATAACGTTATGTCGCTGGAGTGTCGTTCTGATATCCAACTTCACCTGTAAATGTAGGTAACTTCCATGATATATGAATCCCCTGGTAAAAGAAAGCCATATTTTTTTCGCGTAATGCCCAATAACGTTACGTGAAATGAGTCTTTTTCTTATTCTATTCTAATGTAAGGTGTCTATGTAATTTCAATATTACAATTTTAAAACTATTACTAAACAGATACATATTGTACTATTATTTAAAATATAATCCAACCTAGAACAAGTCAACTTTCAAAATGTACTCATAATTAAACAGGTATTTCGATAATTTGTAATGTTTGTAGAGTCTAAAACATGCATACGATGTTCCCGCTCTAAACATGTTTATATTTTCTCTTAATTAGTCAGATATCGTTATATATATAAATAGTCTGGTGAAAAGAAAACCTTATTTATATTGTATATTTATTACAGTTGATCGAACTAATAATTTAACCAGTATCTATAAATCTTGGTAAACTAGCTAAAAGTCCGACCACTTTGATGGGCCTCATGATTTTTTTAAGCAATATGTCTTTACCTACAACGCTGTTGCCACACTTTTAAATGGTAGCAGAATCCATGGCAATATCGCACCAAGAACTATCTGAGCAATGTATGTTAAATAAATACAGTCTGTAAAACCTTAACTGGACAATATATTTATATTTTATTCTCTCCTAAACGGTAAAAATGTCATACACAAAGAGGTTGATAGTATTTTGAAAAATCGTTTTCTTTTTATGATTTTCAGTTCAAAAATACAATAAGATCCGTCCAATAGATTTTTAGAAATAAATATATACGAGACGATTGCAAATTTTAAAAGTTATTTGAAATACTTCAAATGGTCTAAAACATTATGATACAAAACAAAAGCTATGATTTAAATTTACATTCGCCGTTAGCTTGAGATAAAAAAGTTATTAAATAATGTAATTTCAGTTATCAGTTGAAAATTTATGACGATAATAAAAACTTAATCTTAGTTAATAAAGTGGAAGCATCGTGAAATTTCACAGATAAATATTATTTCGATAATGGGTTCTAAAAACGTGATTACGTGCATGGAGTCGTCGTTGGGGGTAAGGCACAGTGACGAGTTGAGTATGCGAGATACCTTATATAAAAACTTATATATTAATTTAGAATATGTCTTATTATACACGTACGAAATTAAATTGGAACCGTGTGATCATTCGTAGGCCTGATTCTAAAAAGGTGTATGTGAACTAGGGTTGGTCGTATGAAAATGTGTTATTTTTACGTTTCATTTTAGGCCTTTTCAGTAAATATAATCGAAATGCAAATTTATTTTACAATCAACTATTATTGTTAATTAATTAAATGAGATTTTGGTTAAAACCGTAAAGGTATATAGAAATGTTTTTTTTAGACATAATACGTGTATATGACAACAATGTAATAAACTTTGGTCATAAACTGGTATAAATATTAATAAAATTAAAAACATGAACACATACAAATAAACAATTATTAAAACATATTTTACATACCACCATTTGTATCAAAAAAGTATTAGTCTCAAATTAAACTAAGAAAATAAATTAACAATAAATAACTGGTTATACGGTGTGTGTTAAAAATATACTGCAGATCAATAACATCGAATAATTTTTTATAATAATTATTGCATATTAAGAAAATGAATTTGCAACAAAATACAAACGTAGGGGTAGAAGTAGTTGCCTTGCCTCAACCGCAGCCCCGAAATGTTATGTGTTCGAATCTCATACAAGACAATAATTTGAGTGATCCACAAGTGATTCCTTTGCGTTTGGGTTTTTACTTTGTGTTCGTTATTTGGGGTTATAAAGTCTTTTACACTTGATATTGGCAACATTAGCTACATAAGTAGATGTTCGCATTATAAATAACAATATACAATCGGTAAAGAAAAATCATAATTAGATATTCGAAATTACTCACATATTGTTACAGGCATGTTATGGGATATAAGGGGTATCAAATACCATCTTAGTTACTCAAGCCAACATCAGCTGCGTCCGACCGACCTTTGTGTTGCGGCATAGTCAAACAAGAAACAGCCCTTTCTGCCAAGCTGTCAACATGGCTAAACTACCCCTAGTGTTACGGCTGTTCATAGGTGACGGTAACTATTTACCATCAGATAGGCCGACTGCCTGTTTGATATTAATTAGCATAAAAAAGCAAGCAACTTTACGGTAAGATATCATAGATATTACATCAGGGTGAGATCAAAATTGTAATTTTTATAACGATCATTTATATATTATATAAAGTATATATATAATTTCTCGAAGTTGTTTTAGTTGCAACGCCATATTTTCATCAATTCTTTATCGAAATTAAAACTCAGGTGTTATTTTGAAGCGTATGATCCTGGGACCGTACGTCATCTGCTAGCAATCGCTTTAACTATATTGACAGAATTGAAATTGTTTAAGCTTCATATGCAAGTATAATCAAACTATGTAATCTATCTACGTATCTATGTTTGTAATCTATAGTTATTTATTGTTAGAATTACTATTCATAATTAAATATTAATTTTTATGATATTGTATTATTACATTGTTAACATGAAAAACTAATATTATAAGTAGCGCAAGACATTTACCCATGCGGTATTTGCCAGTAATAAGTTACTGCACTTATCTTCATTAGTGTTACTATTTGACGATCCTTTGTTAATAAATAAGGTAAATAACATATTCAGTGTTACATCACAATACTCCTTACAAGTCAATTAATATTTAGAACATAAGAATTATTATTCATTTAAGTGACAACCATAATGCGTGTAGATTTTACGGTGGTAATGAGATGGAGCTCGACTCAATGTGAATATTTTTTTTGTTTATTTTAAATGTTTTCATTTCGGTTCACTTATGAGAGATTTAACCTACAAATAGCACGGGTTAAGGGTATCTAAAAGTTGTTACCACAGTATAAAAAGGTCGAAAACGTTCTCGCGAGTGAGTCTTAATGAGTCGAATTTGCGTCAAACTTGTCCCCCGAACCCGAATAGAATTTTATATTTAAAACGGAATGAGTTTTATGAAGGTGATATATTTTTTATATTGTCACTCTTATATTGGTGCGAAAAATCTAAATCGAAGTTTATTGCTATCTTTTTGATGATTATCATTCAGTTAGGTGTAAGTCGCAGCCAACCCTCTGGATTTAATATATACCGGCTGATTCCAAATCGTGACAAGCAGCTGACCCAGCAGGACAAACGTTTTAAAAAATTATTTTAAATAGCGACGTATATTTTGTATAAATAATAACATATACTTTATAGTTAAGGTTTCAGCGTTAAGGCCACGATCTCACCTGATGTTAAGTGACGATGTGGCACAAGATGGTAAACACGCTTAGCTTAGTGTAGGTACTGGCTCTCAAGTACAACTGCCGAACCGCACCTATAGGTATTTGGCAGCAGATTTCAACCCGAGGGTAGTGGCTAGCCAGTTGGTCATTGGAAAAAGCGCTGCCATCATGCTAAGGTTTCATACAACAAGTTCATTGTAGGTAGTTCATTCTTGTTACGGCGTCCATACATACTACTAACTGAGCTATCATCTCTCTAATATATATAAAAATTATAATAATTATACACTTAGGACCGCTAAAAATAAAATAATTTATGTTGTACATTTTTATTATGAGTACAATATAAAAATAAGGATAATAAAATTTCATTTTGCAGTTCCATTTGCGTGCAGAAAACTCAAAATATGCCTCGAATCGTTCCAAATGACGACCGAGGTCGTTATCCTCGCGGTGAAAATGTCATTACTTACGACATTATTTTCACTCACGTCAATATTACAACGACCCACCTGCAAGTGTGGACCCATAGGTACTCGATTCTACTTGACATCCGTAACAAGCGAACAAGAGCATAATTGGGAACATCGGTGTCGTGGATGTGAGTGTAATGAATGAAAAATACAACATAGCTGTAGCATATCGTAGAAGAGATCCTATTGAAGAAAATTGTCACGCCTTAAAATCCACTAAATGGTTTAATAATTATATACTGACTAGCTTTGTCCGCGATTTCGTTCGCGTGGAACTAAAATTTATCTTATATTTTTTCCCGTTTATGTAACTTTTATGAATACAACTTTCTCCGTTTGGTCGTAGCGCGATCTCTAATTGTCTAAAGCCCTTTTCAATTAGTGCTCTATCAAAAGCAGAATGAATTTTTAAAATCCAACTTGTTGTTCTTAAAATTCGTGCGATCAAACAAACTTTTCCCGTTTTATTACATTAATATAGGTTATTGCTATTATAAATTGTGTTTACATACTCGTATTAATGTCCGACCGAAGATTCAGTTTCAGCTGATTTCGGTTAAAATCTGCCGAATCTTCGACCACGCCGAAACACGGTGTACATATATTATTGCGCGTCATTTGGGAATATTTAATGTTGTTTCTATTTGTAACTTACTTAATTCGTACTTATCAATTATTAAATATGATTAATTTTTAAAGTTAGATATTCGACTGTAGTGTTGTATTATTGTGAATTTTATTGAGATTGATAATTAGGTTACTTATTTTTTTATCTACTAGTACTAAATACAAGACCTCAATGACTAATACGTTAGCCTAAAGAATATTGTAAACACAATGTAATATTAGATTAGTAAGTCTTACGCACAAAGTATCAACATTTTATAAAGTATACTTACAAGTAGTTTATAAATAAATTCACCTACATTTATTGTTGTGCATTAATACAACTTACTTATTTGAGTATGTATGAAAAATATACTAAATTTCAGTGTACAATACAATTTTTTCCAAGTTTAGATATGATTCGTTTTTGGAGACGGTTGACAATCCTGTTTCGGTCCGACACTAACTTGTATTATTACAATTATAACCCAACGTTAAATAATTCAAATCCAATAATTAATTCAAGTGTTGTACCCCTAAAGTTATATTATATATTATTCCTGAACAGGTCCTTACATTTGTTAAGATAATAATTGAACAAAGAACTAACCGGAACAGATTTCGTGGCGGCCTTGTTCTACTGTTCAATGGCGAGGCCTCGCTTTTATAATAGAAATATATAACTGTTTTAAAATTTACAGCGGTCTTAATAGGTCTATATAGGATCATTATTTAATGAGATAATTATATCGAAACCTAGTTAGATTGAAATTAATTTACTTATATGACCATGATATTGAACAGTAAATTATCCTTATTCTTACTAATATTATAAATGCGAAAGTGAGTTTGTTTGTTTTTTACGCTTTCACGTCTAAACCACCGAATCGATTATAATGAATTTTGGTATAGATAAAGATGGAAACTTGGAGACGGTGATAGACTACTTTTTCTCTCGAAAAACTTAGGAGAAGCGAGGTAAAGAGAGGGATAAACTTTGTATGTTAATAATTATTGTGTTATCCGATTTGTTTGACTAAATTTATAGTAACAAAGGTGCATATAATATCCAGTATTATGTATTATTATTTTCACTTCATTGTTGCAGCGAAAGGATTAAATATGCCGTCGAACTCGACGGTACTGCATTGCATTTATCGGTATGACTGCGGACCGTTTTTCAATATCAGTGACATTTATTTTATACCCTACTATCGTTCATCGTACCGTATTGAATAAAACAGAACCTACTGCCGTATGTGCTGCTGACTTGTGAAAATAATCTGAGAATAAATTGAAATTTCGAAGACGACAAATGTATTCTATTAATGTGAAAAATATGTGAAGGATTTGGAATTTAATACAGTATAATTCTAAAGTACGAAATACTCTTCAAGGATTATATATAACAGTTTATTAATAATAAATACTTATAAATAACAAAAATATTTGATTATAATGATATACGATTTTACTGCCATATCTCATTCACTAGCATAGCTCTTAAAAGGAATTTTAAAAGGAAAAATCTGTGAATTTAGATGAGTTAGTTGTGTGTGTTTTAGATTCACAGCTGGAGTGGAAAGGTTCTGCTTTGCAATCCTGACTAGCAGCAAGCAATCAATATTTACGCGAACGGAAACGCAGGAATGACTAACCTTAATATATCTTACGTAAAACTGAAATGAGACTGGACTGAGCCATAGCAGGCGAGGAAAGATTATGATATGCAACATTTACTGTCTACATTTCATTTAAAAAACTGTGCCTGCAATAAAGGCATAATTTATTCGCCACAAATAGAGACACGTACAAAAGCCAAAAAATGGGATTGCTTTTTATGAAAATTGCGCAATTTCATATCCTCGTTGCTCGTGTGTTCTTGGATTTAAGTACGGATTTACCGCGAGTTTCGTGATGAAAGTAAGAGCATCGGCAAAAAATACATGTCACAGAACAAAAATGTTTTCTACCAGTGAAAAATATTGCAGAAAACAATCTCGGAAACCGCTCTACCGATTTCAATATTTTTTTAGAAATGTTTAATGATTGCTCCAATTTGAAAGATTATATAGTTTTCAATAGTGATAAGTGATTCTATTCCTAAACGTGGAAGGTGATACTGCAATCGAGGTACTGAGATGTGGAAAAGTCATAATAAAGTCTTAGCGATCAGCTAACTTATTAGTAGCGTATATATTTGTCTTTTAGTTATAAATTACCTTATAATATTAATTTTCGAGCATAAAGCAATTACACTATCGAGCGAGCAATAGTAAAATTAATATAGCTTTATAAACTTACATTTATAACGTTTTTAATTCATTTGTAGGTAACATAAAATAATATACTAATATAAAATAAGTATAAAAATCACAATTTATTTGCAGTTACTAATTTATATACGCATTATTCTCTTATTAGCTATGCCCGTGACTTCGTTCGCGTGAAACTAAAAATTATTTAATATAGTTTCCCGTTTTTGCAACTTTTTTATGACATAGATGGCAAACGAGCTAGCCTCCTTGTCACTTACCATCAGGTCACCTGATGGTAAGTGATCACCGCCGCCCATGGACACCCACAACACCAGAGAAATCGCAAGTGCGTTGCCGGTCTACCTTAAAGTAAAGTCTTCCTTAACGGTTGCTCTATAAAATACAAAAATATCGTTTGGAATCCGATTGGTGATTCCTAGGATTAGCGCAATCAAAAAAACAAAATTTCCATTCTATAATATTAATATATTACATATTAGAGTCAACTTGCTGGGTACATATTGTTCGTACGTTTAATTGTAAACTAAAAAACGCCCCAAATATAAAATTACAATCATCATTTATTTTTACCATTAAAAAATTTACAAAACCATCCTACCGCATTAATTAAAGTAATCACAAAGTTGAAAGTCAAGTATAAAGCCAAAGAAACCTGTGTCAGTCAGTCGCTACTTCAACCGTAATAGTAAGACGTGATTACCATATAATAATAATAGTTACGTACCAATAAAGCCTTTTGTATTCGAAGCAATAAGACTAGAAGGACAGTATTTCACTGTAAGCCCTTCGTTGACTTGTCGTAACATCTGTCGTATTTCAGAGGCCGTCTTTTGTTCTGCACAAATAACTAAAGGCTCAAATCTCCACTGTGAAAATTTTAATACAAAAAGGGAATATTAAACCGATTTTATCTACGTATATGGATATTTGATAGCTTTATGACGAATTTCAAGCGTCAAATATAACGAGGTTCATTACAGGGCAGAATGATACTTAAACTTTACATAATGGAATTAAATATTAGGGAAAAATTATTTTTGGCGATCGTTGGTCGACTAACTTGGACCCTATCACCATAACGTTAGGTGATTTCCAAATGATATTTTTATATTTTATTTACTGCTATAATAAATAGATCAGAAATTTATTGAACAGATAAATTACATGTTTTTCTTACAGCGACCGAAATGAACAAGTCTTCTTATTCGGTAGAATTCTTATTTGGTTATTAATATAGAAAAATGTGGCGTTCAAGATACCACACACACACACAAGTTTTTTAATACCTGCATTGATGTTTAATAACATATTTTTCATTGTAGTATAATAATTTGCAATTTATGAAGAAAAATCTTTATGTGACTAGGTTTCTAGATTCGGTTTTCACTACAAAAAAAAAAAAACAAACTATGAGTCTAGCTTTTTCCAATAATCTTTAAATAGCTTTATTTTTCAAACATACTTAATATCGCATTGAGTTTTTCGCACAGTATTAACTCAGTGGTGTTATAATCAATAAAATATGGCGGATATCCTATCACATAAGAATAATATATATTAGGGGCTTCATACATTATTTTTAAAACAACAATTTTTCTTTTTTTTTTTTTGGAACAGCTGTATACTTCTAGATGAACAGGTAACACAAATAAAATTAAAGAAAACACAATGTTGTAGTAAAAAATAACACAGGTCAAATATATTGTGGTCGAGTAGACCTCGCGATAAGCGAGCCCAATTCACATCTGGCAATTTTAGTATTCCTTAAGAGAATATAAAAATTCACCTCGCTATAAACTGGACATATTACCGAAAACTGATGATAGGTCTGAACAAGCAGTTTTCCCTTAAAGCTTAACCTAACGATTTTCCTTTCCGGCCATTAAATTAACTACAGACAACTCCACGAGTAAAATAAAAAGACAAAATAAATTGTGGCCCCAAGAATAGCTCCCTTTCGCCCCTCTCCACAACCGACGTCCAGACTCGTATGTATGCAAATTTTCATTTTACAATGGCAGTAAACAAGAGGTAATGAAAAGGAAAGTTTTGGTGACTCAATGCTTCGATATACCTTTTATGGAATAGTTTGTTGGCAGGATACGATACCACAGCTACACCCAATATATCTAGGTTATCTATACTATATTATATTTTTATAAAGTGGAATAGTTTGTTTATTGTTTGAAAAAAGTAATCTTAGGAATTACCAGTCAGATATTTTTATTTTTTATATTTGTCAGAGCAACCTTTGATGAAGGCTTTAGGCTATTTAACATCAACCTACCACCAATAGAAGCAAAGTTCTGTTGAAAAATAGGCAAATTATTAATTTCAAGTGAATGAAGTCGCAGGCAAAGCTAGCATAAGATATATGTATAGTAAAGTAACATGATTTATATGAGCAACGATGTGGAATATTTATATTAAGGTTAACTTTAAAACAAAATGAATTCAAAAAGCAAGAATATGCGTAAATACAAAATTTTACTCAAATCGTAGAGACGTTCCCGAGATACACGAAACTTATACATATAAATACAAGAATTGCTCACTTGATAGTGTTAGATAGATGTATTGCTGCAAAAACAACCTCGTATATAATGACTAATTTATTTGTTTTTTTCTTATTTTTATGCCTTCTTTCATAATATTATCAAAAATTGTATACAAAATAAATTGTATTAAAATTAGTTCATGGCGATAGAATAAGCAAGCTGTGTAAAATTAACATTGTACATTGGAATAAAACTAATTTAAACGGATTTTATCGCGGTTATTTATTAAATTTTGATCCCGACGTTTCGAAAGCTTTTCAGCCTTCGTGGTCACGGGGCGGACTGAGGTGTAGGTTGTCCAGAAAAGTTTATGTTACTTTAAGTAACAGTTTAAGTAACTTTAAGTACTTAAAGTAACATAAACTTTTCTGGACAACCTACACCTCAGTCCGCCCCGTGACCACGAAGGCTGAAAAGCTTTCGAAACGTCGGGATCAAAATTTAATAAATAACCGCGATAAAATCCGTTTAAATTAGTTTTATTCCAATGAATAATATTCGCGTAAACCTAAGATAACATTGTACATCCTCATATAAAAATGTTAAAGTGTATGTATATATGGGTAGAACCAGTCGATGTAACAATTACTGTAAACCAATTTATAAAATAAAGATATAAAATGTACATACAAAGGTAAATAGTAGTGGTCTACCTAAACTAAGTAGTGATTACGCTTACCCAAAAGTGAATGCTAACTCAGCTAAGAAATTAATGAATTGTGATCTGGCTGGTGGTTGTTCCTTTTGAATATAAACTGCTGGCAAGTGGCTTTCCACTAACGGTGTTTAGGATACTATCAAAGACGGTTTGTGTGCTATTATATAAATAAAGTAGCTGACCCGACAAACGTTGTTCAGTCTTATAAATGATTTGTAGTGAATACTTTGGTTGTATAAAAAAAAATGAGAGTAGGAGGGTGAAAATATAGGGTTGTAAGTATTATTGACATCACATCATAAAAAAAATATTGAAAAAAATGTATAGGGTGGACCACCCTTATCTCTAAGCGGTACGAAAAATAGATTAAGACCGATTCTCAGACCTACCGAATATATATATATAAAATTTTATAAAAATCGGTGAATCCGTTTCAGAGGAGTATGGCAACTAACAAACATTGTGACACGAGAATTTTATTTATAAGATGATTGAGAAGCTAACCAAAGAAGCTCGCTATGGTAAGTTTTACTTTTCGTATTCTTTGAGTAAGACAATTTTGCGTCTAAGTTAGGTATCGCTTTCCGAACTAAATTCGATAAGTTAGAATTAGTTTAGAAGACGTTTGTAGCAAATTCGAAACATGCTAACTCTAAAAAGTTTTAAATAATATTCTAAAGATACGTGATGTGAAATATTAAAAGTTCTTTGGCAATGTTACATGTAAATTGAAGAGTAGTACAAGGGATAATAAGCCCGCAGTAAGACCTAAACTGAATACCATTTTCTCAATTTTTCTTCTTTGTGGTAGGTACAGTAAAACTATAGATTTGTTTCCCGGTAAATATTTTCTATTATACTCTTCAAATCGGTTAATTTAAATGAGACAGACATAATTAATTTTACATTTATAATACTAGTTTGAATTAAACAAATTTACGGCACTGTAATTTATTAATAGGTATGTTACAAATCAAATTAGTGGCAAATGCGTTTAGTATTGACCACGATATATGTTTGATTCAGTCTGTAATTACTGTATTTAACCATAAATTGTGAGAATACGTTCAAATTTGGCACGAACTTACTACAACTAATTTTTCCATATTACTAACTCTAACAAAACTATAAAACTTGGCTATTAATTTTTCAGATAAAATATCGATCGTTTATTTTGCTATTGTCTTGGTAATTTGACGCGATGATTGTTTAGTCTATAATGTGTACGGACTCCGCGTTAATGAACGTGACTTCGAATCCTTGCAATGAGCTTGATCATTCGGTAAAAAAAAAACATCATTATGACTTAATAGCATGGTTGTCGAGTTTTTTGTATTTGCCTTCGGACTAGTTACTACCCCCAAGTAAAAAATCTACTACCAAAGACCTATAGACGTGTTTCGATAGTTGTAGTTGAGAGACAGCCTTCATTAGGCTTAGCGTGTCCACCATCTTGGGCCACATTGTTACTTCACATCAGGTGAGAGAGTGGTCATAACGCTAAGCCTATAAAAAACACAAATAATAACAGAAACTACTCATATCTATGAAACGTCATAGCAATGCCGTTCGGTCCACATAATAAAAAGTATAAACTTATGGTGTAAAAATTTATTGCCTCCATTTCACGACTATTCGTGACCGACTGTTACACATAGGTTTTACAGCTTTCAAATGGCATTCCAGTTAGTTAATTGTTATATAAGCACTAAAGTTTTACGAGTATTTCCTATAATATTTTGTACAAGTTTTAATTATGACTTGTTATATGGTTGGAATAAATTTTGTTAAATATTAAATGGGCAAATAATTTATTCTACGGATTATATAAGTAATGCAGAGTGGTAGTAAATTAAGCGATGATGGGTCAGTTGGTAGTGTCTGCAGACGCTGCGTCAATGGGCAGGAGTTTGAATACAATTGGAATGAGCCTGAGCTTTGGAACACAAACATCGTGAGGAAATCATAACATGGTGTTAGGGCTTCTTCTAATGCCCGCCTGGCTAGCAACCGCCCTTAGAGTTGAAAATCTGCCGCCAAATACCAAGAGGTGTGTTGCGGCAGCTGCACTTGAGAGCCAGTTCCTTCACAGCTTTAGCGTTCAAGTTGCCTCGGGTTGAAAGTCTGACGACAACTACCTATAGGTGTGTATAGGTTAGCGTGTTTACTATCTTGAGTCTCATCATCACTTAATATCAGGTGAGGTTGTAGCCATAACAGTAAAGTATAAAGTATAAAAAAATGGACTCATTAACAGCTTTCGAACTTTAGGGATATCATGTACTTAAATGTTATAATGACTACCGTTGGTTCCTCATTAAAATTAATTTTAATGTCTCACCTGTAACTTCCTGTACTCATTACGTAGTTTCCTTGAGAACACAAGACGGTTCATTTAATTTTATAATTTATCTTAGTCCTTTTGTTGCTAGTTAGTGTAATTAGTGTGATAAAATAAAATATATATTTTTTAATACAAGTAACTTATTATACTTAGTACTCTTATAGTAAGAATAGTACCTATATACCTAGTGTATACAATCTATATATATTAGAATGGTCCTTATTTAGGGTATCTTCAATTTTGTCTTCAAGATAGTCCTGAATTTGTTTCAAATATATAAAAAAAGAATACAAAATTGCAGCTCGTAATTTTTAATATTACTCGACCCCCACAACAGCGTAAGTTTTAAATGGAAATGACTTGGGAAATGTTCTGTCACTTTTTTTATTTTTTTTAAGTCATGAACTAATAATGAACGGATTATATCGACAGATAAATATTCTTGTACCTAATTTAAGGCTTAATACGTGAAGCAAAAATTGCGCGGACGGAGGAGTCTGAAATTTCGCACAATTATAGTAGTACATATATATAGAGGAGTGCAGAATGTTAATATTTTTTTTTTAATCAAGCATAAAAAATACATTAAATTAATAAAAAAAATATTACACACACTACCATGTGTTTGACACATACACGCATATATACTCTTTTGTTTATTGTTAAAATCTGTGGTCAAATTGAGAATAGATTATAGATTAATATTGTTTGTCTTTACTGAATGTCAGACATAACCCCATATATTAATACGAGTATTTGACAACAAATTTCAATAATTTAGATTCATTATGATCGAATTTCGACCACTGGACGAACACTAGTTTTAATAAATACATCTACGTTATAATACATACTTTAATTTTCAAAAATCTTTTATCTTTATCTTTAATAATCTTGTATTTTGTTTTTAATGACAATACACTTGTATAATAAAAAAAATTGCTGAATTGACTAATGACTGATCCGACTAAATATAAAACAGTACTTATAATTTGCATTTACTTAAGTTTATATACAAACATGAAAAATCACTCCGTTTTTACTGATTTAATAATAAAACAAGCTACAAACTCTTTATACTTAAAATTTCTTATCTCTAATTTGAATAGATCTTTTAGTTTCTTAAACTAGTTTTTTCATCTCAATGAAGATGATAAAGCTGATGAAACGATAATAGCTCAGTGGTAGTATGTACGACTTTGCGTCAAGGGACGTGAGTTCAATGACCTACAATGAGTTTGAGCTTTCGGTCTAGGAAAACATTGAGAAGAAACCAAAGCATGGTGCTAGGGCTTTTCTGATGCCCGACTGGCTGGTTACCACCCTCAAGTTAAAAATCTGCCGCCAAATACCAATAGATGTGTTCCGGCAGTTGCACTTAAGAGCCAATTCCAATACAGGTTTAGCGTGTCTACCATCTTGGGCCGTATCGTTACTTAAGATCATGTGAGATTACGGCCATAACGCTAAACCAAACCTATAAACAAAAAATATTTTTTCTTATTCTCCAATTAATAAAAAACCAAAGTTACTTTTTCATAACTACGTTTTTCTTAATTGAAGTAATTTCTAAAAAACATGTAGAAGAATAATTTTATAAACTATTTAATATTTATATATTGTGTTGATCTTCTTTAGAATATTCTTGAAATATGTGCAAATATTGAAATGAAATAATTATTACATAGATACAGGTTGAATTAATTAAGACATGTTAAAAATATCATTGCACTTCAATAATAAACTATAAATATAACTCATCTGTAAAAACTTGACAACGCTACGTTAGCGATGCCGTGGAATAAATATAAAAAGCCATCATCGACGATTAAAATCGTTCTCATGTCAATTTACTAGTTTGTACTTTATATTGAATATTTGAAATAGCTTCCAGTTCTATGATCAAAAAATAGAATGTGTAAGAATATTTCATAAAGTCAATTGAATGTCGTTTAAATTAGAAAATATTAAAAAGTCTACAAGTTTTCTTATTTCAATATAATTAACTAAGCAATTTATATATGCAATCAATTTCACAGTAAGTATTGTAAAGATTTGGATGATTTTTTTAGTAAGGGAATGTTTTTCTTTCCGAAGTTAGCTTAATAAGTTATATTTCGAATGCACTTAGTAAACACGGCCACCGTGATTTGAATTGTAGCGGAACGAAAATTTCTCAGTAAGTTCAAAATAAAAGCAGCCTTTAGTTTATCTCTGAATGACTTACAATTTTGGAAGTGAAAGTTGGGAAATTTTTGTTGTTATATAAAACTGAAGACAGAAATGTCAAATTATTCATAGTCACAGTGTTTCCAAAAGTAAACCCAGGAACAAAAAAAAACTACATTTAATGAAGTGAAAACTCCAGAGGCAAGATTCTTTGAAGGAGAAACTAACGTTTTTGCCATTTATTTAACCGCTTTCCGTAGTTTTCGCAACGTAATGCCTTCATCTTTCATTTATCAATCCGAAGAAATTCAATACTGGAAAGGATGATTAAAGTGCTACTCAGACTGGAATCAAATGTTCAAAATAAAATAAAAGTATACTACTAAACATTTATTACATTACTTAATATAATACTGTACGTCAAAACACACAGAGACGTGATTACTAACAATAGACCTTATAAGTAAGCTCAAAGTCATTTAAAAGGTTAACAGAGAAAGACCTAATGGACTAAGGTCATCAACATAGCAGTCAAAACTACATGATTGAAGAGGTATTGGCTGGTAAACATAGTTTACAGAATGAATGGTCGATGGAACCGAATGGTTCTCAAAAGGCAACCAGTTATCGAAAAACGAAACATTGGTAGACCTGCCATAAGGTTTTGAAGCGATGACAGCTAAGTGGTGGTGTGTACGGAGTCGGCGTCAAGGGACGTGAGTTTGGATCCACCTATAATGAGCTTGAGTTTTCAGTGAAGGAAAACATCGTTAGGAAACCATAGCATGGTGGTAGAGATTTTTCTAATGCCCGCTTGGCTAGCTACCACCTTAAAGTTGAAAATTTGCCGCCAAATACTAATTTGTCTGTTCAGGGAGTTGCCTTTCAGAGCCAATCCTCCACAGGTTTAGCGTATCTACAAACTTGGGCTGTATGGTCGCTTAAGATTAGGTAAGTTTATGGCCATATCGCTAAACCTTAACTATAAAAAAGGTGTACCGATTACCTGCTAAAACTACATTAGAGTACAGTCATTGCGATAATCTGAAGAAAATGCCTATCCCCAGCAATGGATATCGCCTGGTTTTATCGATATCTATCGAAACACGTCTATCATAAATTTTAAATTGTTCCGGAGAATATTCTATATTAATATACGTCGATTTATGTCGATACTTTCGTTTAAAGTATATAAAAAAAATTCAATATAAAAACTATATTATGTCCATTTTGTATACATTTCTTCATTTGAGCCTATATCTGATAATATAGAACAATAGCATAAAAGCAAATAAAAACATTTCGTAGACTTGTCACATTGAAGCAATTCAATATTAAAAAGCAGAAACTTTATGGCGGTGTTTATAAAGTGGTGGATTGCTATCGCGTAATATTTCGTTATAAATCTATTATGAGACTCGGTAGGTTTTTATGCGTGTTACTTTTAGCTTTTAGTGGACAAAAAGGTATAACTGTAATGTAATAAATTATAAAATTCTTTTTCTTAAAATTTCGCTATACAGTTTAAAGTTGGACCATAATTGTATCTAATTTAAGTGAAGCTGTGGGCCCAGCTGGTAGTACGTTAAGCCTATTGCAGACACTAGCTCTTAAGTATAGCTGCCAGGTCATATCTTTATATTGACGATGAAAAGCATGTTTGTCGTATCTATCATACTTGAACTTCACAGAAGTGGCAGACTTTTTTTTAAATTATTCATATTATAAAAATGAAAACAAAAAACATTTTTTTAATGTTGTATCAAACAATTTTTATTTTATCGCTGAACAACGAGATCAAATTCATTACGGGCACTTTTTTTACTCAAATAATCTATATAAGTCGTATTAACATTTTTGCAGATATGACATTTATACTTTCCAGCGTCGATATACAAATTTTCATTTTGAGGATGGTACCTAGCCAGCCGAGAGATAGAAAATGCTCTACCACCATTGTATTATTTCATCGTGATATTTTCCTTCACCAGAAACTCTTACTGGTTAAAAAAAAGAATAAATTCATTGTTATTCTATGAAATACTTGAGGTACGTACGATTTATCGGAAGTTAAATTAGGTTTTTAAGATAATCATACACTTATCCACATATTTCAGTATAAAGAAAATTAATGCAATAATTATCATATATCTAATCATCTTGACGATCTTGACGAAAGTAAAGTCAAAATATATAATTAAATTAAGTCTCAGCCATAGTACGTGCTGCAATAGTGTATTGGAAGTTGTTTATTCCGATTTTTTATATTTGGTCAAAATATCCCATTAGACAGTTAGGTGATTTAATATAGCAGAGGTCGATTGTTCGGTAGGGTTTAATCGTGCGATCGCGTGTCAGTCCAACACTATAGGGCTACAGCCGGGCAGTTAAAACGATTGCTCTGATGGCAGGCATTGCGGGCAATTAGCCAACTTTGATTGAATGGAGTAAGTGGTTTTCTAAGTGCACCATTTTTACCTCAGTTAAGGCAATTTCGGTGAAAAAAGTAGTAAGTACTCGAAATGCAAGTTAATACATAAATCAAAATGACTAAAACAATGACGATAATAATAATAATTACACATTTATTGTGTATTATCTTATGTAATCCGGTAATATATCTCTTTCTTTGTTTTTTTTTCTTTCTAATAATGTTTTTTGTATGTGGGACTAAACATATTTTTATAAGCCAAATTTATCCACAAGCTCAGAAAATAAGGAAGACTATTTTGAACAAGTTAATTTAAATGCGCTTCTGCCTATATACGGCTGAAATATATAATTACGTATATTATATATAAAATTTATTTGTAAAGCGAAGCTTTTGTAGTAAACATGTGCGGAAAGCAACAAAATTTAAAAGAAAATAATAAAGCTTAGTTCAATTATAAGAGTAATTGAATTTTTAATAATGTTCTTTGATACGACTTCCTAACGCATGGTTCTTTTAATATTTAGCCTCACTTTAATAACATGGCACATTAAATAACGATACATCTGAAGATGGCGGAATACTAAGATGATAGCGAAAATATACAAATGCAGATGAAAGCACAAGTAATTGCTAGATAACTGATATTTAGTTTGATTAACTTTCGAGATGATTTAACATACCAAAATAATATAAATAATTGTATTTTTCAATTTTTTTTAAATAAAAATAGTACACGTATAGTACAAGTAGTATAAGTTTCACTAATTATTATTTTAATTCTACTTGCTATGTAACTTTATATTCCAATAAGATTATCTTTAGAAACAAGCCTTTGTATGGTAAGGTTGTTAACATAAAGTTTTCCGTCCCATCTTTCCACAGACAACGAACTGAAACAAAACTTATACAGTTGCTTCAACTTTGAACACACCCATAGAATGTCTTAAATAACATCCGCCTTTGTAAACCAACATAATCTTTTTTGATAACTCTTTATTTTTCTGGCATAATGTCTACTATTGGATTGAGTATTTATGCTTATTTTTTATAGTTAACATGATGACTACACACTTTCCAATAATCTGATATATGTTAAACGTATTCTACTACGTAGCAATTAACTTTTGATTGAGATACTAAGTCCAATAAAATTTATCACTTTTATTAAACTAAGATAAAGGCTAAAAGTACTTGATTACATTTTCATATGATGTTAAACTATCGTGGAGCAAAGTCACTGCACTGCGCTTGAAGCTAAGTACATTAAAATCAAAATCAGCAGCGACTGACAATGAGCCAAAATTCACTTCCATTGGCCTGCTCAGATACCTTTTCACGCCTCTTTTGAAGGATCAAGTATCGTAGGAAGGAAGGAACACGCTAACAGAAAGACAGTTCCGAAGCTTCACGGTACGATAGAATTAGTACAAAACAGCAAATTTATTTGTTCCCGATTTAATGGGAGCCACTATACTTGGTTCAACATTTTGTTGTATTAGGTCGATAAAATTACTGCAATATACTAATGGAACGCTGGTCCAGAGACGATTCTGCATCTTCATGTATTTGTTTTAAGAGAGATGGATGCTACCATTTCTTGTAAATTTATGATTCAAGGGAGAATAATTCTTCTAAAGGCGCTATGTATTACAAAAAATAAAATACGTTCAGTTAGATTATAGTTATTTGTAGCCGATGCGGCTTTAAATTCTTAGTAACAACGATATGAGAAAAATATACAGATCATTAGCAAAGGTTTTGCTCGCTGGACCCTTAATATAATTTTAGTAATTAAATTCAGACATTTAACGCGATATATTATTCTGGAGAGCAATTTCTCAAACTGCAATCTTAAAGTATGTGAAGGTATATTTTTTTAAATAATAACGTACAGTGTCGGTAAATGATATATAATTTCCTGTTACAGCACGAGATATTACAGAAATCATAACAGTAAATGTAACTTTTATAATGCCCAATTCGACAAGCAAAAATAACGCAAAAATTGAGCATTTAGACAATTTTAACAGATATTAGTTCAATGGTAGCTGTGAAGAAAAAAAACATATTACACGTAGGCTGTTAAAAAAAAAAATTCCATTCCGTATTAATGTTATTTTAAGTGACAAAGAACACCAACCATTTCACATAGAACCTTTCTAGGGATTTATAACACACGTTATAGTTTACATAGGTCTTGATAAGATATCTGTAATACTTACTGATCTGCTTGCTGTCCACACTAGATGTGTTTACACGGTTTGTTACTCGAAGGGTATACTGAGTAAGGATACAGGTTAAGTTCCTATATATATTGAATTAATATCGGTTCTACTTCCAAGCAATTTTGATGCATAAGCCATGATGAGCTATTTAAATATGTGATAAGCACAATAATAAATAGTAATCCTTATTATATTTGATTATATATTGAACAAAACAGAAATTTAAAATGTTATTTTATGTATAAATTTCTTATGTAATTTACCAGAAATGTTCATAAAATGTACAGCAGATGACATATGAACACAGTCTATTCCACTTAATTACGAGCGTTACAAACATACACAGAAGTGGGACGGAGTATGGGTCCATCCTTGCAATGGGTATTCTTGACCTTGGCATGAGTGGAAATAGTGACATTATTAGAAAGAAAGATAGTTTATTCATACAACTCACAGTACAAGTATATACATAACAATTACAAAAATTAAAACCAACAAAACACAACTAAATGAAAAGCATAATTGCTGCAGTGATTCAGTATAGCGCTGGCATTTTGACTGAACCCTCGTGATTGACTGGTATTCGTGAGGTTCTTGCCGCTACCACAACGATCGTGCTCATCATACGGAACGTAGCCCGTTGTGCCGAATCGTATTACCAACTACAAAACCATAAAAAAATAAGAGTACTTTTCATTAATAGTGAAAAAAAGAGGGTGAAAGTGCTGCTTCCGTAAATAAACCCTTCACATGTTAACTCTAAAATATTCCAACTAAACTATTTCTTTATATAGATAGTTAAATAAAATAAGCTTTACTTTAACAAACAGATAAAAAAAAAACATTTATGTTTCAACAGGGCACCTGTTTGAATAGCTAAAGCTTTTAATTTATTTAGTAAAATCTAATACGGTTGAGGAATTGCCTAAGGAAATTTTGAGATTTAACTTAGGTATTTTTAATAATTCCGGTGAAGTTGGACGAACAAGCTGCGTAGTATTTACTGAATGTTTGAAATGAGAAGTAGCACAGTAAGATTTATTATATGTATTTTGTGTGGTCATATGTTTGATACAAAGAAAATTGCATTCCTTTTTTACCAATAATGTAATCTTAATAAAATGAATATGATTTCTTAGGTTTACGCGAATATTATTCATTGAAATAAAACTAATTTAAACGGATTTTATCGCGGTTATTTATTAAATTTTGATCCCGACGTTGTTGTGTGTTGTCCGCCCCGTGACCACGAAGGCTGAAAAGCTTTCGAAACGTCGGGATCAAAATTTAATAAATAACCGCGATAAAATCCGTTTAAATTAGTTTTATTTCAAAAATGAATATGTTTATATTTATAAAAGTCTCAACAAAACTTAAAAATAATTCTATTAAAATATTGTCACATTTGGCTTTGATACAGACCTATAATCTATGAATCTACTGATTTACTCACAATTGCCATGAGAAATGTAGCCACCGTTTACGATAGAGATTTTTAATAAACTATCCTTTAAAACTGAGTAAGCTGTCCACCAAAACTAACTACAATTTTTCAGATTTGGTTAATACTGGGGCCACTCGTGTTATCGAGACGGGAACGTTGACTTCCAGCCAGACTTATATAGTTCAAAACCTGTGACCAGGCGCAGATTGGTTGGATAATCCATTACAGATTTTAAAAAAGTACATATATTACTGCAAGGTTTCAAAATACAATCTATGTCAATTCCTTGATTTATTTTATCTTTTTCAGAAAACTGAAGCTTTGTGATCTCTTCATCAATAAAAGACCTTACTTCATAAAATCACTTCTATAGTAAGTTCTTCCCGATATTTTCTCACAACGTGACCTCTTCATCAATTGCTCACTACTAAATCATGGTTTGCCCAGGTTTGTTTTTATTCACCATTTTTATACAAGGCTTTTACACAATACCCCTATCAACTCTATTGGAGCTAAATAAAAGGCTGTATCTCTCCTCACTCCAAAAAATATAGTAGATTTCCATAGGTCAGTAGCAGAATTGGATGTCAGTTCCGCTACTACAATATGAAACATACCTATATCTAAATAGCATAACCCCAAGGCCTTAATTAAAAAACTTATCGGCCCCGCAATAAGTACTGACGCTGGATGAAAACAACGTTACACTTGGCCGACCTCTTATAAAACTTCTAGAGAAGATGTTAGTTACAACTGTTTATACGGTCGTTAGTTGTGATTTTTTGTTTTTTCATTACTAATAAACATATTTTTGTACCTTTCAACCGCATAAAAAAACAGCAAGCGTTCCGATTGGTCCACTCTCTTTAAATGTAGAAACTTGTTTAATTTATACCCACGAACAGCACGGAAGCTCAGACTTTGTTTGATGAAACACGACAAAGTGCTACCGAGAATTTTTAATACTTGTGTATACTTTTTTGTCCCTTTATGCGGTTCCGGCGAATTCTGACCTTAGCAGCCTTTATAGTCCTAGCATTACGGTCTTTTATACTTAATTTTCGACAAAGAAAGTATTGATATGTGTATTGATAATAGGTTCGTACGGGTGGTAACAAGATTTTGATGTATTTTCAGAAGGACATATATACTGATTGGCACTGTGACATGTGATAAATCCAAAGACAGTTACTATGATGGACTTATCACCATGTACATGGTTATTGCGTCCCTGTCGGATAAGATCTCGAAGTCCGAATTTATTTTTTTGCTAACAATGGTTCAACACTTACACTAAAAGAACAATGTATTCATTAAAAGCTATGATAAGTGCAGCAACTTGCTATAAATAACGCATGAGCGGATATGTTGCAGGACCTACCGTATTAATTTATCAGGTTTCCAACAAACGATACATTAAACATACTTACGTTGGCCATATATTATTCGATATATACCGACTTTCCACCAGTGCGAGTATTATTGGACCTGTGCCTTCAGCCAAGTTGTTTTTTAACAGTTTTTAACGGAAAGAAAAAGCTTGGCTACTGACACCGGTGTACGATATTCGCAAACCAGTCTTATACACATACTTAGCCATATTGTTGGTTTTCATTTACAAATAAACTTCTTAAATGATATATGCAAATAAATTCAAAAAAATGATTACGATTATAAAACTGAAGACTGTCAAAAAATTAAAATTCCTTAGAAAAATCTTATTCGTCGAACTTTTTTTTATCCTTAAAACTCTATATTTGGCAAATATCTCAAAATAAGACACTTTTTTATTTATTTCGATCACTTTCAGTCTCAGGGAGTAATAGAAATCACAAAAAATGTATCACTTACAAATTATATGGATATTATAAAATAAGTTATAAGAATCTATATCAATTTTAGGATTTGCTGCGACTCAAATGGCATGATTTGCAACATACACTGACAGACAAGGCGTTCTACATCAGGAGTAAGAATTCATTTTTACTAAACTCAGGTTACCTATAGACAATTAAATTCCGCAATGTTCACTCAACGTTAGGTAATCCACCTAATCATAATATAATCATATCTAAAACAAGAAATAATACAGGGCCAAAAGAAGAGATTAGATAGAAAGGACCCTTTTTGTTTATTTATGTAATAGCGGGTAAACAAGCAAGCGTGTTATCTAATTTTAAGTGATCACCACCGCCCATGGAAACCTGCGAACACCGGGGGAATCGCAGCCTTTATTCCGGACTGACTCTGAAGTACTACTGCCAGAATACTCCTATTGATATTTAGCGGCAGATTTAAACTTGAGGGTGGTAGCCAAGCGGACATCAGAAAAAGGCCTACCACCATGCTGTTATTTCTACACGATGTTTCTCTTCACCGAAAGCTCAAGCTAATCGTAGGTGGTTGAATTTGAATCCACGTCCCATGACGCGGCGTTCCTACACACTACCACTGAGCTATCATTGCTTAAGGAAGTCCTAATAAATAAAAACCCGAGCGTGTTAACATTTAAAAAATAAATATTATGATACAAGAGGAGTATTATTTAGTTAAAATAATAGTAAGAATAAACTACTGACTATTGAATTAAATTATTTTTATTAAGAACACAATTATCATAAAAATACAAATTACATTAAAATTGTGTGGAACAAGGATCTGCAGAGTAGAAAAAATATATATAGGAAAGAAAAGTATATCAAAAATGATTTCCAAGTTATTCATACATATCCAGTAATCTATTCCGTAAAGATATTATGTATGCATCTATGGGGACGTGAACAGGGACCAAATACAAAGTGCTGGGAATTCCGAGCAGAAAGCACAATTTCTACGGAGTTATAGGGACCGTCTACACACAGGCTTCCTTGACCTAATTGTGTGAACAGTACCCTTGGATCATATAATATTAATACGATATATTATGATAGGTATTTCAATGTCTTGTACAATAAAAAATCAATTACAACATCCTTAGATAATCATGCAGAAATCTTATTTTCTAACTTTGATTAATCGGTAGAAAAATCAATAAATATGGGGCACAATTGGACAGAGCATCATTTAGATCCAAACTAAATGGAGGTTATACACTATAAATATATAGCACCCAGATAAACAGTTGACCATCATGATCATTACTCAAAAGTTAATCGTGGACGGGAAAACAAGCCCATAAATTAGTAGCTTAATAATAGGCTTTGTACTTATACGACATGACATTTGTAAGGTGACATGAAATATTTAAGTCAATGGAATGTTTTACTTAAGTTGATAAGAAAGAAATACCTGATTCCAACCTGCGCTATTTAAAAGTAAAACGAGCGAACAAATTACTGCTTGGAGAGTTCAACCTTTCGTTATTATCGAACAAGGAGTAATGAAATGCTTAATTAAATTAATAAGTAAATGAAAAAAGATTTTTGACTAACCAACAGGTCTTGTCTTACAAATTTAGTGATCCTAACAACGACCTTATTAGGTAAGCAGCTTAGGGCCGCGAGGGTAGTCTCTTACAGGACCGTGTACTTAACGTGTGAGTGTGCACGAATGGTATACGGTGTGATGGTGTACTCTCAGTGATGTAGAGTGTCACTGTATCGCGCGAGCAGAGTCACTTGAGGGCTCCTATCCGGAGGATCGAACCTAGGCTCAGGCGTATGCGAAGGGAGGCCGCGGCGGGTGTGCGGGAGCGAAATTATCCGCTCGGCCTCGGTGGCGAGGACGGCGGTTGCGCGGGCGTGTGCGCAGACACGAGCGATTGCTTGAGGCGGCATGGAAAAGCATATTTAATCTCGTTATTTTATCGACGGGGTCGGAGAAGCAATTGCGTGGCCGGCGCGCAAAGCCTTTAGCGTGCAGATTGGAAGTGTAGCTAACTGCGTGTACCATTTTGAGGTTAAGATGAAGTTCAGCATTTTCAAAAAAAATATTTATAAGGTTTTTAATATATGCATACATGGAGGGAAGTTCCATATCTTTATGGAGATCTACATTACGGATATAGAACTGGGCTTGGACGGTTATGTGCATGAATCTGTTTTGCAACACTTGTAGTTTGCGAAGGGTGGTTCGCGAAGCGTGAGCGAATACGGGACAGCTATATGTAAGCATGGGACGGATACATACTTTGTATATTATGAGCTTATGCCTGAGTGTCATTTTGCTCTTGGGGGAAGTTAGATTGCGTAGTAGAACCATAGCCCGGGAGGCTTTTTTCTGTACGTAATCTATATATTTGTTAAAGGTAAGGTGCCTGTCTACACCAAGGTATTAGTTTGGTTAGTGCAAGGGACATTGACGCCGAAAAGGTGTAATGTTCTTTTTATGTTCTTCCTCGCGTGAGGATCGAACATGATAGCCGCGCTTTTGTCTGGGTTAATTCCTATGCGCCATTTAAGGCACCATTCTCTACTGTACTCTACACTCCAGAAATTATAAAAACGGTTGGGTAGAAAATAAATAGGCATTTACTGATAACATCATTATGGCCGCCGTCGATTCCATATTTCTAAGAGGAAAGCGATAGTGTTGACTAAATATCGGTGTATTCAAATTATATTTGGTACATAACATATGGTACCAATATAATACTTTGAATTAATATTACCTACTCCTATTAAAATCGCTTTCCTTTTGCTACGTAAATACGGGACCACGTCGCAAATAGATCAGTAAAATATACTAAGGTAAACACAGCATTAAAATAAAGACTACTTTTCTTAGATTTTTTCTATCGTAATACAGTAAAGTAACTAGATTAAATCTGTTTGTAAATATAATACAATTTAAAAACAAAAACGACTGCCGAGAAAAATAATTCAACTTAAGGAGTTAACTTTTTAAATATTTACATATAAATGTAAATCTTACAATAATATAAGATTTTTGATTGAATTATTAAAGGGATGCTAACTTAGTGGTAGTGTGTACGGACTCTGCATCAAGTGGCGTGAGTTCGAATCCACCTGCAATGAGCTTGAGCTTTCGGTGAAGGAAAATATTGTAAGAAACCATAGCATGGTAGTAGGGTTTTTTCTACTGCCCGCCTGGCTAGCAACCACCCTCAAGTTGAAAATCTGTCGCCAAATACCAAAAAGTGTGTTCCGACAGTTGCACTTGAGAACCAGGTCCTCCACAAGTTTATCGTGTCTACCAACTTGGGCCGTATCGTCACATTAATTCAGGTGATACTATGACCATAACACTAAACCTTAATTATAAAAAAAAATTAAGTGGAAATTAACGACAGAAATCATTTTTTGTTTATTAAAAACTTCTTTAGACGTGTTAGGTATTTATGTATTGGTAAAATCTTATGAGTTCCAGCAACCCATATACTAATCTTCACGGTAAATCCGTAGCTATATGTTGCATTTGATAATTAAATATTTGATAGTATGAATATCCTGAGAATTGTGTACCAAAAATTAATGTCGTTTTTTATACTTTATAGGTTTAGCGTTGTGGCCACAATCTTACCTAATGTTTAGTGATGATTGGCACAAGAGTGTGGACTGTTCCTTAGAACTCGATAAACTTTTTAACCGTCACAGATCTAATGATATACATAACTTAAACGACATACACTACATATACTTATATACATACAACTACATAAACTAGAAGTATATGGAAGACTCCGAAAGTTAACTAGTTTGTAACCCATATCGCGCTAAATTAATAATTAGCAAAACTAGAAGTAATTGGAGAACTCCGAAAGCTTACTAGAGTGAGCTAAAAAGTGACATCACTATTTAAAAAAAAAAATGCAAAGAATATTCTGTACCAAAATATCTTGCTAAATGTCTATTTTAACAAAAACTGATTATTATAAAATTTCTAGACTTTGTTTTATTTCTTGTTTAACAAAAGCGTTAAAAAACGAACACACATACTAAAATTACATTATTAAGTTAATACAATATCGTATTTAGATCGCCCCTTTATAACGTTCATCCTTATTTAATATTATAAACGCGAAAGTGAGTTCGTTTGTTTGTTTGTTACGCTTTCACGCCAAAACCCCTGAACAGATTATGATGAATCTTGGTATAGAGTTAGATGGAAACTTAGAGATGGTGATAGGCTACTTATTACGATTTTTTTTAACAAAATCAATATTAATGCGAGCGAAGCGAATTCGCACGTAAAATCAAGTAATATTATAAACGCGAAAGTGAGTTTGTTTGTTTCTGACCCTTTCACGCCTAGACCGCTGAATCTGAGCTGCTAGTAAAATCTAGTATTCAATATATTTTGAACGTTTTGGTATTTAATATAAAAACAATTTTTAAGGGCTCCGATATAGGATAAAGCGTATCAACAAATATTTATAGCGTATTTTGTTAACTAATTTTAGGTTATGGACATTCCAAATGTAGTATTATATTACTCAATATATTAAAGCGGCTCTACCTACTGTATCCATTCGACACGCAGCTATTCAAATTACACTCTACATTGATATCGAATACTGTATATGCTATATGTATACGATTGACTACATTCAAAATACGACTCGTAATTATTGAGAATCGCTTACATGTTGGTTATTGAACTATTTTAGACTCTTGTCGAAGTACGGAAGGTTTGTTTACACTTCTTGAAGATCTGTGAATATTTAAAATGGTTTTAGCTGTGTTCCATTTAAGTATTATTTGGGTGGTATGTTTTAACAAATTTAAGCTACAACAATTGTATACCATTTTGTTTTTATAGAACCTATTTCGCCTTTCTTATGCTCTTAGCTTTTCTAGACTTTTGGAATTCTACTAAAATATCACCTGGTTTTAAGTGGCTATGCGTTACAAATTAGTCTCATGCTAAGGTTAGTGAATAGACTATGTCTTCATTAGATGCTACCGGAATATGATTACTGGTGCTCGGTAACATATTATAAAAATATCATGATGAAAATATAATATGGTGGTAGGAGTTTATTTAATGCCCGCCTGGCTAACTACCACCCTATTTATTATTAACGTGGTGTTCGAAATCCAGTGCAAGACTTTCTGATCGCATTACCTGAGCTCAGGCCAAGGTAAGAGGGGCTTGTGGCAAGCATCACTTGGTGATAAACACCCGACATTACCGACTAAAACGCACCACGGTCACACTTGAAACTCCTGTGTTGCAAGAGACCAGAGACAGTTTTCACACTTCTTCTACTTAACTATTGCCTTCAAGTTGAAAATTTGCCGCCAAATACCTATAGGGGTGTTCCAGCAGTTGCACTTGAGAACCAATCTCTCCACTAGGCCTTCCGTGTCCACTATCTTGAGCTGAAGCGTCACTTAAAATCATGTAAGATTGAGGCCATAACGCTTGGCCATAACCAATAAACTATTTTAAAAATGGCTGACTAGTAAGCTATGCTTTTACCAAATGCCAACCAAATACCATACCAAATTTTAAAAACTAACCAAAAACTTAAGTTCATTACTGGTATTCAAACTCTCGTCAACAAATGCTACCATTAAACAATCATTGCTCGAATGGAATCTTCAACCATAAAATTGCAAAGTTAAGCTCTACATCTATTAAACAGTATCAAAGAAATAATATAAAAATGTGATTTTCAGTAAAAGTTTATTGAATTCACGAATGATCCTTAAATAACTTGTATAAGTGTACAGCATAACATTTTCGTTACAAGATTATTTTGAAACAATATTGACAAGCCACATATTTTTATATATTTCACCACAAGCAACTTTATTTTGCCGTGGGCGCAGGGTCTAGCATCTTCGAGCCACCCTGTAAATAAAACTCGTTTCATGCAAATCGAAACATAGGACATGTAAAATAGTAAATCGGCTTTCCGAGAAAATAGCTCCGTTGTTCTCTTATTTTATTGTTAATTCGTTACAATTCAATTGTAATATTTAATCAGAATACGTAATTCCCTTTCTCTCTTTCATAATAGAACCACGCTATTCAAAGCTTTATAGTAACTTTCATCTAGACACGAAGAAAAAAGTTAGCTATGTCCATATCTGTGTCTCTCGGTCAAAGTACTTCCTGTTTCCAAAAACACTTAATCCGGTAAACACCAATTTTTTGTCGTAAGATAAAGGGATAACCAATGAAAGAGGACTACCTACTTGCAATGGGTTGATCGGCGGATGAGCGTTACAAAACCTTGTACAAAATTTGGTAGGTTACAAAGTCTTCCTAATAATAACTATAAAAATATCTATATAATACTAATCTTTATATCCGGTAGAACATGAATAAATAACCGAAACATCAAAACTTTGCCTACATGTACTTCATAGAGAATTTAATCTCGGAGGTCTATTGAGTGGTTGTATCGATTCTGCTAATTACATGCTTAAATATTAATGGTAAAATAAAAGCATCTAGTGTGTCAAAAAGTATTGCTTTCAATCTAAAACAGTTAAAGGTGAGATTGTAATACAAAACATTCTTTCGGTTAAGGAACATATTTCGTAGATAGACATTTTGATATACTTTTGTCACCTATTAAAAAAAAAAAAACAATCAAATATTTACTGATTACTACAGCAATTAACTTGGTTACACAATTACTGGATCTGATTAGAACTGAAAATTGTTTGTAGTAAAAAATGTACTTAGCAATAAAGAACATAACATTTATTGAGATTTCTATAGAATCATCATTCGTATATATTTACGCAGTTTTGAATTTCATCACACTGAAAATATTACTTCTGTTAAGAACACAAAAGAAACAAAAAGTAACTTAACAAGTCCCAGTACAAAAATTTACAAGATAGTACTTTTTAATTTTCAGCTCGATGAATTCTTAAAAAATGTCCTTTATTCCTTTTCAATTCAATGAAAATGCAATCTCTTCAGTTGATTAAAAAGTGTCTCGATGCACGACGCCTAGCCTAGATATCATTCATAGCATTGACGCTGGCTGTCGGGTCAAGTGACTCGCGATTCACATCTAGTCCTTCATACCCATATTGTGTATGAAAAAAAATAGCTACACTTTTTATATGTGCTATTTATATTTATTTTTCTAACTTGACCTTAAACCCTACCTTGTATTTATATCTTTTGAATCACAGTGTATCCTTTTCTAGAATAAAACATTGTATGTATAAAATAAAACTTTGTACATGTTTTATTGAACCCTTTTCTTTATTATTAAATAGGTTTTGTTACATAAGCCGCTACTGTTTTCTCTGTTCAAGGGAATTTCTACTTTTCGTGTATTACAAGAGTACAACAACATGCGGTAAAATAACTTTGTTATCTATATGAGAGCAAACTAACTCTATTAATAATAAAGTTCCACAGCATACTAGCCGAGTCCACAGTCAGTTACGCTTGTATAAGGTAGAAAATACCTACAACTAATAAACATAATCATAAACATAATACTTCTGCTTGTATAATTTCTGACACGTTTTAACAACACAAGAGCTAACTTAGTTCGATAATTGTGCAAATCCTTAAATAAAACAACAATGTAACAGAGATACGGTAGCATAACATTCAAAGTTCGATTGATTTGATTTGATTAAAATAATAAACTGTACATTTTCTATCTAGTTAGATAGTTATTTATTTTTTTATACTTATTATATTTAATTTAGTTTAATGACAAAAGCGTTTAGGCAACCGAAATAACACGTATGTTACTTGAGATCTTTTACCAACTGTATTCGCAATGTCACTGTTGTCTTCGGAATTGTAAACAAATACCTACTTCTAGAAATGATTTTATAAGCAGTTATATTTTTACCTATCAATGTGTTTAATTATTAAGAAAATCTTCACTCTTATATGTAACATATCGCTATGTTTATGTTCATAACTATTTTCCATATATTTTCTTTGAATGTTTTAATGACTTTTTATCTACTTATAAGGCACTAGGAAAATTCAAAGCTATAGTTGAACTTGATATTGAATTGGTTGAAGTTGGAACTGGGTGAAATTGTTTTTTAATTATTTTTGCATAAAAAAATTACTCTCTGTGGCATGATCGGTTTCTTTATAATTAAGATCAAGCGTTATGACCACAATCTTATCTGATGTTAAGTGACAATGTGACCTAAGATGGTGGACACGCTAATCCTAATGGAGGGACTGCATCTAGATTGCAATTGCCGGAACACATCTTTAGTCTATTTGTCGATAGATTTTCAACTTGACAGAGGTAGCTATCCAAGCGGACATTAGAGACAGTTCTATCACCATGCATACTACTTCACTAGTTTCTAATATTGTTTTAAACTTATAAAGTGAACTGTCATTACGTGCATGGAAATAAAGACATAAACGCTTTTCGAATTTTCAATACAACTTAGTAGATAAACCCGAGTATCGGCATTTGAAATCCCATTTGCCTGCTCGTTACTATAAGACAGGGCGGAAGTGCCAAAGCAGTCGGTTTGTGCACGTAGGCAAAGACACTTCTAAGGTTTTATTTTATTGTTCCTTACTAAAGTTGAAAGTCGCTAAGCTATCGCAGCAGACGACTGTAGGTACGTGAGGCCGTTCCCTGTATCTTGTTTCCATTGAAATAGATTACTTATTCTCAAGGCTGTCACGAATACTTTAAAAGCTTTTTAAAAGATCTGAAGTGGAAGTACTTGAAAATTATTGTTTAAGAGACGTTGAACTAAATGTAAATAAGGAGGAAGTGGGAACAACAATAGGATAGCACGTGAAATAATTTCACGCATAGCATTGCCCATTTTAAAAATAGTGATTAGTGAATGTGTAAATTAAGAATAATTAAGAAGAGCGTATTCCTTCCTTAAAGGCCGGCAACGCACATGCGAGCCCTCGGTGTTGCAGGTGTTCATGGGCGGCGGTGATCACTTTCCATCAGGTGAACCTCCTGCCCGTTTGCCAACTATTCCTTAAAAAAAAAAACAAAAAAAAACCGATAATATCACTTATTTTTCACTTCATTTTATTTTTACACCGCACCAGATTTAGATAAAAGGAAAAATGAAAAAAGGATTTTTTTATAAAATTATGTATTATAAAAATAAACGAATTTTTTGTTGCGATTTCGAAGAAACTCATTTCGAAAAACATTTCGAGGACACTTCATTTCTATAAAAGATTTAATATACTTTCTGTAAGCAGGGCAAGATTAAAACTTTATGTTTCCGCTTGAACTTCAGAGTTTAAAAGATCTGCATTTAAAACTTTGTAGTTTTCAGTTACTTATTTACATTATATATCTAACTATTTATTTTTAAATTATTTAAACGCATTACATTTTATAACTTCCAACAAAGACGTTTTAGTATAGTAACGCGTGTAACATAACTTACGCAACATCATGTATTATTAGTAACACCAAAAGCATTTCATATTCTGTTAGCGAAAATATAGAGTGAAAATAATTTATGTTGCTGCCAGTACTCTTGCGATATCTCGAGTCTAATATTTAACAAAAAATGTTGTTGATATTGTTTAGTTTTTTGGTACTATAACGTACCTCCCTCGTCATCATTACTATTATTTAAATAATAAGATAGTAAGAAAGTTAGCGGAACCTTCAAATTAGACCTAAAGTTTAAATATATTGCTAGGTCCTGTGACTTACCGGGAACGTTAGTCGATCTTGAAGAAAGGCGCGCCCGTAATGATTAGTGGTAAGTAAGAAAATGGGATGGGATTCTACTGCCAT
Organism: Actias luna; assembly: GCA_039707435.1. Classification (NCBI taxonomy): domain Eukaryota; kingdom Metazoa; phylum Arthropoda; class Insecta; order Lepidoptera; family Saturniidae; genus Actias; species Actias luna. The sequence continues at coordinate 4,798,314 of JAZHAC010000027.1, forward strand.
AGAGTTGAGGAATGTGACAGCAGCTGCTAGAGCAGTCCGCAGACGAATACCTGTAATGATCCACAAAGGGTTATCGTACTGATAACATCCAGGACCACCCTCTGAACCTAATATAACTTGTTATTAAGAGGCTTTTGCCTAAAATTACATAAACAGTACGTTGAATATTAATCAGGCTATTGTTGAAATGGGTTAGTATTTGTTACGTAATAATTTATACCAGAAACCGAACAATTGAATACTTGGATATATTTTAAGCAATTCTGTTTAAAGCCAGTCGAGAGTGCTTGTGGAGAAGTGGGTGTAAACCTTATTTTTGAGCCGAGAAGTTGCGAATCTGATTTCCGTAGGTATTTGACTTCACTATTGATGACTATAAATGGTAATTCTTTGTTGTGTGTTAAATCTAATATATATCTATTTTATATTAATATTATTAAGCGGCAAAGTTTGTTTGTTTGTTTTGTACGCGCTAATCTTAGGAACTACCAACAGTATTAAAAAAAAAAAATTGATAAAGTACTCATTAGGGAAGGTTATAGGTTATTTAATATTCCGCTATCAATAATACGACCATAGCTGTACTGCAAAATGTTACCAAAGGGAATATATATATATATATATATATATATAAATTAAATTGTTCCACACAAACGTAGTATATGCCTACATATTTCTTTATTTTTATCTGTTCATCTCTGTGTATACAATTCACTCTAAAACTATAATTGAGTTGAGTTGAGTGATAACTAATATTAAGTACCAACATGTATAACAATTTTATACCATGAAATAAAAAAATTGTAGATATAATAAATATTGAAATAATAGAATCCGCAAAACTAGTTAATGAAGAAAACCAGAATATTTCGTACCAAGAAACTAAAATTATGAATGTAAGACAAACGTACATCTATAAGATATAGGTTTGTATAAAAATATAGACTGAATAAATGTTTGCTTTCTTATATAAAGTTCAAAGAAATTAGACAGAAAACATTTTTAAAGTTATTATTACTAAAGCAAGAACTACAAAGTATGGGATAAAAAAATTAAGTAGCTAGACTGTTGATAAACTACCGAAAGACCTCTATGAGAAAGTAAATCGCTAATTATATAGTTAAAATTAAGTTAAAGAATATTTAAACGATTACTGGATGTTATTAGAATAGTGAAATAATACAAATGTTATTTTCATTAAGTGAACCATGTTCTTTTGAGTAATAATATTCTTTAAACCGAAAATTATAACTAATTTAACAACAGCAAAAGTAATGCTTGACAATTTTTAATTGTTATGAATAATTTTTGTTCCAATTTTCTTTAAGCGTATAACTAATGTTGTTACCGAGTGATGTGTATTATTTTATCATTATTCGTTGAACCCCAAAAGGTAGCATTTCCGAGGGTTAAATAAGAGTTGAGAGCTAATTCAGTTAATTGCTAAGTCAGCCACTATTGTGTCGGCTATTACCAAGTCTATCCTCGTTCGGGGTGGATTTGGTTAATTTCTTTTGCCCGAATTTCATACAAAAGGTTTTGTAGAAATTTACTTCAATTCTTTTTTTTTCTCGCAGAACATAAAATGTGATTTATAGTAATTACCTAAAGTACGCAATGCTAGTAATTATTTTATATACGCTTTATTATTTTTTTGTGCACCATAATTAATTTTTAAACGCGTTTTTTTGGTACTAAAACATCGTACTTTAGTTCATAATTTTATATTACACTCTAGCTGTGCCTGTGACTTCGTTCACTAGGTACTAAAAGTTATTTTTATATTTCTCTAGAACATTCGTATCTTGCGGGCGAAAGGATGATTGGTTAAATAGGTAAAACAAAAAACATCTCAGCAGTCTGCACGTAACATTCTTGGCAAATAAAATACAAAAACAATTGTTTATAAAAAAAATATAGTTAAGATTTAGCGCTTTGGACATAATCTCACCTAACCTTAAGTGATGATGCGGCCCAAGTTAGTAGACACGCTAAACCTGCACTTAGTTAACTTACTTAAGGGCTACTAACTTAGTTAAGTGCAACTACCGTAACACACCTATTGGTGTTTGGCAGCAGATTATCAACATGCAGGTGGTAGCTAGTTAGGCGAAAATTAAAAAACGCCCTACCACTATGATGTGGTTTCCTCACGATGTATATGTATACTGTTGGGAGCTATCATTGTATTAAATTATATGTTATTTTGATTGTAAATTAAATATATGATAACATTTTTTTAAATAAATTAAAAATAAAATAATTATCTTTATAGTTTTATACATAGATTTGCCTAAACAGTAATATTATAAGTCGAGTGATTCGATTAACCATTATATCTGTGTGTTTATATGTCATACATTACTAGCTATGCCTGCGACTTCGTTCACGTGGAACTAAAAATAATTTAGTCATTTTTGCTCGTTTTGTGTAATTTTTTTCAACATAGCTTTGCTCCTATTACTGGTAGCGTGTTGTTAAATAGCATAAAGCCTTCCGCAATCATTTTACTAACAAATATAAGAAGATTTGTTTAAATCCGCAGGGTAGCTCCTAAGATAAGCGCGTGCAAAGAAACCAACAAACTTTTCCGCTTTATAATATTAATATAGATATAAAACGGATTAAAGTTATAAAGATTCATGAGGCCCTAAGTTGTCTTTTTCACCAATAGTTAACATAAGAGAGAAAATCGGATGACATTACATGACTTGCTATATAGAACCTAATTTTATACTTTCTCTTACGGCAAGTATTGTAAAAAAGAGAGCATGAGAATCTAGCATGTTTCTGACGTAGCATCTCATCGAGTAAACATTTAGATATTGAATAAAAGTAGTAAATTAATTCAATGAATAGAGTTAGATATAGATATCCATATTAATAGTATAGAGTATAAAAGTTTGCTTGAACAATCTAATCTTAAAAACTACAAGTTGAAAATCAAAAATTATTTTTGCATTGAATAGCGCCATCATTGACTAAGGTCTTCAATCAGTTTAATATCATGCTGCCGTTAATAGCAGCAAAGCTGCATTGAAAACGGCTATAAAACAGGCAATTTAATATTTAATATTTAAATAGTTTTTAATTCTACTTGAACGAAGTCACGAGCATAGCTAGTTTTCAAATAAACAAGACATGTCAGTTAAATCTTATTTTAGGCTTATTTGTTTATTAAGAAAAAAAAGTTATAAAATGCGGCAAATGGATCCAATAACAACAGACTAACTTTATAATATTATAATTAAAAAAAATGATCTATAAGTTTCATAAAAGCAAACGAAATTAACGTACGAATTAATCAAGGTACGAAATTGATAAAATATATTATCAGCATACAATATTGCAAATCACTTTTTTCGTATTAAATGGAAAATAACGAAAAATTCAAATGTGACCTATAAATAAAGCGGTTGCGAATCGGAATTCCAAGGGTAGCCTACACTTGACCGCGTCTTGGGTGAAGGAGGTTTCAAGTAATTTTTATACTTAACATGAAAAAATAAAAATGCAAGAGATTTTATAAATTATTTGGTTTCGAGATGGCTTTAACTGTCAGTCAATCTATGAGTTTATTTTGTTAGTAGTTCAGTTTTATTATTATCCATAATAGTAATTTATAATTAGACGAAGATATAAGGTCGTAAGTTCAAGTCGTGTATTCCGACACCTGTACTTGAGAACTAGTTCTTCTACTAGACTCAGCGTTTTCACCATCTTTATCATTCGTTAATTACCATAAGATAAGATCGTGGCTAAGAGATAAAATCTTCATTAAAAAAAAAAAAAAAAATTTGGCATAACTTCTAATGAACGGTATATATGTTTACAATAAATGTTACCCGGGATTTAAAAATACAATCGGGGCTTTACACAAAAATCAGTACTGTCGGAATTCAAGCCCACGCAATGTGCTCTGTGCCAAATAGTGTAGATAACTATCATTTTACCACGGGGCACGTGAGGTTTGTTTTATATACCTTCATTTTTATATAAATCCTGTAAAGGCAATAACTCCGCTTGATATACATTAAAGACCAACATATCTGTACAATTAGGTAAATTATTTTGTTACATTACATTGCGTGGTCATTAAACTTGGACCGACTTGAAACCTGCGATTCAGCATTTTAGAATCGTATAATTTTAATAATTTATATAGGTTTAATTGCAATAAAGTACTGAGGTAACATAACATTGCTGTAACATTATATTTAAAACATTATTTGTCACAAACGAGCCACGAAACATTTTTTTTTATATAGTAAAGGATTAGCGTTATGGCCACAATCTTATCTGATGTTATGCGACGATGTGGTCCAAAATGGTGGACACGCCAATCCTAGTGGAGAGACTGGCTTTCAAGTGCAACTACTGGAACATACCTATAGGTTTTTGGCGGCAAATTTCAAACTTGAGGGTGGTAGCTAGCGCAGCGGACGAAAAAAAAGTTTTACCACCGTGCTATGGTTTAATCACAATGTTTTACTTCACCGAAATTTCAAGGCTCATTGTAAGTGGATTCGAACTCACGTCCCTTGGCGCTGCTTTTGTGGATACTACCAACTGAGCTATCGCTTCAAGAAGGGATTATATAAGATTATATTCAAAGCGGTGATAGCTCAGTGGTATTGTGTACGACTTCGCGTCAAGAGACGTGAGTTCGAATACAAGCACCTACAATGAGCTTGAGCTTTCGGTGAAGGAAAACATCGTGAGGAAACCATAGTTCCCTCCATTCTCCTCCTTCCATAGTCCCTCAAGTTGTAATCCTGCCGCCAAATACCAATAGGTGTGTTCCGGCAGCTGCACTTGAGAGCCAGTTCCTTCACAGGTTTAGCGTGTCTATCAACTTGGGCCGTATCGTCACTTAAGATCAGGTGAGATTATGTTCATAATGCTAAATCTTAAGTATATATATATATAAAAAAGGAAATGATCCTTTCACTTCCTATATTATTGTGTTATTTGTAAGGCGTATGTAATAAAAGAAAACGGGAATGTTCCTGATTTAAAGTACCTTCAGCAGTTTTTTTCATAAGGTAATGTTTGACTGTGAATGAGTTTAAAGCAAATATTATACATATACATATTGTTTCATACTTTGTGAAAACTAATACTTAACACCGTATTATACTCGCGAAAAAAGACCTAAACTTTGTACCATCGAAAATAATGAAGTGATACGAAGTTTGAATTCAAATAAAAGTAACCTACATATGTTACCGATGCCCTAATATTTCTCAAATCCTATTTCCCGACATTTCAGTAAATCGTGGCTATTTCTGGTGTATCTACATTATGTCGGCACATGATGGAAGTACTCTACAAAATTGAATAATTTTATCAATCCCTTTTATAATAAACGATTAAAAATAATCCAGTCATCGAAAATAATCGATATAAAACATGATCAGGTTTAACATTATATCTTTGTAACTTCTGAAAGCAATTATAGATTAGTTGGTAGTATGTGCGGACTTCGCATCAAGACTGTTATTCTGTGATTCTTTGTTATTTTCATTGCTAAAGAAGTAAATGAAAACATCGTGATGAAACCATAGTATGGTGGCAGCTACAATCCTAAAATTGAAACTGTGCCGACAAATACGTATAGGTGTGTTCTGGCAATTGCATTTGAGAACCAGTCCCTCCACTAGGCTTAGTGTGTCCACCATCTTGAAGTGACTATGTGCACTTAACATCAGGTGATTTGTGGCCATAACGATAAAACGGTACTATAAAAAAATAATTATAAATCAACTGCATACTGTGTAACTTGGTAGTAAAAATATTAAATGTATAAATAATATATTATATAGTAAATCATTCCCTAAAGATAAGTACCTGCCTTCAAATATAATTACAACCAATAGACTGGTGGCTAAAGAAAATAGAAAAGTATATAATCTACAAAAACGATTTAACAATGTGCTTTTATTTTTATATCTCGCACTGAATTTGAGTGCTACCTAATGACCCAAGGAACTAGACATTGCCCCTCTGAGAGCTTATATTACATTATTGAAAGTCATTGTAGCTCTAAGAGCTTGTTTGATATTATTGAAAGTGGTGAATTTATATCGCTATATACAAAGACTTGGTAAGCTTAAAATCTTTGGTAACATTATTAACTTAGTGGTATAGAATGCTTTGGATTTATAATACACATACCTCCATTTAATTTCAGTATTTTCAGATCAATTTTCAATATTTCGGTATTTCGTTGAAAATAAATAAGTAAAGCTCTTTCGGTATATTTTTTTATTTAATCGAATAAACACTTCATTGCTAACGAAATACGACCCAAGCTTGTTAAACATACAACTTTACATTTTCGCATCTGAGCACGGTTACAGATCTTTTTCCAATTTCGCTAATCAATGCTACGAGTAGTTCCAGAATGGGATTAGCGAGTTCGGAGGTCAGAACCGAACACTACTTTTGATTAGGTTTGTTGGGTGCCTTATTACGTACGCCACATTTTTCGAAGGGTGGTACTACCGTATAAACCTTTATCTATATGTAGGCTAACCAAAAACGTTGTGTTTGAGTAATGAATTTGGGGAGAAGTATAACAAAGCTTCGGGTAGGCGTTTGCCAATTTAATATTCATGAAAACAACAGCACAAAGAGTACAATAAATGAACAATTTAGTGAAATGAGTGTTCACCCAGTAGTCTTATCATTATCGAAAATTTGAGATAATTATTGTATAGGTGGAGAGAACTATTCCCATTTTTGTTGGTATTAATACTGAAGTTTGTTTCACCTTTTAAACACAAACGGGGAGCTTTGATGGGATGATAGTTCAGTTGATAGTGTGTTCGGACGCCTCATCGAGGGACGTAAGTTCTAATCCACCTACAACGAGCTTGAACCTTCACTGAAGTAAAACATCGTGATGAAACTATAGTATGATGGTAGGGCTTTTTCTAGTATCCGCCTGGCTAACTACCGTCCTCTAGTTCAAAATCTGCCGCCAAATATCCATAGAAGTGTTTCGGTAGTTGCACGTGAGAGCCAGACCTTCCAATAGGCTTTACGTGTCTACCATCTTGGGCCATATTATTGAAGCGATGATAGTTCAGAGGTAGTGTATACGATTTCTCATCAAGGGACGTGAGTTCGAACTTGTAGCCATAACACTAAGCCTATAAGGTATAAAAAATATTAACATCGCCTTGATGAGGTTTTTATTTCTGTCGTCTAGTCTTAAGCACAAACCGTTTTTTCTTTATATTTATATTTATCAGCCCTTGTTTAACCAATGAAGTTATCCACATAAAATCTCATCAGCTTCGATGATATCACCTATCTACAATTAATAGTATGCTTAAATTTAAGCAATCATCATAGCTAATTAAACCTTTTACTTGGAAGAACATAACGGAGTATTAATAAAGGTTGTTTCGCTTTAATGAGTTTTTATTCAAAACCCAGTGAACCTTTAAAATTTCTAATAGGATTACACTAATAACTTAGAAATAACCTCATGTGAGTAATAATTATAGTTTAATAAATAATACTGTATTTAGTCTATGCATAATAGACGAATTTGGTTTTATGTATAAATACACGCTAGGATCAGCAACTTAAGCATGATATTATTTTCGTGATACATAAATTATTGTCCTAGGTCTGGGATTTCCTTTTTATATGTTCGTTATATGTTTGTAAAGTTGACTTCGAGACAGGGTGATCTGTAGCACGGGGTTTTTTGTAATAGTTAAAATATGTTTTCTTCAGATTTTTTGTCCTTGATACTCCCTTACAATATATTCATATACTTTATACTTTGAAATCGTATTCGATATAAACTGGCGTGTAATTTTAGTATGTATCGTGTTCAGTAGTCCGTTGTATGTATTCAGTGTATCGCGTTGCTTTGCATTTTATAATAGAAACCATGACGAATTTATTTCTATTTTTATTACTAATTCTAAGGCAATTTAGAGGGGGGGGGGGGTGCAACTCGGTCACTTCTATATATTTGTTAATAGTTTATAGGTTTTAGCGTTATGGTTACAATCTCACCTAATGTTAAGTGACAATGTGGGCCCAGGTCATGGATACGCTAAGCCTAGTGGAGGTACTGGCTTTAGGACCTATAGAATATTGTCGCCAGATTTTCAAATTGAGGATGGTAGCTAGCCAGACTAGCTTAGAAAAAGCCCTACCACCATGCTAAGGTTTCATGACGATGTTTCCCTTTACCGAAAACTCAAGCTCATTGCAGATGGATTTGATCTCACGTACTTTGATGCAGCGTCCGTACATACACACTACCAGCCAAGCTGTCATCGCATCAAAATCGCGATGCAATGCATTGTAATGTTTTTCATTTTATAACATGAACCATAACGACTTAATTTTTAATTTTAGATTCTTATTAGTCATTCCAGTGTTATTTAGGGTAACTAAATCAGTCACTTCTATATATTATATTTCAACATCTGTAATAAGCATGGTAATGAAACATATGTTTCCTTTAAAAATTAACTTTATTTATTTATTATAATAGCACTAATAATTTCTATACAATCCCAGTAAGGATAATGCTTAATATAAATTTCTTATTTGCTAGCGAACAGCGAAATGGAAATTTTTTGATAAAAAAAATAAAAATATATAGCAAATTCATAATTTAGAATAATTGTCTTTAAAAAAAACACAGTCATGTTATAAAAAGATGTTTCTACACAGTTATTGATAGTTTTCCTAGCACATATGCAAATTTCTTGTGTGAAAGCATCAATCTTATTATTTTTTTGCCACGTTTCGTACTAACGTAAGATTTATTGTAGCCCTTAAAGATTTATTAAGCGAACATTTACAATTGCCGTTTTGATTTTATTTTATGTTTTTAGTTTCAATGTATTCATTTTGATTTTTTATCTATTGGAATATACTTGGCTTTTATAAAATTGATAGACATGCGAATAAAATCAGTTTGATCAATCACATATACAACTTTTATATAGCTCAGAGATTATGTTTGTTACAACGCTGATAAACAAGTATTTTTCAATAGGCAATTTTAAGAAAGCAACTCCATTTCGAACAACGCATCTACATTGCGAGTTAATCCAGGTTTTATCATTCTACAAATAAATTACAAAAAATTCAAGATAGTGATTATTATTACATATTTAGTAAAGATAGTTAATAATTATTATGGTATAAGTAATTAAGGTAATATTTTCTGAAATATTTTTTTACTATATGTGTTATCAAAGTATCTAATTCTAAGTTTTCTTTCAATGAAATAAATCACATTGAATACGTATGCTGATATTATTTGTTAACTATTATTACGAAATTAACTTAGTGGTTTTTATGGTGCTATAGTAGATTTGTATGAAAAAATACTCTAAGCCGTGGTTGAATATATTTTATCTTATATTATATAGTATATTCAATTAAGTTTTATTAAATGACTAGCAGGTGCCCGCGGCTGCGCCCGCATAATAAGTTAAAAAAACATTAAACTTGAATTATTATCCCATCAGAATATATTACCGGAAAAAAGTATCTTATGTGTTAATACATATCAAAGTAGTATAATTTATTTAAATAATTGTTGTAGTAATTAATATAAGTATATTGTATAGATAAAAAAATATGAATATTCCCCTAAATCTCCCTTGGGAACATGATAATTTTCCAGGACCAAATGTAGCCAATGTCACTATTCGTCTTTACAACTAGTTCTATACCAAAAATCAAGTCGATTGGTTGTTTACTTAGGGCGTGAAAGTAGGATAAACAAAAGAATATATTTTCGCATTTTAATATTACTATGTTGATGATGATTTTTTAATTTAACAGACTCAAATATTTATACTGTTCTTCTTGTGTTCTTGGGTAACGAAAAAAATGTTATTTTATACTTAACGTTATGGCTATAATCTCACCTGATCTTAAGTGACGATACGGCCCAAGTTGAATAGACAGGCTAAGCCTGTGGAGGGACTGGCTCTCAAGTGCAACTACGGGAACACACCTATTGGTATTTGGTGGTCGATTTTGAACTTGAGGGAGGTAGCTAGCCAAGCGGGCATTAGAAAAAGACCTACCACCATGCTATGGTTTCCACCCGATGTTTTCCTTCACCGAAAACTCAAGCTTATTATAGGCGGATTCGAACTCACGTCCCTTAACGTGGAATGATCTATCATCGCTTCTAATAACGTCAATTGTAAATGTAGAACATTTAAATCAAATCAAAATCGGCATTTGTTTTTCACTATAATTTGACGCATTATATATGCGATATTTCTATACTCATGAAAGTAATAGAAATTGTTAAGTAATACTTTACATTACAACATGATATCATAGTAGCTTGACGCTTACTCACGTATGACGTCACACGCTCTGCGATAACATAAGTTTTGCGTGACAATGTAAAAATGTAAAAGTTATTTTTAATACTGTTCAGTATCTTTTTGTTATTGTCCTACCTTAGTACCTACTTTTAGTAGTTGGGCAAAGATTTGTTACAATTGTTTATAACAAATTATCTATTAGTCGGTGTGACCGCGAGTTCACACGAAACTAAAATCTTTCGTCCATTGTCGTAGCTTTTTTCAATACTGTTTTGCTCATATCTGTGGTAGCGTGATTTTAAATACCCTTAAACCCTCCTCAATGGTTGGTTTATCAAATACAAAAATAAACTCTGATATCTGCCTTGTAGTTCCTTAGATTAGCGCTTTTAAACAAACAAACTTTTCCGCTGTATAATATTAATATAGATTTAAATTAGTAGTTTTCAGGCCAATATAACAATGGAGTTTGTTAATGGATTATTGGTTTTTCGATCATAAACTCATAATCTTTTTTTATTATTGTGTGCACTATCAAGTTACACCGTGATGGTATAAAATAAAACAAGAGCGACCACGTTCCAATCCTTCACTAAACGTCGCTGTCATACTAATCATCATCCGTGTCTAGATATCACAACTTTAAATGGGTATAACATCACTATATCAGACTATATCAGTATATTAGTATTAACATCACTATATCAGTATTACCATGTGTGCGGAACTTGCAACCCTGCCATGTACAAATCGCTGTCGCCCATAAAATTGTATATGATCGTTATATCGAGCCTTCTCAGGAAAAACAATCTCGTAAGCGGCAATTTACGCTTTCAGAGGAGACAGTTTTCATTTCAGTTTAAAAAGTATTTATGACGTATTTATAAAAAAATATGACTTATTGTTCATAATTACCTACTGATCTATTAAAATAGTAGTTATTAACGTACTGCTTCTTATTTACAAAGATAAATTTTAGGAGGTTACTATAAAAAAAACATTTTGAAAATTCTTGGCGCTTACGATCTTTTTCCTATAAAGGCTCGATATTATGTACCAGGAAAGTGCATTTCCTTTGACACTAACTCACGTCAAACTACTGAACTTATCGACATGGAACTATGACCTTTCGAAGTGGAAAAGTTCGAAGACGGTACTAAGCGTCATAGCCTAGCGATTCGGGAGGGTGACGGCTAGCTGAATATATACGAGTACGTTCATTACAATATAGGCCTGGCTTTTATAATTAAACAGAACTGATATCGAAATTTACTGATATCGCTTACCTACAGCGAATGAAAGGAACAAAGTTTGTCTCGCTCTCATTTAAGATACAACTAATTTAATTTGGCCCAGTAGCGAATACGGATTTGCAAGATAACGTCAGCTCTAGGAGGTCAAATTAATTTGACCTGTATAATTCGCGAATCGCCGGCTTATGATAGTGATATAGATATGTGTATTTTGAAAAAGGAAGGGAGAAAGCGTAAGTGTGTCATATCTGTAATTTAAATGTTTTATTTATAGTATTTTAACAGGAACTTTACCTAAATCTATTTCCTAATTATTTACTGAACAGCAAATATATTAAGACCAATCAAAGTACATCAATCATAATTAATGCTCGTGCCCCTAATCAGTTTATAATTTAACTTGTATCGATTACCTTGAGTTTGCTACTAAAAAGCTGTGCCTGTGACTTCGTCCGCATTGAACGAAAAATACTTTAATAATTAAAGCCCGTTTTTGTACCTTTTTTCAATTCAACTTTACTCCTATCAATGATAGCATGATGTTAAATAGCCTAGACTTCCTCCCTTATTGCCCTATCTTGCACAAACAAAAAAAAATGTAACTCAAGTTTTAGCTCCAAGATTAGCATGTTCAAACAAACAAAATGTTCCGCTATATAATAATAGTATAGATTTCGCTTTAAAAGTAAAAAAAATTGTTTGTCCACGAATAACTTCTAAACTACTGAATCGATTTTAATCAAATTTCGCACACTGTGTGCAACTTCATCCAACTTGAGAGATAAGATATTTTTCATCTCGATAAGTTATCATAACGCCGTAGATCTCGGTATAGTCGACATGATTAAGTAATCGAAAAGGCAGAACAAGGTCTGCCAGTTCAGCTAGTATTAATATAGATTAGAAGAATATGTGCTTAGAACACGAGAGATTGTCTTCGGCAAGTTAATAATGTTTATAATAGGACATCCGCTTATAGTATGCTCGTAAAATAAATCCCTAAGTATAACGAAGATCAAGAGTTATATTGAAGCGATGGTAGCTCCGTGGTATTATGAGGTATAAGATATATATAGAAGATATATATAGTAGTTAGAAGCCCTACTACTATACATTATTCAAGTGGATCCTATAGCTTCATTTACATTATGCGACTATGTTATATCACACATGAATACACAAAATATCTATTTACGATTTCTGCTTCATGAGACCAAGATTACTAAATTTTACAAGCGGCTTCGCTACCATTAATATTAATTTTGTCAAACACATCTGACGACGCAATAAAAAGTTTCATACAAAGTTTATTCTTCCCTTTATCCATATCCAATAAGATTTTTGCGAGAAGAAGTAGCTTATCCGCGTTTCCAGGTTCCCATCTATCTCTATACAAAAATTCATCATAATCAATTCAGTGGTTTAGGCTTCAAAACGTAACAAACAAACTCACTTTCGTATTTATAATATTAGCATAGATTTACAGAAGCTTTCTGATTGCCACCTTTTTTTTTCGAAAGGACATACGTAGTTAGGTGGAAGTGCTTCCACAGCTTGGTATTGCTTTTTGGGGCGAATGCTGAGGACACTCAGCCCCGAGGCAGCGGGCGCAAGAGTGCCATAGTGGCCGGCCCTCGGCATAGACTGCTGCTGGAAAAGAATAAAATAAAGAATGGTAAGGACTGACCTACTGCAGTAGGCTTTTAGCTAAAATGAGAAGGCAAGGAAATCGGTGGAGTAGATTGTACTGTGTTTAGTTTGTAATGGCCTAAGTTTGTTTGAACGATGTCGTTTATGCATTACGAACAAACGTTAAACTAGTAGCTGTTAAGGAAACGGAATCAGAAAAATAAAGAGAGAGCAAAGAAAAAAAAGGCCAAAAACCACTGGCATGGCCGCAGGGTGGTCCTTTACAGAACCGTGTACTTAACGTGAGGGTGTGCACGGATGGTATGCAGTGTGATGGTGTACTCTCAGTGCTGTAGAGTGTTACTGTATCGCGCGAGCAGAGTTGCTCGAAGGCTCCTTTCCGGAGGATCGAACCTAGGCTCGAGCGTCTGCAGAGGGAGGCCGCGGTGGGAGTGCGGGAGTGAAATTAACTATTAGGCCTTAACGGCGAGACCTGTGGTTACGTGGGCGTGTACACGGACAAGGACGGTTTGAAAAGATGGCAGGGAGGAGCGCGTTTTTTCTCGTTATTGTGTCAACGGGATCGGTGAATATTGCTACCTCATCGTTTCACGAACTCTTATATATCCTTTTAGGTATCATGTGGAGGGGAAGACGACGTTTTCTAAAAGAACCTCTAAAATACGGATCTTGTAACTCTATTTCGATTAATAAAATGTATAGAATATCAAGTTATTGGTTTTTTTTAATACATAATAAATAATAACAAATAATCCTTAATGCAAATAACAAATAATCTTGTGCTGTGTTCCTGAGCATATGCTAATCCGGTAATGTATTAAAAATTCAGGCTACGTTGAATCAGCAGACCGGTATAATAGCATCAATCCCTGATGGACTACTAACATATTTGATAGTCAAAACAGTGTTGGGCATCATCACGTACATCTCTGTCACTTTAGCGTGATACTGTAAAATGGCTACAATATCATAGTTGTTAAAGAAAAGACTGCATGATTAGCCTAGTAGCGAAAACATTTGCCTCACTGCAACCTCCGCGCTGTAGCAGGTACTCTGGGTTCGATTCCTGCACAAGACAAATATTTGTTTTAAGTTTGTTTCTCACTTTGTATCCGTTAATTATGTGACGTTAGAGACCTTTACACTTGACACTGACGAAATTGCCTACATAAACAGATACCATACTAATAAAGTTAAGAAAAACTACGTGTTGTTGATGTCAGTACAGTTAAATAAAGTAGAAATGGAAATATTTTAATAACGACAATAAAGTTGCGACAAAAATACGAAGTTATGTTTACTTTATATTCAAGTCAGCCCTCCCCAGAGATACGTTATGAGAATGTCTCTGTAATACTTTCACAAATCATAAAATTCAACGTCAACCAATATATCTGCTATATATTATTAACAGAAAACCCCAGTGGCGGACCTCACGTAACACGCTATATTTATATAATTGGGTCAGAAACGAAAATGGAATGAACTAATAATTTGTTAAAGACGCCGATAAAAATATTCGTTCTGTACACATATTTCATACCAATACATATAATAAAAAAGCGGAATAAAAATTACGGATATAATTATGGATGTACAGTCCCAAAACCCCTAATTTTGCGATGTGTCCTCTATATTTTTTAAAATACTATATAGGTTTAGCAACATGATTACAATTTCACCTGATGTTAAATGAAGAATGCAGCCCAAGATGGTGAACACGCTAAGACTAGTGAAGGGACTGGCTCTGAAGTGCAACTACCGGAATACACCTACAGGTATTTACCAGCAGATTTTAAACTTCAGGTTAATAGATAGCCAAGCGGTAAATAAATAAATAATAATGATTTCTTAGGTTTACGCGAATATTATTCATTGAAATAAAACTAATTTAAACGGATTTTATCGCGGTTATTTATTAAATTTTGATCCCGACGTTTCGAAAGCTTTTCAGCCTTCGTGGTCACGGGGCGGACTGAGGTGTAGGTTGTCCAGAAAAGTTTATGTTACTGTGTCATTTGAAGGTAGCTTTCGAAACGTCGGGATCAAAATTTAATAAATAACCGCGATAAAATCCGTTTAAATTAGTTTTATTTCAATAAATAAATAATAGTTAAAAAAAAACTAAAAAACACGCTTTTTATAGCAAACTGAACTAAAAAAATAGAAAATAAGTTTTAATAAATGTAAATTAAGAATAGTGTTAAAAATTTCAATAAACATGAATTAAGAATAGTTTTAAAAATTTCAATAAATATAAATGAATAATAGTGTAAATAAAAAAAAATGTATCTTATTTAAAAAAAAAGCGTGGGGTGCATGGTGTCAGTAGTTATGTTTTATCGACAGATATGAGTAGAGTTTGAGTTTGAGTTTGATAATCTTAAAAGCACCCCACGCTTATTTTTTAATAAAAAAAATATTTTTATTTACACTATTATTAATTTATATATATTGAAATTTTTAACACTATTCTTAAATTAAATTTATTAAAACCTATTTTGTATTTATTTTGTTCAGTTTTCTATAAAAAGCGTGTTTTTTATTTTTTTTAAACTATTATTTATTTTCTACTTTTTAGTTTGCTTTATTTATAATAGCTTGTTTTTTTTAATTTTAAACTATTATTTGTTCTAATCTACTATTAATTTCGTGATAACGACTATAGATGAAAATTATATAAATTAACAAAAATCTTATTTAGCAAATTGAAAAATGAAATAATTTTGTCAAATTAGTGTATTGTCATCGGTCCTCGATAAATCTACAAAGTTTGAACGAAATCTGGCCGTTTAAAGTAGGTCAAAATCGCGTCCAAAGGAGTCGGTTACAAACATACAAACAAACATACACACAAACATACAGGTGAAGTTAATAAAAAGCTTTTAAAAAGTCTATGTACTATACTACAGTTTTATCACGATGTCCTGTTTCACAGAAAGCTCAAGCTCTTTGCAAGTGGATATGAACTCGCGTCTGGTGACTACACTACCAACTGAGCTATCATCGCTTAAATTTTTATGTACAGTCTAATGAACGTTTATTGTCTATTAAATAGAATATTTAAACGCTGTATATTTTAATTTAATACATATTCATAGTAATGCTAACCTAGCCGAAAGTTCATTCTAATTATAGGGAATCGAATTCACGTATATCCGTATACGGTACCCCTGAACTATAATAACTTCGAAAGAACAATTTTTTACCTCTGTACTACGAGATGTTTATCTTTATCCACTTGAAATCCTTAATATACGCTATTTGATAATCATTTCGGGTTCTTTTTTCTTTTACATCGTGGAAATAACAAATTTATTGCGTAGTAATAATATACATACATAGGCTCGGCTCCATATCAAAGCGCCGAGGGTCATGTTTCACTTATTAAAATCAGCAAAAATACAAATCCCTAACATACGTTATTGGGTACGCTTTACTTTGATTTTAGAGGGACCGACCCATTCGTTTATAGCAGACGTTGATCCCTTTACAACCCGAACATCTTAAAGATTGAGTACCCTTATATATGATAGTATTGGTCGAACAGCGAGGTATAACCTAGACCACATACTAGGTAGAGCGTACGGAAGAATTATTTTCTTTCCATTGCCATTCTAGACATCATTGAATTTTAAAAAATTGTTTAAAGTTTTTTTTTTATAGATCATATATATAGTTATAGTTGATACAGAGATATGCTTTATTTAATTTGGGTTTTATAGAACTTAATGGTGTAAGTTAAGTTGTCTACAGGAATAAATTGCACATCGATAATCTATATTATTGGTCATGTTCTACACTCTTCAGGTTATATAGTATTTCTTTAATAATGTATGGCGTTTTTATATAGTTAAGATTTAGCGATGTAGAGACAATCTCACCTGCTGTTAAGTGATAATGTGGTCCAAGATGGTCAAAGCGATGATAGCTCATTGGTAGTGTGTACAGACTCCGTGTCAAGGGACGTGAGTTCGAATCACCTACAATGAGCTTGAGCTGTCGGTGAAGAAAAACATCGTGAGGAAACCATAGCATGGTGGTAGGGGTTTTTTTAATGGCCGCTTGGTTAGCAACCACCCTCATTTTGAAAATCTGCCGCCAAATACCAATAGGTGTGTTCTGGCAGTTGCACTTAAGAGCCATTCCCTTCAAAGGTTTAGCGTGTCCACCAACTTGGGCCATATCGTCGCTTAATATCAGGTCAGATTATGGCCATAACGCTAAACCTTAACTATATTAAAAAATGTCTTTCACAAAAATATAGCTAATAAGATATTTATAAAATACTAGCTGACCCGTACCCTACTGCATCGTGGTTAGTTTGCTTACGGTAAAGACGTTTTAGAATTAACCAGTATATTACCGCTGCCAAGAAACTTGTAGTCTAATCAACAACTTCAGAAATATATTAATTTTACATCAAACTCCTAAAAATATGACTAGAAATATAACTCATTAATTTTGGAACGTCTAGAAATAATTATCTCGAAGATTTATTAACCAATAAAAAGTAACAATATCTTATTAATAAAATAAGACGAAAAAAAAAGGTTTTTTTTTTATAACTCGAATACTATTAATATTGAAGAACCGTTCTAAAAAGATCCTTAAATAGAAGAAAAATTTCAATAAATAATTCTTATTCCCGGGACGATATCTTTATTATTTATAATTTTTATCTAAATCCGAAAATAAGTCTCCTCGGAACCGTCACGACATTACTGCATCGCCGCAGAAATATTTAATATTTAGACTTTACTCTATTTTATATTTATTATCTCTATAAATACTAATACTTACATTAAATAATACTACCTATCCATACTAATATTACAAATGCGAAAGTGAGTTTGTTTCTTACGCTTTTACACTTAAAGTATTGGATCGATTGTGATGTATTTTTGTTTACAGATAGACAGGACCTTGGAGGCGGCAATAGGCCATTTTTTTGCAAGAAACTTATAGAAAGTGGGGTAAAGGGAGTTATAAACTTTGCATGAAACTTTTTATTGCATGATCCGATTCGTTTGACAAAATCAATATTAAAACGAGCGAAATCGCGGGTAAAAGCTATAATATTATAAACACTAAAGTGGCTTTGTTTGTAACACTTTCATGCCTAAATCACTGAATCGATTATGATGAATTTTGCTATAGAGACAGATGAGAATCTGGAGACTGATAGGCTACTTTTTCTGGTGAAAACCTTATTGGAAGTGGGGTAAAGAAAAAAATAGCTTTGTATGAAACTTTTATTGCTTTAACCGATTTGTTTGATAAATTCAATAATGTAACGCGAGCAAAGCCGCGGCTAAAGTCTATTAAGAAATAATCCTCACGATTGTACAAAATAAAACAACAGTTAAGTCAATTTTTAAGACCCTACCTTCAAAAGATAAATACGTGATGTAAAATTCATTTTCATCAAACAATTAACACTTAATTACCGGCAAGGGG
This sequence comes from Actias luna, assembly GCA_039707435.1. Classification (NCBI taxonomy): domain Eukaryota; kingdom Metazoa; phylum Arthropoda; class Insecta; order Lepidoptera; family Saturniidae; genus Actias; species Actias luna. Next base: position 4,817,011 of record JAZHAC010000027.1, read on the forward strand.
ACCCTAAAATAATAAGATAAACGATTAAATTAAACGAAACGCCTTGTGTTCACAAAGAAACTGCGTAATGAGTACACGTAGTTACAGGTACGGATTTAGCGTTAGGTAATTAATATAAAATAATTCATGTACTAGTTAAAAACTATTGCTGTGTGGTAGAGCACACCATAAATTTGTTGCTCGAGCCTTATTTCCGTCGGGGGTATGAGCTGAAATTCTATGTACTAAATCGACACCACATGTAAACACTAAAATCCCGTGATCAGAATGTTCCGAAAAGTAATTTGAAGAAGTATCCTCCTCTTGATTCTACAGTAAATGCGGGTGGGGCTTCATTGTTACAGCTTCAAGGTGACAACTAAAATGTTTACTTATTCTTACTTCTCTCGTGTGTATGGTGGATTTTTTTAATGCCCGTCTGGCTAGTTACCACCCTCAAGATAAAAATCTGCCACCAAATACCTATAGATGTCTTTTGGTACTTGAGAGCCAGTACTTCCACTAGGCTCAGCGTGTCCACCATCTTGGGCCAGATCGTTACTTAACATCCGGTGAGATTGCGGACACAAATCCTCCTCCTTTTAGCATTTTCCCCCTTTCGATACGATATGGAGTCCTTCAACAGAGGCGTGCAGAGGTACCTAAGTAGACCACAATAACAGCAGTGACTAGCAATCCATTTAGGCTCATTGTCGATTTCCGCTGATTTGGTTTATACCTACTGTATTTAGCATAAGAAAATCTACACAAACTTATATAAGCCCTAAGAGAATTATCGTTAAACTCAACTATAAAATGGATATATTTTAAACGAAACAATACTATTTAAAGTTGATATAAAAATATTAGTTAATTATATAAACAAAAGATAATCTTTAACATTACTCATTAAGCAAATATGTGTTTGAACATTTAAATTTCAACACAAGGAATTACTGTATAAAACAAATTCTATACGTAAATACATTTTTAATTTCAAATTCGAGCAAGTAGCGAGTAAAACATACCATCTGAGGGTTCCGTACTAAAAAATGCTTTACTGAAATTTTTTTTATAGATTATCCTTACAATGTCAGAATATCCGGTTCCATAAGAGAGTAAGTTCAAACGAGTAAGTTTTACTTTGCGAAGGTTTGCATAATACACGGTATTATCTTACCAGTAAAAACACCCTTGCCACATAAAAGGTACGGACGTATTGTTATTTTCTTTAACGTATATAATTTGTTCATTGACTGAGATTAAAAGATTATTTACTTATCAAATTTGCAAACTTTTGGAATACGTTAAGTAGATGCTTTACGCAGGCAGAAGTCAAAATAAAAATACCTATCTTTAACACGGAAATTTCATTTTATGATAATTGTATGAGGCAACTAACGTTATTTAATATATATTTCAAATTTATATATCGAACGGTATTCTAGAAAACCAAATGGCGGGCAAACAGATGAAATACAAAGTAATCCTAAAAATACATTGTTTTTATTACGAGGAAACAAGTGCAGAAGATAATTATGAAACGTATAATAAATGATTAAACAAATACGAGTACATTTTTCAAGTGAAAACTTTATTTTCTCGGTCCGAATGAAATAGAACTGAAACACTCGGCTATACAACGCTTGTTCGAATAAAGTTAGCTCAAGTCGACTAAGGGAGAACGAGAGATATAGTCAACGTGTCACTGCTATACTCGGCGATCTTTTCATGATAGAGCATGACATGTCAGTCGTATTCAATACATAAAACTTATAAATTCAACATAAACACCATACGTGCCGGGCGAATACATTTTATTTAATACGTTATAGTTGTATTTCATTTTTTCACAGTAGTTATATCAACCCCATCATAACCTAAAAATACTACAATCTAACTATTTCCTAGATTCTCGTTGACACAATCATCTTCCACACATTTCATATAATTTTTGCTACCTCACTCGAAGGATTCACAATGCTATGAAACATGTCCATATATAATTATTTAAATTAAACTTCTTAATGAACTTAAACCTAATAGTACTATTTTTTACATTTTCCACCAGACGGTGGGGAAAATCATCTATTAGGCATTATTAACCTCGCTTTTATAAAGTTTTCACTTCTGTCGGTGGTTTTAAGCACACACCGTTTTTTTTAATATACGGTATATTACAAATCCTTTAATAAATAGAAAACACAGTGAATATAAAACGTTACCGATATAAGGTGGTACTCTTGAATCCGCACCAGAATATTCTAACTTGATTCAATCATCGCAATTAGCCTGTGAAAATATTGGCAGGAGCGCTGCGAAATATTCCATAGTTGTCCTTCCATCTCGATTTGATATTCATCTATAGCACAAAACTGTAATGGCGGAATTTGTACTCGCAAATGAACACTGAACTGCGGGTGCAATCATTTTCCTTTCGATCCACAGCGCGGGCAATCAGAATATTCGAGTTAGTTATTTAAAAAAATAATTGAAAAGTAAGTTTATTTTAGATCCAGACCTTCTTCTGTTACCAAAACAGACATTTTGTCCTCTCTATTAATTGATGAAGAACTACAAAACACCATAGCAGCCAAATAATTACAAAAATAAGTCACAATATTCATTGTTATTTTATGTATCGTAGCTGTTCCTGCGACTTCATTCGCGTCACTTTTTTTAATACAGCATTGCCCTTATTGATGGTAGCGCGTTGCAAAATAGCCTAAAGTCTTTCTCAATGATTGCTCTAATAAGTACAAAAATATTTTTTGAAATCCAAATGGTAGTTCCTAAGATAGCGCATTCAAACAAAGAAACTATCCGCTTTATAATATTAAAATGGATAACTAGCTGACCCAACATAACCGTTCTGTCATAAAAAAAATCTACTGAATACTTTGGTTGTATTAAATTACGATTAAAAAATGAGAGGCTAAGGGTACGTAAGTGATAATTTGGGATTATAGATATCTTTTGATGCTATATAAAAACAAACACAAAAAAAAATTGTCGAAAAAATAGTTTTTTCTTCTTGTATAGGAACATCCTAATTATTTAGTGGGATGAAGTATACTTAATGACTTATTCTCATACTTACTAAATTTACATCAAATTCATTAAAATCGGTCGATCCATTTCGAAGGTGTGACCACAAACACCGTGACACCAGATTTTATATCTAAGATTGTACCAATTTAAAATCGATAATATCTTAGCAATAATAGAAAAGTATACATTATCAATGTTTAAATCTAAATACACCCATGTAAAAGTTAAATCCGTCTTATTATTCTTGACTTTATCACGACATAAGTACGAATTTATCATAATACGTCACAACGTTGTAAGGGAACCATAACTTTTTACATAAAAAAATATGCTACGAAAGTCGTAGCAGTCGGCTTCATTTCAATTAACAAACTGGAATAATGTTTCGAGTTATAAAACTGCTTTGTAATGTACCGTCACGAATATAAGTTTAAGTGGTTCATGGTTACTTAAACACCGCAAATATTTAAAAAGGAGTTCATATTCGTGCATTTTATTATTGTGTTCGTGATTAAACACAATAATACCTAATATAAAGTGATAATAAAGGTGGTGCACTACTGTATTGCAGCCAACACGTACTTTTTTATAGTAAAGGTTTAGTGTTATTGCCTCAATCTCACCTTATGTTGTGACTCTAGATTGAGTACACGCTAAGCCTACTAGAGGATTTTGGTCTCAAGTCTCCAGTGAAACTGCCGGAACATACCTATAGGTATTTGGCGGTTGATTTTCAACTTGAGGTTGTTAACTAGCCAGTTGGGCAGTAGAGAAAGCCCTACCACCAAACTATGGTTTCATCGCGATGCTTCACCGTAAGCTCAAGCTCGTTATAAGTGGATTTAAACTCACGCCCTTAACGAGGCGTCCGCACACACTACCAACTGAGCTGTCATAGATGAACTTTGGTATATCGTTTTCCGAGATCAGCCACAGTATTCTTAACTAATTCTATCACTGCAACTTTCTGTAGTTATCGATTTTCCTGATCAAACAATAATCTGTGCGTACAAGTCGGCATGATAATGACCACCCTCGTTAAAGTGCTTATCTCTCGGTAGCCGTCAGTGTTTTTATCTATAGTTTACTTACCAAAAGGTGCAATGCAGTAACTACAGAAAAACAACGGAGATGGTATCTGGTGTATAACACCAAGCAATGCGTGGGATACAGGACTACCATCTACTTGCAATGTATTGATAGGCATATGAGCGGTGTTGACTGGTGTCGCTCTGTGAGCTGGATTGTTGTTGTTTTTTTTTATAGTTAAGACTTAGCGTTATGGCCATAATCTCACCTGATCTTAAGTGACGATACGGCCCAAGTTAGTAGACACGCTAAGCCTTTAGGAGGAACTGGCTCTCAATTGCAACTGCCGCAACACACCTATTGGTATTTGGCGGCAGATTTTCAACTTGAGGGTGGTAACTAGCTAGGCGGGCATCAGAATAAGGCCTACCACAATAAGAAAAAGCCCTACCACCATGAAAACAAGTCCTACTACCATGTTGTTTTGCTGTTATATTTAATTGATAAGGTTCCCGCAACCACTGAGCACTCATAATATTACACTTTATTTTTATTCACACGCGGTGCCCGCGATATCTTGCAAACTTACGCGTTGTACAAGTTATCACTCTACAACTAATTATGACAAGTGAGCAGGCGTCACTCACGGCCCACGTGTGACATCTGACGGGATCGGTATCACTCTGATCATAGAAGACAAAATGCTAAGGAAATATATTTTTAACTAGTTATACCCGCGACTTAGATAGTGTGAATATGAATTAGGGTTTGTAAAGCTATAGGACGAATATTATCTGTAGAAAGAATAAAACTGTTTTGGTAGAAAAAATAAAAATAAACATATATATGATGGTATATATTATCGAACAAAGAAAATTGTATCAAATCCGTGCAGAGTTCCATTTAGTACAAGTTTTTAACTTTTATCTCCTATCTCAGGGGAATCCTATCGTTTTATAAAATAAAAAGTACCCTAAATGTAGATCCGTAATATTAGCTACCACCCTGTTAAATTTCATTTAAATCTATCCAGTAGTTTCAAAGATATGCGCGCTCAAGGGTATAAACAGACAAAAATTTAGAAAGCATATTTTTGGCCTCTGTATCGATAACAAAGTAAAACCAGTTAAAATTTAAAAAAATATATTGAATGTACACATTTTCTACCATTACAGTTTTATTATATTATAGATTTCAACGTTGTGAACAAGGTTAATACCTTTATGCTAAGTATAACTTTTATTATTACAGACTAGTTAATTACTTTGATATTTATAAGTAATTTTAATATAAAAAGGTATAAAACATTGCGCTATTATAAAAACGTCATGACTTAAACTATATTCGTAAGGACACGTCCAAGTTGGGGGCCACTAAAACTTTCCCTTCTCTTTACGCCCTATTTAATACCATTGTAAAATATAAATTTGCATACATACGAGACAGAACTGTGAGGAGAGCAGCTATTCCACGGCCCAGATTTCATTTTGTTTCTATTTTATTCGTTTTTTATTGGTTGGCTTGCCCGTAGTAAGTTAAACGACTGGAAAGTAAGACTGTAATGTTAAGCGGATGGGAAAACAGCACGTTAAAAGGAATTTGTATATAAAATGTTCAGTTTGCGATAATCCTTCAACTGGTGACTACGCTTCCCATAGACCAACAGTTTTTTAGGTAAATAATTTAAGCTTTAATTTTTTCAAAGCTATTTTATATTAAACTAGCTGACCCGACAGACGTTATTCCGTCTTAATTATGGATATTGAATTTGAATTAGTGTAAATAATAAAAAAATATTATTAAAAATTATAGTGTAATGCTCCACGACAACTGATAGATAGATATGTGAAGTTAATATTTTCCTTAAGATTTTTTAGATTTTCTTAAATATTCTAACGTTCCACTCAACTTCGTTAATTTTTTCTCTTATAAGAACCTTCTCCAGACAATGGAGAACACAACAATAAAATAATTAGCGAAATATATATATATTTCTCTATTTGGTCATCTCATCACACGTGTACGGGTGGAACAATTTCGCTAATTATTTTATTGTTGTGTTCTTTATTGTCTGGAGAAGGTTCTTATAACAAAAAAAATAAGGAAAATGAGTGGAACATTTAAAATGAAACAATCATTAAAGTAAAGCTTATATATAAATGAATTAATTGAAAAAAATAACTATGTGGAACGTTTTTGTTCTATTTTAAGAACAAAGCTTTACTTTAATGATTGTTTAATTTTTAATATTTCAAGATGAGAAGGATAAATTGTCATACGACAAGTTAAAGATATTATTACAAATTTAACGTACGATGGATTGAACCAATACTCGGGTGTTAAAGTTATTGTATATATATTTTTTTGTCCGGAAGAATTTATTGCAATGCTCATGCCTGTAGTAACTCTGTTAAAAGTGGGTACGGATTTAATGCCAATCTGGAGCTTTGGGTGAATAATGCAATTACATATTAATGAAATATTTAGAAATCATATTTATTGAAAAGAGAAAAAAGAAGAAAAATTAATTGAAAAACTAAATCAATCAAAACCTACAAAGCAATTTTTTTGTCTTATAATGCACTCACTGATATCGGTAATAAAAAATATCAGTAATTGTAATAAAACGCTGGTCTATAACTAACAAAAAAGACTTACTAGTTTAAAAAAATATTCATCTTATAAACTAAAATTCAATGGTATAAAAACATTACAATGACTTTTATAGCCTTTTTACTTGATTTACGATTGAAAAGCTGCGCTATTGCGTTTGGAAGCAAAATTGTAGCCAATTTTTCAGATATCAAGTTTTGTACGATGTTTCATCCATTTTCTCAGCGAGTGAGGGTGTATATTTGATATATTTGTTACAGTTTCGTTGATCAGTCACGTTTACACAACTATCAATCACTGACATTGGATTAATGAATGTCACTTTACCTTTATCCATTTTTAAATACGTTTGTTATACTTTATTTAATACCGTAAATGTTTATTTGTGCAATCTTATACGCGACGTCCGTACACACTATCAACTGAGCTATGATTGCTTCTAAAATGTAAAACTTAAAAAAGGAAGCAAAACTAAAATTCCAAAATACAGGGTAAAAGTAACCAAAAAAGTAACAAATTCGTTAAAAAAACCGTTTATGATATAGATATGGGAACCATCCTGAAAACGACTTTGTGGTTCTTTGCCGTCACGTTTTACATATTTGTGAGTGTATTTGCGGATGAAACTACGACATGCAACATACGTGTATACCTGGCAAGAGCTGAACAAACTGATCAGAACGGACGACGATGCTGGGACACTGTTAAAGTGCCTTCTTGTGGAGGAAGGTGCGATTCAAGAGAAGTACGAAAATGTTATATTATTTTTATTTATATATAGTTATAGTTAAGGTTAAGCGTTATGGTCACAATCTCATCTTATGTTAAATGACGAGGTGACCCAAGATGATGGACACGTTAAGCCTATTGAAGGGGCTGGCTCTCAAATGTAACTGCCGGAACACACCTGTAAGCATTTAGCGGCAGATTTTCAACTTATAGGTGGTAGTTAACCAGACGAGCATTAGAATAAGCCCTACCACCATGCTATAAGTAAATATACCGGTACCAAGATTACATATGGTTATCTAAAACTAAAATCTAAAAATATAAGTTATCTAAAACAATCTACAAATGTTTTCTATTCGATGTGATTGTGATTGAGCATCAAGGGCACTGTATTTTCGTTGTATATATCAATTATAAGAAAGAGTTATTGACAGATAGCACAGGGTATAAGAAAAATAAATAGAAAGTTCTTGAATGTGTTAAATTAATTACGCTTATCGCGTTCCGGAATCGGGTGATGGGAAATCAGGCTAGTGGTGTGAACAAATGATGATACTGTACGGTTGATTATTTCTGTTGTACTTTGGAACCGGCTCCCCGTTAACGTGTTCCCTCCATCCTATGACTTTGGGTCCTTCAAAAGAGGCGTGAAAAGGTAGCAAAGCAGGCCAGCATAACAGAGGTGACTGGCAGTGAATTTAGGTACATTGTCAGTTGCCGCTGATTAGGGTTGCACTGTACTTAATATCAGGTGCAGTCACTATGCTGCGCGACATAAAAAAAGAAGTTGTCAAAGAAGTTAAAAAGACACCTTCGATAGATTTGTTATCTGTCAGTGGTACGGTAATTATTATTGCATTATAATAAAATTACCGTTAGATACAGTGTAGTCATTTTCATGTGGTATCCAAAAAAAGCTGTACTACAAAGACAGTCAGTCTCTGCCGCAGTGTATTTTTTAAGCAAAAATAATGCTTTATTTTTCATAACATGACAAGTAATATTTCATGGAAAGTTTTTGTTTAACAATATAATATATAAGAAAATTGGAATACAAGTAAGAATTATAGATAAGATCGGACGAATTTAATTAGGTATTAATATACCCACATATAATATTTTTTCAATTTTTATCTTCAATCGTCAATTTTTTCAAATTGAAATACATATACAGTATGTATCAAATTGTAGTAGGTACAATCAGTGATACTAAGTTGCGGCGTCAATTTTCTTAATCTTACACCTTGACGTTTCATTACAGAATCGGAAATTTAAGAGACATTATAGATAAATTGGGACATCAAACTATTTATTTAGACGACCGAATTTTCTCTGAATCCTTTAGAAATATAAAAATAAGGTCCGGTGCGTGTCTTACACATAATAGATGAAATATTGTGTTACGAGGTAATTTTCCTTCGGTGTCCTGTAAATAGTTGTAGGCGAAGAAAAACAACTTAAGTTAACAGCAATTTCCTACAAATAGATGAATTTTAGAGAAATATAAATTTGTTTTAGCGTAATGTACGTAGCGCATTACATTCAAACCTAATTTTACCTTTTAGAATTATAGAAGCAATCATCAAATATTCAAAAGGACGACAGTTTCACAAAGTTTAGAACAAAACTGTGATCCAAATTAATTCTTAGTCTACATAATTTGAGACTAAATTTATATTTAATATTCTCAGCCGACAGAATTCCGTACAAAACTCCATAATTGGAGTTTTCGACACAAATTGTTTTTTTTTACTTATACAGTAGTGTCACCACTGTAATAGGAAACAACATCAATTCATGCAATTGAGAAATTAACAGTATATCGTATTTCGTGGAAGTCATTACAATCTCATAAGAAGAATAGCACCGCCAGATTCCCACCAAAAAAGACATCACAGTAATTCTCACTCCTTACTACCAGATACCAGGACAGCTTTCCATTTCTTCTAGTCAAACATTTATCGTGCCCTAACCCTCCACATGAAAACTTGTTATTAGATTTCAGATTGGGAGTTTCCGTTCAAAAAATCCTATCATCCTGTATGCATTTTCGGTGCGCGGAGACCGCTGATGGTGCATCTTCGCCACTGCGATCCTGATGTTACTCCAGGAACCGAAATGTTCCATTTTGTTGCAGCTGAAAACTGTCGTTGCAAGGTAAGTATGTAACGAGAAAATATAACCAATACTCGGCATTATATTTAAAAAAAAAACAGTATCATGGCAAGTGTTCTGAAGAGCTCTTTGAACGAATCCCTTCTTCTCCAGTCCACTGTAGAACTCCCGTCGGTGTCACAATTTCACGGTAACTCCTATAACATCGAAAATCAAATTTGCCGTCTTCCTGCCAGCGTGTTCCCTCCTTCCTATGATATTAAGTCTTCAAAAGAAGCGTGAAGAGGTACCCAAACAGGCCAGCATGACAGTGTAGACTGGCAGTGAATTTTGATTCATTGTCAGTAGCCACTCATTTGGATTGTAATGTACTTAACATCAAGTGCAGTACAGTCACTATGCTACGCAATATAAATAAAAATCGAGAGATATTGAAAAGCACTAAAGCATATGAAAAAAGTATTCACACCGTTTGCTATAGTCAGAAAATAAATGTTTACAATATTTTTTAACTTATTTTATAGCAAATTGTGTTTATACATAATTCTACCAATGTTATGTTGATAAATATTTACTTAAAATTCTGTGAAATTTTCAACAACTCTCTAAAAAGATGGAGGCTTCGTTGTTGCAATTGACAGTAAAGGTTTAGTGACTTCTAAGAATTTGTATTTAACCACTTACACTTACTTTCTAATCCACTTCTCTCATGCATAATAACTAAAGTATGACATACAATGCCCTAATATTGCATTACTGCATTATCACGCTTATTAATTCAAATAAATAATAAATGATGATTAATATTAACTAAAAAAATAATCTAAATCTAATTTTAATACCTTAATTTATTAGTTAAAGATGAATTACAATACATCACACCTCCAAAACAACAATGGAAATTATGTAAAATACATTTTTTTCATCAAAAGCACTTATTATTTGACATTTTTGGAAATTAAATGTGATAGCAGTTTTCTGATTTAGGTAGTTAGTGTACGTTGTTATGTGCATGTTTCCTTTCACGTTGAAGAATAAGATTACCATTAGTCATTCCGTAAGAAGGCTAGACTACTCACACTACTACTTATTCCACCACTACTTCTCCTCTTCAAGAATACGAAAATCCATCACCCGCCGATGATATTATGCCGGCCTTTGTAAATGCTTCTTTACGTTTATATTTGATATGTAGTCAGTGTACTTTTTCGGTTTCAATTAAGTAAAAAAAGCAAAAAAACTTTATTCAGTTTAAACCATTACAAACTTTGTATGTTAAAACGGTAAAAAAAAACTCAATAATATTAATGTTTTCAAAATTACAAGGGATAAAGATAATCATATAGCCAATACATTTATTATGTTTGGTGTTTACTTATAGATAATCGGAATTAACAGTTAACATTAACTATTCTAACAGTTAACTAATGTACTGTTAGAATAGATATTTTTGGATTTTTAATTTACTTTCTTTATTCTGATATTATATTATTTTACTTTGGTATTTTGTGATTAACATAAATATTCAACAAGTTACAAAAATACAAGCAAGCTGGTATCCTAAAAATACAAGATGAAAGGTAAATATTTTATATCAGATTTTTTTTTTATATAGAACTTATATTACTGTGCCATCGTTTTATTTTTACAGTGAAAGTACTTATTTAGTCATATCTCACCGTTAGACGATAAACACAAATATTCTAGAATTAGAAAAAAGTAAAAAAGAGGCAGTATTTCTTATTTCAGCTGAGCCGTCATCGGTAGGATTATTAAATGGAATGGCTTCAACAAGTAAATTCAATGGATTTTATGTAAATTTAATGGATCGCGAACTTGTAAGATGACATGTATCGCGTTGAAGGATCAGCATATATCTAATAACATTATTAAGCGGAAAAGTTTATTTATATAAACATACAAGTATTAGGAACTTTTAGTGGGATTTCAATTATTTTTTCTATTTTATAGTGCAATAAATGAGGAAAGCTTACAGCTATTTAACAAACATCACGAACAGGAGTAAAACTTTATTCAAAAAAGTTACAAAAACAGCTAAAAAAATACTTTAATTATTTTTATTTTCTCCCGAAGGAAGTATAAAAGGGCTAACAGGCTGGTATAACGAAGGTTATCTGTGAACTGTCGAACCATCTGAATTCATCAGTCTATGAGTCATACTATGCTTACCGTAAAACACAGTTGTTTACCGAAGTCCTGAGAAAATATCAAATCTGTTGTTAGCTAATAAGTTTGTTAATGCCCGTAATAAACAATCCGTTCGTGAACTTTGTCTAAATAGTCCTTTTAATCTGACGCTAAAAATATCTGACCTGTACTATAACGGTAGAAACAGCTTCAATTAAGTAATCTATACATATGTTACTAAATGAACCCGGTCTAATTCTTTTCAATCTTAATTTTTCCTTTTGTTTTTTCCATATATTTACTTTAGTTTTAAGAATTTTACATAAGTAAATCTAAAATTAAATTATAAGTCGGAGCATGATTCGTAATAAGTTGGCACAAACACTCCTTGAAAATAATACTAAGAAGAAACTCAACATCTTCCAAAATGGTTGTATGAACTCTGTTACTAAATATTGTACTAATATTCACGGTACTATACATGGTATATATATATAAATATTATAAAGCGGAAAACTTCGTTTAAACGGGCTAAACTTAATAATTACCAACGGGGCTTAAAAAAATTGGTAAGAGTAATGAGAACTTATACTGGAACACGAAACGTTCTGACGCTGCAAAGAAAAAAGGTCCAAAACAAAATACGAGATATGTGAATTGAAAATTACATCACTACAATGTAGTACACATCTCGAAACGTTGTAACAAAACTTCGAAATCTATTCAATAAAACTCGTTAAAACACTCAACTCACCTTCACAAACATTACAAAGCTGATGTTGCTCTGTTGAAGTTATTTATCACATTCTCGCAGCGAACATATTATCTCCGCTTTGTGTTAAACAATAGCAGCGAATCGCTCGATACACTGATTCTATGAGTATTGTCAGTGTGACAATACAAATTACAACTTACATTTGCTTTTCCTAAATACTTTTCTGTATCTATTTAGGTTATTGTTGAATATTTTTCAACAAAGCATATTAAGCACACCAACCAATTAGATATTTTTGTATAGCACCTAAATAGAATGTTCCATATAGAAAGTCCTTGGAAATACTTAGAACTATAACTTTTATAATTTCAGTAAATTTACTGTGTATAAAAAAAAAGAAAACGTCTGTCCTACACGGCTCCACTGGTTTTGGTAGGATTTTTTAAAATATAAAACATCTATTGGTACTTGTTGATAGTGACATCGACCCGCTTGCCGTAACGACACACGGCATGACGCTAGCTTACGCCGTTATGCCGCCCTCTAAATCAACTCTCCCGACTCCCTTGTGTATGTGCGCACAAACACATTCGTTGCCTCTTTTTGTGAGCTGCATTCTATTTCTATATTACTCCATATTTTCTTTATTATTTCTTTTCTAATTATATAAATTCTAGTATTTAATTAAATAGTTTATATCTGCTATACTAGCAATGGCAGCTAACTTTATTTTTATATACTCATAACGTCATTTGGTTAATACCTTGTTATACTTAAACCCGATAGGTAGTGCTGCAGTCGACAATCAGTCTTTTATTTTAATTTCAAGTTTCAAAGTTGCTTACATAGGCAGATGCTATAATGTATGAAAAAGTATATTGATGAATATACTTAAATTATCTGAAATAAAATTAATAAAAGGGACCTAAAAAGAATAAATTTTTACACCCTACCTATTTTTATAAAATCTCATAATTTACAGGTCTGCTCGTCGCAATACACAAGCTGCGAATGGTTGCCGCCCAATTCTACACTCCTTGAAGGTATTACTGATGATTACGACGAGAAGCAAGATATTTAAATCTTAAACCATACATCATACTCTGTTTTATTTGTCGAATTAACAAAATATTAGAAAAATCTTTGATATCTTTAATGTGATAATTACTAATCTCTGACGAGTTTTTACTTATACTCTGAGATGCGTTAAAAAACCTCTATCTTTGTCTCTCGTGGTAGATTACTATCAGTATACGGACCCGATTTCTAATAATAAATACGTAATAAAATATAAAAATTCTATTTGTTCACTTCTTATTCTATTTTAAATGCATCTGAAGTAAATAAAACCATAAGTACCAAAAGAGCCGTATCACAAAAGGTGATTAATATTCACGACTCTTCTTGTATAAAGCTATATATCTTTACATATATAAGTGATATGGCTCTCACTGCCTAACTCAACACGATATCCCCAAAACAATCAGATGACTTGAAATTTGACAAAGATATTAATTTCACGGCCTAGACACCCACTAAGAACGTATCTTACGATCACACGTGGTTAACGGGGAAGTAGTGAACAAAGTTCGAGGCTTTAGCTAGTATATTTTATATATATTTCCATTTCGTCGTCACCTAATCTCCAATTCTATACGCCCAATTAACTTCAAATTTGACTTGGATATTCCAATCATAACGTAAACACCCGCTATGAATGGAATTTACGATCACGTGCGGTTGGCGGAAAAACGCGAATGTCATCATATATACTAGCTAACATTAAATATGAAGCGATATTAGCAAGCTATGATAGCTATTTTAAAAGGGACCGCGCTTCAGGTGCGGCAAATCGAAGTCGTACATGAACTAGATTCTGACCACCGTCCAGTAATTCTGCAACTAGGCCTTTCGAGTGACTACACACCCGCTTCAGTCAAAGTAGCTGACTATCCAAAGCTCAGACATTATTTCTCAAATAAACTCTCCTCTCCTTACTTAGATAGGATCGCCGACGAGATAAAGTCTGTGACCGACGCTGATGTGGCGATCGACTCCCTGGTCGGTCACCTCCAGAATGCCATCAGGGAAACCTCAAAAGAGGTAAGGTCGGCAAACGATCGCCGCTTCATACTCCCTGATGATATTCGAAGACTGATCACGGAGAAAAACGCCGCGACTCGCGTTCACGATTCTTATCCGACGGAGGAAAATCGCGTACGTCTACGTAACGTACAAAGATCAGTTAAATACCGTATCTCTGAACTACGTGGTCAAAGATGGGACAGTCTCTTAGAGAAAGTCAAACCGTCTCTTCTCGCCTTCTGGGATCTCGTTCGTAAACAGAAGAGCAACTATTCGTCTGCGATGACCCCGTTAGATAGAGGCCCCGGCAATCCACCCGCCATGGAAAGTATAGACAAAGCAGAGTATCTTGCTGCTACTCTCGAACAACAGTGTTCTCCCAATCCCTATGAATACCATACCATTGATCCCGAATACGTCTGGAGGGTCGATCGAACAATTCAATCAATAAGGGAGACCCTCCCAATCGAAAACTTAGAGCCGGTTACAACTGACGAAGTCCGTGCTATTATAAAAGCCCTTAAGCCAAGGAAAGCCCCCGGTCCCGACGGAATCAGGAACGAAGCCCTCAAACTTCTTCCTGATAAACTTCTGGTCTGCATCTTCAATGCCGCCATAACTCACTGCCATTTTCCAGCTGCTTGGAAAAAGGCAAAGGTAATAGGTATCCGTAAACCCGGGAAAAGGGCAGACCATCCAGAAAGCTACCGCCCAATAAGCCTCCTCAATACGATAGGTAAAATATACGAGCGGCTTCTGTTGAACCGACTACAAGCCTTTATCTCAGACAAAGCCTCTTACCATACGAGCAATTCGGCTTCCAACCGAAGCACTCGTGCTCCGTATGTTGCTCCGTATTCGCTCACGCTTCACGCACCACCTTTCGCAAACTACAAGTATTGCAAAACAGATTCATGCGCATAGCCATCCAAGGCTCGTTTTACGTCCGTAATGTAGATCTCCATAAAGATATAGACCTTCCGTCCATGTATGCATATATTAAAGACATTACAAAGAAATTCTTTGCAAGTGCCGAACTTCATTCTAATCCCAAAATAGTACACGCAGTTAGCTACACTTCCAATCCGCACGCCAAAGGCTTTGCTCGCCGGCCACGTAATTGCTTCTCCGACCCCGTCGATAAAATAACGAGATTAAACGCGCTTCTCCCTGCCGTCTCCACCAATCGCACGTGTCCGCGCACACATCCGCGTAACTGCCGTCCTCGCCGCCGAGGCCGAGTGGATAATTTCGCTCCCGCATACCCGCCGCGGTCTGCCTCCGCAGAGGCCTGAGCCTAGGCTCGATCCTCCGGACAGGAGCCCTCGAGTGACTCTGCTCGCGCGATACAGTGACACTCTACATCACTGATATTACACCATCACACCGCATACCATTCGTGCACACTCACACGTTAAATACACGGTTCTGCAAGGGACTACCCTCGCGGCCCTTGAGCTGCTTACCTGATAAGGTCGTAATTAGTATCACTAATTTAGTAATAAAGAACCTGTTGGATAGTCAGGATCATGAATCTTTTTTCATTTACCGGCAGCAGCCCTAGCCGAGGTTCGGCCGTCCTGGCACCCTTGTGCCTGCTGCCTCGGGGCTGAGTGCCCTCAGTACTCGCCCCCAAAAGTTCGGTGAAGCTGTCAAAGCCCTTGGAGCTAACAGAGTACGTCAGTTCGAAAAAAATAAAAATAAATAAATAACTTATATGTGAGACGCAGGCACAAAAAATCCACTGAGTGTTTTAATATTCTATGGATCTTTTGATATTTTTCTTTATTTGTTTTAATAGATAATTCGCTAACAGAATTCGTTTTCATTTTAGCTAATAAAACAAGTGACGATCATTTTTATGTATTATTTTATTTTTAAATTTAAATAATCAATAGCTCATATATTTGCTGATTTTTTATCATAGTTTTATAGATGAAAATTAACGTTCAATGAAGCAGGAGGATGACGGCTAGTATAAGATGTTTTTGTTATTCAATAAAAGGTTAGCAGGGATCTGTATCTTACTGAGTAATGACAGATTTCAGGATCTGTTAATATATATTTAGTCAACGAGAACCTGCAAGTTGGTGTGACAGCTGCGACTCGTTCAAGGATTACTTTTTACTCGGAGGTTATTGTTATTTTTGGATTATATTAACCTATCAATCGGGTACAGCCTAATTATTTTGCAAAAGAACAAAATATTTTATTATTAATAGACAGGATCCGCGACTTCGTTTGCGTGAAACTAAAAATTATATAATGTTTTTTGCCTGTTTTTGTTACTTTTTCCAATATAGGTTTACTCCTATTGTGTATGTGTATAGTGTATATATATATATATATATATATATATATATATATATATATATATATATATATATATATATATATATATATATATATATATATATATATGTGTATAGTGATGTTAAATAGCATAAAGCCTTGCTCAATGATTTTTATATCAAAACACAAAATAATTTTGTGATCTTACTTGTATTTCCTAAGATTAGCACATTAAAACAATCAAACAAACTTTTGCGCTTTAAAATATTAATATAGATTTCTCTTTGAGGTTCTGTACACTATACTTTATGGTTTTGCACAATACCTGAAGTTAACTAGATAAAATTGTTTTTGTGTAAAAACTATTACTGTACTGTATATTTGCTACCCAAACTTACACTATCTCGGTCGTAATTGTAAGTAATTAGGCCAGACTCATCGATAAACGTTAATCCTCAATCGTATTACGTTTTTGTCTAATCATTAAACATTTTCATAAATAATCCGTATTGTATATCTATTTATATAATTTATAAATGTTAACACAGATGATGCTGCCCTGTTGGAACGTAAAAAAAGCATTGTGATTGTCTGGATCATGACAACCATAATATGTATAATATCTGCTGTCAACTAGCATATATTTAATCTTCAATAAGGTTGCATCCCAGCATAGCAACAATGGTCATTCATACATTAACATTATACCTGTGCTCTGCATTTCTTTTTTAATTACACTGTATTTACCATTAGGTATAACGACTTCGACTAGTTATTATAAAAATGCGTGAGTGTAATACATTTAATACAATACGCAACAGCTGACGCATATGACTTGTACAAATTATATCTGCGCAGCCGTTGAGAACTTACTAGCTGTCGTGAACCAATAACCGCGCACCAAATATTTGTCACATCCAATAGCATACGCGCTTTGGATAACCGTTTACACTATAGAAATATATTCTAATATAGAACAGACTAAAGAAAGGGCCGTTGATGGGGAAGCCTTACATTTTGATTTGTCTAGCTTCCATCCATACCATACAATAAGGAACTTCGTTCCAATAAAATTATATGAATATAATTAAAAAGCACGGAAAAGAACAGAGTAGAATGGTTCAGAATAGAATAGAGTACAACGGAATGGATTGTAAATGAATGGAATAGAATTAATTGGAAGAAATATAAAACAAATTAAATATTTTTAGCGATATACGAAGGCAAATAGATTTATGTAACATATTAGTTATACCTACGACTTCATTCGCATGGAACTGAAAACTATTTAACTAACTGATAGCCTACGTTACTCAGGGATAATATAGCATTCTACGAAATAATTTTTGAATTCGGTCCAGTAGTTTTTGAGTTTATTCGTTACAAAAATACAAATCTTTCCTCTTTATAATATTAGTATAGACTGATGCTATATTATTGTACAAGACAATAATATAGCTAATTCAATTTTTTTTTAAAAGGTTACGTGATGATTGAATATGAACGGTTATGGTATTTTATAGGTTTTAGCGTTATAGCTACAATCTCACATGATGTTAAGTGGCGGTGTGGCTCAAAATTGTGATCACGCTAAATCTGTGAAGGAACTGGCTCAAGAGCAACTCTCAGAACACACATATATATATTTGGCGGCAGATTTTCAACTTGAGGGTGGTAGCTAGCTAGGCGGACCTTAGCAAAAGCCCTACCATCATGCTATGGTTTCATCGCGATTTTCTCTTTCAGCGTACGTTCAGGCTACCAGTGAGCTACCATCGCTTGAAAAATCTATATTTCTACAAATGTTATATATAATATATATAACTAACTAACCATATATAACAGTTAAACGGACCTAACTGTGTAAGCAGTATTTGTCCTCGGCAAACACAACATCAGCTTGTGCAAATGCACCGAAAAGACGCATTTGTTGAAGCAGGTTGCCACCGAGAGAGGGCTATTCCTCTATGCGGTCTCTCCGCTCCCTCAGCAAGGTGTAGTGAGATGTACATTCAGAATCGACATTAGGACTACTTACCGCGTCCTATCATATAAAATAATCATTCAAATACCACAAAAGTAGGTATACAAAAAAAAGATCAAAAACCATCAAGCCGTTCAGAAGGGTAAATATTACAAACACGTACACCGTAGATTTATACATAAGATTGTGGATTAATTAGTTATACTATTGTAATTAAGTTCAAAATCAAACTGGCGTGTCTGTTTCTAGGAACGGTACAATATAAGCTCAATTCAGTAAACCGACGGTATCAGACAAGGATTTGTAAACTTCGCTTTCTGCATAACAGATTGATTTTGAGTATCTACTAACCCTCTCAAATCTAAAGTAAGTGTGTGCGGCGTTTAGTCCATATAAACCTTTGCTTTATCCCTGAAGCAACAGAGTAAATCTCTTTAAATCACACAATTTATCATATCACTTGCAATTTCCTTTGAGTGTTGCCATAAAATATCAAACAATTGACACAAAATCAGAGTGACGCTTTCTAAACTATTATATAAGGCATATTTGTTATTCTCTCTACACATTTTATACTTACAATATCACCGATAATATTCGTTTCCTTTGACTAATCTAATGTCGTCTAGTGTTATTGTAAATATGTTTTTAAAATAGTTTTAAATGTGTTCAATTATTCGTTGTCTCTCAGATCTTTCGGTAGTTTATTATTTACCTTTTTTAAAATTTAATGTTCTTATCCCATTCTGTAGTAAATATTAGAATGAGATATTAAAAAAGAGTCATAACGTGTTTTAAAATTTGCTCGAAATTATATTCTAGCAGATGACATCGAAGAAATATTTAGATGTTATTAGATATTTACGTTATTCAGTTATAATGTGTATTATTCATGATAGTTTAAAAAGTTTTATTTTAGCCATAAGTAAATTATAGTATTATAATCAGTATATGTAAACTTACTCATAAGCTCTAGATAAACAGGTATTTTTTAGAAACCCAGCAACAAATTCGTCGAACACAAAAAATAAAATATAATCATATATACTAGCCAAAGTTTTGGATTAGGAAATATGTAGTTATATAAGAAAATAAGATTTCATCTATTTCACATTAGTATAATCAGTACCATAAATGGTTTTCTCTTTCTCCGACTATTTAGCTGTTTTACTATTTAGGCAGCTATATATTTCTGTTAAAACATATTTTTCAAATATTATACGTACTAATAACAGCGTTTCCTCTTAAGCATTCTAGAAGTTTCATGACGTTGGGTTCGGTTTTTTATTTACGGACATAAAGCAAAGAAATAAATCGTTTTATAATATTCTGTTATGACATCGTCATTAGTTAGTAAATAATTAAAAATAAATTTCACAGAAATGCAGAAAGAATCGAAACGGTTACAAAAAGTACTTAAATTTATTATAGACAACTTGTAAACCACACCTGCTTTCATTGTTGAAACATATGATTCTATCTTTCATAAATATAGAAGCAAATTTTAAAATATTCATAAGAAAGGAAGTGTCACAAAGTGTCCAATAATGATGTGATCCAAATAAATTCTTGCTTTACTTAATTTGAGATTAAACTGAAATTTGATATTTTTGAGTGACAGAAATTGATTTCTTCTACTCTATATACTTTTTTAAAATTTTACTTATTGTTGAATTAACATTGTTCAGTACCGGAACTATACTTCATGGTTAACATAGTATAAAATAATATAATGGTAAATAATATTAACAGCGTTAACCACCAAAAAAATAGTACTTCAACAGAAGTTTCGAAAATTTTTTGGCAAGTGGATAGACACCCTGATTGGCAACCCAAAGGAGCCTAACTTTAATTACATTATCATCATGTTTATAGAGACCGTGTTCCGATTGAACACAATCGTCGTGTCCAAGCATTCCATGTTTTTATATATTGTAATTTTTTATATTGTACTAGTGGAACATTGATAAGTTATAATATTACAAATTAGTTAAATATAGTTATTCCTACACTCTTACTGTTTAGTGCCTCTGCCCCATATTGATACGGCGTTCGTACGTGAATGGATGTGATTTCGAATATCTGCAATTAATCTGAGCTTACAATGAAGGGAAACTTGCCTAGCTACCACTTTTAAGTTATAAATGTACCGCTAAATACCCAAAGGTGTGTTCCGGCAGTTGCACTTGAAACCCAGTCCCTTTAGAAGGTTTAGATGGGTACTATTTTCTATCACATTATTACTTAAAATCAGGTGGTATGGGGCTATAACGCTAAACCTATAAGTATAAAAAAACTTCCACTAGGTACTTATCTACGAATGTTATTTCGAGGATTTTGCTCAGAAATAGAAAAATAAACCTTTAATAAATTATCAGTAAAAATATTCACCGTTTCGTGCCTCGGTTTCCAGTTACTCTTTTATTATTCTAACAATTTTATTTCGCTACACTGTATTAAATAAATTAGGCGAAAAAATTTCCCAAACCTAAAATCACAGAGAACAAAAAATATTTCTGTAAATAAACATTGGTAACGCCCTCATATTAATATAACAGTTAAGTTGTAATTGAAAAAGAACCCTGTACGTTACTGACATAACATCACAATAAAACTAGCTTAGCGAAAAATATAATTTAAATGAGGATAAATTTGAAACGCGTTATTACGTTAGAAATTTGCACTATTACCCGTCATTTCATTTTTATGTAGTTGTTGTTATATTTCTATATGGAAGGGAGCATAAAAACTCCCCTAGTGTTAAAGAAAACATAATTACAGTAATATTTTCCTATCGTTTTATAGGTTCGATGGCCACAATCGAACCTGATGTTAAGTGACGATGTAGCCCAAGATGATGAACGCGCTAAGCCTAGTAGAGAGACTGGTTCCCAAGTGCAACTGTCGGAACACACGTAGGTATTTGGATGCAGGTTCTAGAAACAGTGTATAAATTTAAATTTCTGTATGAATGCCAAAGGTGTACATTTTAAAAGTCTAAAATAGCGTATGCTTTTAAAGTTATATGCTGTTGTAATGTCAGTTTACAGCCACACTGGCTGATGTAATGATGCGGTTTAATTATGAAACACCTTCAAAGAAAAGGGCAGGTTTCCCTTGTCATCCAAAAACATTTGCATACGTGATATTTATGTATGTAACCTTTCATGGAAATTAAATGAACGTGAGAACACTTTGTTTAAATTTCTGCAGTATT
Source organism: Actias luna (assembly GCA_039707435.1). NCBI lineage: Eukaryota > Metazoa > Arthropoda > Insecta > Lepidoptera > Saturniidae > Actias > Actias luna. The sequence goes on from JAZHAC010000027.1 coordinate 4,838,968, forward strand.
ATATGACTACATTTACCTCGAACTCACTCGAGTCATTTCATATGTAATTTTCTTAACGGGTGTCTTTTATTTCATTTATTAATTTACCAAGCTATTTTATATCAGTAAGAAAAATGACGGAACTGATATTTGTATAAAGTTTTATTCTTTATAAGTTATCTGTTAGTCTCAACTCACAGTGAATGCTTAGAAATATATACCAAAATGATAAAAAAGATTTTCAACTTGAAGTCAGTAGTTATGAGAAGAATATTAGCATTTATGGTAGGACCATATGTTTTTGAAATACTTTGTAGGTTTAGCGTTATGGCCACAATCTCACCTGATGTTAATTGACGATATGGCCCCAGATGATGAACACATTACGCCTAGTGGAGATACTGGTTGTCAAATGTAATGGGTATTTGGCAGCAAAGAAAAGTTATTACGGAATTTTTAATTAAATTAAAAGGTGAATTAAGTCCGTACACGGTATAATTTCGCCATCGTTGCTATAAAAAGCAGAATTTGATTATATACACGGAAAAGCATAGAAACCATTGATACGAAAACGATAAAAATAAATATACCTCTATATTGCTCGCTCGCAGTCGGATTAAATTCAACGCCAACAACAGGCGGTTAACAAATACTGGATGTAAATATTGTGTAGCAATATAGAGTAGCATGAACATTAATTTAAATGTTAATACCACGGCTGGTTGGTAAGGAGTTCTTTATTTAATTGTTTGTATCGTACTTTTTATTAATTTTCAATTATCCTGGCTATTTAAACCGACCTTTTGATACATGTTAACATTTTATTTTATGGCACAAAAATACATTAACATTTCGCCCAAACAAATCTAAAAAACATTTGCTTATCTAACTTAGTCGTAAAACTTGACCGAAACAAAATGCTGTTACTGATAAAAGTTTTCCAAAAATTCATGTTGCCTCGAGACACGAGTTATTTCAATTTTTTGTTACACTCCAACCGTAACTTTTATACCCTTTGTCCGGATCACAGCGAGGTGAAATCTCTTGGGTTTATAGAAAATCTTTTTACCACAGTACTACTGGTTTATTACTGTCATATTTTATGCCGGATTTATGTCTACAGTTTCATGTACAGTGACTATTAGTCAGAGGACATTATAATCGTTGAGTTAGAAGAACATTTTTTTATTGTGGGGAAATGCTTTTACGCGTATACACCCCGCCCGGGAGAACTGAGAGTGTAAATTGTGACACGTTCGACGTTAGTCACCGGGAATATCTACTAAAACTTGACGGTAAGCCAGGCCTCGTCCGGGCAGCCTGGTGAGCCTTCTCCGTCGAACGAACTAATGCAAGAGATGGTAGAACCTACTATTGCTTATTAGGTTGATAAGTATGTGAAATCTTATTTTTCTAAGAAATAATTAATAGATGGCTTTATTAAAATTAAAATTTTTAAAGGATAAAAGAAATTATTCGCCTTACCTCAAAGTGAAATTATGAACTAATCATTATTATTTACAAATATAATGAAACTTAACTGAGTAAGAATTAGACACATTTTATTTGTAAACTATAATTGAGTATGCTCTGCTGTCTATACACAGACCCATTTTTATTTTTTACCTGTTTGTTCCCGTGTCCGAAATACAATCTCAATTTACGAAAAAGATTTTATTAAAATTAACTAGTATTAAGGATCAATATCGGACAATTTTTATTGCGTAAAATAAAAGAGTTCCTTCAGGGTAAGACACAAAAATATATATATATATATATATATGAACCTATAGATGTGTTCCGGCAATTGCACTTGAGAGCCAGTCCTTTCACGAGACATAGCGTGCCCATAATCTTGGATTACATCGTCACTAAACATCAGGTGAGATTACGGCCATAACGCTTCACCTTAACTATAAAAAATACATTTTCTCTGCTTGATACTTGAGAAGTTAAATCAATATTTAGCCTAATTTTATCTTACTATGGTATACCGGTGCTAAAAAATAGCGAGTCGAAAACAAGATTTTTAAGCCGCGTCGCGGTTAAACCGCTGCCTTGCTGCAACCGCCTCACCACAGTGGTGTGGGTTCGATTCCCGTACAGGTCACTTATTTGTGTGAGCCACAAATAGTTGTTCTGAATTTGGTTATTACTTTGTGTCCGTGCAACCTTACTAATATTATAAATGCGAAAGTGTGTTTGTGTATTACGCTTACACACCTAAACCGATATATCGAATATGATGAATTTCGGTATAGGGATAAATGGGAATCTGGAAACCATGATAAGCTACTTTTTCTTGCGAAAACCTTATTAGAAGTGGGGTAAATAGAGGGATAAACTTTGTATGAAACTCTTTATTGCGTCATCCGATTTGCTTGACAAATCAATATTAACGCGAGCAAAGTCGCGGATAAAATCTAGTTTTGTTTATAAAGCCCTTCACACCTGACACTTTTTGATGTTGAAATGACCGATACTCCTTGTAATGTGTGCTTTGTTTCACACCCAGCAGTCATTCGTTTAATATTTAGATAAGTTATGAACAAAAAAATTTTGAATTTCATTTTTCAATAAAAACCAATATAAATTTAAATACAAACCTTTTTGAAAGTTATGTACATCGAAATATTACGGTTCCGTACCGAGGGATCAGACACAAATATATCACGAAAAGTTTGCTAGCGGTTCAAAGTAAGACATCCTCGCGACACTCGTCGCGTACCGAACTGTAGGGTTTCACTCATATTTTCACGGTACAAAGCTAATAAACACAACTTAAAGACAATATATTTTATAAATTGTTGTAGTTCATTATTATACCGCTGTGTGCAGATAAAAGTAAACAGAGATATATTGTTACAGTATAAACAATTATTGCGCTAATGTGTCGTGTAATTTTTTATTTGCTTTGGAAACCTCAATTATTACTTAAGTTACAACAACAAAATTGTCAACCACTCATTAAATATCGTATCAGTTGTAAGTAATTCTAATTAGTTTATAAACATCTTTCTTCAGATTTACTCTATAACTCTTGGTAAGTTTACAGTTTTGTATGCACGAGTTATAGGTAGATAGTTATAAATATTCTTGTAAACACTTTGTATGATCTCTCCTGAATCATTCATATCGAAAATCTGGTTGAAATAAAAAAAATGGTTTAATACCAATTTTTGAAATCTACATATTGATCCAAAACAAAATGAAAAGACATTAACAATTTGCTTGTTAAAAGGCAACCAAGTAATTTTTGAGCTATACATTTGTAATTTATTCGAATTCAATCAATTTATTTGTATTTTTCGAATCCCTGCAGTGGGCCTGAGCTTTCGATGAAGGAAAACATCGTGATGAAACTATAGCATGGTGGTAGGGCTTTTTCTAATGTCCGCCTGGGTAGCTTTCAACCTCAAGTTGAAAACATGACGCCAAATACCTGTAGGTGTGTTCCGGCAGATGAACTTGAGAACCAGTCCCTCCACAGGTTTAATGTGTTTACCAGCTTGGGCCACATCGTCACTTAACATCAGGTGAGATTTTAGCCATAACGCTAAACCTGTAAACAATAAAAAAATGTTATACGGAAATCCGAGTTATATGTATATCATGACAATTGTTGTATGTACATTATTTCCAAAAGTCATATTTGAATCAACTCGTTATTTACAAACTCTGAAATACCGCTAATACCACCATATATTACGAGTAATTTGTTGAAAAGTAAAGATTCATCACTAATTGTAAAATCTGACTTATTGTTATCTGAAAATTTATTAAATAGATTCGTTATATTAACATGAACTTGAACTCATTTGCGAAAAATTTACCATGATAAAAACATATCTTGGAGGTAGGGTATTTGAAAAACTATCGCTAAACCCCTATAGATATATTCCAACGTTTGCGTGTGACAGTTTCTTCATTAACTTTAGCGTACTTTTAGGCTACAAGTACTAAACATTAAGTGAAATTATGCTTAAGCGTTAATCTAATAATAAATATTTAAATTTAAATGATACTCTCACTGTTAAGTAAAAATTACCTTATTGTATTGTTGTCACCAAATTTCATAGTAATTTTTCTCTTGTATTTTCTTCTGTTTCTCTTAGACTCATTAACCTCTTCATGCGTCCGTGACTTTCCAAGTGCTTCCTAACTTGACATCTGTTATAACTTTAATCTTAAAAACTACGTTTAGTTGTTTTAATAATAAAGATTATTTTCCTCATAATTGTGTATATAAAAGTTACAGTATTTTTATCATCATAATATTAAAATTCGAAAGCCGTTAATTAGTAAGCCAACTTAATAGTTAAATGACTTTTAGCGTGAGAAATCTTAAGCTTTTTGAGTTTGGCACTTTTAATAACCTCAGAACTTTCGGTGAAGGAGAACATCGTGATGACACCATAGCATTGTAATGTAGCTTTTTCTATATCCCGCCTGGTTAGCTACCACCCTTGAAATGAAAATTTGCCGCTAAATATTTATTGGTAAGCTCCGGCAATTACACTGGAGAGCCAATCCCTCCATCAGGATCACTTTACCCACCATCTTGGACCACTTCGTCACACCATGCCAGGTTATGACAATATCTCGAAACCTAAAAATTATAACCTAAATTATTAACTAGATAGTATCTAAGATATCTGATTTCTTAATATTCTCAGTGACATATATGTAATATAGGAAACGATCAAAGCCTTTGAACAGAATTCAAAAGTAAATGAAGTCATTTCTGGTTATAGCTCTGCCTAGGAAGTTAAGAACTAGAGCGAGGATAGTTTTGGCGGCTATCCAACAATGTAAGACTTGGTTTAATAAACGTACGTAGGTATGACCGCCTTTGTAGACAATATATGGAGACGCTGATATGTAATTTATAAAAATGCTTTCGGAACATACGAGCTACTCGTACCACAATGTTATTTTAATTGGGGTGAAACTATTCATGTGGGGTATAAAAATGTATATACTTCATCGCAGTAAATAAACTTCAATGCTGATATAAAGATGATTACCTAATTCACCAAACTGCTTGTACTTAGATCATGGTATAATTACCTCGTTCATATAATATAATTAGTTGTGCCCGCAACTTCGCTCGCTTCGTTTTCGAATACTAAACTCGTCGCTATGACATTAGTACAGTCAATATCCGTGTTACATGATGACTTTTTATTCACAACGCCATCTATCGAATATCCAGTTCAACTGTCAACATTAGTTCTATTTTGGTTTTGCAAGTAATTGAATTGCGTATGTGAGAACACTTTAAATTCATATTATCTATTATTTCCTTATAGAGTGAACCGATTGCGATGAATCATTCAAGTTACGTACAATTTTTATGTATATAAGTTATCTACATTGGTTACGTATATTTTACTTGATGCGTGCACAGACAAACAGACAAAAAATTCCAAAATTCTGGTAATGATTCTGTTGATTGTCCTTTTACACCCTGGCTATTTTTTTTTGGATATATTTTCGATGTACAATAACGACTATTCTACAGATTTATTAAATGTAAAAATGTTCTACTAATTTGGAATGTGTGACGAAGATAATTTTACAATTGTTAGTGAACCCGCCAGATATGATGTGAGTGCGCCTTGACAGTTGACACATAATTTGTGGTTTTGTCTATAATTTATAATAGAGAGAGTGTATAAGTTTAATGCTAACACGGACAATGTGAATACAAAGAATAAATATAGTAAACCGGCGCCGGCTCAATGTTTCTTTTTTTTTCTCTTTATTAGGCTACCAACAATTGAATATAATATAAGAAATTATATTTAAATACAATTAGACTTAATTTACAAACTGTACAAACGAATTATAGGCTAACACAGCATGCATTAACTATAAGGTTTTAAACTAAATGAAACTAAACTACATATAAACTAAATGATCTAATTAAGACTTCAGTATTTATAGGGACACTGTAGTTAAGTGAAAACTAAAGTGTAAGACGAAACATCACAATCCAGCTTGAAGATCAAACAGCCCCGCTCAGCAACGATCAACAATTGAAACGTAGTTGTCATCTTTCACTATCCCTATATCTATGAATATACAAATACTTGTCGTATTCACAGGTGTTAGTATCGTACAACGTTTATAAACTGTAAAGAGCGCACCTACTCTACTCGTAAGCTTTTTCTTTTCTTTCGACCTGACATACGCTATTAGCCCCAAGGGCTTTGACAACTTCACCGAACTTTTGGGGGCGAGTGCTGAGGTCACTCAACCCCGAGGCAGCAGGCACAAGGGTGCCAGTATGGCCGAACCTTGGCTAGGGCTGCTGCCAGTAAATGAATAAAGATTCATGATACTGACTAACCAACAGATTCTTTATTACTAAATTAGTGATACTAACTACGACCTTATCAGGTAAGCAGCTCAAGGGCCGCGAGGGTGGTCCCTTACAGAACCGTGTACTTAACGTGTGAGTGTGCACGAATGGTATGCGGTGTGATGGTGTAATCTCAGTGATGTAGAGTGTCACTGTATCGCGCGAGCAGAGTCACTCGAGGGCTCCTGTCCGGAGGATCGAGCCTATGTTCAGGCGTCTGCGGAGGGAGGCCGCGGCGGATGTGCGGGAGCGAAATTATCCGATCGGCCTCGGCGGCGAGGACGGCGGTTACGCGGACGTGTGCGCGGACACGTGCGATTGGTGGAGATGGCAGGGAGAAGCGCGTTTAATCTCGTTATTTTATCGACGGCGTCGGAGAAGCAATTACGTGGCCGGCAAGCAAAGCCTTTGGCATGCGGATTGGAAGTATAGGTAACTGCATGTACTATTTTGGGGTTAAGATGAAGTTCCTCATTTGCAAAGAATTTCTTTTTAATGTCTTTAATATATGCATACATGGACGGAAGGTCCATATCTTTATGGAGATCTACATTACGGACGTAAAACGAGCCTTGGACGGCTATGCGCATGAATCTGTTTTGCAATACTTGTAGTTTGCAAAGGGTGGTGCGTGAAGCGTGAGCGAATACAGGGCAACTGTAAGTAAGTATGGGACGGATGCATAATTTTTATATTGTGAGCTTATGTCTGAGTGCCATTTTGCTCTTAGAGGAGGTGAGATTGCGTAGCAGAACCATAGCCGTGGAGGCTTTTTTCTGAACGTAATCTATATGTTTGTTGAAGATTAGGCGCCTATCTTAAACTACACCAAGATATTTAGTTTCATTAGCCCAGGGGATATAGACATCGAAAAAGTGTAATGTCTTTTTTATATTTCTCCTCGCGTGAGGATCGAACATGATAGCCGCACTTTTTTCTGGGTTTATTCCTATGCGCCATTTGAGGCACCAGGACCCAAACATGAGACGGCTCTTTGGATGTGGTGGTATACGTGAATCCTATTCCTGCCCGAGCTGAAGATGACTGTGTCGTCTGCGTAGGAGCCTACTGCGACGTCGGGGAATTCGGGGATATCGCTAACGAACAAGTTGAACAGGCAAGGGGCTAGGATGGAGCCTTGCAGGACTCCTGAGCGTATTGGGTGAGGCGAGGATAGGGCTCCGTCCGCTTTGTAGCAGAAGGAGCGGTCCGATAAATAAGCAAGGATTATGCGGACTAGTCTGTCCGGAACTTGAAAGAGGTTGAGTTTGTATATGAGGCCTTCGTGCCAGACCTTATCGAAAGCTTTGGATATGTCGAAAAATACAGCAAGCGTGCGCCTGGGACGGCGTAGCTCCGTGAAATTGGAGAGAATATGCTCCTTGAGGCGGAGCACTTGGTGGGTGCACGAGTGCTTCGGTCGAAAGCCGAATTGCTCGTATGGTAAGAGACATTTGTCTGGTAGGCGGTTCAACAGAAGCCGCTCGTATATTTTACCTATCGTATTGAGGAGGCTTATTGGGCGGTAGCTTTCTGGATGGGCTGCCCTTTTCCCGGGTTTACTGATACCTATTACCGTTGCCTTTTTCCAAGTGGCTGGAAAATAGCAGTGAGTTATGGCCGCATTGAAGATGCAAACCAGAAGGGCTATGAGTTTATCAGGGAGACGTTTGAGGACTTCGTTCGTGATTCCGTCGGGACCGGGGGCTTTCTTTGGCTTAAGGGCTTTTATGATAGCGAGGACTTCGTCAGTTGTAACCGGCTCTAAATTTTCGATTGGGAGGGTCTCTCTTATTGATTGAATTGTTCGATCGACCCTCCCGACGTGTTCGGGATCAATGGTATGGTACTCATAAGGATTGGGAGGACACTGTTGTTCGAGAGTAGCAGCGCGATACTCTGCCTTGTCTATACTTTCGAAAGCGGGTGGATTGCCGGGGCCTCTATCTAACGGGGGCATCGCAGACGAATAGCTGCTCTTCTGTTTACGAACGAGATCTCAGAAGGCGAGATGAGACGGTTTGATTTCCTCTAAGAGACTGTCCCATCTTTGACCGCGTAGTTCAGAGATACGGGATTTAACTGATCTTTGTAGTTTACGTAGACGTACGCGATTTTCCTCAGTCGGATAAGAATCGTAAGTGCGAGTCGCGGCGTTTTTCTCCGTGATCGGTCTTCGAATATCATCAGGGAGTATGAAGCGGCGATTGTTAGCCGACCTTACCTCTTTTGAGGTTTCCCTGATGGCATTCTGGAGGTGATCGACCAGGGAGTCAATCGCCACATCGGCATCGTTCACAGTACTCGTAAGTTTAAGCAGCTTTCTATACATCAACGAAGAGCGAGCGACAAGGACAGCTGTAGAAATATATAAAAATCAGTTGGTAGAATTATGAAAATGGGCAAGTATGTGGTGGTAACCATGCTATTTGTATAAAATAATTGTAGACGACATTAGGCTAAATATATATTTTTCAAATTATTGTATCTGTTTGATTGCTTGTTGCATTTTGCATCACTTTGAAACTATTAGATAGTTTTATGATGAAGCTTGGCACGCTAACAACTGATGGATGGATGAATATTATGGATGAAAATTTAGAATGCTTTTATAACATGGAGAGTTATCATTTTCTTCAAGATAGGTAATTTAAAATTAAAATATTAACGTAACTAAATATTTAAGTTGTAACTATATTACATTCTGTATATATGAAAATGGATGTTTGTATAGATGAAACAGCTATACCAATATGCCAGAGCTATAAAGAGTATAGAGCTATCACCATGATAAATTGATATTTTTATGCAGAAGGTTGTATTCTATTTCTGAACATGGTAGGTAGCGTTGTGGTGGAATTACTAGCTACTGAACAGGGCAAGATAGCTAGGAAAACATATAAATATTTAGTGTTCAAGTCCTACGTCACTGCTGAGTTGACTCATACATGTGATTCATTGTAGCTGCGGAGTAACCCCTGTTTCTCAATCGAGCACCGAGTCTCCCCTAATCTCGAAAGCGTATAACGAACAAGTGAAACTTTCCTTCAAGTCTGGGTAGATAACTTTGGCATTCATAAATCAACATTTGTTTGATATGCGGTGAGTCATTTTCTTTATCGGCATCAAAATGACTGGCTTTTCCAGATTTTTACACGCTTTTTATTAACTTCACCTGTATGTTTGTTTGTATGTTTGTAACCGACTCCTTTGGGCGCGATTTTCACCCACTTTAAACTGCCAGATTTCGTTCAAACTTTGTAGATTTATTGAGGACCGATGACAATAAACTAATTTGATAAAATTATTCCATTTATAAATTTGCAAAATAGGATTTTTATTAATTTATACAATTTTCATCTAAAGTCGATAAGGCAATAAACTTTATTTTAATTTTTTATAATCTTTCTCTATACTCGATAAGACAGAAATTAATATTTTAATTTCCAATCACTATCTTTAGCCGATTTCTCTAATATTAACAAATTTTCGAATACTAAAAAGAATTTTAATCTTACAAAACAAATAATAGTTTTAAATAAATAACACGCTTTTTATAGAAACCAAACTAAATAATAGTAGATTAGAACAAATAATAGTCTAAAATTAAAAAAAAAAAACAAGCTAATATAAATAAAGCAAACTAAAAAGTAGAAAATAAATAATAGTTTAAAAACAACTAAAAAACACGCTTTTTATAGAAAACTGAACTAAAAAAATAGAAAATAAGTTTTAATAAATTTAAATTAAGAATAGTGTTAAAAATTTCAATGAACATAAATTAAGAATAGTGTTAAAAATTTCAATAAATATAAATTAATAATAGTGTAAATAAAAAAAGAAATTCTATTAAAAAAAAAGCGTGGGGTGCTTTTAAGAATATCAAATGATAATCACTCTACTCATATCTGTCCATAAAACATTTATAACTATAGACACCATGCACCCCACGCTTTTTTTAAATAAAATAATTTTTGTTAAACTATTGTTTATTTTAAAATCAGAAATAGCTAGTTTAAATCCCTAGTAGATCCTACATTCCCTCCTTACGTTCTATAATATTATGTATATATCGAACTGGTTTTGTATTGCTTCCAGTCAAGATTATATATACTGTTTGTTTTGTTTTATGGTACAAAAATACATTTTCGTTTTCCCTTTCGTTTTATGTAAGACAGGTTTCGAGAGACACATGTAGGACTCACCAAGTTAGAAGTACTATCACATGCCCACTAAAAAGATGAAGATTCCCATTACCCCTTAATCCCAGAGACCGGGGACTGCTTTCGCTCTACTTAAATTCCCTGATTGTAAGCAGTTTTCGACCTTACTGTAGGTAGTAAGAATCATCTTGAAGCTTTAAGTCTTAAGTTTAAGTTATTCATCTTTATCTTATGTTCGCCTTGTCGACAACATTTGAAATGCCATCACCGGTTGTACTAAACATTAGTTCCTGGATATCACTCCATTCGAAATTAATGTTTTAAACAAAATTTTAGACATCGATAAATATTACACAGCTATATTTTTGAATTGAAAACTTCTTTAGACGTAGGTACTGAGTCCTTTTTTTGTGGGTATTGAATTAGACTGAGCTGAAATGCTCTACTATGTAACGCTTGTTCGTGTAAATTCGGCTCGATTCGACTAAGGGAGCGGGAGAGGTATAGTCAACGCGTCACTCCTGTAGGTATTTGACGAGCATTACATGAGAGAGCATGATACATCAGTCGCATTCAGTATGGAAATAAACACCGTATGTAACGTTCAAATACGTTTTATTTACACTTACGCTTACGTTTATGCTATAGCTGTATTTCGTATTATTAACCTTGCCTTATTTTTTACTTCCGTTGTGTGGTGTAAAACCGGTTTCTGATATATGTATGTATCTCTACTAATTTATAAGTACTTAATATAAGTATATATCTAGTATAATGTAACTATCTAACTTACAATACTTAACTACAGTATGTTTTTATTATATTTAACTTTTCCAGTATTCAAATTAGGCACCTGCATGCATATTTATATGGTTAGGCGTTCATGTATTGCTCATACCTACCATGAAAAATAAATATCTCGACGTGGAGTTATAATTACTTTCAGCAAATCCATTTCAGAGTAGTTCGGTGTTACATGCACCTTGGATCTTTTGGTCTCATAATTAGCTAACACTGTTTCTGATCTGTGTTATACCAATCGCGATAAATTGAGCTGAAGATGTTCTATGAAACACGTTTGATAAATGGTTTAAACATGTAACTTATTGTTTTATTACGGCAAAAAGTAAATCAACTATAAAAGATTATTACACGTCGTATTTTATGCGAATAAATAAAAACCAATGGACAGAATAAAAGTCAATTTGTTTATGTACGAGTCGTGAGGGAAAATTTAAATTTTTTACTACCTAACGTTTTTCTGTTACGCTTTATTGACTCGTAAATGTTTTTATTGACACCAAAGTCACTTTAGACCCTAAAGTTGACGGATATAAGTGATTTTATTCCGCTTACGGGCATGAAATCCTTAGAAATGTTTTTCTTTTTTTATGTATATGATGACTTTGTAATAATTTTAACAAATAAGTAATTGCAAAAATAGTTCAAACTACTCATCAGATTATCATAAAATATTGTACACATGTTGTCACGGGTATAGAACAGGCCATAGTGTATCCCGTACATATCTGAAGCGATGATAGCTCAGTTGATAGTGTGTACGAATGCTGCGTTAAAAGACAACACTTCAATCCACCTACAATGAGCTTGAGCTTTCGGTAAAGGAGAAATATCATGACGAAAGAATAGCATGGTGGTAGGGTTTTTTCTAATGCCCGCCTGCAGCACTGCTTCAGTTTTATATTTCTTGACTGCATAGTGCAACATACCTTTAGACACAAGTGATATTTTACGAACTGAAGAATACAATAATCTAATTATGAAACCATTTTACAAACTTTTAAGATCCCATTAGCGCTCTAAAGTAAAAAAATCATAGAAACAAATTTAGAATACGGCACTTTCAGCTTAACTAAATCAACAAAAAAAATTATAAGTGATGCCATTTAAAATGTCCCTTTTATTAAGCGAGGTGGCATATAACAAGGTAAAAATTGTAAGTCTCCAGGGATTTCTGTTTGATTTATGACCCACGCTACAGCTCTGCCGTCAGAAATATTAAATTTTCAGTATTTAATTCCATAGCTTAAATTCATAGATAGCAATTAACGACTAAAGGCAAACTAAAAGGTTTCTTTAATTGATTGTAATTATAAGGCGGCGAACTTTATGGAGTAATGCTATGTTATTAAATATTCTAATTAAAATCCAAAGTCTTTGCCAAATCATTTACAATATATTATTCCACAAAGTATAACCCTCGTAACCTTTCTAATTTCCGCTTCAATGTTATCTTAAAATTATATTATTATCGCCCATTTTAAAAGAAATTATTTCCTGCCCGTACCCGTCCTCAAAGCCTATTTAATTTTGTCCAGGGAATTTCTTCATGTGTGTTTAATTCAGAATATCCTTTATTTATAAAAAGGATAATTAACTAGTTGATGTAATTTTTAAAGATGAAGTAGATTGTATTTTAGTCTACATTTGATGGCAGATTAGTTCCCTAACTATTTTTTTTTATTATTACATTATTATAGATTTTTTTTATAATTTTAGCGTAATAACCACTATCTCACGTGATGTTCACATCAACACTCCATCACAAATCAACTCATAAAATGATTTAAAGAAAACATAACCAGTGTAAAAAGAAATTAATGATTTTATTATGTCATCAGCCGTTGATACGTCTTAATGATATTAATTACAAATAATTGTGAATTTTAATAACATAGTAATGTATTTTAAAATGAATATTTTTTTTTTATATTTTTTGTAGGCATCCTAATCCCAATTCTAAAAGATCCTAACATATCTGTTTACTTCAATTTATCTCTAACAAGAATTTTAACGACCCATACTATCATATAATATGTATAAATTAAAATGCAAATTACTGGGTAACCACTTATAATAATTTTATTCACAAATTATGCATTCTATTAACCTACATTCAAGCTTATTTGTTTTTGGAAACAGTTTTCTGAATGGTTACCTAATTTCAGAAAATGGTAACGCTGAAATTTGTCAATTATTTCCAAACCAATTAGCGATAGAACAAAGGTACGAAGGTACTCTCAGCTAAAATAAGAACCATAATCGACGACCTGATTACCTAATTTTAGAATCAAGTATTTATTTGTAACTAGAGTTTATGTGTGGCTTCACTCGCGTTAATATTGGTTTGGTCAAACAAATCGCATGACGGAATAAAAGTTTCATAAAAGTTTATTTTTCTTCTTTACCCCACTTCCAATGAGTTTTTCCTGAGCAAAAGTAGTCTATCACCGTTTCTAGGTTCCCTTCTATCTCTATAACAGAATTCATCATAATCGATATAGCGGTTTTGGCGTGAAAGCGTAACAAACGAACAAAATCACTTACGCATTTAAAATATTAGTAAAGATAAAGAAAGTACGGATTAAGCATTATTGTCTTCTAAATACTTAAAACTTTCAATTTCAATTTTTTAGATTCCGAAAACTTCATGTCTAAAATTATTAGTAGAAAAGAGGAAAGTGTTTTTATGTTATATTTACACTGAAATAGCTCGTAAACAATCCACTAGTTTGTTGCTTTTGTTGAAAATGTATCATAACAAAGTGGCTTCGAAATTAATTCGCTTATACAAATAATCTCCTTGAAATAAATATGAGTATGAATATTAAATTGCGTTTATAATATAATAATACCAGTATTTGAGAAATTAAATGTGGTAGACGATTAAAGACAACGTATTAGCTACATTATTTCGGTTTTAATGAATGTTTTGTACGAAGTGATTGATAAATTATGGAGGCACTAACTTTATCCACGGCTCTTGACTATATTATTCATAATATACGATAGAAGAGACGAATTATTTCTCATTTCTATTTTTACTTACATACTATTGTTAAAGTATTATTCACTATTATTTGTATTAAAATTACGAGAAGTAAGTACGTAACCTAAATTGGTAAATGTAGCATATTTGTTATTCTACTTCTGTCTTTAAAATATTATTGACTATTTATATACACATTAATTATAGTAACATATCATATGTTATGCAATGTTTTATATGATGGAATAACTGAATCAAATAAAATTAATAATTAGAGTTATTATTAAAAAATACAGTTTACATATCTCACTAATCGTAAATTCACGGTTGTTTTAGTCACCAAAAGCTTAAATTAAAGAACCAGATACAACATTTTTCATATTAATAACAATAACAAATACTTCAAATCAAATTAAATGAAAATACTATAGTCAATTAACCCTTTGAGTAGCTTATGAAAGTCAAAACTGCCATTGCTTCAGAAAACAACCCAGTGATCGAAGAACCGGCAAGAAACTTCGATCGGATTTTTTTTAACACGTTCGTATTATAATTCTAAAGTCTCTGAAATATAGAGCTTGATTTAAAATGGATTGTCATACAAAATATCTTCTCTGGTGATTTTAGGTAAAAACTTTATAGTAACTTATAATCCATATCCCTTAAAGAAAAATAATTAAATACGCAGCTGATATTATAATACGCTTAAACGAAAAGTTTGGTATAAATTTACATCGAGTAATAACAAATTCATACGTTAATTTCCGAATTCACAAAATATTATAGTAGGTACATAATGTTCGGTTGTTTTAGGAAGTTGTTCTGTAACATAATGCTAACTCAAACATCCTACTCACTTTATCTCTTGAGTAAGAATGTTTATACCTACTTATTATGGTAAAATAAATTATTTTCTTGCGCATTGAATTATAAGTCGATTGAAAATAATTTTTGAAAATGAAAAGACAATTTGATCGCTAAATTATAATTTTACGTGTTATTTATATAGCAATTAAAACACCCGTTACAAAGAAAGTAAAAGCGTTTGATAATTATACAATATATCATATGAACTAATACAGTGCAAAATCGATATAATTACTTGACTTTTCACATTTCATGATATTCATCTAATTTTATTTTGTATCCGTTCACTACAATTCTCGATATAGAAAATTCGTAGTCTTGTTAGAGTCACTATATTGACTTAATATTAAATAAAAATTTAATTTAATTGATTTAATCTTGCTATAAAGATACTAACAAATGAAACAGCCACCAGTGACTCGCTTACTTGTTGGCTTTAATTTATTTTATCCAAATTAATCAGATTATTATTATTTATACTTCATCATGTCGTTATTATATTTATTAATATATTCATAAGAAAACCCAAAGGTTTTCTTCTAATTTATTATTTCTGTTAAGTGTCATAAAACTTTATAGAATATTTTTAACACATGCCCAATAAAAGACATCAACATAGACGTCGATAATTAATAGAAGAGCTCAGAGGATTTTTTCCTATTCAGAGAAAAAAAATATGCTAATAAATATATAGATGATCATGCCTCACAAAGTAACACAACTTTATCATAACTGTGTCTTAAAGAGTTTAAGACAATTTTATTACATGATGATTAGGATGACATTCTTAACACAAAATCGATAACATATCTCAGGAATAAGTTACTTTATCAGAGCGTGTATAATCGGCGTCTTTACTATCAGCTCTTAAATAGTTTGGCGAGCATTAGAAAAAGCCCCACCACCGTCATAACGATGTTTTCCTTCACAGAAAGCTCAAGCTCATTGCAGGAATTCGAACTCACGTCCGTTGATGCGTTGTCCGTATAAACTCTCAACTGAGCTATCATTGCTTCAAAAGTATGTGATTTAAAAAAAAAATTAACATCCCAAACTTTTTTGTTTTTATTTACACTTACGATTGAAGATAAACACAACTAGCCGAAGGAGGCAGGCGTTAATCTAATAGTCTAGCGAGATAGTAGGGATTTGTACACGATCCGATGAACGAACCAACAGTAACTCTGGTGTGTTATTTATCAAGGGTCAATCTATATGCAGCTGCTGAGAGGCATATAAGTCAGCAATCGTTTGAGGGCAATCAATAAATTTATGATCTCTTGATAATCACAACTGTTTTTTTATACTTTATAGGTTTAGCGTTATGGTTACAATCTCACTTGATGTTGTTAAGTTACGATGTGATCCAAGATGGTGGACACGCTAAGCCTAGTGGTGGGACCTCTCAATTGCAAAGGCTGGAATACACCTATAGGTATTTGGTACCAAATTTTCAACATAAGGATGGTAGATAGCCGGCATTAGAAAAAGCCCTACCACCATACTATGGTTTTCTCACGAAGTTTTCCTTTTCCGAAAGCTCAGGCTTATTGTAGAGGGAATCGAACTCACATCCATTGAAGCGGCGTCCGTGCACACTACCAACTAAGCCATAATCGCTTCATCATGGTTGTTTGTCGTACTATACTGAACCTCATGGATAGTGACGTCCGTTTGTGGTACTGTTATATTTCAACTCTGCTCTTACAAGAAAATTGTTTACGTAGAAACAGCAAAATAATTTACTAGATGAAGAATATAAAGTATCAAAGATAACACCGATGCGGAAAACCCTTTTAGTACAGGTACCTTACAATGCTTTGAACCAAGCACTTTGATTAGACGGTTACGTGGACACTCGTATCCGATTCGGAAGTGGATTAAATAAAGAACATAAATACAATCCAAGTTGTAATTTTTTGTGGATGTGACGTTTTATAAAGAATTTTGCATTAATTATTTAATAAATTAGATGTATTTTGTTTTCGGATTCGATAATTGATCGATTGAGTAATTTTTATTTATGTATTTATATCTCTCACGGCACTTTGACGAAAATTTTAGTACGTTATTATAGAAATATCAAAATTCGCCCGTCAGATTTACCCGCCACGAGCTAAAGATGAGCGAATGGTGAGTTTACTATATGTGTATATCAAAACTAATAATAGCTGCATTAGAAAACTGTGTATATTATATTTTTCCGTTAATTATTCTATAGAAACGAATAAAACGTTACGTTTAACTTGAAGGAACAATCAACATTTTTTATTATAATAATAATAGGTTTACATAATTAATAAACCAAGACAATCTCGGCAATTATCATAAAAACAAAATCAAAATAAATAAATATTAATCTCAGTGTAATGTTCTTAAATATATCCCCAAAATACGTACCCCCTCAACTTCGTTGCAGAGAGATAAAAATAAATATAATTCGTCCATTTGATAAAGACCCGTCGCGGGTTTTGCCTACTCTATCTTACTATACAGTGGAGAATAGTTTGTGTTATTAGTGTAGGTCTACGTAATGTGGTTTTTCTAGGGGACCACGCTCCTGCGTCGGAGGCTCTCGGCTAGACGGCGCCGGTGACTCAACGCCGAATTGCAAAACAGCTGCTTTATCGCTTTAACGCTGACTCATGGCAATTCATCATCGACAAACAATCTTTGTTTAAAGCTTATAAGAGAAGCTGTCATATTTTATGTGACGTTTCAGAATTGCTGAACATCTAATGATTCAGTATATTGAAGGAATCAATAATTATGAAGCCGTTCTTATATATTCTTGTAAAGAGGGTATTCTTTTAAAAAACATATATACAATAATTTCATAAGAGGCAATCTGTACATGAAATTATTATCAACATAAATATAAGATAAAACATGTCAGTTAAAAAGTTTAGTTTCCAGCATATAAGGATTTGTAGTTTTGTCTATTAATACATAATTTCAATTCCATTGTATTTAGTAAAATAAAAAAAATACAATATATAAAAATATTAATTAATTATTGTTTATTGAAAACTAACATTAGCACGTTTCTTAACTATTCAAAAAATAATCTTCTAATGCAATTTGTAATCCATATTTATTTATGTTATAATAACCGCATATATTTCTAAAGAATATTATTTTGCTTACTAATTCAAATAATAGTAGTATCCGCTAGTTGTCTTCGAAAATCTTTCAACGATTTTTTGGAAAGCAATCTACATCATACGTAACGTAATGTGACATTCAAAATAAAGCGCTGAAAACGCTGAATGCGTATTATTATTGTTACTTGACACTAACATTTTGATGTAATGTTTTAAGTTACTTTCGTATCCCCTCGCAAACAGCGCCCTCGGGCCGCAATGCAGAAGCCCAAGGGGTATCTGTAAGCCGTCTTATAAATTGCTTTAATTTAATATATCGAAAACTGTGACACCGCACCGCGTTGGGGGTGTACCGCATTCGATAACATTTTTCTCTTTAAGAGGAACTTTGACAGGGGCCCATAAATAAATTTAGGATACGGAAGACCCTGCATGAACATGGATAGGGGAACAATCGCTCACAAAACGTATATGTGTGATGAAGTGAAAATTGATTATTAATATAATTAATAATAAAATTATAATAATAATAATAATACAATTTGATACTTCCTCGCCTTATTAGGCGTATTTTTGATATGGTTAGGAAAGTTAATTTGAATGAATACCATACCAGCTGTGCCCGCGACTTCGTTTGGGTGAAACATAAAATTATTTAATAATTTTTACCCATTTTTGTTACTTTTTTCGATACAGCTTTGCTCCTATTAGTGATTTTAAATAGCCTAAAGCCATCGTCAATGATAGCTCTATCAAGTACAGAAACAATTACTAAAATAGTAGTTAAATAATGATTAAAATAGAATGGTAGTTCCTAAGATTCGCGCGTTCAAACAAACAAATGATTTTTCCGCTTTATAATATTAACACATATATGGTCAGGAACAATTAGGGCACGAGTGCTTATCATTTCTAAAAATTGGTAATCAAATTAAAATGAACATGATATCATCCGTATATTGAGAATATTACATACATTTCACTAGACATCGCACATAGCGTGTTACTGTGTACTTTCATTTGGTGATCTATTTAACAATAAACACATATTTAATAATGATTAAAAGACCTGTTTATTTTCCTGACGAACATTATTAACCCACATTTGTACATATCAGTTTAATTACAAATTGTATATATACAAATTTTCTGAAATGTTTGTTTATGGTTTAATGTACATAACGTTTATTTAAATTATAAACAGCAAATTTATACACTATGGGAATGATATTCATAAAAATATATGCACATTAATGAGATGATAGGTTAGAAGTATTTTAATAAAACTAATAATTATACGACTATATATTATATTAATATAATAAAGCGGAAAAGTTTGTTTCTTTGAACGCGTTAATCGTAACATCTACTAGTCTAATTTCGAGTATTGTTTTAGCAATTGATAGAGCACCATTGAGGAAGGCTTTAGGCTGATTAACATCACGCTACCACAAATAGCTGCAAAGTCGTATTCATTTTTTTTACAAAAACGGGCAAAAATGATTAAATAATGTTCAGTTCTACGCGAACAAAGTGGCAGGCACAGCTATTATAAAATAAAAGACAAAAGTTTTCATATTTGATTACGATGAACTAAAATAATTTACAGTCTTGTAATAAAATAAACTTTGTAAGTGTAACAATGATTATATATAATAAACAAAGGTTTTATACTGAAACAGTGGCGGATTTACACTTTTGCCGCCCGTAGGCTATTTAAACTTTGCTGTCCCTACCTACACCTACAATTAGTCTACGTAAATTGTACAAGAAAAAACGATTTAAGGCTTAGGTTCTAAGTGGTGAAACATATTATCTAGCAATATTTAGGTATATGTATAAGTATGAATCATTTCAGTTTCTAAAAAACAAAACAAAAATACCCCAAATTTGCCGCCTCTAAAATCTGCCGCCCTATGCTCTGCTCAGCCTACTGGTAAATCCACCACTGCACTGAGAGATAATTATTATTATTATATACAGTGCTTATTTACCAAATACCAAATAATAATTGTATTATTGTAGCGGTTCAATGGGTAATAACATCAACGATAAGTCAGTGAGAGATTAATTTCCATTCCATTTACAGAAACCATCGCGGCGAAAGCTAAATCAACTGCGATTTATTAATAAAGGATATTTAATTCCCAATTAACACTAACGGACTTTGTTTCAAGGTAATTTACGACGTGATCAGATATGACTATTGTATCCGACTGATTCCGAACCACATACAATGCAACCACTATATACATAGTAATAAATCCTTTTATAATGACTCTTTCCTTTTATAATGACTCTTTTGATTCTTCACATTTCGAGATTAGTCAGTATATCTCCATTAAGCAAGAGGCGTTTGGACTCACATTGCTGGATTACTAATCCCTCAGTAGTCGTTATTATTTTTGCATTGTACTGTATTTAGTGCATTTAGCATCAAGTACAGTGCATTCCATTTGCCGTGGTACCATTAAAAAAATAAAAGTACTTCTAGTTCTCAATGATTTCACTCTAGATAACATAATCATGCCGTGAAGTTTAATTAGAATTGGTTTGATTATCAACAGAGTAATCGTGGACGAGAAATTTTTATTACATTAGCTTCCGTCTTGACAGAGTAATCGCGGTATCCAGAAGTGGTTTACATTTGGCATACAATACTTTTATATTTATTTGAATAAGCCGCTTGACTGGCGTTCTCATAAAATATACTACTCAGTGCAAAACCATCTATTCGATCAACCAAATGGCCTCAGCAGATTCATTCTACACTGTATTTCAAGTTCAAAAAATTCAAAGAAACACAGCTTTATTGCGACGCATAATTAAATAATCCAAACATAACGATAAACACCGAAAAATTAGCTATTTATCTGGTTTCATAGCTGCAAGTCTTTTGGCAGAACAAGTCTATCTGATCCCAAAACTTCACAAACCAAGATGAATTATTTTATATAAATTAATCAATTTATATATATTGTACATGTACAATACTAGCTTAAGTACAATTTTTACCCTAAACATTCTAATAAAATATTTGTAATGAAATATAATGAAATAAAATATAATATTGTGCTGCTATTTATTAACTGTAACAATTTCGTAACATCCAGTATAGAAACAAAATATTATTGTAGTGGGAAAATAAGTTTTCAATTTCATGAGATAAATTAAAGAGAAATAAAAATTTCAAGGTAAAACCGTCGACATTGTGCAAAAGTAATAATACTGGAAAGACTAACGAGATTACTTAGTACCTTGCTTTATTTTATGTTTAATACTTACGTTCATGCACTTAGAATTTGTATTAGTAGCAGTAGTTTAAATACAATCTCACTTAATTTTAATAGGTAATGCGGTACGTAATAATTATAAGACTAGAAGGAATTATACTCAAACGCATCTACTGACATCTGGCATACTGGTATCTACTATAACATAAAAATTATCCAGATGGACTTTCTAATATGCACTACAACCTAAAAACGTTTCAACGTGATTTTCACTTCCTCGAACACTGAGACTACTGTAGGATTGCAGCTTATCTATATATTTTATAAAGATCACCTATCAGTTTTTCCAAACAGACAAACATAACAAAGAATATATTATAAATAATCTGTGATTTATAAAATAGAAATACATAAAAATAAAATAAAATTAAATATGGTCGGCTATGGTATTGAGTCACCGCGGTTACAGAGATTAATGATTTTAAAGACCAAAACGGAGAATTAAAGGAAGGAAAGCAAAATAATTAGCAAATAAGGTAGCTTTACTTTTTTACCTCCATATAATATATATCAGTACCAAAATCTAAGACCGAAGTAAATTAAAACTGTAGTATATTATTTTCGTATAATGACGTAGTTAAGTTTAAAGTTTAAGAGTACATAAAATTAATAATAAAATTATAATTAAATAAATAAAATAATGTAAACAATGAAATACTCATCTACCTTAATAAATTTACTTTGTTCTTGTAACAAGCAAGTACGTATATCTAAATGAATAAAGTAATTTAACTTTCTACATTATTAAGAAATTGGCAATCCAATTACATGCATAATTTCAAAAGTTGATAATCTGTTAAAAGTCAAGATTCTTCCGTGAGTGTTTCCCTTTCCAATGATAATATTAAATTTGTTTATTTTTTTCCTTCTCGTGTGGTCTGACAGTACACGGTGTTGCGTAAATAAGCGACATTTTTAGAAGGCGGTTACTTTTCCGCACCTGCAAAACATGTAGTTATATATTTAAATAACTTATTGTTTTTTTTCCTAAATAGTTAATTTTAAGAATATCCTATTTATATTTTTGTGGATAATACAGCAGACGGTGAGTTGGTTTAGTTTATAAGTGGTATTTTCTAATCTGCCCTTCACTGGTTGTCTAGCAAAAAATATATAGAAAATATTAGATGTTCGAATAATATTTTAGAAATATCACCCTCATACTAGAAAATACGGATCCTTTATGGATTTTCAACTTTAATAGCTTTCAATACAGCATAAAATGGTACAACAATACACCTGTATCTAAAAGGATCTAACTCTATATGTCATGTCATTCTCCCGCTGAAGACTAGTAGAACTTAAAATACTGCCTCGGGTCTCTAGCAGTTTAAGGGATTGAAGATCACCCTGGCGTCTTTTTGTGGATATTTGACGGTACTCCTGACCTGATAAGTTCCATACTTGATGAGTTGTGAAGCGATGATGGTTCAGTGGTAGTGTGTACGGACTCCGCATTAAGGAACGTGAGTTCGAATCCACTTACAATGAGCTTGAGCTTTCTGTGAAGGAAAACATCGTGAGGAATCCATAGCATGATGGTAGGGTTTTTTCTAATGCCCGTCTAGATAGCTACTACCCTGAAGTTGAAAATTTGCCGACAAATACAGCTGTATCCCATATCGTATATCCTTTTCAAAAGTATATTTGGGACAAACTGAGAGAGTGTTAATTTTTTCAAAGTTTTAATATTTTTTTGGAGAAATCGAATAAAAATGTTTATTTATCAAAAATAGAATAATAAAATCACTCTTTTGAAGTCAAAAACTATTACCATATGTTATTACAACAACCTTAATTAAATATAATATTACTATACTGTTTACTTTAATATAATCTAGTGCAACCAAAACTCACTTGAGCTAAGTGTTACGTCGTATGAAATATAAGCATAGGTATACCGACCTAATTATTATAGGTAATTAAGCTAATGCCGTAGTGGGAAATCAACATAACAGTTTACACGTATCCTTCATCTCGTTAAGTCCTTGGATTATATACGGACAAATTTTATAAAACAATATTTACTTACTTTAGTAAAAGTGTTAATTCGATAAAGGGTTTAAAGTACCTACACATATCATTTGTCAAAGGCTCGGAAGTTTTGAGGGTGAGACAAATCTAATTTATGAATTTGAATTGTGACTGATTTTAGTATATTACATAATATTGGTATTTGTGATATTATAATACCATGGTAAAGTGACGGCACTGTATCTGATATCCCAGTCCATCTGATGCCAGTCGAATACACACTGGCTAATCATAGAATTGGATATACATTTTTTGTCGTGATGTTTAAAATCCTATATCTTATAGACTTCCTCATCGCAACGCGCAAACGCATTAGGCGAGCTCAGGCCAAGGCGAGAGGAGTATTGGTGACTTATCGGGTGCTAATCACCCAACACTATCCTCTAAAACCCACCAGCCAGATACTTCAAACATCCGTGTTGCCAGAGACCTGGGACAGCTTTTACACTTCTTCTAATCTTAGGCGGGAAAAACAGGTAATGCCTAAGCGTATCACCATAGCGAACATTATACCTTACCCAAAAATAATTACCCAAAAATAATTGTTCGGAGTTGCCCGTTAACTGTGTATACAAAATTTTTAAATTGCCTTAACAGTAAGATCCTATTATAAAACAAAAATACCATCAGATGCAGTGTTTTTTATAGTTTATAGGTTTAGCGTTATGACCACAATCTCACCTGATGTCAAGTGACAATGTGGTCCAAGATAGTGAGCACGCTACGCCTAGTCGAGAGACTGGCTCTCAAATGCAACTGCCGGAACTATGGTTTCATCACACTGTTTTTCTTCGCCGAAAGCTCAAGCTCATTGTAGAGGGATTCGGACTCACGTCCGTTGACACGTTGTTCGTGCTAGTATGTACTAGCAACTGAGCTGTAGTCGCTTCAACATGTTTGATTTTATGATGTATATAATCATGAAGTAAATCCCTTTAAAATGATAATTTATTTAAATATTGGCGGCATACCTTATCGTCTACGCTTAGGTTATACAGCGCTACTCACTTCGTGCTTTTAACCGCTTTTAGTGGTAATGATGATCGTATGTGTTCCGAAATAATGCCTCGTGAAGTTAACATTGCTTATACCAACGTGCACTTGCGCTCGAATATAATAATAATCCCATATTTTACCTCTAACGATAATGCTAAGCGATATCACATTCAGCGGGTAACATTTGCCGCTTCATGAATTAGAGAAAGTGTTGTAGTTATTTAAGCGACAGGTGGTTCGCTCATTTTAATTTGAATGAAAATATTTTCTATAATTTCAGCATTTATTTAAAGTTTTCTTTTTGACACGTGGACTTATTTATATTTTATTTTACAGGAAGTTGTTTGATAATATCGTATAATAAAGATATGATCGTAAACTTTTTACAATGAGATCATACACTAAAGAAAGATATTAAAATAAGTATTATAACTGTAATTCCTTTAAAATATCAACGTTACCTTAAACTTAATAAAAAGTAATAAACATCAGTTCGAACATTCATTGTCATTTTGCATAGTCCTTAGTATAACATGAGCCATTCAGTCCACAACTACTATTTTATTACAAAAAGAGATAGAGAAAAAAGAGATTTCAAGTCCATATCTTAAGAATTAAATGAAGTGCCTGATGTCTTGGTGATCGCACCAGTAGTGTTAAAGTTTTGCGATTTCATATACTTCTATGAAACTTGAACATAGAAAGTTTTTATATTAGAAATTACGTTTATAATTAAATTATTAGCTATTGAAAAGTGATAATTGCAGCAAAATGCGTCCACTATTTGAATCCTTGAAAACTTATCTGTTATACCTTCCATATGATCAATTTAGTTTTTTTTTTTTGCAATAAAAAGTATTCTTAATTATTTAGTGAACTACTACCATGCCGATATTCATTAAAACCTATCCAGTAGAGTTAGATTGCAGCGCGTGGAAAGAAAAATACTGACAGATAAAAAATATTTTTTTTGCCTCTGTATCGATAACTAATAATATTTAGCTCAATTATAGATATATTATTGGTACCTTGTTCATGATGTTTTGAAAATAATGGTGATACGTGATATATAAAATATGATTTATTGTGAAGCATAACTGTATTTTATTTTACCCATATATATTAATACAATCTATATTAATACTATAAAGAGGAAAGATTCGCATTTTCTTTGTCACCAATATACTCAAGAACTACTGGACTGATTACAAAAAATGCTTTTACTATTAGAATGTACATTAGCCCTGAATAACATAGGCTATATATTTTTTTAAATGAAAATGTTTAAATTAAATTTTAGTTCCACGCTAATGGAGTCACGGACACACCTTATATGTTAAATTTTAGCATAGTCCCTAGGATTGGATATAAACAGAATCTGTTAAATATTACAAATAACAGCATGGTATAATTATGTACAGATTGAACGTTCCCGATATAAGCTCGAGGAATATTAATCAACAAACACAACAATATATTACGAAAGTCATAAAATGGGAAGATTGCCCGCAGATACGTCCTTGCTCTTAACACAAGACTGAACCAACTTCGTTCCATATTTATTTAGGACAGTTTACTTTGCGTGATCTAGTATATCCAGTAATCTGTGGCGCGCTCATATTCAATGTTTTTTTTCTATATTATTCAATGAACTTCATCATTGTAAGTCGTTTCTTTTCATTGGAATGGCTTTGTAAGTCTACTCTTTGTAAGTCGTTGCTAGGTAGAAGGTTAATAAGATTAAGATTATCGAATTGCCCGTAAATAGATTAAAATACCGTCTTGAATAAACTTTACTGTCAAAAGACTATTGTAGAGTGGATGAGTCTTTAATATATTTTTATCTATTATCTGGAAATTACGCCATCTTTGTACACAGAGTCATTTATAAAAATATTTATGAATTGATTTAATTATTTTTAATATTATGTAATTAAATATAATTAAAAAGTTATGGGCAACGAAGTATTTTCCTTTTTTTAATCCAACATATAAATATCAACTTTAATCCATAAAGTTATTTTTAATCAAACGTGTAAATATTTAAACCTCTGTTATATTATATTTAATATAAAGAAACAATCAATTATAAAGCTAACACTTGAGATAGATTATTAAAACAATTTATGTAAAACCTCGTCTTTAGAACCTGAATTGATAAAGTTATTTTTAACTAACGTGTGAATGTTGAAAGCCCTGTAATATAATATTTTAAATAAATAGGCGATCAACGATAAAGCTAATATTCATGACACTTGTCTCTTAATATTTGTTTGTAAATAAGGGTGCGAGGTCCTCAAATAAAGTCACATAGCTAATAACTAGAGCAGCCAGTGACGAAACGACAATTTTAAAGGCCAAAAAATTCGGTTATTATTTATTTTTAGGTAAAAATCGTATCATAACGACTGAAGTTTCCTCACAAGATTTTTATAACGTCAGCCTTTGGGACTTTTAATTCAAATTAGAAATTCAGCATAAATTTGGAAACATGTATAATGCATATGCCAGGATACAAACCTGCGAATAAGTCCAGTCCAACCATTCAACCACCAGGATAACGATGTTTAATTCTTTACTTTTATTCATTTTTTTTTGTAGTTAAGGTTTAGCGTTATGGCCATAATCTCAACTAATCTTAAGTGACAATACGGCCCAAGATGGTAGACACGCTAAACCTGTAAAGAAACTGGCTCTCAAGTGCAACTGCCGGAACACACCTATTGGTATTTTACGGCAGATTTTCAACTTGAGGGTGGTAGCTAGCCAGTCGGGCATCAGAAAAAGCCCTACCACCTACCATTATTAGGATAATATCTTGTCACCTTTATCTAATATTAATCAACTCGTCTCCAATATTACCTCCATAAGTTACCACAAATTATGGACTAGAAACAGTTTCTAACTTATGTCATAAATCAAACAACATTTTAGAGACTTCCTCAATCACAGGTGTTGTTTATCGCTAAAGTTCCGAGTTTTACTATACTAAGAAACCGATCCGGCTTCGAGATAGCCGCGAAACTGTATTACTTGTGAATTATCCGTCCAAGTTTAATCATACACCTCACCAACGACTTTGTGATCAACACTATACAAATTCCACACATATCTATTTTGGATGGTAGCATTGAAAAGTCACAAAATAGTACTTGATGATAAACAGTTCAGTTTCCAGTACAGACAGAAACCACAATCAATCAGCAGTACATTCTACCACACCATACTACAAGCATCTAGGCTGCTGTATAAACCAAATAAAACAAGTTGAAAATCTACTGTCTTAACCTATAAATGTGATCCGGCAGTTACACTTGAAAGCCAATCTCTTCACTAGGCTTAGCGTGTCCACTAATTAGGGCACTTAACATCAGGTGAGATTGTGTCTATAACGCTAAAGTATTAAAAAAAAGACCACAATTTCACCTAATATTCCCTGTATTTTAGCACTGCAATTCTATGTATATAGATATGTATATATTCTATACTTGAGAATGATATCTATCTAGATGGACATTATCTTGAATCAATACATATTCTCATGTTAAGGTACTAAAATCAGGTGATATTCTAATCCAACGGAAAATCTATAAAAACAATCCTTCACCGAGAACACGTTGTAATCAGTAGTAGCTATTACTAAGTCTCTATTGCCTTTACATAAATCTAAATGAATACAAGTGATCCAAATTTTAACAAAATTTAGTTTCGTAGAGTGTTTTATTTCTCTCTTTACCCACTATATATGTGCATAGTCTAGATATTTCGAAGAATTACAGTTTCATAAAAAATACAACCTACACTTAGTAAGTATAAACGTTTCGTCGTTGTTATTTCTAGGACTTAGACTTCTTTTGTATCAAATATGTGGAGTCGTATTTCACTTTTGAAAAGAAATATGACTCATGGAATTGATCCGAGTATCATAGAAAACAAACAATTGCATTGTTTCAAGTTTCATTTTTCTGCTTTATTTCTTTTCATTGAGTATAACAATTTGCAATTAAATTCTCAATTAACGAATATTCTGAACTAAGTCTGATTTCAGTTGAGTATTGAAAAGATAATTTAATTGTTTGTGTGTTGTGTATACTTAAATAATAAAGCTGGTATATTATTTACTAGTTAACACAAAAAGGTTATTTTACTAGTAATCTTTTTAGTTGTTCAGATGATAGTACATAAAATATCAATGTAATTCATAAAATGTACAATCGATTTAGACCATATACCAGCCTCGAAATACGGCTATAAAAACTTACTCCGTCACATAAATCAACATTATAAACAAACGCATGTAAAAATATATATTTTACTAACTTCTGACTGATGTACTAAAATAAATTAAAGAGGTTAATTTTTCTGTTAATTAAATGACAACATAATATCAAATCTTAACACACGGAGTAATTCTTATTTAGTTGAGGTGTTGCTATGATTGGTCATAACTACAGCCCTACTTTACCGTTTAGGTATATAGTACTTATTAAGACGAATATAACATGATAAATTAGAAAATTTGTCTTTAAATACCTATTGGTGTGTTCCGGCAGATTGCAATTAAGAGCAAGTCCCTACATTAAGCTTAGCGTGTCCATCATCTTGGACCACATGGCCCTTTAATATATCTTGCTATATGTTGAACAAATTGTTTAGTTTAAGTGGTGCTATAACCGGTAGCCTTGTCCATTAGAGAACGTTGTTTTAATATTCCTAGGTTTACCGTTTTGCCCATAATATCACCTAAAGTAAAGATGGTGGTCTCGCTAAGCCTAATGTAGGAACCAAGTCTTAGATAAAATTGCCGAAACAGACCTATGGGTAATTAGAAACAGATTTTCAACTTGAGGATAATAGCCTAGTTGGCTAGGATGCTAGAAGTTCTTTTTTATCATGGGAAAATTTATTTACGAATTACTCTCATCTCGGGGTATACGAGAGGGGCATTCAGGACTCACTCAGTTAGCTAAGTAAGTTTTCTGCTTGGTATAGGATCGTATTTAGGATTAGTTAGGACCGCGGTTTCTTTTCGCGTCTCCGGCAACAGCCCAAGCTAACGATCGACCACTTCATGGCTCCCTTGTGCTCGTTGCCTCAAGCTGAGTGCTTTAGTACTCGCCCCTAAAGCTCAGTGAAGTTGTAAAAGCCCTTAAGGCTAACACTCGGAGGAAAACCGGGAAAACCATTCAAACTAAAACTACATTGTCGCAAGAACGTAATATAGTTCCATCACGATATGTTCCTTCATGGAAAGCTCAGGCTTATTGTAAAGACTTTCACTTGACTTGCCTGACGTACAATGTTTATATGGTATTCGTATAGGCTACCGTTGAGTTATCATTTCCTGCTTTAAACTTAGCAATAGTTTATTTATATACATGAATTTCAATGAGCTTAAGTTTCAACATTATTATCTTTGTATCCCATGGCGGAAGTATGTCATTGCGCGGCCTGCGAAGTTTATACCCATCCAAGTAGCGCCAAACAAAATCTGAATTAATTAATTTTACATTTATAACTAGATTTTACGTGCGGCTTCGCTCGCGTTAATATTGATTTGGTCAAACAAATCGGATGACATAATAAACATTTACATACAAATTTTATCTCTCTCAAAACCCCTGTTCTAGGTTTTTCGAGAAAAAAAGTAGCCTATCACCGTCTCCAGATTACCACCTATCTCTGTATGTATATTGTATATGTATATTCATTAACAAGACTGATATTTTTATATACTTTTATGTTATACTTTAATTTGGTCTGTTTTTGTTTACAATTATAGTTATTATTAAAGTTTCACCGTACATTTTTAAACAGTTGTAAAACTTATTGTAATTTCGGACATAGGGTTTACTCAGGAAAATATAGGGGACCCGCAGGAAAAGTAATTAACCTGAATGAAACGCCTCAGGGAGCATCCAGCGCAGGTAAATTAAGAAGAAAAACGAGGGACATTTTGTCAATTAGTAAAAATTAAAACATTTAATTATTTTTTTTCCAAGATATCAATTAAAATAAGTTATTAAGGTATTTTTTCTAATGTTTGGTTATTACTTTCAGTTTGCAACCTTATCTAAAACTTTAGTATCATTACGAATTTTTGTCAAAGCATTATGTATTATTTAGTAGTTGCTTGTCCTATAACATAAAAAAAACAAGGGAAATATTTTTTTTTTACAAAATATGACATAAACAATTTGAAGTATTTACTTGAAATACCTCTACTCATATTATTATATAAATGTAAATTGGTTCTTGTAGAGGCAGTTTAAGAGTAAAAAATTGCTTGATCTGGACGTGTCGAGAGTAGAGCACTACCTCATCCGCTTTGCGGTATGAGGCGTGCAATATAACTGAAATAAAAAAAAAAAATTAATTGTTGTATTCACTTATATTTTGATCTTAAATATATAATGTTAGTGTATATTATAAGTTAATCGAACGTTTACTGACATCTGCTACCACCCTCAAGTTGAAAATCTGCCATCAAGCATTTACAAGTCTCTTACTACAACTGCATTCAAAAACCACTTCTTTCTAAGCCTAGTATGTTCTAATTTTAAGATATTGTCGTTTAACATCAGGTGAGATTATAGTACTAAGTTACAAATATAAGTAAAAAAAAAAAACGATTTTTGCTTCAAACCACATGACACAAGTAAAACATTACTCCATCTTTCTCTACCATGGTAGCTTCGACCCGACTTCACACGAACGAGCGTCACACAAAAAAGTTGCCGATCAGAATTTCAAAGCCTACTCATAAAACTTTCGCTTCAGTATAGAAATACCCATTCAGTACTCATTAAATAGTACTATATTAGAGATTGTATCATACAGAATACAGTATGAAAATTACATTTAATTTATTCAGTGACACAGCTTCAATGTTGTAAATTAAGAGACTGAAATTAAAGCCGTGATAAAAGATAACAACACGATCCGGCTCATGGTGATTCATCTGCTGATTCATCTGTCAGCATCCGCGGAGGCACCTATAGCCGTGCAGAGGAGACATGATTGAATGACTATGGCATTAAGTCCACCATTAAACTATACATAAAGTATTAAAAAGAGAACATTTTCAGATCATTAAATACTTATACGCATATCACTTTTCTATATGTATAGTGAAATTTAGCTTGTAGAGATTACTCAGATTAACCAGTGACCGTCACGCCGATGTGGCCCAATATGGTTGACACGCTAAGCCTAGTTGGAGGGAATGGCTCTCAAGTGCACCTCCCGGAACACACCTATGGTTATTTGGCGGCAGATTTTCAACTTCGGGGTGATAGCTACCCAGACGGGCATTAGAAAAAGCCCTACCGCCATGCTATGATTTCATCACGATGTTTTCCTTCACCCAAAACTCAAGCTCATTGTAGATGGAATCGAACTCACGCCCCTTGCTGCGGCATCCGACCACACGACCAACTGAGCTATCATCGCTTCATATCTGTAGTGCAGTCCTTAAATCGACTGTTTTATTTTTTTGGTATCATGATGAAAACATATATTTACGTACTAACACTTGCAATATGCTAGACGTAGGACTCATCAGGTTTGAAGCATACTCCAATCCACATTAAAAAGTACATTACGGCAACTATCAATCCTTTATACAGCTAAAAACTAGGAACTGCTTTCACCCCTTTCCCAGTCTCAGTTTATTACCTTACGCATTCGCCCCAAGACGCGGTAAAAATGTTGCGCTATTCAAGGTAAACAACGTTAGTCGTAATAACTGATTATTTGTTATTTATATTAATAATGTCAATTACAAAAAAATATGTTCGATATTGATATCATGTTTACAAAGTAAATCAAAAGACATTCAAATTGAAACCATGGCGACTTCGGTGTCCTGCATCGTTAAGTATGTCATGAATTAAGTTAATCAGCGACTGATTTGTGAGACATTGAATTGCTCAAATAATTTTAATATAAATAAATGTATGTAGGGTACGCGCAAGGAACCTCGGCAAATTATGGACCCTAGTATATTGAACGTCCCTGGGGTGCACAGACCAATTCCAACATTACTAGGTGACCAATTTTAACACCATGACACGAGCTAGTACTTCTTTTAAACTACGATTGGTGCCGTCACAACGGAGAAAGGAATTGATAGTTTTGCGAGTAATTTAATGTTTCTACTTGGTCATATATAATATATACTTTAGTTCATAAACTTTTGTTACTTTACCCTGTAATAATGGCTATATGATGTTATAGTTCATAGATGTAGCATTATGTTCACAATATCACCAGATGTTAAGTGATGATTTACCTCAAGATGGTGGACACGCTTAGTGGAGAGACTGGCTTTCAAGTGCAACTGCTGGATGTCACTTATAGGTATTTCCCGGCAGATTTTCAGCTTGAAGGTATTATCTTGCTAGATGGGCATAAATAAACGCTCTACCCACCATACTACTTTATCGTCATATAAATTAACAGTTTGCTTTCATTATGTAAATATTTTAAATTTTGTGTCTATCTACATAACTAGTATCATTGTACCTACCTATTTCGACCAACTAGATAGGTTAAGGCGCCGCGACAAAATTAGGAACCTTAGAATTAAGTTGTCAAAAGTTCAAAGTACTGTACACCTGTAAAGTAGCACCTTAATACACGAAAGAGATAAGTAAATAATTAAAGTAACTTAAATAATTTATTTGTATTTATTGGAAACAACCTATATTTTAATGTCACGAAATGGATCATGTAAGCCTACTGTATGGTGATAATGTTCACAATTATTTTTTTGTTATATTTATCAATTTTATCATAGTAGTAGGGCTTTATCTAATCCCCGCGTAGCTAGCTACAACCCTCAAGTTGAAAACCTGCCGCCAAATACCTATAGGTGTGTTTTGGCAGTTGCACTTGAGAGCCAGTCCTTACACGAGGCTTAGCGTTTCCACCATCTTGGGTCACATCGTCAGTTAACATCAGGCAATACGAGTATTGTGGCCATAATGATATATATACCTATACCTATACCTATGAACTATAAAAGATATAATCTAATTATTCTGCTGTGCGCTATTGTAAAAGGAATAATTTAATATAAGACTCTTCAACCCATGTCATTCTGCGTTTATTTACTAAATGAATGGACAGCTATATGAATAACGTAGTAAGTTGTTAAATATTGAAAACATCATTCATTTTAATTAAACAACGAGGTGAAAATAAATATATATGTTTTCAGCTTTTTTGTTATTAAATGCAGTGTCATGGAAGTTAATTATGGTTTTTCACGCTTACACTGTGTAAATTTATTTTTCGACTTTGCATATTCTCAACTTATTTTTTGATAGGCCTTTTGGTACAGCGATTGTATCTTATTATTATGCCAAGAGGTTGCAGGGTTGTTTCTTACACATGTCTGAGTTTTGCGTGAGAAGCATAATTGTCATTTATGACTGTAGGTATTAAATAACTTTACAATTGTACAAAACGACGCTTGATAGTTTTTATCGGTTTCCCTATACATCATCTAAATAGATACCAATATATTAAAAAAAAATAAAAATATAACTATTAAGTTCCCACTAAAACCACATCGTTACGTTACTAATGAATTCGCGAAATATAAATCACACAGAGCACGCAATCCCCGTCGCGTGTTTGAACTATGTAAACACGTAAAACGAAGCCGAACAAGTTTTTTTAGTTATGCCGAACAAAATAAGCCCAAATAATATAGAATAGGAGTGAAGCCCGACATTTCAATATTCATGCCTATGCTTCGAGTTGGTCTGAGAAGTTTTACCCTCAAACTGGGGAGTAATGAATGCATTGAGGTTTTGGAATAAATAAATATAAATATATATTTCGAATGGAAAATTATTTCTTTTTCAGGATTATTTTTTCATTTCATTTAAAGTAAAATGACATTAATCTTTGTTTATAAAATTCCGGCGGTGGTTATTATTTACATATGAACAGCTTATGTAGCCCATAGATGATTCTTAACTTCTCTCTAATTTACTTCTAGTTTTTTTTTTCTACCACTAACTTATCTGTATCATTTTTTAATAAGTTATAACATAAAACTAATAATTCTTTTTAATGTAGAGCGTCCACAAGAACATCTAATTGATCTAAATAGTATACACAGTTCTAACACCATGAGCACTACAGCCATGTTGCAAATATTAGTATTTCAATGCTTTTTTATTTCAAAATCTTGCTTAGTATCATATTCCATAGTTCTTACGCAGTTGGCAAGATTATTCTAGAAAACCTCAATATTTCTACGAAACTGTAGGACTTTAGGGTATGAGCAACCAGCCAACGGCGAAAGGTGCAACTTTGAAAAGATAATTATTGGTACCATACCGATAACTTCCTCAGAGACCACCTGTTGTACATGCACACAAAGATATTTTATGTCTTTCTAAAGATCCAAGGGCTCCTGACCGCAAGCTATTCGAGCTTGTTGTCAAAAGGCTGCTTAAAGGTTTTATAGGTTTCCATTTGTACCTACAAATGTACCATCTTCTCGGTAGCTTTAATTAACGGCTTGTCTAGTCACTTCTTACTGTTCTTCTATTACTAATTCTTAACACCCAGTAAATGCTGTTACATATAAATATATGTAAAAGAAAAACAATCTGTTAAGTGAAAGCACGCAGTGAAAAATAGAGAGCTCGGAATAAATTTTTGTTAATAAATTTTGTTTATCTTATCACAGAACTTTAATTAAGAACAAAGTGGTTCCAATCTTTTAAAGTAAGCTCACATTCAGCTCTCGAGTTAAATTCTTGTAGAGATTACATAAATACAATTAAATCTTTTTCTACATTTGTAAACTTAACCTTGTTAGACCTTTAATTAAGAGAGCCTACCTTTTTAACGAAACCATTTTATAATTTCTGATACGTAGATACAATTTTATTTTAAATAAATGTGTTGTACATTGACGTATGTTTCGCTTATGGAACATATTCTCAAAGTACCTTCTTTGTAATCTGCACGTCTTACTGAGTGAGTACTGAGAGAGAGACTATTCTAATTATAAATGATGCAGACGTTACTAATATCATCAAAGAGCCTGAGTTACGCGAAGACAATGAGTCACTAAACATATTTCAGAATCTCTATCAAGCAGGATGTCCTAATGGGCTGTTAATCTTAATTCCCTCTTGTCACTTTTCTAACAGAACCACTCGTTTTCAGAGCAATAGTTTTACGTTTACCCTAATTCTACCTAATTCTAACCCCTAATGTCATTTCATAGCCGTATTAAGAAGTTGTGGAACTATTTTCAGGCAAGTGTGGCTAGATCTGAGTCCGTCAAGAATAACGTGAATGGTACATTACCATCGCTTTATCAATAAAGACAGATACTACCATTAAGAGAAGTTAATAAACGAGTTTTCTTTTTAATTGAAAGGCATGTTTTATTTGTCATTTATGGGTATATATATTACATGCTTCCATTACGAGCAGCGTGCAAACAAATCTCATTTTTCAGGATCTAGGTTAGCACTATGTACATAAATTTCTATACAGGAGCGTTAGTATTCTACCGCACTATGCAAAAGTACAGTATCTGCATGAAGTATAGTTTCGATAAAGTGTGGTTAAAGTTAGGAATACAAAATAAACTGTTCGCCTAACTGTACATAGTTGTACTGTATATTTAATTCCCTAGATGATAGCATTGGTAAGCACATTTTCTTTAACTGTTGTTTTATCAAAAACTATGTATTTAGTTTTTTTAGTGTCTTTTTCTGGACGTCTGTCTCTTACTTCATGTATGAATTGAAATTTGTAAAAATTCTAAATGTGTAGGTATTTTTCGATGATTATATTTGTGTTCATATTTCAGCTATCCATTAGTTTCGCTCTCGATGGAAATAAAAAAAAAATAATCTCATAATTGTATTTTTAGATCTACAGATATTTTTTTATAGATGAACGCCATAGTTCACGGGTCTCAGGTTTTGTAGGTTGCGTAGGTTGGTATTCGTTTTTTTTACCGTGGCAAGTTATTATTGTATAAGTTGATATTGCAGTAGTCAAGAACTTCATCATATTGCCACCTATTTTGTTTAAGAATAGCATACAAATCTTTTCCATGAAAAAACACATACTAGTGTCAATTTTATTTGCGTGCTATTCAATCGGTTTAGCAACATCAATAATTCTGAAGGAACATCCATTTTTTAACAAACGTATTGAAGTCTAAGCTCATTGTCAATTATAAGATATCAGATGTTTTATGAACAATTACAGATACGAATTAGGTACGTACGTATTACGAATAATAACTAATCAGTTTATGAATTGAAAAATTCATATTAATAAATCAAAACAAATTAACGGATAAAAAGGGCAAGAAGTCATTGTGATGAGAATTGCACGATCTTTGCTATATGTCATTACAGGGTTCTAAAACTCAACAAAATAATGTGTCTTAAGCTATTGTTAGTATTTCAATAATAGTTACTATATAACACAACATAATCGTCAAGCGAAAACAGAACAACACGTGGACGAAACATGTGCAATATTATATCAATTGTGCGCGAAGCATTTGCTTTAGATTTATCGGTAGTTATTTAACCACAACATGGTATCGCACTATAGGAGTATCGACTCCGTATTGTAATTTGTTGAGTAATGTTAAGACGTATACACTTTGCAAAAACATTTGGGGTTCAACGTAAAATATTACGACGTCTGGAGCAATTTACGTAACTAAGGCCTTATAATGATGGTGTTGTAATACGTACTATTAAACCGAGAAGTTGGTACTTCTAAATATACGAGAAAAGACTGTTAGAGATAAAGAAACCTTATCTGAGTGGATCCCATGTATAATTTTTACAAGTAATGCGATAGATTACCATGAAAAACTGTAAAGATCGGTTAAATTGTTAACAAAACTTAAAACTGTCATCTAAGAAAGAATTTCTGTACCTACCCTAACCGTGACGTCAACAAATTTCACTCTATATAAATTCCTTTTCAGAAAAACACCGTAAGCCCGTTATTGCACCGTTATTGTAACCTCCTAAAATGACCTTTTTAAATTAGAAGCTGTATGTTACTAGTCATTATTTTAAGAGATCCTTGGTTTATTATGCACACCAAGTCATAGTTTTAAAAAAATATATCATAAATACTTTTTAATTAGAACTGAAATATTATCCCCTATAAAACGTGCAAAATGTTGCATACGACGTTTTTCCTTAAAACTAAAAAGGCTCGATATATTCATGTCAGAATATCATGATGTGGACGCATATGAGTAGTTTTCGTAGTCTGTGATTTTTGTCTATAACCTATAATAGTTGACGTCTGATATTTATGACGTACGACTTTTCTGGTATTATAATAATGTATTATCTCTAGTATGACCTCTTCAAGTTCAAAGTTACGCTTACACGGACGTTATGAATATAATAAACTATAGCATAATAAACAGGCGCCAGCTCAGTGTTTGTCGGGTCAGTAGGTATAGAGAAATTCAAAGAGTGTATTCGAATACTCAAACTACAGCTCAAAATCAATCAGCAACGCTCATTACCGCTCATCCTCCGATCAGCCCATTGCAAGTAGGTAGTCCTGTTACATTACTTATCCATTTATCTTACTAGAAAAACTTGGTGTATAATATAATAATGGTGTATAATAATATATATAGTACGAATATCAATATAAAACAAGCCGACTCAGAACGAAACGTGTCGTGATAAAAGTTAACAACTAACCAAAGCTATTTGCTACATTAATATCGAAATACAGCAATTGGAATACCTCCAAAGCCTTATAGCCTTGACTCTCAACTATTATACATATATTTACATTAAAATGGGTACACTCGTGTTATTCCAATTCCATATAAATCGTTTTTATTTATATTAGTTGTTTTCTATATTATATTTGTCAGTCTCAGTTGCTTCTTCTTAGTTTGTCTTGTTTTTTCGAGCTAAAACAAAAATTATGTTGTATCTTAAACTGGAATACTACATTAAGCCAGAATATGTATGTTCCCGTTTAATAATCAACCGCATTCAGTGTTTATTCTTATTCTTTCGTTTATTAAAAATAAAAGAAACATATTCATTTAAATAACCTATGCATATAATAAAACAGTATCTGAGCCAAATCTGTAATTTAAACAATGTAGAACTGTATGTATGAATGTAGAATGTAGGGGTGTACTTTGTCCAAAATATTTTTGTCAACTTTACAAAAAATAAATGATCTTTATTAAATTTTGTTTTGCCTATCAATCCTCTTGTACGCGCATCACTTCGAAAGTATGTACTTGATAGGTTTGTATGAAATTTGCCAGGGTGGTTGTATTATGGATAAACTGTATCAATAAAGTTGAAGTTCTGTTATAAATCTTACTTCTTGATGGATTTTGATGCACATTTCTCTGTTCGATAGCTGATAATATAACTAACACATAAAAGTTACGTGTGTTTCATCTTATCGGAAAGTTATAAAATAGTGTATCGAAAATAAAATATTTTATTAAACATCGAGGAACTATGCTATGATGCATAGTAAAGCTGGTTCAAATATCATCCCAGTGGTTCTGTTTCTTGCGTTTAAGTTTTTATTAATTTATGTTTTTATTAATATCTAATCTATACTAATTTTGTAACAAATAAACTTAAGAACTACTGGACCGATTCCAAAAGTTCTTTCACCATTAGAATGCTATATTAGCCCTAAGTGACATAGATTATATAAGTTTTTTTTAAACGATTAAATAAAATGTTAGTTTCACGCGAATGTAAAGTAGAAAGTTTTTATTTCTCATACGTAATCACCATGCGATCAATCACCAAGACAATTTGGCACGTATGTATGTGATTTCTTGGAGACGGTTTTTATGTAACTTAAAACCGATAGACGACATTGTAGACAAGATATTAAAGATATAACTTTTTTTTTATTTCTAAACGGTGTTTTTCGCAGGATATCAAGTTAGCTTAAGCGTACGTATGTAGGTAACTTAATATAAGATTCACTACAGTAGTCTGATTGACTAATAATTTAATATTAATCTCCCTTGTTTTTATAAAACTGGTACCATCAGCTGATCCTGTGTCTCTTTAGGATAAAGTTCAGACTGTGGCAGACTTAAGTTCAAACTAAAAACAACAAAAAATCAGTAGTACCGTGTGCGGACATCGTATCGAACGTTGTGATTTTAAGATTTAAATGTAAGAAAGTATAGCAATGACACTATGGCAGTGTTGTAAGCCATTTTTAACGCAATTTGAAAATCTATTCCAAAATACCTGTGGCTGTTTAAATTAGTTCTAAAGAAGATCCAATTTCCCCTTTTACTACACTTAGCATTTTGTCACCGTAGGTCACTATATAACTTAACGTCGGATGAAATTTTTGTCAAAGCGTTAACTTAGAACGATTTAGCTAGTACCCTCATTTTCATTCACGTTTTTTATACTATATGCACACAAAATTTACTATCAGATACTTATGGAGATATGGCGATAAGTATATAAATACGAGTCGTATAACTTTGTAGTCATGCAATCCTATATAGTAGTAGGGTTAGGTTCGCGTAAGTAGCCCGCGTCGTCACTAAGTAGGTTAGCTTCTGAGCATAGGTCCCAGTTAGGATATTCAGGTCTGCGGCTTCTTATCGCGTCCCTGGCAACAGCCCAAGCCGAGGATCTGTTGCTCATGGCTCCCCTGTGCTCATTTCCTCGGGCTAAGTTCCTTGGTACTCACCCCCAAAGCTCGGTAAAGTTGTAAAAGTCCCTAAGGCTAACAGCATATGTTCAATGAAAACAAAAATTGTAGCGAGTAGCTAAAATAAATGTTATATTTATTTCACAATAAAGATATCTTACCTAAGTAGAACTTGCAAACTTACGCTTCGCAGTGAAGCGTAAATATTTACGTTCTTCTCTGCGGCGAACTTATACATGATTGTATACTCTTGAATTCCGGACGATAGCCTCTGAACTACTGTTTCCAATAAAACTGTCCATTTTAAATATTTATGTGTAAGATATAAAAGCCATTAAGGACTGCTCCCAAGATTGTTACACGCGGTCGGGAAAAATATGATAGTGCCCACAGCTGCCAACTTTGAAGCAATGTTTTGTTATTATAAGCGATACAATATTCAATGGTTTTGTAGATTTAATATAGAGCTTATACTATTAATTTATTGTACAAAAGGTTTTGAAACTCCAGTCGTGGTATGTGCAGCTTGAAATGAAGATGTTTATTTGTTAATATTTATATTACGTTACTCGTTACTTTTATAGATACATAAAAAACCAAGAGTATCCTCAAACAAAAAAAAGTAAAACGTAAAAAATATGCGTTGTGTGTGTCAGCTCCGACCAACTACTAGATATACCACCTTATGTACGATAGTCTTTAAAATATAATTTAAAAGTGAAAAGTGCATAAGGTACGTTGTGCAGGAAAACAGCGCTTGTATTCATTTTACTGTGTAATATTTCCATAATGAGGACTCTCTATGGAAATCGTTTCTTAAGAAGAAAACACCAAAAAACGAGTTGGTTTAAATCGTATATACAAAGCGAAAGGTCCCTTACAATCCGAATAAACAGATAAATAATAACTTTTAACAGTGAGGGCCTTAATTCACATCTTCATTTGCAATCCTTAATTCAGAGACCCTTTTCAGTTGTGCCTGCCTGAATCGCGATTACTTTATACGTCACACCACAGTAGCTTACCTATGGGTGGCACATTTAGAAATAGCTTAATATTTGCATCGAAATAGCAAATTTGTATTTTATTCATTTTTAAGTATATACATAACATACCCAAAGAGAATTACCAGATAGAGTTTCTTGCTCGTTCTTCTCGATGACGGGGATATTTTCTGAACAAGTGTGTTGGTACTTTTGACGTTCATAAGCATATTCTAAAGATCTAAATTGAATAAAGTTTTTTTTTTATTTTGTTTTTGTAATACGTATCAGCTTTGGTGTATCAAATTTGCAAATTTACTACCCATTGAAATAAAACTAATTTAAACGGATTTTCTCCCGGTTATTTATTGATTTTCATCCCGACGTTTCGAAAGCTTTTCAGCCTTCGTGGTCACGGGTCGGACTGAGGTGTAGGTTGTCCAGAAAAGTTCATGTTACTGTGTCGCCAGTAACAGTCTTGTACTCGCCTGGTTGAGAATTTTAGCGCTTCTTCATATGTTTTTCTTAGTTGAAATCTTGACACACGTAGGAATGAGATTAAGATCACGGCATCTCTTCAAGAAATTTAATGATGTAACATATCTTGCGCAATTGGTTTTCAAATACTCCAACCGACGTATTTTGTTTGCAGTTTCCAGTCCGTACTGGTTTACATAATGATTTCTTAGGTATACGCGAATATTATTCATTGAAATAAAACTAATTTAAACGGATTTTATCGCGGTTATTTATTGATTTACATCCCGACGTTTTGAAAGAAAAGTTGTAACAAGACATGAACTTTTCTGGACAACCTACACCTCAGTCCGCCCCGTAACCACCAAGGCTGAAAAGCTTTCGAAACGTCGGGATGTAAATCAATAAATAACCGCGATAAAATCCTTTTAAATTAGTTTTATTTCAATGAATAATATTCGCGTAAAACTAAGAAATCATTAAATTTAAAACCGATCATTTGGTACTTTTGCTATCGC
This sequence comes from Actias luna, assembly GCA_039707435.1. Lineage (NCBI taxonomy): Eukaryota > Metazoa > Arthropoda > Insecta > Lepidoptera > Saturniidae > Actias > Actias luna. The sequence continues at coordinate 4,881,244 of JAZHAC010000027.1, forward strand.
TTTGCTTTACGTAATACGTAATAAGGGGCGTTGTATATTCAATATATAGATAGAAATCTATAGATAGGGTCGCAACTACCATGCACTTAGAATAAATTCGTCACAGTGAGGCTCTTTAAGTGAATCGCATTCCAAAATGAACTAGTGTATGTATCTAATTTATGTGACAACAACTAAAACAACCAATGAATTGCCTAGGTCTTGGTGGTTGTAATTGTTTTTGCTTTGTTATGTATCCCTTAAAAAAATCACAAATGCAGGAAGCATAAGTGTTTGTGCAGATGTTTGTATATGTATACAAATATTGCGGATGTTTATAGGTGTAGCGTTATGGTCAAAGTCTCAACTAATTTTATGTAAAGAAGTCACTCTAGATGGCAGACACACTAAGACTAGTGGAGGGATTAGCTCTCCAGAGCAACTGCTGGAACGTATAGGTATTGAAGGCAGATTTTCAACTTGAGGTCGGTAGCTATCCAGGAGAACATAGGACAAAAACCCAAATACCACGCTATGGTTTCATCACGATGTTTTCCTTCACCGCCTTTATCGCCAGACTTATGGCATGGATCCGTACTCACGTCCATTGAAACAGCGTCCATAGGCACACACTACCGACAGAGCCATCAAAGCTTCAAATTATATACAAATAGTATTTTACCCTTAAAATCAACACGGGCAAGAGCAAGGTATGTTAATTAATAAAAATAAAATAATTATAGCATATTTCATTTATTATCACGGACTTTTATACAACAATTTTCAAGGTTTTTATATCCATAACTATCTATATACCGACTGTTTCTTTTAATTTAAAGCTTGAGCTGTTAACAATAACAATAAATAGCTTAGTGTTTCTTTACTAATCCCGTCAAGGAAACATAGATATTCCATGTATTCTTTTGTGTCGCCTTTCCAATTTTGTTCTTAAAGAAGCAGTAATGGTATTAAAAATGGTGACAGAAAAAATATTAATATTAAATTTGTAAAGGTATATTTAAAACAATTAGTAATTTTAAAGTCACAAGTAAAACTTTGTTCGAAATGAAACGAAGCAGAAAACTATATATTGATACAGCCGTTTCTAACTTTTAATTAATTACTGTAAAGTTATAGTTACAGTTCTAAACTGAATATATACGATACAGATTTTTTGAATTCTTAATTCTTAATATATATAGCATTTGGATACAACATTATCTCACGTTAAGGGAACATGTGGCTTAAGATTATTGTTTCTGAGCATAGCGGAGATACTAGTACTCGAGTGCTCGATAATAGCTTTCTAACTTGAAGGTATTAGCTATTCAGGCAGTTTATTACAAAATCCTTACCACAATGGCAACATTTCCTTATGATGTTTTACTTCGCAGTAAGCGAACTCGCATCGATCGACTCACTGTCAGTATACTCTAACCCACTCAGGCATATTTGCTTTTATATAGTTACTAGCGTTTACCTGCTGCTTCGCTCACGTTAATATTGATTTTGTCAAATCGGATGACGCAACTAAAAGTTTTATACAAGGTTTATTCCTCTCTTCACCCCACTTCCAATATATTTTTTGTGAAAGAAAGTAGCCTATCAACTTCAAGGTCTCATTTATCTCTATACCAAAATTCATCACAGTCGATTCAGCAGTTTAGGTGTGAAAGCGTAACAAACAAATAAACTTACGATCGCATTTATAATATTAGTAACAATAAGGTTAAGGACTATGAGTATTTCTTTACAAATATTTCTCTTACCGTGAATAACAAGTTAACCATTGCTGATTAAATTATTAACATGGATTGTGTTTAAGGTTTTAACATTGGTTAATTGCTTGTGTTTCCGATGTATACTACTACCATTGGTTTAACTATCAATTTTTTCTGGTCTCCATTTTTAAACCGTATCATCGAGAAAATTTTAAAAATTTCTGTATTTCATCTCATGAAACACATAAATTCGGGTTGGCACAACTACAACGTATCAACAGTGAAAATATAGAGAAGATTTTATCAGTCATAGAAACAGGGCCTTTGGTACTATTCGTTCATAGAACACAGCGATTATAATTTTTACTACCTAAGTTACGTTAAATATAATTAATTATCTGAGAACTGTTGGAAGGAACCGTCTGATCAGTATGACGATGATGATTTGTTCCGCAACCGCCAACCGACGAACACTACTTCCGTCTGAAACAAAAAATAATGTTTATACTTTATTTTTATTTTTTATATAAGTAAAACGCCATAACATGTTTTAATAGCGTTTTAAATTGGATTGAAAGTTCTAGAAAATTGTGTATCACGACTTTAAAATAATGAATAATACATCTTTAATTTAATATTTATCGCTTTAAAACATATTAACAAAATTTACAAAATAAATATACATATTTGTTTGTTATCACAAGTCACACCTATCCTAACCCAGCATCTCGCTACCTGTGACTACCTCAACGACATATCATATTCTTTATGTACACTTCGGTCCGCCAACGGGTTAATTTTAAAGCTAAGTATATTTATAGTGGAAAGCATTATTTTTATAGTTCAACCAATAAGTTTTATAACTAAAATTATAGAGTGTGAAATATTTTTTTAATTATGTATTCCCCTAACAATATCAGGCAGATAAGCCTTGCAGTGAATTGAGCCGAGCAATCACGAGCATAAGCACATTCACAATAACTTACAATATTCTCGGATTCATTTAAACCTATTTAAGTAAGTATAGGTACTCAAAGGCAAGTTATTATTATTCTCATTTAGTTTACTAAAGTACAATTGTTCAAGTCTTAAAACTTATCCAACAAAAGGATATTGTTACTGCATCCAACAAAAACACAAACAAACCCCGAGCAATGGACATTTCACAGATAGTTACTTTCAAAACATACTAAGAAAACAAAATATGTACAATTACATTAATTTTAAATCCGAAAATTGTGGTTTATTTCAAATAATAAAAGCTTATTTTGAGGACTAAAAAAATCGTTAAGTAATTTAACAGAGAAGAAATATTTTTTATACACTATCGATTTAGCGTTATGGCTACAATCACAACTGATGTTACGAGACAGTGTGGCCTGAGATGATAAACACGCAAAGTCTAGTGGAGGAACTGCCACTCAAATGCAACTGCCGGATCACATCTATAGGTATTTGACCGCTTTTTGTTACCTTGAGGGCGATAGCTAGCCATGTGGGCGTTAGGAAAAGTCCTATCACCATGTTATGGTTTGATCACAATTTTTTCCTTTACCAAAACCTCAGGCTCATTGCAAGAGAATTCGAACTCACATCCATTGACACGTCATACATACATATATGTATATGTAGTAACATTTAAATTACTGAATACACAAACGAGACGATGTCAAAGTACAGATACAAAAGCAATTTTAATATAAACTTAAGCTTTCAGTGCACATGTATGTATATATTTTGTCTGTCATAGAATTTCCATTGTCTAGAACTTTATACGAATAATTAAAGTGAACTATTCAATAACAAGGCTCGCGTGCGGCAGACATCCATTATAAGAGCTGAATAGGTAATTATATTAAACAAAAAGCATATAATACAATAGTATTTCACTTTAGGAGTAACAATGTATTTTCACTGCAGTAAAAGAACAATTGTTATTACAGTTTCAGTAAACTATACAGTAAAGCTTGTTAAAAATATTTTGGTAAATACGTTTATGATAAAGAGATTATTACAAGTTTTCGCTTGGCGATTGAAATTGTATCACAATCGTACTGAATATTTGAAGAAATCCCTGACAAAGGTAGGAAAGGATAATATTTAATTTTTTTTTTAAATTACACTATAGCTCGACAATAATTACTAAGCATAAGAAAATCAATTGGCAAATGAAGAAAATATGTAACGAACTGATATATCTTTGCACATTGATATGAATATTATGGCATTAATACTTTTATGGAATGTGAACAGTTGTTAATGGATTCTTATAACTATATTAACTACATATTATCCAAATTATCGTTCGCAACTATGTGTAGTTAGTTGTATATGTTGTAGTTAGTATATTTTGATTTACTCGATAGATTTTACCCGCGGCTTCGCTCGCGTTTATATTGATTTTGTCAAACAAATCAGATGAGGCAATAAAAAGTAAATTGCCTATCACCGTCTTCAAGGTCTCGTCCACCTCTATACCAAAATTCATCCTAATCGATTCAGTGGTTTCATACAAAGTATGTACCTCTCTTTACCCTGCTTTTAGTAAGTTTTTCACGAGAAAAAGTAGTCTATCACCGTCTGCAGATTCCCGTCTACTTCTAGATCAAAATATATTTAGTGGTTTCGGCGTAAAACATAACAATCTCACTCACTTTCGCATTTATAATATAAGTAAAATAAAATATGAATAAATATAAAGATATAGTAAGAATAAGGATTAATAATGAAAATACATACAGTATTTAATATTGCGTCAAAGGGCAAACAATGCCTGCTATAATTATTGTAACCTTAATAAATGAAATGCAAGAAACAATGAGGGCTTAGAATTTATATATTGGGACCCTCAATAGACTGGAATTCACTATGACGGGGCATGCCCACTTTCATGATGAGGGCAACACAGTCTAGTATAGATTTCTATCTTTCAGCTTGATTGTGTTTTCTTTTATATGTACAATTCATAGTATATTTATATCTAGTCTGACAAAAATTACAGAATATTTGTTTGCAATTTTTGTCCTCTGTTTTATTATCATTATCTATGTATGATTATCTTGTACAAATGCTTATTGTCAATTACATTGTTTTATACAAAAATATAAAGCGAATATAATTGTGAGTATGAAGGTTGTTATTTGTAATAACATATACTTTATAATATTATAAGCGCGCAAGTTTGTAGGTATGGATGTATGGATGTGTGTTACCCTTTTTCGCAAAAAACTACTGAATGGATTCTAATGATAATTTACAATAATATAGCTTATGCATCAGAGTAACACATAGGCATAAAACATAACACATAGATTTTGCGTGAATTATCCAAAATATAAAGATAAGTGTCAAGTAAGTAGGAAAAAATTCTGCCATCTGCGAGCTATTCAGGCGTGGGTTGCAAAAACCGTTAGATTTACACATATATAGTGTTTAATGGAAATGTTTATCTTAAATAGTCCTACAAAAAAGTAATTGTCACCAAAATAGTGAGCAGCCTGCGTATAAATGACTACGAGCACAAATCAGTTTTAATATTCTTAAACCAGATTCCTTTGATATACTTCATTTAAAAAAGCGGGTACCGAAATCAGAACTGTTTGACAAAATCAACATTAACGTGAACAAAGCCGCAGGTAAAAGTTAATAATAAATAAAGATGTCAAACGTTATCTGTAGTAGTCTATATTTATTGTTATAAATATAGTAAAAAACAACCGTGCGTTCTTTGGGGTCATCCATAAACTACGTTACACGTTAAAGCGAGTGGAGGAGGTTGACGAAGTGTGACATATAGTGACAAGGGCTGTGAGTGTTTCTAAATTTCATGATGCTACATTTCAAAATCTAATGTATTTAAGCAATAAACACACAAAATGTGAAGTATTCAATAATAAAAATTCAAAAACTGTGACGTCACACTAGAGAGGAAGGAGCCTAGCAAATGTAAGAAGCTGTTACTAACACGGTTAATAAATCGTTAAATTCCTTAATTAGTAGATAGCTCCTTACTGATTGTAAGCGTATACATAATTGCAACTATAGTAGCATCTTACACATGCGTTACTGAAACTTATAAAAAGTCAATCAAATCATTGTTATTTTCCAACCACACTATAATACGGATCGAAACCTTATTAACAGGAAACTACAAGTAACAGACACGAAGTACATCCAGAGTTAGAACAGTAATTTGTGGAATACGCAAATATAATTGTTACAGGTACCTATAGCACTCTATGCGGCGGAAATGACATGGCAACTGCTGAAATATCTAGGTCACGAAGCTTTCCCACCAGAGACTAGAAGCAATTTGGAAGCATACTGGTCTGCAATAAGGTGGAATCCAGGATCATCGTGGTCATTTTTACTGGATATTGCTGCTTCCTGGGTTCTAGTTGAATCCTACACATCCGTTTACTAGAATGCCCGGCCTATTGTGAATATATATAAACGTATATTTATCCAGGTTAACAAAAAAAAAGGCCAGCTGAAGCCCCAAACGAATTACTCACGCCGTAATTCGACAATATAAAGTATTTAGGTTTAATTTGATATGCAGTACTTAATTGGTCAATTTAATGACAATACAGTATAACTGAATAATAAATGACGACCATATTCTATAATTAAGCGACATAGTAGGACATGTTAATTGCGTCTAATTGAATCGCAATCATTATATATCAAACGTAACATCTGTTCACAGGTTACGTTGATTAAGGAATTGATAAAACTTATGCTAACGACCGTGGGCTATCCCGTTCCACTAGCTTTCGAGCGTTACAATCATTGACACATGTAGAACTATTTAGAAGTGATGAAAACTTAGTTGTTAGTATGTACGAACGCCGCTTCAAGGGACGTGAGGTCGAATCCACCTACAATAAGTTTAAGCTTTCGGTGAAGGAAAACATCATAATGAAACCATAGTATGGTAGTAGGGCCTTTTGTAATGCCCGCCTGGCTAGCTACCAACTTCAAATTGCAAATTTGCTGCCAAACTCTTATAGGTGTGTTCCGGTAGTTGCAGTTGAAAGTCAGTACCTCCACTAGGCTTAGCATGTCTATCATCTCGGGCCACATCGTCACATCACATCTGTTGACATTATGGCCATAACGTTAAACATTAAGTATAAATAAACTCAAGTACAATGGATTATAGTTTCTTCCATCCAGACGTGAATTTGGTGCGTGTAAACATAATAATGTATTTAAAGACGGTTTCGCGGCGACCAGAACGACCATGGTCATTATAGTAATTAAGCTGGATGTTAGGGACCTGTACCTGATTGTTTTGCGACCAGCATTCTCTTGTTCATAGGTCTATTACTATGACTTTTTAGATTTATCACGGTTTCGAAATCAAATTGTATATACCCTCCTGTAATTAAGAGACTTACAGCTCGGCATATCTAGACAATAAAAAATACCCTTTAATTTATAAAAACAGAATAAACTGAAACAATAACAAATATCTAATTAGTTCGGTTCACACACTAGCTTTATAAATACTGACTATATATAAGAAGCTCTAAAAAATAAAAGAAAATGACAAAAAAATACGCACTTAAATGACATAAATTGTCAATAACGAATATTTTTACAGAAAATTTGTTACCTTAGTTCGTTTCTTAAATTAGCATTATATACGCTAACTATATATAATATTAGTAACTATATATATTGATATAGAAGTTCTAAAAAATAAGAGATAATACCTAAAAAAACTCTGCTAACTATATTGGGACACTATTTCACTATTAACTTAACGGTTGATCTAGCGGTCCCTAGTAAGGTTGTATCATTTGCTAAAAGTTTTAATACCACGCACAATTATTTGTGTCATACAAACATGATTATTCTGAGTTTCGATGTTTGAGTGAATTATATGTTTGTAAAGACCCCTAAAATACAGAGATGTTGATCCCTAGTGCAAGAGTATCTCTCAATAAATCCCGTGTTATCTAAACTAATAATATCGAAATTGCTTTCAATTAAACCATTGGATTGTGCCACAACTGTAACACTGAAGTAATCAAATGCGTTATACTTGTCTATCGATTGCATTAACAATTCACGTAAACCCACAAAACTCAGCGTTGATATATTTTCCCTAGTATAGATAAGCTCGTAAATCTTCAGATCATCGACAAAATTTTAGAGTCATAGTTTCATAACATTAGATCTGTTAAAAGATTGATTAATCTATCTGAAGATTAAATAAAAAGGATGTTTTTAATATGTATACAATTATATATGGAATCTTTAAATACCAACACCGTGTGCATGATGACCATGTACCAAATTGATACCTATGTATATGTATATTTGAACAAATATATATTTTTTTTGTAAAAAACCCATAATGGAATTCAAAAACTAAGTAGCGAATTACCATCCACGGCCGTTTTCATGACTAATAGTCATATATATGGTCATGAGTAAATTAAATTTATAAAACAAAACAACAAATCATTTTTGGCATGCCGTTGAAATTATAGTAATGATATTTACCGATCGATATATTTATTGGACAGCTCAATAGTTACGATTCTCACAATGCCTCAAATATATAGATTTTTATCTTATTTCTTTTAAATTATGATACTGAACAGGTCTTAACTACATTTTATTAAAAGTTTATTTATTTATTTAGTTTTCAAGATTTCATAGTTACCAAAATTATTTTTGGAATAAAGTACCTATATTTATAACAGATATTGAATTATTTAATCGGTAAAAAAAAATGTACATGAAAATGCTTGATGAAGCTCCCTAAGTCTCTGTTTACACGTAAACGAATCGAAAGTATAAGTAGACTTGGGTAGTTAACTTACTAGAAAAACCAGCGTACAAAGAACAAACATAAATAATGGCGACTTTTAGCAAAGCTGGCCTTTAAAAGAGAATATTCCTTCGATGTTTACTTTACATATAATATTCAAACTTTACAATAGACAATACGGATGTAAAAATAAAACTGTTTTCAGCGTATGGTATTAATAAATGTACTGTGGATATAAAAAGGGACAGAAAAATTATATTTCAAACCTTAGCAAAAAATAAGTACATGGAATCTCATGTTAAGATATTAACAAGAATCGAAACATTCCCCGCTTGTTCACGGTTCAATTTAATAAAACCTTCTTTTACAAAATTTGTATTTGGTTTGTATTTAATCCTTTCTGAGCTCTAGCTACTGAAAGGCTTACAGTTTCACGTATAATTTGAAGTAATCTATCGTGGCGACGTGAGTAATTCACCCTGTCAAGGAGCACCTAGCATCCTTTTTATAAATGCCTTGCTGTAACCTATTGCCTCACATAGGTATAGTAAGATACTGGAATATTCGAATAAACTGAAATAAGTTTATTATGTGATATCGTAAACTAAAAATGTCTAGGTAATAAGTAGGAGAAATATAGTATTTCACTTCTGCCTTAATACCTGGGAACAGTTTTTTTTTATATTGCATAAATGGCTACCAACAGAGCAGAGTCGTTAATATCATGATAGTGTATGCTATAACAGCGGATACGAGATCCCTCCCGTATCTGCAACGAGGCACTATATACCACCTTATCCGTTCTAGAAAAATATAAAGCTTACTTCAAAATGTTACCACAATAAATATTATATAATTTTAACCAATTTTATAGCAAACTATAATTAGCTATAGTTTTTGCATTGTATATATTATTACCAAATATAAATAGAGGTGCAATATAAAATTAAGTTCCAAAAGAGATATTACCACGGTAACGATTAAAGTTAAGGAAGGATTTTTTAATGTAAAATGTCTTTTGGCGCGCCTTGACATTAAAATCGACAGTCTTGCCGAAACGTGAAACGGTATGACGTTGGTTTATACCTTTATGTCCCCTTTACGCCACCTGTTTTGACTCCCTTGTGTGGGATCCCATATACAATACATTGCGTTGCTTCTTCATGTAAGCTAATATTACTATTATACTGCAATACTAATATTGTTTTTATTGTTATTCTAATAATAGAAATTCTTATATTAAGTTAAAAGTTTGTGTAAAGTGTCTCGTGATAGCAAACATTTTGTTTATAGCAGCACAGTAAGGTAATGACTCTGTACCGAATCTTTAGCGTAGTACAACCCAAAACAAGTGTTGAGTACTAATTGATTGCCAATCTACTGCCGGTCGTCGATAATCTCTCTATAAGCCTATGGCCAGCTAAATATGCATTAAGGGTTCGTTCTTTTATTACGTAAAGACAGTTTTGGTTATTTTTACCCATAACCTATGTAAGACCACGTAAGATTTCTCGGACTTCACGGAAAATCTTACGTGAAAACAAGGTCACGTAAGATTTTATGCTTTTTTAGAAAGGGATTAATTGTACTAAAACTATATATATTTAAACATAACTATTTGTATAATAAAACTATCTATCACCATATATTTGAAATTAAATGTTATAGTTTATAAAATATTTTGTAAAAATGGTTAAAACCCTAAGAGATGAAAGTATTTAGAATTTTTGAGATTACCCTCGAGACCCTGATTTAATTAATGAATGGCACCTGATTGATCTCTAAACGTCATGTTAATGGTTTATATTTATAGTTTACTAGCTTTTACCTACGGCTCCGCTCGTGTTAATATTGGTTTAGTCAAACAAATCGCATCACGCAATAAAAGTATCATACAAAGTTTTTTTTCTTCTTTACCCCACTTCCATTAAGTTTCTCCCGAGCAAAAGTAGTCTATCACTGTTTCTAGGTTCCCATCTACCTCTACCAAAATTCATCATAATCGATGCAGCGGTTTAGGCGTTTAAGCGTGACAAACAAACAAACTCACTTTCGTATTTATAATAATAATAAGAATGCGATTTAACATTATCGTCACAATCTCACCTCATGTTAAGTAACAATGTGGTCCAAGATGGTTGACACACTAACCCTAGTACAGGAACTGGCTTTCAAGTACAACTGCCGGAACATACCTATGCGTATTTGGCGGTAGATTTTCAACTTGAGGGTGGTTCCTAAACAGGCGGGCATTGGAAAAACCCAGCCACTATGCTATGGTTTCATAACGATGTTTTCCTTCACCAAAAGCTCAAGCTCATTATAGGTAGATTCGAACTCACGTTCATTAACGCAACATGCGTACACACTACCAATTGAACTATCATCGCTTCACAATGGTGGTCGTGATTCAATCGGGTATAAATTACTACATGAATGAATATAATACAGCGGCTGATTTCGGAACCTAACACCTAAACATTCCACAATAGTCCCACCATTAGGATACCACCTAGAAGTTATATAGGTTCTCATTATATTATAGACTGTTTATATTATGTACCATTCATTATCGTTTAGGAAACGCTATAAATTCAGACAAGGCAATAGTAACAATAACTCAAGCCTTTAAATCTTATTTTTATATAGATTAATTTTAAAAAGCAAAAGGTTTATTTGTTGGTTTGTTTAAAAGCGCTAATCGTAAGAGATCCCTTTTAAATTTCAAAAATTATTTTTCTATTTGATATGGCAATAATTGAGGAAGGCTTTAGGCTTGTTAATATTACGCTACCACCATTAAAGCTAAGCTGTATATAAAAAATGGCATAAATTATTAAATAATTTTTAGATTCACGCAAACAAAGTCGCGGTTACAGTTAGTATTTTTATAAAGACGTCGGTAAACTGATTCATTATGGCGCAGCCGAAACTTCTGAAGCTAAAAACGTGAAATTTAGACTGTTGTTCCCTTTTGTAAAGTAGCGAGTATTTGAAACTTAGCTCCTAAGGGGATAAACGTAGATGGCAAAGTTTGTGTGAAGGTAATAAGAAATCTTCACCTATTGACTTCAAGTATTATCATAATTTATACGTATAATAATCTTTAATAAAAATAAATAAACAAGTACTCCAGTGTCTTTCAAATTTCAACCCCTACGTGTGCAAAATAGGATAAGAAAATTTTCATTGATACTTTTACTGAGATATCTCTAAATCTTCCAGGCCAATTGAATTAAAATTTGTCATGATTATTCCTTTTTTTGTCCTGCTCGGCAGTATAACCGTACTCCACCTGATGGTAAGGTCAGAGCGGTCCACAGACAGTAGCGAATGTCAAAATATAAATATAAAATGGCATCCGTCAGTCGTACCTGCCATGCCGACCTGTTACACACTTCTTCACGCCTCGTTTGAAGGACACAATGTTGTATAAAGGAGGAAACACCCAGTCTGAAGACGGTTCCACAGCTCCATAGTGCGACAAAAGTATGAGTATTAGATTATTTCGTGATCTAGATAGACACACTAAGGAGGGATATTACGATTAGGCGTGATTGACGAGAATAACGCGAACGAAGTAGGGGCCCGCAGCTAGTATTAATATTTAATTATAACAAATGCTGCTGCTGACAACTCGTTAGCCGATGTTGATTTTCAATTATACTTAACATAGCCCACAATATATACAAATTATATATAAATATATATATTATTATATTTATTTATATATACATTATAAATATATGCAAAATACTATACTTAAAAAAACGTATTTTTTTCGGTATACTACTTTTGGTTTGAACCACACAGACAGACGGTTTATACATATTTACTTAAATTTTAATACAATATTATCTTTCACTGAAAGATGTTAAGCTTATTGTAGGCTTCGAACTCAGGTTGTAAAGGGTGACTGAAAGCATTACCTTGATCTTATTTATATTTAAAATGCAACATTCTCTTTTCGTTTTGCTTTTTCATTAGCTTGCATAAAACTCAATATATAGTCTTTATTTTTATTGCATTATACGATACAAAATACTTTCAATGCATGCCACAATTTAGGTAACAAATTATTAAATATAAAAATAATCTAAAATAAAATTAACTCCAAGATACGATATATCTACTCAACGTAAAGTAAAATAACAATCATCTTTATAAATAAGTTACAGTACAGTACCTATAGAATAAACTCTTGAATAAACCGGTCATGAGATCAAAAAGCGTATCTTACCAAGTGTTAGATTGAAACTCCACAAAGCAACAGTTCCATGCACTTCCGTGGTAGTAGAGAACCAATATGACGTCATACTACAAGTTTTATGTTATATCTCACAATAGAGCACAAAATACAGGTAGGTTGGTTGGTAGGTTGATATGTTTGACGTCACATTTTATTTCTCTTTTCACTCCCACGGTTTACTAAAGAAATATTTTATAAATGAAATTATCCTTCCAACGCAACATATGTTCAAAGCTATGACCTCAAGTATTATGATAAACATAATTTATACTCTCCATAGGGAATTTTATTTCAGAAATTGTGAAATTTATTTCGTATTCTAAACTTAATTGTCTCATTAACGTTACTTAATAATAGTATCCTTCATAAGTCCATTTCTACCTCAGATTTTCTGTATATTAAATTATTGAATTAAACAAAATAAAACGCATTTAATATATTCCATTTTTAAGAAAGTATTTATCAATATGTAAATACGTTTCTCAAATAATGCATAACGCCTGTCGCGTTTATATAAAATTAACGTCAAATTTAGAATTTCACCTCTAGAAATAATAACCTTATTGTAACATTGAATGAAGTTAATGTTTTTCTTTTGTTTTATTTCTACGTACCGAACCCATTTCTGAATTAGGTTTCACTTGTAAGCGTAAATGAATGAGGCCTTAACATGTCAATCTTAATGTTTTTCGTAACGAGTGTGTTCGATTGAAAAAGAAAAGCAAAACGAAATAAGAAAAAAATATATTCTTCTATTAGTTGTTGCTTTCTTGCACCGGCAGACTATATACAAAAAAATAATCAGTATTCTGTATCTTATTTCATGACAAGATCGAATTTCATAGTATCCCTTGGTAGAGGACTTTTTTCATCTATAAGTTTTAGTTTTTGGCCACATTCTCATATAGTCACGTGGTTTTAAGATCAACGATAGTTATACGTTTAAATAAGTGCGGTGACTAACTCGTTAGAGTAGCTGTCGGAATACATCAACAGGTTCTTGGTAACAGATTTTCAATAGGTTTAACATAAGTATTCGAATTCAAGTTAATTACCATGATAGTATACGATGATTGAAATATAAAATACATATGTAAGCAAAATAGCACCGATGATCATTACGATATCTCTTAAAAAGACCTATATAGTTGAAATATGGTACCGATATTCTTTTGACGAAATAGATCCTGTGCTGTTGACGGAAAAATCGCGAGCGAACCCTGAATTATTGATATCTTGCATCTGTTATCTAACACCTTCCATAAGTCGTTTCATCTTATCCATGCCACACTATAGTACATATACCTGAACGCGATCTTCATATCAGAACTTCCCTACTCTATCAGGTTCTTCAAGAAATGTGGTCTACTCAATGAGATTTTTTTAAATATAGTGTTGTTATTATTTCATTACTGACATTGACTATAAATATTAGCTCATCGGCGAAAAACCGAAGGAAGGTTCAGCGTTGATGCTTGTTCCTAAGTAAGATAGATTTAGCGTTTATAGGTTTGGCGTAATCTCACCGTATGTTAAGTGATAATGTGGTCCAAAACGGTGGTCATGCTAAGCCTAGAGGAGGGACTCGCTTTCAAGTGCTACTGCTGTAACACACCTATAGGAAATTGGCGGCAGTTTTATAACTTGAGGGTGGTAGCTGACCAGGCGCGTATTAAAAAAGCCCTATCACTTTGTGACTAACAAATAGGAATACGATAGATAGGTTATATTTATTGACTGAATATTTACTGACGTCGACATTTATTTTTCCCTGTTTGTAAATTATACACAGCAGATTACATTTGTTTGTTTGTTAAAACCATATTGTGTTAAGCCATAAATAACTTTAAGACACGTTTCAAGCGTCCACAGAAACAGCAATATACGACATGAGTGATATAATTTCGAAATAAAACATATATGACAGTTATTAAGTCACATCCAAAGTTTCTTAAATATTATCTACATATTTTGTACCTACATATTATAAAATAGTGTAATTAGAAACTTTGTAATTAATTAATTAATAATAACCCTAATTATGATATTATTAGTATATCCTTAGTAAACTCAATTTAATATCATGATGATGTTGAAAAGATGATAGAAATATTATTATTAATGCTATGTATTATAATTGTAAGTTGTGACAAATAGATATTAGTTTATAAAACACAAAAAATAAGTAAATCTAATCTCAGTTACTAATGTTAGCTTGGTCGTATTGTCACTTTATGATGTTAGCTTTATCGTTGATCGTCTCTTTATATTAAATATAAAATACAAGGGTTTAAATATTTACACGTTTGATAAAAATAACTTTATGGATTGAAATTGATATTTACATGTTTGGTTAGAAATAACTTTATAAATTCAAATTGTAATAACAAGATTTTATTAAACTTGTTTTAATTGTCTATTTCAAGTACTTCGCTTTTTTGTTTCCGGCTGTGGCAATATAAATACGTCTTATAATATTCAGGAAGTTATAGTGGAATTGCAGAACAAATTAGTGGACGGAGTGACATGGAGAACCGAATAGTACAAGCAGAATATTAAACAAGACGGTTAAGATATAAGGATTTTTACACTAAGAAGCATAATATTTGAAAAATCAAAATTCTAGGTAAATCATAATACCATTTCTCTTACTGAATCTTTATGAAATTCTAAAACTTAAAGATCTTTTTATCACCTGATGTTAAGTGACGATGTGGCTCAAGATGGTGGATACGCTAAGCCTAGTAGATGGACTGGCTCTATACTGCAACTGCCGAACACAGCTAGAGGTATTTGGTGGCAGGTTTTTAACTCCAGGGTGGTAGCTAGCCAGCCGGGCACGAGATAAAGTCCTATCACCATACAAACTTTAAACCAAAATACTGGTTAAGATCAAGTTTTATTCATGGAACGTATACTACATGGAATGCAATAGCTAGGATGCAATGTATGGGATTATATCATATTTGTTTAAAAACAGGACACTGAGGTCCAGTCCACTGTATTAAAAGTGGTAACCATATATACACAGCCTTTAAATACCCATAGTCTCTAGGTTAGTCTATATAGGTTACTAATACTGAGAAGCCTATAGTATAATTAGGATACATAAATCATTTAAAGGACAATGTGTCCGCTTCTATAATAAAATCCCTTAAAAAATACGTGAACTACAATTAAAACAGTTTAAAATATTTGTGAAATAGAAACATGATTTAAAAACGTATATACCTTCAGTTTCCCGCAAGCGTTTTCACGTCACGATACTCTGTCGTGATCAATACCCAATAATTGTAATCCTTACCATGCGAAAGTGAGTTTGTTTGTTACGCTTTCACGCCTTAACCACAGGTTCGATTATGATGAATTTTAATAGGCTACTTCTTCTCGCGATAATCAATTAGAAGGGGGGTAAAAAAGGGATGAACTTTATATGAATCTTTTTGTTGCGTCATCCGGTTTGTTTGACAAAATCAATATTAACGCGAGCAAAGCCGAACGTAAAATCTACTCTATTCTAATATAATCTATACACATAAGTAAAACATAGTTTCTTTGACGCTCAATCACGTCAAAACTACCGAATGAGGACGAGTGAGGATTAGTATATAAATCTATACTATTGTTTCTGTAATACATATATTTTCTGTTTTGTAATATGCGTACATTATAAATAGCTCTGTTAGATATATTGTAAAATAATTAGTTTGTCTGATGTTTATATGTCCGAATTAAACTCGAAACAACTTGATCGACTTTGATTTGTTCTCGTGCAGTGTAAGTATACATCGTTCCCAATCTTCCAATCCGAATATTTGCAATTAGCTATCACAAAATTATTCTTCAAAATTCATTACTTACATATCTATTTTTTATATTATTAATTTGTAATGCCGGCTCCTACAACTGGTTGAGGGCGGTATGAAATTTAAAAAGGATCGACGTTAAAGGGAGTGAATGGTTTTATAATTTTCTTTTTACACTAATAAGACGGTCAAGTAAACTCAGTTGTATTGTAATTTATAGAACCTTAATTTTTAGCATATCCCTTACTGTAACCTGGCAATTTTTTTTAGGAACCAATACTGCTATGAAATATTGGTCCTTGTCATTGATATCTACTGCTAATAATAATAATATATGGAATATATACTCGTATTCCATATATTCTATTTACATCATTTCATTTATATTGACTGTTATTCTATTTTCTGTTATTTTCTGTTATATATTATTATTATATTATCTGTTGTATAATAATTTAGAAAAATTTAAGATATATTCATTTTTAGTTAGCTATGAGTAAATTAGATTATTTATTATTTATTGGGGTGTATGGAGTATCGAACACGATCTGAGTTACCCAAGCCAACCACACGCGGTGCACTCTGCCGAGTAATCGGCGAGGTTTTGCGATTTTTGGTCCCGCATTTGGTCATGACGGTTAACCATATCCAATATCCAAATCTTGATCCGTCACTGCTTGGTGGTAGGGTTAGGGTCGAATATAGACTGCCACAAAATAAAGGTACACTATGAGTCATGGTGTTGCGGCGTAGTGAACGATAATCAGTCATTGCCGGTATGGTCAGCAACATGGCTGTAATATCCCTGGTGTTGCAGCTGTCCATAGGTAACCATAGGTGACGGTAAGTAACCATTTACCATCAGATGGGTTATCTGCATGTTTGCTATTACTGTTTGTTATTGTCCGCTGCTCATTAGCATAAAAAAATATAGGTATACAGTGGGATAATTATTGTTATAACAAAAAGTAACAAAGTTTACTGCTAAAAAAAGACATTACCATTAACAGTGTTTTAGTGAATAAAAGAAATATATATAAACTAATTATGTTACAAAAAGAAGTAATCATTAAGAACTATCGACAGAAGTGAAAAATTTTAAAAAGAGAGCCGTCACGGGACCTCTGACGATGTGAAAGATAGATTTTTTTGGACAAATTGAGCACTCAAACATATAGCTTATGAAACAAAATAAATATGGCATAATCAGAAATTTGAAAAGTACTAAGTAGTTTTGAAAGATAGAGATGATTATTTGTTTTGTATTAGCTTTTAATTGCGGCTTCGCTTGCATTAATATTGATTTTGACAAACAAATCGAAGAAGTAATAAATAGTTCCATACAAAGTTTATCTCTCTTTTACCTAACTTCTAATAAATCTATCGCAAGAAAAAGTAGTCCATCACCGTTTCTAAGTTTTCATCTATCTCTATAACCAAATTCATTATAATTGATTCAGCGGTTTAGGCGTG
This sequence comes from Actias luna, assembly GCA_039707435.1. Lineage (NCBI taxonomy): Eukaryota > Metazoa > Arthropoda > Insecta > Lepidoptera > Saturniidae > Actias > Actias luna. The sequence goes on from JAZHAC010000027.1 coordinate 4,899,259, forward strand.
AAAACGTAACAAACAAACAAAGTCACTTTCGTATTTATAATATTAGTAAGGATAAATATAGATGTATATAAATGAAAATACAGATTTAGTAGGGGCAATCTCTTTCTTCTCATTAATAACTTGTTTACATATACTAATCACATAGCGTGGCGACGTATGTCGTGGCGACCCGTCTTACGGCAACGACGTTCTGATTCGCATTTGAGGTCTCACATAAAAAAAAACAATGTCTGTTTTGAATTTTCATAATATCTGTGTTCTAAAATATTTTTTTTTTTTTTTTAAATTAAAGTCGTTATATAGAGTAATGTCTTTTTTTTACATCAATCTCGGTACTCCGAGATTAACCATTGTATTCCTTAAAGCACATAATAGGCTACGCGAACCCTATACAAAGTATTAATTATACTTAATTTACATTTTAATTAATATTATTAATAAACATTCATATGATTTAAACAAAGTTTTAGTATTCATGTGAATATAAATACAAATTATTTTCAACGTTATTTTCTGTTTGTACTACAATTACGTGAATATATCGCGGACGTGACCTTTCAAAACAAAGGTGTTTTACTTTTTTAAAAACCAAGCCATTTTAAGCTTACAAAAATGATAACGGTAACAATATTACATGAATATACCTATATTTATTCTATAAAGTGTAAAAGTTTGTTTGATTGTTTGTACGCGCTAATTTAAAGAAATACCAATTGGATTTGAAAAGATCTTTTTGTATTTGATAGAGCAATTATTGAGGAAGGCATTAAACTATTTGATATCGCGCTACCATTAATAAGAGTAAATCTGTGTTAGAAAAAAGTTACAAAAACAGGCAAAAACTATTAAATAATATTTCGTTCCACGCGAACGAAGTCCCAGCACACCTAGTTACTGTAAGTACGAATACGATAAAGCTTAAAGCTTTTAAATTAAAAAACAGGATGATATATATTTGATTGATGAAGGCGTTACTTTGCGGAAATCTATCATTAAATGTTGAAAAGAACATTACTTAGCACTTCCGCTTAGAATTTATTGGCCACTGACGGTTAACCCGACGTTGCTGGTTGGATTAGATGTGGTTATGTGGCACAATCGACGGCTCGCTCGCATAGGTAGAGTCAACATCGATCTAAGGATGTTCCGTGACGGAGAGAAACCCGTGTAATCGATTATGCCATATATCCACATTTGATCCAACCATCCACCAACTTCAGATCAACCGTCAACAACCAATCCATTCAAAGCGGAAGTGCAAAATAATATACACTTCAACATTTAAGGATGATATATACAGATATGCAGGTTTTGCATTACACGAGTTGTTTACTCATACGATACACGCTCCCGGCTAGGTTGAACCCAATTCAATTAGCCTTTGACACAGAAAATTGTAGTTGTTAATGACGATGGTATTAATCAAAGTGATCAGTAAAGCAAAATAGGGAGTTATTAATTCACTCATATATTTCAATTTGCCATAATATTCGTTCGCATAGTAGTAGAGCAAGCGTTGTTAGTTATTGAATGGTAATTGAATATCGGCAAGGAAATTGCGCAGAGAAATGATTGAGATTTTCAATTACTTAGATTAATAACAAAATTGTTAACACTCGTCGTAGAGACACGCGTTTTGGGATTTTGGTGATATTGAGTATTAGTGGTCGAGACTACAGCAATAGTTTAATTACGCACATAAAATTATTTAGTGTATTCTACAATAACTGTTATCAGTTATATGAGGTACTTAGTTCTATGCACTACTCATTCGAATGTTAATTTAAAGTTATTTGTTTAGAGTAATATTTTGTTCACGTGATGCTTTTGTTGAAGAGCGATAAAGCAAGGCAACTGTTGACAGTCTGTTATATTGTTAGATTTTGTCATCTTACGGTAAAAAAAATTATGCAATGATATCTCAGTTGGTAGTGTGTATGGACGCCGTATCAATGGACGTGAGTACCTGTAATGAGCCTGATTTGCCGGTGAAGGAAGAACATCATGATGGAACCGAAGGGAATCTTTCAAGGCCCAACTCAACTCACACTACCCTCAAGTTGAAAATCTGCCATCAAATGCCTATAGATGTGTTACGACAATTGCATTTGAGAACCAGTACCACCACTAGACTTAGCGTGCCCACCATCTTGAGCCACGTCCTCACTCAACATCAGATAAGATTGTGATAACGTTAAACCTATAAATACAAAAAACAACTGATGCCTTTTCGGTTTTCGGCGATTGCGGTTTCATCGGACCGAATACCAATCATCAAGCTTATTAGCAGGGGCCTGTACAGATTGGGTAAAGACTGTCATATAAATTATGGTAAACTCTTTATAGTGACTTTATTTAAGATTATCGTATTTCAGAAAAAACCTCTGCATATTCACTTATTTTCTCGATATTCACAACATCATTGTTTCGATTTTACTATACTTGCTATTCTATTCTACAATTCTGTCACAATCATGCTTCTATAAATTCTTAAACAAATTTATTATAACATTATATCAAAAAAATTTAAAAATATATGATGAATAAAATATTTTACGTTGATATTATATAATATACTATTACTTTTTCTTTGATATATTATTCTTCTATACAAAAATGTAAGGAGATGGTACAAATTCCATTTCACATTTAATTTACTGACTACAGGTAAAGGAAAGATCCGTCCAAGATTGCTCGTCGATTCTACGCTTTTTTATTGTCAACTTGATGGAAAACCCTACCTTTTCCAGACCCACATATCCGACCAATTGCGGCCAAAGGATAAAACAGGTATATTGTGTCAAACAACGTTTGACCTACATATGTGAATACCTACTATACTAAACACGGACCTAGTGAATTTTGACAGTGAAAGAAACTAAAAGTAGTACCGAGTTAATACAGAAATTTCTCTGTACAAAATTGAACGTAGTTACTTATGTAAGAATATAATATCATACTGCAAATAATTCATGTATTGATATAATTTAAAAAATTAACGAACACAACATTGTTTTATTATATTATTTGATAAGATAACTGATATGACCCTAGGAGAGCAAGATAAAGTGATCATAGAATGACCTTAACAACACATAAAATAACTATTGATACCAGAAGATAAACTATACAAAATCTTTTGTTGTTAACTTAATAAATATAAAATACAATAAGCTAACGTAACATATAAAACATTTTTAATTGTAAAAGTAATTTTCTTTCTCATGCCATAGTACAAAAGAACTTCAATCTTTGATATAGTATCCAATATATATTAAAAGAAGAGACAATTCTCATCAAATAAAACTAATTAAACGTATCGTATGTAAAACGCTTTTAAAGGGTGTAATTATTTTACAAGCATAGAGGTCAAAAATATACTAATCGACTTACTATAATAAAGTTTACACGGGGACGTAATCTCCAGGAATAGTTAATTAAAACGTTTTGCCCAAAATAGAAATGATTAACCTTGCCAAATAAAAGTACTTCTAAAATCAATTAGCCAGTTTCGTTACCATTTCATACTGAGGTATTAAGGAGGGAAGTCTCTTAAATATTTTAATAGTTATTATAGCTACTACCACTTGTTTATGAATAGTTTAGTGTTCAGAACTTCAATAATGCGGCAAGAAGAACAAACCGTCATATTCAAATAAAACTTGTTCTCACTCATAGCGGAGGAAATTAGTTGTTAGTTTGTACCAGACTATGTATACACGCTTTGTAAACGGCGCAACTGTTGAACGCTTTTTGCATTTATAATAAAGTCTTTGGCATTGCCGGACACGTTTCATCTCTCGAACGAAGAAACCCAAATTAAGTAAGATATTCCAGATGAACCTCGAAATTCTAATTTTGCGTTACGTAATTGCACTGAGCAGAATAATTTAATATTTCACTTTCCTTTGCTCCGTTTGGGTAATCTGTTAAAATGTATTTGTTAATGCGAAAATTTTAAGGGTTTTTTTTATAATATCATTTATAACTGCAGTTTGAACAACCAAATTTAAAAAACGGTCTTATTCATAAAAATATTTTTCGTTCAATAAAAAATTTAGTGGAGAAGGTTTCAAGCTCTACAACTTTGTGACAAGACCGTGAAGTGTCAACAAGAATTATAAAGGCCAACAAATTTTGTATACATACAGATAATACAACTGTATACATGCAATAAAACAACTATAATAAGGAAATAGCATCTATAATCTAAATTAAGTACGAGTTTTTTGGAAATTATTTGATATATAATAAAAATCTTACTAATATTATAAATGCGAAAGTGAGTTTGTTCGTAAGGCTTTAACGCCTGTACTGCTGAATCGAATTTTACGTATTTTGGTATAGATATAGATGGGAGACAGTGATAGGCTACTTTTTATCGCGAAAATCTTATTGGAAGTGGGGTAAAGAGAGGTATAAACTATATTTGTAACTTTTTATTGCGCCATCCGATTTATTTGACAAAATCATTATTAACGCGAGCGAAGGCGCAGGTAAAAGCTAATCTAATAAATATATTATAAACACCACTGTGCAATAGGATTTCATATACTAAACAATATAAACCAGATGTAATACCCGCCTCAAAAACACTTAGACGAGTCCCGATTTAAGGTAAGCTGGTCAAAATACACAAAGCAGGGTGTTAAAATCAAGATCCCTGATCTTGCAGTACGGAGGATGAGAGACACTGTGGTGTTTATAGCAGGTATTTAATGATGCTATTAACTTGATGTACCACACACCCCTCTCCCCTTACGCCACTATCGTAGGCATTGTGAGAAAAAGTGCTTCAATGTGTTTTTCTCAACGTAAAACAAAAGAAGGTGATATGGTAACCCATCACAGTATTTTATTTTGATTTGGTTTGTTTCAGACCGGCTAATGTATATCAATGTATAGAGAATTGCAGGCTGCCATGACATTGACTATCAGAGACCGAATGTAGATCTCTCATTTATTGTTGTTGGTTTTGAACTGTACTATGTTTACTATCAGGTAGAAGTCCGAAACTTATTTGAGCTACTATAAAAATATACAATGACAGAATGTATACACCTGGTGAATCTTGAAAGACGTCATTAGCGCTGTCTGGAAGAAAAAATACCTTTAATATCAAAATTAGGTTTCACGCTATTTATTTTATAATACTTTAATTTAGTAGCTGGTGTACTATAGTAATCGACATTAATTAAACTACAAATTGTTTAAAAAATATATAAAAGACCTGATAACCCTGGGGCGTCTCAACTGCGTTTTTTGAGCACTAGTGGAAGAACACCAACATATGAACGGAAATTAAATTATTAATGTGAACTGTTTGCTAGGTGATCAGTATTGACTTTAATAAAAAATATCTTATAAATGTGTTTATAATATTTTGTTTGGTAGTCGAATTTATGATATGTCCTGAGTAAATAAATGATTCTACTGATTTTAAATTACACTTTAAAATTGTGCGTCCGTATGGTCGTGATAGCGCTATTTGCGTTTCGAACATCGTGTTGGTAGTATGTGCCTGTTTTCAGTCCAATACTACATTACGAAGCGAAATAGTTGATTACCTTGGTTTTGTTTCAGTAGGTCATTAATTACCCTGACCACATGTAAAATTGTATTTTACTATCTAGATTTTTTTACTGTAATTAAAACCGTAAAGAGGATAGCTATTTATTAATTTGCTTATTATTATGAAAATAATATTATTTTTAGCGATATAAAGTTGATTCATTATTAATAATAAAGCATATTTAGTATTAAAATAATAATTATTTTGATTCCCCTGTCGTCTTTTGTTATTCCCTTGCCTGCAAAAATGTAAATTTGGAACGATTTGGTTCAAAATGATGCCCATTCGATAAATGTATTGGCGATTAAATAAAATTTCATGTTCTGATGTTATTTATAAAAAAAAACTATTAATATGAAACGCGCCAAGGTAATCAACTGAATACGCCGAAATTCAAGATTCACCCGCCTATATACAAATATGCCTACAATACCCAATTAAACTCTTTTTATTATTGTCACTATTGGGCAAGTGCTTATTGTTAATGAGACTTTTAGCTTTAGGTATATTTATAATTTGAGATCTATTGGAGAACGTCCATGAATCACTTCAAACGACTTCGCAAGAAGTAGCTTTAATTCAAAAAGTTAGTCCACTTTAAATAATTGGGTACCACTTATCGATTACTAATGCTTAAAAGAGTTAAAGAAGACACTGAAATAAAAATTTAGGTATCTATAAAGAAATTTAATCCATTAAGCAATTACTTACTTATCTCTGGGAGACGATGTATTGAATACACGACGGCTTCATGTAACTCTGGCAGCGTGACTGGAGTTGTCCGAACTCTTTCTTCTTCTGCGCTCTTCTCAAGACTTTGGAGATATACTGAATATACGTTTGCCGTGCACCGTATCTATAAAAATGAAACCAAATTTTGATTTAATCATTTATTCCTATTTATTTTAACTTAAATATATATGTGATAGATATTGTAATAAAAATCCATTGCACTTAGCGATTATGATATAATAGCAGTAATAAGAAGAACTAAGTTAAATGTGTCATGGGATAGTCAAAAATACAACTTGTTTTTTTAAGAGATTTATTGATGAAACAATTACTTGTTTAAATAAACATCGATATTAATAAAACAAATATTGATTCAAATGAAGCCCAATTTCACAAAATGCACAAAAACACAATGGCATAAATCAACATTTTGCATAGTAGTAACAAGTCTATTTTATTACCATTATTAACAACGAAGAAAATAAGAATACATTGTACTCATAGATACTTTTATTCTATAGTACCTGGAAGACCGAGCCAAACTGGAAACTTTCTTTGAATTATGTTTATTTCAAAAAATATATTTAGATAGAATCACATTATGGTTAAACATAAACATTTTACGATTTGAAACATCTATGAATAGTTTTTGAAATAAAAACATCGCGAGTATAATTAATAATTTTACTAGAATCGATTTTATTCAAAAAATGAGTTGTTACTAAATATATAACTAAATGTTATAATTATATTCAAAAAGCAAAAATACAATACAAAGTTTCCTTCGCATCGTTAAAACTGTTTTGGAGATACGTAAAATTTATGTACTTATATAAAAGAACTATTCTCTCAATTGTATTAGATTACATTTTTGCACATCTTACTTTTTAAAAGAGCTATTTTCGGTCGCCAAGCAACTACTACACCTCCAAACTAGAATTTTCAGTAACAAAGCAATCTTTTTCATGAATATATCAAGGGCTGATGTTCTTCAAAATGAAGTCTTACCGTAATTGAACGTACATTATTTATTGACACAAAATAGACACATCGTTCGTATTTTCTTGACATTTTTGTACGATAAAAATGAATATGAAAAGGGCCAAAGTAATATATGGAATACATTCGACGAGTAAAATGTCGACAAGCAACGTACTTTTAGCCTTACTATAAAAGTCAAGCCACACGTAACCCTGTCATATTTAAGAAGAATAGATCTATAATATATTACCGTTTTATCTATATATGGAAGACTTTCAATCACTAAAGACTAAATCTGCAAAATTGCCATTTTTATTTTACACTCCAGAACTAACAATTAACTTCAAAATTAGCATTGATATTCTTTTTACAACGGAACTCAATCAGAACGCACTTTATTTTCAATCACGAAAAATAGTCACCGATGTCGCAGACACTAATTTAATATAATACTTATTGATTGATGGCTCATCGACCACATGCCGATGGACGTACGTTCGAATCCTTTCAAGAAAACCAACGTGAATAAAAACATCATGATGAAACCACAACATGATGGTAGGGAATTTTGTAATGCCTGCCTGACTAGATACCACTCTCTAGTTGGAAATCTGCGCTCAAATACCTATAGGTGTGTTCCGGCAGCTACACTTGGACCCAGTTCCTCCACTAGGCTTAGCGTGTCCACTATTTTGAGCCACATCGTCACTTACGATCAGGTGCGATTGTGGCCCTAACGCTAAATCTATAAACCATAAGAATACTGTAGACAACTGAGATACATTCTTTCTAGAGATAAATTTCTAGACAAGACATTCGCTTTCGATTAGCTTCGAATTCTAACAGAAAGTAAATTACATTCAGTTTCATGTGATAGTTTGGTTAGCAATTTATAACTAAGTAAGAATGTTTTATACGTTTTGTCTGGCAAAAGATGTAATCTAAACATCTTTATAATATTGTTTGAATATTTGTAAGAATAAGTATTTCATACAATGTCTGTCTATTCCTTTAAAACTATGGAACTTAGTCATATTAATTAGTGTAATAAAACTTTTATTAAACCTCAGAATGCTTTATTATATCGAACGATTAAAATGTTCTTGAAAAAATGCAAGAAACAGGTATTATAATTTCTAGCTGGCCCTACATGAATTGCAAAAGCTGTTCCTGGTCTCTGGCAATACGGGACATTGAAATGTCGCTGAAGGTTTATGCTCAAGCTCATTGTAAGTGGATTCGAACTCACGTCCCTTGATGCAGCGTCCATCCACAATAACAATTGACCGCAGATGAAAAATGTTTATAATCAGGTTATAATCAGTTTATAAGTCTTTCAAACAGATCAGTTTTAATTAATTAACAAAATGCAAATATACATAAAATTATACTGTATTCCAGTTTTGGTATCTTTATGTACCAGATACATGCTCATGTATAGCCGTGATGGAAGAACGTGACAGGCGAACGCTACGTTTCATTTTTGACATAAATAAATAAATTTGACTACAAAAATAAATAAAAAAGCTTTAAGTCAAATTTTATGGTTTTTATTTATAAATCGTCGAAGCTCGAGGCTTACGTGAAAATTGGTTAATATTAGTTCGTCTTCACAATTCGTCGGAAAATATACCCAAAGAGCTTTCGTAATGAATTCGTTTCGTACATCTGGCATACTGTTGTAACATCTGCGGTTTGTAATTTACGTAATACCTACAAAGATGAAAAATAAGACCTCCTTTCTGATTGGCAAGGTAAAATTCAAATACATAGAATTTTTGCCAAGTAGTTTGTTTTTTATTTATGTCAATTAAGTTACTTAAATAATAATATACAAGTAAAGTTTTTACTGGAGCAATGAAAATGAAAATAAATAAGTTTATATATTTTACTAAACCTCGACATTTAATATACAAAAATTATTAAAAATCACTACATAACAATGATTCCGCCAAATTGGGAAAAAGTGTGTGTTGAAGTCAATGGATACACGCCGTTTAAGCCTGACTCCTATTGTTTTTCTAATTTTAACACTTTACTAAATTGTAGTGACACAAAATACATAAAAGATATTACTTTTCACAATATTGTGATATGCAAAATTCCACCAATATACATGATGTACTTTTATGAGCTATAGAATAAAAAACTGACCAAAACTATATGTGTTAGTATTTTTAAAGATGAAAGTTCAAAGCATAGTTAAGTATTTTCATCAAATTGATCAGCAAAGTATAATATTAAATTTCACTGTATTAAAATATAAATAAAAACTATAACCAAACATAAGATACCTTTTATTAAATATTAACCTTCAGTACGGTATTCAAATTTCATTTTAAAGTTTTATAAGTCTACGTTCTTATGACGTTTGTCTCGTTAAGGCTTTAATTAAATACTTCACAGACAAATGTTACGGCTGTTTTCATAAAAAGGTAGACAACTATTTTTTTAATGTAACTTCTCAGAAAAAAGTAGGTCAAAAGGTAAAACTTTTTTTTTTAATAAACATAAATTGATTTATAAACAATTTTAATTTTCAATTACGTTTATCATATAAACATTCTAAAGTTCTTTCTTTTTTGAACAATGCATTTGAGCGATCAACAGTGAAAAGAAATGTCACTTCTACCATTTGTTTATATAAACGTTGCATTTAGCGTTCCCAACGCTTACGCCCACGACCGCAGCTTTTTCCCTTCCACTTGCTTGCGAGCGTTATAATCATCAGCACAAGTGGAATGGAGGATAGGCCCATCGTTAAAAATAAGTCATTATGAGCTAGGCGTGACTGAAAATAGTAACGTTTTTGCCGAAGCCCTTAAAGACCGTGGTCGGTCGTAGCTATGTTTTAAGCGTTGTAAACGCTAAGTTTTTTTTAATACTTTATTGGTTTAGTGTTAGCTCTACAATCTTACCTGATGTTTGAAGGTGGTGGACATGCTAAGCCTAGTGGAGGGCATGGCTCTCAAGTACAACTGCTGGAAGACACGTATACGTATTTTACGGTATATTTTCTACTTGAGGGTAGTAGCTAGCATGCGGACATTAGAAAAAGCCCTTCCACAAACCTACAGTTTCATGGCGCTGTTTTCCTTCACCGAAAGCTCAAACTCATTGCAATGATTCGAAATTACATCTATTGCCAGTGTCCGTACACGCTACCAACTGAGCTATAATCACACATCCGCTTGAACGTAGCCTAGGTTACTAATTAACATTTTATTATTATACAATAAATTAGCATCTAATTACAAATTCTAGACATAAAGCCATGACTGTTGATTGTAAGAATACCTGTTCAATGAAGCGGTTATCAGTTTGTGTTGAATAAATCACGTACAGTGCATAAAATATGAATTACTAAAATTAAACAATAAAATGCCCTCGTGTGAACTTATAACTGTTCAAATTAAAATCAAATAGCTTCTAAGCAAAAATAAAAACTACTCAATTTACTTGTTGTGTCATAATATCTTTTCTAAAAATATTCCAGGTTGGACTATGACCTCGCTCAAAGACTTAAGTACTAAGGGAAATATATTCTATGTAAACTTCAAATATAATGATTGATTTATACCTTTAGAGATAAAATAACAAGAAATATTTTTCACGAAATTTTAAATGATTGCTACAGTATAAAATTAACAGTAGTGTATAGGCTAGGTGCTCCCGCCAGAGACTAGAAGAAGTGTTTAACCTGTCCCGGGTCTGTGACAATAAGGGGTTGATGTGGTGTCTTTTAGTGGGTACTTCTCAACCGGTGAGTCCCATATAACCTTACTCCTTTAATATAAACGTGGCGTTTAAATGCAACTCTTTAAAAACTTCCTCATAGCAACGCGCAAGCGCCATTACCTGGGCTCATGCCAAGGCGTGTAGTGACACATCGAGTGCTAATCGCCCAACACTACCCACAAAAGCGCGCCACGGTGACATTTCAAACTCTCTTAACTCTCCCGGTATAGTGTAAGAGAATATACCTAAATGTATTTTTCCACGACGTTAATAAAAGAAAAAGAGTCTGGCATAGCCTGGTTATGCGAGGCATGTCGTCAAAAGAATCGTAGTATAGTAAAACATTTACTTATGAAATAAAATAATTGAAATGGGTAGGTATGTAATCAAGTTTATGATTGCTTCACTAAAAGGCCCCGTAGTATTGTTCAAAGAATATTAAGATATTTGTTTGTAGTTATTAAAGACTCATTTATTCCTTTTGTACAAAGTAATCCCGTTGTAAAATTGTAAAAAAAAGGAATTTCCTATCTGGATTACTGTTGACGTTTCAAAAAAGAATTGAATAATTATTTGCTAAATAAAGTATATTAAAACTATATCGTGGCCGCGACTTCGTTTGCGTTAATTCCACAAATCACGCGTTATCATAATATCCCTACTTAATAGGTGTATCCGTGTTGAAAGGAATATTCATGGTGAATTTCTAGTATGGTCAATAGTCAATAGGTCTGGTAACCTTGGAGATATCTCAGTATTTTTTTTTATAGTTAAGCATTCTGGCCATAATCTCACCTGATCTTAAGTAACGATACGGCCCAAGCTGGTAGACACGCTAAACCTGTGGAGGGACTGGCTTTCAAGTGCAACTGCCGAAACACACCTATTGGTATTTGGCGGCAAATTTTCAACTTGAGGGTGGTAGCTAGCCAGGCGGGCATTAGAAAAGCCCTACGACCATGCTAAGGTTTTCTCACGATGTTTTCATTCACTGAAAGCTCTATCAACTTCATTGTAGGTGGATTCGAACTCACGTAACTTGACGCGGATTCTGTACACATTACCACTGCGCTATTATCGAAAAGTAAAAGGGCGAATGAAATTTTTCATCTCCTATTTTGTTCAGGTTGGTGATGAAATATTAAAAACGCGAAAATGCGTGATTATTTATTTTGTTAAAGAGTTTTTATGCTAAATGTACCAAGTGAATAGGTAAAGATTTTATTCCTTACGGTTTCAAACTTTGCCCGTTCCGTTTATTCTTTTAAGGATTTTATTTCGGAAAATCGCTTTTAGTAAGCCTCTCATGTTTTCTTCTTCCACAGAACTTTATCAGCAGTCATCTCTTTGTTAATTCCCTTTTTCTTTCATCTCATTCCTCACACACTCTATTATTTTTTTCTTTGACCATCCTCTTGCTTTCCATCCTTCAACCCTCATATCCATTGTTTTTCTCACTACATGCGTTTCCTCTCTTCTCATGACATGTCCGAACCAATGCAAACGATTCCCTTTCATCTTCTCAACCACTAGCGTCACTTTCAAACTTCCTCTAACATACTTATTCCGGATTTCATCTATTCTTGTAACACCATACACTCATATCAACTTTCGCATTTCTGCTGCATCCGTCTCGTAGTAGCCCAGGATTCCGATCCATACAATATAACAGGTCTTATAATGGACTTATATATTTTACCCTTCAACCTAATGGGCCTTCTGCAGTCGCAAATTATAAGTTAGACTCATGTTACAAAAGGAAACTACTGTCCAACTTTGATGTTTTCAGCTTCAGTAGTTTTGGCTGTGCGTTGATAAGTCAGTTAAGAAATGTTTTTATATATAACGATTACTCTATCGCATGCCATAGCACGGATGTCGGATTATTATCGGTCAACAAGAAACGTACGTTCTTTTTATGTATACCTTCAAAGAACATTATTCGCCATTTTAGTATAAAAATATACTGTTACAAAAAGAAAACTATATCGTTTGAAGTTTATATCACTTCAAGTTTTTGTATATAATTATAATATAAAAAAAAACGCTTGAATTTATTTGCCAAGGCCGTCCATTGGTGTATGTAATTACGATGTATGGATGTAAACACGATAACGATTGGTAGGCTTTATTAAGTTGGTTGATTTGTTCTTTTAATGAACTGGATTAATGAGGAATAGATGCATATTGAATAACGAACCTGTAAACATTTATCGCTTTTTTAATAATAAATAATAATATACGCTTTAACGCATTGAATCTGGCCGCCTGATTTTTTCTAAATATCGCTATGTAAGTCGCTGAGTATAAATTGAGCGAATATTAAGAATATAACATTTTTAATCATGTAAAAAAAAACATTATTATGCGTGCACTTTTGGATTTTCCTAACTATATTTCACTTTTCTAAAATTACTTAGTTATTTGTAAATGCGTCATAGTTCTAATCATTATCCAAGATATTTGTTCAATGTATTACAGTATTTTAATAAGGTTTTCATAACGGCCATTATTCGTTTTTCATATTTTTTATAATGTATATTTTCGACTTTTTGTATGTACGATGTATACCAATCTACTCTGATAAGTGCTACAATATCAAAACGAAAATATAGCTATAACGATACTGTTTTATTTTTAGAATTATAATGCGTTTCTAAATCATATACCTGATTGTCAGGAATTTTTAGTAAGTTGTTCCATGTACAAACAACCTCGAAAAGGTTTCTATGTCAAAAAGACTAGTTTGTAATATATAGAAATTAAGAAGACGAGGATCTGTAGTTTAGGTTGTATTTGTAAATATATGAAAAAGTGAGACGGGTTTCCAAATTCTAAACAATAAGTATGGATAATTAACATTTTAAAGCTGTAATCTATTAAAAAAGTAGCCTATATGGATATCTGTTCCACAGACAGAAAAATACGCAGTTCCGTGTTCAACATATGTTTTTCTCTATTCTATTATAAACATATGTACTTTTTTAGACTAACATACAAAAAAAAACTGGAAGCATGTTCTTTACTGTTCCTTATTATGGAAATAGAAAGAGATAGCATAACATTTGATTAATTATTTCTGACATTAACCTATTATTAAATAAAAACAGACTATTTCGGAATTAGGTATTAAAACTGTTATTTCTCTGAAACATGTACTGCTTCTTATTTAACAGGTAAAGCTATTCCTTAGACTATGAGAGGTCCAATAAAGAAAACGTTGTTTGCTGAAATCCCGGAGGTCAAGTTAAAATTATATTTTTAGATTATTTATTTATGAGATATTTGTCCACTCACATGAAGGATCTGTCAAAATATTATTTCTACGCAGTCAATCCAGCGAGAGATATTGTAATAAAATTTCGGTTAACCAGTTGTTCGTGTCCTCGATATATAAAGAAAAATAAAACAATAAACATGAGCAATAAATATTTGTAAACGCCACTACAATCGTATATCGTTATTACTTTGAAGTTGTGCTATAAAAACAAATGTAATATAGATACAATAATATTCTTAAAATAACTTATTTTGAATAATAACTAAAACGTTGTAAATATTACTTTATATATAACTATTTTGAGGAAACCTCTTCAATAAACAATGGAATCTCTATAACTGGAATGTCAAGGGAAATGCTAATAATCTCGAGTTAATGGAGTTTTCGACTTAGCAAGAAGTTCAAGATACAAAGAATTTAATTGCTGAAATATCGACTTAGAAAGGTGCACTTTTAAGTAGGTATATTCTTCGAGTTGTAGAGTCTCCTTTTTTATTCTTGGCAACTCAGATATAAAAAAAACTACAAGTTTTATGGTACATGTTTATTGAAACGTTTATTGAACGACACTCGAAATGTCACCTCCAAGAATTCTGATGCTGGGCGAGCTACCTAAGGGAGCGTTTCCGTACCGAATAGAAACGACAAAGGGGTTCTTTTTACAACTTAGGGTTGAATCGGACTAAGTTTAGTCTGCCCCATTCCGAGACTTTCTGCAATAAAGCCTCGACTTCAGACACAAGTTTAATCAGGCACTCGTTGACGTTTTCCTGAGAGGAGTTGGCACGACGAGTATACAAGGCGTCCCCGGTACTGTCATCTGCATAGCAATGAATACTGTTTTCCTTCAATAAAAGCCCAAGCTTAGTGCATTGATTCACATCGCTCGACGATGGTATTCAATATTATTATAGCAAATAGCTTTCCTTAATAAATTCCTAGGGAGGTTGATTTATCTAATACTAACGTTCATAAAATGTTAAAATTAAATACAAGGCACAACTTACTTTATAAATTACATTTTTACATAAAACGTTTTACCCATAAAAATACTTTTTGTAAAAACTACATTAAATTTAAAACTAAGCTTGTGGTATTATTATATCATTACAACACATTACTTTTTATTTTATTTAAATCTAGCCTCGATTTTTATTCCAACACTACATTGAGTTCATATCCAGCCTCTACCGAATAAACGTCTTCTTTTTGCTAAGCTATTTGTCCTGGTTATTACTCTCAATTAAATATTTTCCGCTATGCACTGTTTGTTTTCAACCATTTTGATGCTATGACCAAATAAAATTTGTCTTACATTCTCATAACAATTGTAGCGACAAAAAGTTTAAATTCTCATAGATTTTAAATACTAAAACAACCACTGAGATGTGGGTAATCCACCAGAGTTCCTCGTTATTTTGCCGGACTGTGAACTTTGCGCCAGCTGAGTACACACTTTCCGATTTCGGTGCATGACAATCCTGTATCAGGTCACTCTTAAGAATCTATCATTACGGGAATAGTAATCATGACTCATTAGGATGTAGATTACTATAACCTCATTTGATTACCAGCTATCCGTGAAACCGGACACATCAAAGCGTGCTACCATAGAAGCAGCTTTAAATTTGTACTGTATCTTGCACGCCTCATACCGCGAAGTGGGTGCTTATAGTGCTTTGCTTTCGAAGCGTCACGTATTAAGATCAAGCATTATTTTGCTCTTAAACTGCCTCTACCACAACCAATTTATACGAGTATACGTATTTCTGGAAAACACTTCAAATAATTTATCACATATTTTGTCCAAACCATTTTTATTTAGTAAACTTGATTTTTTTTATATGAGTTATCGTAATTATAATTATATGTATAAAAATATATTTTATACGTATTTTATATTAATAGTCTAGTACCCGTAGTTTAATAATAAAATGTTTTTTTTTTTTCATAGCGTATTTTTGAGTTTATCACGTTTATATTTACGTTGTAGGTTTAAGTATTGTTTTATTTTTCCTTTTTAAGGAAAAGGCAAAAGTTTCTTAACCATACAGCCGAGTCGAACGTTATTTCATAGTAAAGAGGTGAGCGCTTCAATGTGATAGAGATTCTGTAGGTAAAATTATCTACGGAGTTTTTGTGGCAAGCAATAAATCATGCTTGCTTAAAAATATATAATTATTAATAAAATAATAAATAATAAATAAAATAAGGCAATGTTACGGCAGGTTTTTTTTTTAATTAAAAATTAAATGAATGGAATGAGGCGTGAATTTTTCAAACTTTTTGTATTGTAATGTAGAAGTTCGTAGATAGCCCCAATGTATAGTAGTCGAGATTCCATCGTACACAGTTATTATATTACACCATGCTCTTTTTACTGATTTAATTTTATTATTGACTAGCTGTGGCTGCGACTTGGTTTGCGTGGAACTAAAATTATTTAATCTCGCGCCGTCGTTCAAATTACAATAACTTTTGATAGAGTTAACCGATTTTAATGGAACAAAGACTAAATGTTACTCGAGGATACGCATTATAATTTCCTTGGTGACGTTTTATCATAACATTGCACTTTAGCAGTGATGTACCGATGTAGTGTGCAGCATGCACAAACAGACAGACAATTGACAAACGTGTTTTATTACTATTTAGCGAATTTTATTATTTTATTTAGCGATATTTATTTTCACATAAATCTAAAAAGTTAAAATACTTTAAACTTACATTGTTATTATATGTATATAGATTTACTTAATGTAATCCTAAACACAGTTTCAATGACCATTTGTCTGGTTTTTTAACGGGATCTCGTTGAGTCATATAAGTAGTGATTTATATAGTGAATCATCTATATTCAAATATTGTGACGACATTTCCCATCATAATAGTTAATTACCGTATGCTAGTGGAATAAACTATAAACAATAATCAGATATATCAAGCCTTTTCAGGAAAAACTTCGTAAGCGATAATTTCACTTTTTACAAGAGAGAGATTTTTGCATTCCTTATTAAAGAGAATTTACGACAACTTTATAAAAAAAATGACTTGTTCAAAATTAAGTACTGATATATCAAAACAGTGGCTATTAACAAACATGCATCTAATTTCCAAAGATAATTTGTAGGAAGTTACAATAAAATAAAACATTTAAAAAATGTTTGATGCTTACGATATTTTTCCTGAAAAGGCTTAATTTAAATATACGTGAATGAATGAACGAGCTAAAACCTCCCTAGGCACATTTAAGAAAGGTTTGCCCTTCTCATGTTGTTGGAATTAAGTTTGAAATTATATTCTCCACTGGTCAATGATAAAAGTTACATAGACGCAAACCATAATACTAAAATAAAATACCATTTTGCCATGTCAGAGTAACAAAACTGATAAATTAACTTGTTGATTCATTTTTTATACCAATAATAAATAGTGATATAGAAGAATTCGTAGATCTGAAGTCATGTAAGCATTTCATCGTTCCGCAACACATATTATTAGATACGACTTTCTCAACTCTGTGAAATATTTAATCCGCCCCGAAAACTCGCTAGCAAAAATGTGACCCTTCACTGTCGTACACCAAAATGAAATTACACGTGGAATAAAGAAAGAAATATGTGTCATATAAACGAATGTGAGCGAAACCCGATGCTAGGATGTAGAAACAGTTATATCATTTTTATTGATTTATCGACTTCGATTTCCTTTTTTTAATACTCTTTAGTTTTAGCGTTACGGCCACGAACTGAAATAATATTAAATGACGATATGGCTCAACCCGGTGGATAAGCTTTATGAACGGACTGGCTCTAGAGTGCCACTGCCGGGTCACACCTATAAGAATTTGGTGGCATAATTTCAAATTGAGGGTGGTGACTATCCAGGTGGGTATTATAAAAGCCCTACTACCATGCTATGTTTTCCTTCACTGAAAACTCAAGCTCATCGGAGGAATTCGAACTCACGTCCATTGACACGTCATCCGTACACACTAACAACTAAGCTATCATCGCTACAAAACTTTATTCTTTTTTTCAAACATTCATATGTAGTAAAAGTAAGTAATTACATTTATGTCAATAACAAAGGAATTAGTGAGTCCTCACTTTAATAGCTTTATTACCACTCTATATTCGTGAATTTTAGAACAATAAATCTTTCTCAAAATAAACGAACATTCGATCTTTGTCGATCCTTGGATTTTACAAACCCTAACGTGTTTCTGTCTATCTGTGTCCGTTAGTATACTTATAACTAAAGAATCACTTATCTGTTTTTTTTTATAGGTAAGGTTTAGCGTTATGGCCATAATCTCACCTGATCTTAATTGACGATACGACCCAAAATGGTAGACACGCTAAACCTATGTAGGAACTGGCTCTCAACTGCAAATGCCGGAACACACCTATTGGTATTTGGCGGCAGATTTTCAACTTGAGGGTGGTAGCTAGCCAGTCGGGCCCTACCTACCCTACCACCCTGCTATGGTTTCCTCACGATGTTTTCCTTCACCGAAAGCTCAAGCTCATTGCAGGTGGTTCGATTCGAACTCACGTCCTTTGACGCAAAGTCGTACACACTACCACTGAGCTATCATCGCTTCAATTTTATTTTTAATTATAGATAAATGTTTCAACTAACAGTTAATCTATATTCTTACGTAAGGTACCATTATTATGATACTATTAAATTCAATCTGACAAATAATAATCCTAATGTTTTCGGAAAGAAGTTCCATATCGCACGGTATGCCCAAGAAAGATTATTAGTATAACAAAAAAAGTAATTTTAGTGAATGGGCAACCACATACATTAAAAGAAGTAGAGATCATTTATATGATCTATATTATAGGAGATCACTGACTAATAGTGAATCCAATAGTGACGCCAAATATTCTAAAATTTTTAAACGTGTTTGTATAGCTGCCAAAGTAATATTTTTAAGTAATAAAGTCTTAAGTCTAAAAATAAGATCAAGACTGTCTGGCACATAATAAATAAAGAATTAAGAAATAATAAAATTAGTACTGATTCGCTTAATTTAAATGTCGACGGAATATATATTTCACACAATTCAGAGGTAGTAATTGCATTCCAAGATTACTTCACTAATATACCTTTACAATTAACAAAGAATATAACTTCATCAGCCCATGGTGCCGCAGCAATTTTAAAAAATGTGGTGCGCCTATAAATTTAAAACTTAATTTTAAAATAATAAGTGCAGGTGAAATAATTAGGGATTTCAATCATTTAAACACACTGAACCCATATGGGGAATGTCAGTTGTAGTAGTTAAGTCCTTGATTGTCAGTATTTCACCACAATTGGCTAATATATTTAATCAGTGCATAGAAAAAGGAATTTTCGCTAATTTAATGAAAATAAGTAAATTGGTTCCTTTATTTAAATCAGGCTGCAAAAGTAGTCTTGGAAACTACAGACCTATTTCTAAACTACAGACCTATTGCTGTACTTCCGTTGTTAAGTAAAATTTTCGAAAAGATTATGCACAAGCAATTGTTAGAATATTTCAAAGCACAAAAGTTTCTGGGTGGTCGACAGTTTGGTTTCACAAAATCAAAATCTACTACTGAGTCTGGCGCAACGCTCATAAGTCATATATTGGAGGCCTGGGAGGAGTCTTAGGATGCAATCGGTATGTGCTGTGTTTTGTCTAATGCCTTTGACTGTGTTGACCATAGTACACTAATTCTTAAAACACTATGGTGTTTGTGGACCTTCTCTAGATCTCATAGTTTGTTATTTAAAAGATCGATGTCACAAAGTTAGCATAAATGGAGTAACCAATCTTTAGCACAAATTGGTGTCTCACGGGGCTCCATCTTATGGCAGTTTTTATTCCTGGTATATATAAATGATCTACCGCTAATGGTTCACAACTGCGCTGATGTGGTTCTTTTTGCCGACGATACTTCAATTATATTTAAAGTGAAAAGGACAGATTCAGAGGTTAGGTATGTAAATAATAATTCAAACGAAATAGCTAAATGCAGACAAAACTAAATGTATTAGATTTACTCTGCCTAATGTTCCACGGGTTGACACTGGAGTCACAATAGAAGGGGATTTAGTAGACTTAGTTAATAGTACTGTGTTCTTAGGTATCACGCTTGAATCCAAACTACAATGGCGTCCCCCCACAAAAAAAATGGGGGGAAGGTTAAGTTCTGCTGCATTGGCTGTTCGTAAGATTCGACAGCTGACTGATATTGCCACTGCTAGGTCAGTCTACTTAGCTTACTTCCATAGCTTAATGTCTTATAGTGTTTTGCTGTGGGGGACAGTAGCTGAGGTAGACACCGTATTTCTTTTACAAAAACGAGCAGTTTGAGAAATTTACAGACCTCGCGAATCATTAAAGGATAAATTTTCGAAAATTGATATTTTAACTTTGCCCTCCCAATATATTCTTGATAATTCAATGTATGTCCGCAAAAACTGACACAAGCTAGGTTTTTCTTAAAGACCGCCATAATTTGAATACTAGAAATCGCGACAAATTGGTCACTCCCTATTTTCGACTGAGTAAGACGAGTAACAGTTTTCTAGGTAATAGTGTCAAGTTTTATAATAAAGTCCCAGAGCACATTACTGAATTGCCGGACAGTAGGTTCAAGAATCATGTCAACCGGGTCTTGATGTCAAAAGGCTATTATAGGGTAGATCAATATGTGAGCGATCGTGATGTCTGGAGTTGACACCCCTCTCCCTACATCCGCTAATAACTACTGCAAAACATGAAACTAGTTTATAAAAAGATAAGAAATTGACTTATAAAAAAAAATGGCGAGTTTCTTGCCGGGTCTACTCGATGACTGCGTTACTTTCTGAACCGGTAGAAGTTTTAATGTTCATAAGCGCCTTCTTAGGGCCTAAATTGAAAAAAGATTTTTGATTTGATTTGATGGATGAAAGCAAGACAAATAACAATGTAAGATTTTTCCGGCACTACCTATTCTTTAGTCTGTTCTATATTGAACTATATTTCTATAGTGTAGACGGTTATCCGTAGCGCGTTTGCTATTGGCTATGCCCTTTCATTGGATGTTGGCTGTCATTGCGTCTGTGTCAGTGTGGCTGTCATTGGCTTATTGGTTCAAGACAGCCAGCAAGTTTTCAACGGCTGCGTTGATATAGTGTATACATGACATACGCGTCAGCTGTTTTGTAGCATATTATATGTATTATACTGAATTATATTAATTGAATTATAAACAATAAAATGTATATTTTCACAACTAAAAAAAATATATTCATAACGAAATATCCTACCATTCCTTCAATCCATTAGTTATCTCTGCGTTTTATTTAATTGCTCTCAGACGCTAATTATTCATTTATTTGTATTTGTTAATCAAAAATGGAATACATTTATCAATAATGATATAATACGTAAGAAAATTCGTTCCAACCGAATGATCCACGACGCTCACGCATTTTTTTAAATTACAATATACTACCTTATTCTTTAAATTATTCGCGTTATTCCCGACAGTCGCGCGTGATAATAATATCGATTTTTAACGAGTGTCTACGCCATGAAAAGAATATCTATGCCAAATTTTAAGTCACTAAATAGTTTTGGAGATATCCCAGTAAAAGTATCAATGAATAATTTAATCCCCTATTTTATAAACGTAGGGGCTGCACTTTTAAAAACGTAACTGTTTATTCCTTTAGGGATTAAATTTCTGAAAATCGCTTCTTAGTAAGCCCCTACGTTACAAAACGGAATTAATGTCCAAATTTAATGATGTTTACTTCGGTAGTTTCATCTGTGCGTTTAAGAGTCAAGCAACCGACGTCTTTATATATAGTGGTAACATGATGTTATAAAGCCTAAAGCCCTTCTCAATTAGATTAGATTAGATTTGAGATCCGACTAGTAATTCCTAAGGTTACCGCGTTGAAACAAGCAAACTTCCCTACTTTAACTTTAACTAGATATACCCACGACTTCGTTTGCGTGAAACTAATGATCTAATATTTTTTGTCCGTTTTACAATACAGCCTTTCTTCTATTAGTAGTAGCATGATGGTATATAGCCTAAAGCTTTTCTCAGCGATTGTTTTTTTTTTATAGTTTAGATTTAGCGTTATGGCCATATTCTCACCTGATCTTAAGGGACGATACGACCCAAGTTGGTGAATACGCTAAACCTGCAGAGGGACTGGCATTTTCAACTTGAGGGTGGTTGCTAGCCAAGCGGGTATTAGAAAAAGTCATACCACCATGCTATGTTTTCCTCACGATGTTTTCCTTCACGGAAAGCTCAAGCTCATTATAAGTGGATTCGAACTCGTCTCTTGACGCGTTGTCCGTGTACACTACCATTGGGCTATCATCGCTTAAAAACCGCTCTATCAAATGTAAAATTATTTTTTTAAATCTATCTGTTAGTTTCTTAGATTAACACGTTGAAACAAACAAATTTTTCCGCTTATAAATTAATATCGATTTTTTATAAAACAACTAACCTTTATTTTTCCTCTTATAAAGTGATGCTTCTGTACTATGAACTGTATTGTACTATACGCCGACATGAGCCCGCTTTCAGTATCGCCGTCCACACGATGCATCACGTGCTCTCTCAGAGCCTGTAGAATATAAATATTATTTATGATAATAATAAGGGTAGTAATGTCGGTAACAGTGAATTTCGGTTAGTAAATTTCAATTTATACCAGAGGCTCGTACGTTGCTCAGGCCCATAAATATAATTATTTTTATAAATTATATATGTTGATTTGTTTGATAAATGATTTTACCAACGCTATCAGTACTTTTTTTCGGTAATATGCATAGTAGTGATTTACCCGGCAACAGCCCAAGCCGAGGATTTGCCATTTCATAGCTCCCATGTGCTCGTTGCCTCAGGTTTAGTGCCTTAGTACTCGCCCCAAAAGCTCGGTGAAGCTATGAAAGCCCCAAAGAGTAGCAGATGTCCAATATAAAAAAATTGTAGTGATTTTTAAACTGTGATATTTTTAAATTTGATGACTGATTATTAGTTAGTCGTCCATGATATAAAATAAATAAATACTGTGATATTGTACCTGTTTTTTTTAATAACACATTACATAATTTTCTGCTACGAAAGTTGTAAGCAATCCCTATCCAATCGTTATTCTCATGTTTGCTGTAAATCTCTTAAAAATCGGTTGATACCGAAATGTAAAAGCCAAAAATCAGTGTTTTGATTTTACCTTCTTGTATATAACAATGGCAACCCAGACAGGTACAGGTTACTACTACTGTAAAAACAGACTCCACAAAAAAGAAAATATTTTATTTTTAAGCACATATACATTATTTTTTCTTTAAGGCAAAAGGTACTGTGACTATGCAGCCAAGTCAGAAGTTATTTCATACTAAAGAAATTAACGTTTAAAAAAATGGTGGCTCTCTTGATAAAAATGTTTAGTATGTATATTATATCCTAAAATCATAATTGACTTCATTTATACCTTAACTAGACTAAGCAAATAAGTATATAAATTAAAAATCGCAACATTGCAGATCTAGCTCCCGCCAAAAACCCTTGGCAAATAGATAAGTAATTATTACTGATATATGAGCACATTTTTTTTATTAATCGATGGTACTGAGTTTTATATTGTCTTATATAATCGTCAATTGCCAAGGTGTAAAAAGTAGAAAAATAAAGTAAAAGAGAACAATAAAGCATTTATTTTTGCTGACTAAAACTGAATAATAATTTAATACAAATAATTAATGACCATTTTTTTTTCTATTTATGGCAACATGAAAACTTATGAAAGAACTATTTTTTGTTTAAGAAAGTCTTTATCGTGTTTGTATTACTCCAAAAAGGACAAATGGTATTGGCATTGTTTATATTTTTAGAGAGAGACTATAATCTACAATACAAAGATACTACACATGATAATACCATAAAAATAATTTGGCCAACTTGCAGTTGCAAAGGGTGGAAGTTCTAAAAGGGGAAGCCGGAGCAAAAAAAAGTTCTTACCTAACAGAATATAAGCTCACCGATGTGTTATGGCGATTAAGGACCCATGCATGAAATTAAAAAAAAAAAAAACATTTTATTCGGTTTCCGACTGCCAGTCAACGTAGTTATTTTTACTATAAAGACATATATGGAAATATTTATTAAATCCGTTCCGCCTCTATATCGAAAAGCACGGCTTAATTGGATTACGCACTATTTATTTAAATAAATCTGTTAAACTACTAAATTATATTTGAATGAATGCCATTTCTTATGTTTTCTTACCGAATTGAAACAAAATTACTCTTAACTTACATTTATGAGTTATTTATTAATAACCCCAGTTTATTATATGACAAAAACAATCACAAACTACAAAATCAAGCACGCATGTATGGTTCACGTAAACAAATGTATCGCAGTTTTAAATTATACCCCAAAAAAGAAAGAACCTGTTAAAGTACTACAAATAGAATTTTAAATTTTGAGGTATGATAGGATCATCCTTTCTCGCTTCCTCTTTAAAATACACATATCTCTATCACTATTGTAAGCCAGCGATTTGCGAGTTATAACGATCAAATTTATCTGACCTCTTAGAGCTCTTACAAATTCGTATTTGCTATTGGGCCAGATTAAATTGGTAGCTAATTAGGTGGGAGCAAGACAGACTTTATTCTCTTCCTAAAGAAACGAAAGAGACGGGATGCTACGTGATAAGCCGTAACTTCACGACTTATAATTTCGAATTACATACATTTGATTTTGAACACTATATAGAATGCGTGACCTATATATGTCATTAAGTACTTACGTTATACCTATAATATACGTAATACCTAAAGGGAAGCCGGCGAGAATCGGCTTGTATAAAGTCTTAGCCACTGCTAACTTTAACGTACCTCTCCGTAAAACAAAACACAAACTATATAACATAACTAACAAAACAAATATATATATTTATAACATAAACAATTATAACTATATATCTAAAACCATAAAAATCACATTGTATCTCAAGCAAATTTAATTTGGAATAGAGTATGAATTGGAAAAAAATGTATATACATATATATGTACCTCTTAATATAATTTTCCTACAAAGAGATACACTATGAAAATGTGTAATTTGACACCAAAGAGTGAGACAAGTTCTCAAGTTAATATAACTCGGTACAAAATTTCCACCCTTTCCGAAAGTAACTATTCTAATATTTACCAATTTCCATGTAAAATTTTACGTTAAAAACAAAACAAATTTTAGGAATAAATATATAATACGATTGAATGTGAAATATATTTTGAAAGTCTAACAACTGCTATTCAATAAGATTTCATAAGACATTTTGAATACCTAAAATGATAGTTAACATTATAGTTATATGCCTTTATTGTAAATGCAACCTACTATTAATAAAAATTCAACTAACCTCGATTTATAGCTTCAGTAGAAAATGGGTATCGTGTTACAGATTCTAAATAACCAAACCACACCTTTTTCCAAACAATCATTTCAAAATGCATAAAGCATATCGTGACCAAGCAAAATGTACAAACAAAACACAATACATATTTTTTGATGTCGAGAATGATTATGTTAAATTTTCCTCTATAATTTGTGGGAAAGTGCGTCACGAAAATTGTTTCCGACAGGCTTACGACCGACACAGAGTCTAACACCCGCCATAATGGAACACTTAGGTGTACCGGTTACTTTTTTTTCGACCTGACACGCGATAATCCAGTCATGCCACCCTGAGATAAAGTCAATACAATCCTTTAGATTAGGAGGTTAGTTCACGTTCTTAATTCGCGTTGCAACTGATAAGGAAATCTGCTTAGTATAGGATCCTATATAAAGTTAGTCAGGATCGCAGTTTTTGTTTTCGCCTCCTCGGAAATAGCCCAAGCCGAGGTTCGGCCACATCAGGCCTCCCTTGTGCTCATTGCCGCGGGCTGAGTGCCTTAGTACTTGCCCGCAAAGTTCGGAAAAGCTGTAAAACTCTTAAGGCTAACAGCCCATGTCCAATCAAAAAGAAAAACGTAAGCGGTTAAGTGAATAGCTTCACTGAATTTCTGGAGAGAGTCAGTGAACCTCAAGACAACGTGCGAAAGAATACCAAAATGGCCCATCCTTGACCGGGCCTGCAACCGGTATGCGAAAATTACCCGCGTCTAGCTGACCTGTGTATCGGTTACCGAAATCAGATGGTACATCTAGAAGTCAATCATATATACCCAACTGAGTGATAAACCCATATCACTAACTCTGCATGATGGTAGAGTTTTTTATAATGCCAGACTGACGAGCTACCACCCTCAAGCTGAAAATATTCTGCCAAATACGTATAACTATGTTACGACAGTTGCGCTTGAGAGTCAATCTTCCACTGGGCTTAGCGTATCCACTATTTTAGGTCACATCACTTAACATCAGACGAGGTTAAATAAAGCCCTACCACTATGCTATGGTATCATGACGATGTTTTTCTTCACCAAAAGCTCAAGCTTATTACAGGGTTCCGAACTCCCGTCCACTGACATGACGTCCATTAAATATAAAGTGAATAGAGAATAATAGACTAATTAGTTATTACTCAACTAATTTTCTCACAATATTATATTCAAACTATTAATACTGTTTAGAAACTTCCACGTCCTGAACAATCGCTTTACGTTGAAATTACTTTAGTTGAGTATTTTATCATTAAGTAATTATTTAACGTAAAGTACTATAAACTTATTTACCTTAATTTTGTGTGTAATTAATTAATAGTAATTGCTGATTAACGCTTTAATCAGAAGGGGCACTTCAATCCACAGTAACGATTAGGATAATTACAATGATGCGGTAATGGAAATCGGTATTTATACGTCACGATAAAAGACATGAATCCAAATGCCTACAATGAGCCTGAGTTGTCAGTGAAAGAAAGCATCGTGGTGCAACCATAGCATGGTGGTAAGACTCTTCTAACGCCCACCTGGCTAGCTAGCACCTTCAGATAAAAATTTACCACCTAATACCTATCATTAGTAGTTGCACTTGAAAGCCAGTCCCTCCACTAGCATGTTCACCATCTTAGGCCACATTTTCACTGAAAATGAGGTAAAATTGTGGCCATAACGTAAACCTTAAATGTAAAAAGAGCTTTCGCTGAAGGAATATATCGTGATGAAACCGTAACGCTACACCTATAAACTAACAAAATAATGTATAAATATATATATATATATATATATATATATATATGAAATGTTCTTAATACTATTGCTGTGTGTGTCATATATGAACTTAATATTTGTAAAAGGGTTACTGAGAGTTATCATACAAACATCAACCGACTGTCAACATGGTAATTAATGTAATTGATTTGCTATCAAATAACCCTAAAACGCCGTTTGTGTAGCCAACTTCGGGTTTGTTTTGAGTCCTCAGGCCTCAATTATGTATCGATCGCTTAGTTACCGAGTCGCTAAGCAATTACTAATGAATACTATCCATTAGGCTTCTGTAAACAATGGATAACTTTGTTGATGTCAATTGGAAATTGATAACATTTAACTCTAAGGTAATTTAGTTTTTTCTATTCGAAAAAGAGGGAGCTATCCGGTTTTTATTGGTTTCAAAGAAACTAAATCAAAACATTGAGCCCATAGTCGAACCTTAGGCGATTTAGAATCGATCGCTGTTTTGGTAATGTAGGAGAAACGAGAAGTTGAGTATAAAAATATCAATACAACTTTGCTTCTCCTATTGGTGGTAGCGTGATGTTAAATAGCTTTAAAGCAATCCTAAATTAATCCGCTAAGAAAAAAAAAAATTGTAATTCGCCAGCAAATTACTAAGATTAGCGTGTTCAAACAAACAAACTTTTCCGCTTTATAATATTATTAATCAGATTGTATCGTGGAATGGGACTAAGGTTACGTTTTATTCATCATTATCAAAGTTTAATTTACACCTAGCGACATAGACTGAAAAGAACTACAGTACAATCGACATTATCAATTATGTAAGTATTGTATTATAACCACTACATACTCAACATCAAACTCCACATACATTATTTGATACTCTTTTCTGATTGAAAGTATATACGTAACAGGACTTCACCAAGTAAAAAAAACTGTTGTGTTAAATTTATAAAAATATTTACTTTAGCGAAACTTTAAAAACTACAATAAATGTTTTCTATTTGTCTAAACTTCTGTGAGCTGTTCTTACCGGTTCACTGTTGATGAAGAATGACAGGTTGGCAGCAGGCAGAGAGTTGTGACTGACGCATTCCACTTTCAGTGTGTTACCAGCGCGATAGCGTCGTTTCAGTCCGTACATTGACGGGCCCTCGTTCGGTAGGACTGACAACAAATACATTAAATATTTCAACGTATATTTTATACTACATATTTCATATTTACATAGAATTTAAGTAAAAATATTGGGTAAAAGCATATAAAAGATAATATATAACTATAAAATTATTATTCAGTTTTTACATCTTTTTATAGTTAAGGTTTAGCGTTATGTCCATAGTCTCATCTGATGTTAAGTGACGATATGACCCAAGACGGTGGGCATGCTAAACCTAATTGAGGGACTGGCTCTCAAGTGCTACTGCCAGATGACACCTATAAGTATTTGGCGCCAGATTTTCAAAATTAGGGTGGTTGCTAGCCAGGCAGACATTAGAAAAAGCCCTACCACTATGATTTGGTTTCATCGAGATGTGTCCCCTTACCGAAAGCTTGCAATTACAATGAGCTTGCTTGAAACTGATGTTTCAATCAAGCATAAAAGACGAGAAAATGTCTTGCAAAACAATGTATCCTGAATGTATAGACTTATTATATAACACAAAAACATTTTCAGGAAGGCACATGTCTCAAATTATAATTTAACTCGAGACTATAACCTGCGGCATAGTGTGAAGAAACTTAATATCTCGAGATATTAATATGGTATCATGTTATGCTCAAACAATTTAGGAACAGTATCCACACACCGATGTTGCAGCCAGTTAATATTAAATTGGTTAAGTATTTCTAATGTTCCATTTAATTAGCAAATGCAGTAGCAATTTCGGGTATCCTGGCGTTTTATGTATATTGCTTTAGTTTTATGTTTATACATTGTTTTCTTTTTAACAACCCACTTTAGGTAGGTTTTTGAAGATACATTTGCTATAGGCATGTTTGGTTAGGGAGTAAATTAATGTAAGTCGTCATCGACATGGTCACGTAACGCGTTAACGATAACACTATAACTGTTCTTATTAGTGTAACTTATTGCGCTGCAAACAGTTTTGATTTACATATATTTAATTTACTTTTTATGTGACGTCTTTGTTTTTTTTTTAATTATAATAATAATTTAATGGCAAAATTTATATACTTAAATAAAACAAAATCAGAGAGATAATTTTGATTATTGATTATTTCTCGTTAAATATGCAATTTAGTCAATGACAAGTATAAAACGTGACCTTTAAATCTAACAAGTTGGCTCTCATAACCGTTTTATTTTTTAGTAGCAATTGACGTGCTTTAGTATTATGAATTAAAAAAGTAGTCAGTCATCGGGAATTGCCGTCAGAAAGTTATAAATGTTGCTATTGACGATTGAAGCTAAGTATAGACGATTCAATGCATCAGGGGCGTGGACGTGTTTGTCATCTAGCGGCGCCGAGTAAGCTCGATCCAGCGTCACTGAGAACGTGACGAATCATTTCTGTTAACTGTTCAGAAAGACCAAAAAACGCATAAAAAAGATTTTTCTTCAAAACTATAGAAACTTTTTTTTTATAGTGTTACAGGAATTTCTTGAAATGTTCAACAATGATTTTGGTCCAATTTTGATCGCTCCCGGTATGCTAGTCATTTTAATATAGCAAAATAATATACAAAGTAGGTTAGTCAGACTTACCGACGACATACATGTGTGTATGAACTTGGGCTGTCTGGAATGAAGGCGCGTCGGCGGACACTTCACAAGTGTACCGACCGCTTGCAGTCTGGGTTCCCGCCTCAATTGTTATCCGCTCCGCGTCGCTAGCTTCCCTCTATATATTAAACATAATAATAAATTCTAATTATTCTTTATTAGCGTTGTTTCATTCGCATGAAAAACATGCAGGCAAAACTGCGTGGCTAAATTCGTTCTCTTGCGGCACCTCTTTTAATTTCATCAAATATATTGTTTGCTGGATGTATAACTTCGTTCACGCGGAAATGAAAGCTTTTGTATCGCTTGAGAATATTATTTTTCTGGATTGAAAAGCATATTTATCCATTAATGACTATTATTAAAAATGAGGTTTAATTTAGAAGAGGTTATTTATTGGTATACATTACTGCTGAGACCCTGCAGAAAAGTATATGTGAAATATAACTTCAAATCTTTTTCTGGTTTAGACTTGAAAAATATATTCGCCAAAATATATTGTAAAAAGACTAAACTATATATATAATATACTAATTAGTTTAAATAGCTTGTGCATCACCTTATTGTACGCTATTGGCACTATATATGTAATATCCAGAAAGTTACATAAATACCAGTTTTTTTTTATGTAATAAGACGAAAACGAGTAAGCGTTGCACCTGATGATAAGTGATCACCACCACCCTTGGATACCCACAACACCAGAGGAATCGCAGGTGCGCTGCCGGCATTTATAGGAGGTACTGGCTCTCAAGTACAACTGCCGCAACACACCTAAAGGTATTTGGCGGCAGATTTTCAACTTGAGGGTGGTAGTTGGCCAGGCGGCCATTAAGCCCTAAAGCCCTACCACCATGCCATGGTGTCCTCACGATGTTTTCCATCACTGAAAGCTAAAGCTTATTGTAGGTGGTTGGATTCGAGGGTCCCGTCCCTTGAAGCGGCGTTTCTACACGCTACAACTATCATCGCTTTAATTAAGTTCAAAATATCAACTTAATCGGTCTTCTAATTACCTATTTCACAATAGCAAAGCAATAAAGGTAACTCAAAATATTAGCTTCAAAATGGCAAATACGTGTAAAGTACGCTAATTTATACACACGATGCACATTTCCATTTCAAAGTTAATTTTTCGCAATGTTCAGTACCGTTTTACTGAAGAAATATTAATCATTAAGGTTTGGGAGAACGACGTGCGGACGCATGAAAATAAATACACAGACACAAAGTTTTCTGTATATACTAAGGTCTAATTCGTTCTCGTAATAAATATTAATTGCTTTTTTCCATAAAAACGAAAAGTCAGTTTATACTTTATAATTAATAGTAAAAACTGTAAATATTTATATGTTGCAGTTGCTTTTACAAGAATTAGTATAAACTTTCGAGACTTTGTAAGTAACGAATGACTCTGTCGGTAACAACTCTGTAAAGAGAATATTAAATAGATACTAATGAGATGTCCGAGAGGGCAAATAAACTCAAAACTAAACATAAACGAAAACTGTTGGATTAACTAAATTCTATCCCTGGTAAGAAATAGTTCTTTATTTTCAAAAAGAATCGACGAACAATTCGCTCATATTTGTCAACAGTATTAATATTTAGACGGTATTATGTATAATGTTCATTGCCAGTTTTTGAAACCATAATGAGACACACCGGACCTTAATATGCGGTAGGATTGTGGTTATGCACTACACCTATAAAGTATAAAAATATTAAATAATCAATAATCATAATAAACTGATATTAATAGTTATGGTACATCACAAATACAGTATCACCTATAGTGTTTAGAGACAAGTGTATGACAATATTTTCCATGGTGTGCTAATTTTTATGATCTGTCAAATGGCACTGAGGTTCAACAATTTCATATTTACAAACATCATTTTTTATGCTTTCATCTTCCTGAATCATATCGCTATGACGAATAAGTCCTTAATGCATTTTTATAGATATACTAGTTGACCCGACGAACGTTGTTCTGTCTTATAAATGATTTCTAGTGAATATGTTGGTTGTATTAAAAATGAGAGGATGATGATAGGAGGGTGAAAATTTAGAGTTGTATGTATTTTGAATGCCACATCATAAAAAAATAAACATAAATGTTTATAGTGTAACACCCTTATCACTTAGGGGTGACAAATATAGATTACGACCAACGATCAGACCAACCAAAAATACATATAAAATTGCATAACAATCAGTTACGCCATTTCAGAGGAATATGGCTACTAAAATTATAAAACGAGAATTTTATATGATAGTGTAACCACAATCTCGCGTAATTATATTTTTTTATATTTAAGGTTTTAGGGTTATGGCCACAATCTCACCTGATGTTAATTAATGTTACATACCATGTCTACTGTTTATTTATATAGAATCTTAATAATACTATATACTTTACATTAATGAGATAAAGGATAGCTGATAACACAGATTACTAGATAAGTGAGACGCGAGCGCGACTGTCAGTGCAGCCGAAGCGACCCTCGAGGCGAGTCCAGTCTATATAAAGTTGTAGTAAGGGGAAGCTCTTCTGTAAAATACGACTTCAGAACGAGACTGACTATGATTCGACGCAACCTCCACGGTCATTTCATGAAAGTTTCAGCCTTCGTGGTCACAGGGCGGACTCAGGTTTAGGTTGTCTAGAAAAGTAACATGAACTTTCATGAACTTTTCTGGACGACTTACACCTCAGTCCGCGCCGTGACCACGAAGACTGAAAAAAAAGCTTTCGAAACGTTGGGATCAAAATTAATAAATAACCGCGATAAAATCCGTTTAAAATAGTTTTATTTCAAAGTACCTAAACAAGTTTTACAAAATATCCTATTACTGTGCTATAGGTTACGCTAATCGACGCAATGTCCAAACACGCAACCGGTAGACCAAGATCGCTTCAATCATAATTCTGATCCCTTTTTGTATTGTAGTATTATTATCCAAAGTTCTATATTGTGTTCACAAAAAAAGGGTTTACATAACCTTTAAATTTATTACCATTAGATAGTTCTTTGTTATCCTAACATTATAAATGCGAATATGATTTTTTTTGTGCTTATTACGCTTTCGCTCCTAAATACTTAGGCGATCATCATGACTTTGTCTTGTCATGTATACACTTTGTCAAAAGTACAGAAGGGAAGATAGAAAATTTAAAAAACAGAAGAAACTTAAGTTTTTGAAGAACAAAAGAATAACCTGTTGTTGATTGACTAAGCCTCCATAAACGCAGATGAATCTAGGGCACGAGCTAGTATAATATATTTGCATTAAGATAGATTAGCCTTCATTTATATAATTTATATAAACTCGCTGTAAAATTGTTTAGATATATACTGGAGATGGATGATAGTGGATACAACACACAGTTATAAACAACCGTAGTTAGTATATATCGCCCATGTTGTCACTTGTGTATATATTGTTGTGATGAATAAAAAAAAACCATGAGTGTCGTGGAACACTCTATTGGAATTAATCATGTTACGTAATATATTTTTAT
This sequence comes from Actias luna, assembly GCA_039707435.1. Classification (NCBI taxonomy): domain Eukaryota; kingdom Metazoa; phylum Arthropoda; class Insecta; order Lepidoptera; family Saturniidae; genus Actias; species Actias luna. The sequence goes on from JAZHAC010000027.1 coordinate 4,933,036, forward strand.
TGATAAACATATTATATTATTGATTAACAAATACAAATAAATGAACTGGCATCTGAGAACAATGAAATGAAACCGAAATATAACTAATGAATTAAAAGAATAGTTTTTTTTTTCGTAATTAATATATTTTTTCTAGTGTTCAAAAATTCATTTTTTATTGTTCATCATTCAATTCATCTAATTTACTATAATACATGTAATACGATACCACACAACTGACGGATATGACGTATACAAAGTATATCTGCACAGCCGTAGAGAACATACTGGCTGTCCTGAACCAATAAGCGCACACCTATAACCGGGCACGATTATACAATACGCATTACATTGATTACCGTCTACACTACGAAAATATAGTGCAATATATATACTATATATATGTCATATATAAATATAGAATAAAGAAAGGGTTGTGACGGAAAAACCTTACATATATTGTCTAGTATCTATATCCGTACCGTGCGATAAGGAAATTCGTTTCAATAAAAATCTACCAATTACAAAAGATACTGCTGTTAGAAATAAGAAGAGGAGTGGTTTAAAAATATTAATTTCACGTCCCTTTGGTTACGATCAACGGTTCCAGCTACGTATGATGACTGTCTCGCCTCGACTACTTCACTTCGACTGGATCCGTCGGGAGTATCGCTTAAACTACTCTGTTAGCGGTGCTCGCTCCCTCTCCTAACTAACCTCCTTGACGTTACCACTAACATTACATTTACATTTATATATTTTATTTATATTTATTTATATTTTTATTTTATTGTTATATATTTTACATTTAGATGAAACCAACAAATAAAAAGCAAGCGTACGCAGATAAAATCGAATGTAAAGAAAAAACATTGAAGTACTGATAATATTAGAAAGACGTAACAGAGTTTTGAATTCGTAAAAGATTATGTGAGTGGTATACGCCATCTGAGTGCGGAGAAACGTGACTAATAGTTGTAAAGCTTCCTCGACGACCCGCACCGTGTCTAAGTCACATCTCATCCTGGACGTATTAAACCCGGAACTGACTGACACATACCCTCTTAAGGACCCATTAAGGAAGGCTATTTGTAGGTCTATACCCGATTCATTTGCAATAGATAACTCATGGTAATACAGCTGACATTCGAAGGTGCTATTATCTTTTGGAACAAGAATTTGCAATAAATTTAATATATAAATTCTGAGGTTCATCTGGGTACTATGTATTTTATTATAAGTGCAAAATATTCACTTTAATAAGAAGATATCTCAGTTCACATCGCTTTAATGAATTTGAGATTTCAGTGAAAGAAAACATCGTGATGAAACCATAGCATGGTGGTACAGTTTTTTTAATGCCCGCCTAGTTAGCTACCACTCTCAAATTGAAAAGGTGTTTTCTGGCAGTTGCTCTTGAGAGCCGATCCCTCCACTAGACTTAGCGTGTCCACCATCTTAGATCACATTTTCACTTAACACCAAGTGAGTTCTTAGTCATAAAGCAAAATCTATAAAGTACAAAAAAAGTTAATAATTAGAGTTGTAGAAAAACTTTATCCCATCGAAGTATACTGCTTTAGTTTAAAATGTCCTTATTGTAACTCACGTCAAACCAATGACCAATGTTTCCGGAACAAATTATAGCATTTATCCGGAACATGGAACGTTCCTACATCTAAGACTGACTAATGATTCTTTTAGGAGCCATTAAGGGAAACTATTAATATATGAAAGTTATGTCAACTAAGCTGATGAATTTCTCTAGAAGAGAGATTTGTATACCAACTTCTATTAAAAGCTTTCTATGCTATTCATATTAAGTTTGTATGAACACGCCAATATTAGAAGCAACCAGTTAGATTTAAAAAAAAATGTTTTTGATAGAGCAATCATGGACGAAGGCTTTAAGTTATTTAACATCACGGTACCACCAATAGGAGCACATCTGTATTGAAAAAAATCACAATAACGAACAAAAATTATTAAAGAATTTGTAGTTCCACGCCAACGAAGTCTCGGGCACACATAGTTATTAATATGTCAACAACAAGCAATGATATTGAATTTTAACTGAAGTTTAATTGTATTCATAGAAATGTATGTAACAATGCCATTAAAAAAAAGGGAGAAGGCGAGGGTAAGCAAAATTTCAGATTTGCCACTTGTAAAAAATTGAACAGGATCTAGTCTATACACATATTAAAATGTATCTGAACGAAATCTGAACATTAACTTTTTTTTAATATAACCACGATTTTATTTGTCATTTAAAGTTAAAAGTTATATTTGCGATATAATTTGTCATTGATATCCATAATGTTAAAAGTAAAATATATTTTATTTATGATTTTTGTCTATCAGTCGTTTCATACATTTCTGCCCATGAAACAAAAAAGTTCTTCAGGAATATAGGACAAAAATTCAAAATTGTACGAATAGTAAATGCGAGTCTTACGGATTTTCATACAACTTTCAGCGTTCAGAAGATCGCAACTAAAAAGTTAAGCTTTTTTTTATCTCTTTATGGTATCGGAGTGCTTAAAATTAGCAAAACGAAAAACAGTTTTTCGAGTAGCGTCTTGAACTTTGTATTGGCATAGCGGACTTATTTACTTTTAAATATTTAATAGAGTGTATGAAAAGAGCCCTGCGAATGACGATACCCGAGTATTTCCGACGCACACTGGGCAGTCAGTCTCGGTTCTAACTTTACTGACTGGCCAATCTTATCACCACGACACGGTTGTATTTTTTTTTAAATATGCGTTGTGCTGACACGGAGAAGAAGAAGTAGTTTTATATTTATAAAAATTGTTACATATAGCCTTTAAAGTTATTACTGTTAGGTAGTTTCTAATTATTGTATTAGTATTTGCCTACATCCTAATACAACACCTAATTAAGTCGATCTCGTATGCACTATTTTATTATCATATTATTATTATCATACTATACTATACTAATATTATAAATGTGAAAGTGGGTTTCTTTGTTTGTTATGCTTTCACACCTAAACCGCTGAATCGATTGTGATAAATTTATAGGTATAAACTTTGTATGAAACTTTTTATTGCGTCATCCAATTTGTTTGACAAAATCGATATCAACGCGAGCGAATCCGCACGTAAAATCTAGTTTAAATATAAAACTAACATATTAGAACTAAGTCGTAAATTAGAATATATTTAATATTCATGTGTCATCGATAATGTTGTAAGAAAGCTTCAACATAATCTGGAAAGCCCATGAAATTTGAAACATCGGGGTTGATCCCTTCACTGTAAAAGTGTGTCCTCTAGAGCATTCATCTTTATAGGGGTTCCTTTGTTGTCCAATCTGTAATGAAAATCTCGGCACGTAACCATGCACTATGCCGGCACTCGCCACAAGATCTATTAGTCCATGCTCTCTAGTTTATAAATAATTCCATACTTGTTGGTGAAGTATTGCTGTCTTATAAAATACATCTAGGCATTATAAAACACTCGTTACAATACTGAAGCGATGATAGCTCAGTGGTAGTCTATACGGGATCCGCGTCTGGGCGTGAATGTCGAATCCGCCTACAATGAGCTTAAGCTTTCGGTGAAGGAAAACATCGTGAGGAAACCATGGCATTGTGGTAGGGTTTTTTTAATGCCCACCTGGCCAGCCACCACCCTTAAGTTGAAAATCTGCCGCCAAATACAAATTGGTGTGTTCCGGCAGTTGCACTAGAAACCTTGAGAGTCAGTCTTTCCACAGGCTTAGCGTGTCTTACAACTTGAGCCGTATCGTCACTTAAGATCAGGTGAGATTATGACTGTAACGCTAAACATTAACGATAAAAAAAAATTATTATGACGTTATATTTTTACTGGATGACTTGAGTTTAGCTCGGTACATTTTTAAATTATGTGTATTTTAAAAAATATGGTTATGTAGTATGATGTTATATGAACAGATTTTTTAAATTTAAATTCACGAGTATACGTAATAATTATGATAGATAAAAAATTTCTTAAAATATGCGTTTATACTTAAAATGCAACCATATAGATGAATAATTCAAAATGCAAAAATCTGTCTAAATATAAAATTTCATCCAAATCATTAGCGCTGTTTCAGAGATACGTAAAATGTATATATAATATATACATGAAGTACTCAAGTAATAGTATAAGATACTATTTCGACTATTATTTCATACCCTTTTTAGAATTTTAATGGGTGCGTTAAGGATAGAATAAAAATAAAATTAAAGCCAAATATCGATTTCGTTATCTATAGGTTCTTCAAATTCGTACATAGGTTCATAACAAACATTAATAATTTCTTTCTTGCATTGATCTTCATATCTCATTGAGTATGAACTTAAGATGTCATTTAAAATTTCAGTTAGGTTTAGGCGCAAAATATACAATATTTTTTTCAACGGCTTTAGTTGCTGTAACAATGAACTTACCAATTACAAAAAATATGAAACACATTTTAAATTTATCCTTTTTGAATTGACAATTAAACACATAAATATACAGTGATAATAAAATTTATTCAAAATGCGTCAAAAAATACTTATAGTTTAAAGTAAAGTAGTAAATACGAATAAAACAGGAAATGCACTTTCTCTGTCACCACGAGTACAGTATAAATCTTTATTAAAATTCTAATTGTACCCGTGCCTTAGTTACCGTGCTTTTGAATAATATTTGATATAATTTTAAAACCTGTTTCTAAACTTAGAAGAAATGCTTTTATTGTACTAAGTATAATTATTACTAACACAGACTTTATATACCTACTAATTAGAGCTCATTCGCAATGCTATTGGTATAAAGAAGATCATTTAACTTAAATGTGAACTTTTATTACCTCTCCCGAAAAATTCCTTTCATTTTACTAGGTAAAAGTATACTATGTGTTAATCTTATAATTAAGCTAGCTGACCCGACATACATTGTTCTGTCTTATAAATTATTTTTAGTGAATACTTTGGTTTTAATAAAAATTTAGAGTAGGAGGTAAAAATTTAGGGTAGTATGTATTCTTTAATGTCACATCATAAAGAAATAAAAAAAAACTGGTGACAAAAATTACATACCAATGTTGGGGGGTGGACTAACTTTATGACTTAGAGGTATGAAAAATAGATTACGACCGATTTTCAGACCTACGGACTAGACATCAAATTGCTTAAAAATCGGTCAAGCCGTTTCAGATGAGTATGGCAACTAATATTGTGACAAGAGAATTTTATACATTACATCAATGTTTATGTGTATAATTATGTATGATTCTTATAGACTACAGTGCAGGACCGATTTTGATGAAATTTTCAAATAATCTTCAAATTAGCCCAGCGGTGAACCTATGCAAAACCGGGGCAGATCGCTAGCTTATAATACCATACCAAATCTAAATAAGCTGTCCAATAATTTTAGATTAGTACGTAAGATAGATAAAAAATCCAAAAATAATTACTACTCTGTCACTGATAAAGTATACTTTCATCATTATTACCAAAAAATATTTAATATACAGAATATATATAATAACAACCTTATTATGTACTAGCTTTTACCCGCGGTTTCGCCCCGGTTGATATTTATGATATAAAACAGATCGGATGAAGCAATAAAAAAACTCATACAAAGTACATATTTACCTCTCTTCCAATAAGTTCATCGCGCGAAAAAGTAACATACCGCGAATAAGTAACCGTCTCCAAGATCTCATCTATCTCTATTCCAAAATTCACCATAATCGATTCTCCGGTTTAGACGTGAAAGCGTATCAAAAAAACTTACTTTCGCATTTATAATATTAATAAGGAAGTAATGTTAAGGATATAAATACCTACGTATGTAGGTTCACCATGACATGTTTTCTTCTTCCACTATACTCTATCAGCTATCATCTCAGTGTTCACACTTTTTATACTCATATCATTCCTCACACAGTCCAAACATATCTTCTTCGGTCTTCATATATTCCTATATACAGCCACCCTCATACTTAAAATTAACTAAAAATAACAAACAAAAGCATTAAATGGTAGACATACAAATCGGTTGCTACATCAAATGTATATATTATAAGAATATTACCTAAATAAACAATTTAGCTGTCTCGTTGCAAAATTCATTACACCCAAAATCTCCCAGTTAAGAAAACAACTTATAAAGAATTTACATCTCCCTCAATTAATGCTTATATTTAAGGTCGTAAGTTACCAAAGAACAATACACATCACATGCCTTTGTAAATGTAGAAAGCCACATTATTGCCTCACAACAACAGATCGCTATGCTACATGCGGTATTATTGTACATACATGATAACTATACTGTAAATGAAATTCAGAACCCTTGTAACAACAAAGGTGCTTAATTAAGATACAGCAAATGTATCTGATAACTTTAATTAATTTAAATTTGCACTGTAATTAAGAGCTAACGCGTTCCGTAGGATATTTGAAGAATATGTTGTTAAGGGAATAAGCTAATTAGCGATTGATTTGCGCGAGGTACGAATGTAGACGTATTGATTTTACTCTAGTAAAATATGCGAGTACATTATTAGGCCAAAGTATCATGGCCTCATCGCACGGTACGAATGGAAGCTAGACAAGTCAAAATGTAAGATTTTACCGACACGACCCTCTCTTTTGTCTGTTTTATATTGCACTATATTTCTTTAATGTAGACGGTTATCCATAGCGCGTATGCTATTGACTGTACCCAGTAATAGATGCGTGCTTATTTGTTCAAGGCAACCAGTAATATCTCAACGGTTGCGCTGTTACGATTGCAGTTATCAATAGTTTGTACACGTCATACGCGTCAGCTGTTTCGTAGCATATGTGTTATAATAAATTAGATGAATTAAATAATGTGCAATAAAATGTTTGTACCACTAGTAAAAATATATTAAATATGAAATTTCTTACAACTCCTTAAATTTAGTATTTATCTCTGCGTTTCATTTAATTGTTCTCAGACGCTAATAATAAATTTATTTGTATTTGTTAACCAATAGTATAATATGTTTATTAATAATAATATTCTATGTAAGGAAATTCGTTACAAACGAGTGTTCCACGACACTCGCGCATTGTTTCTTATTGCCCTGTTCCCACTACTAAAATTTATCGATTTTATTGTTTTTCCAGAAAATAATATAAGAAGGGTATTGTAATTGTTTTTATACTTCTAAGATGGTAAACAAGCTTATGGTTCTTCGGAAGCAGTCGTTCAGAAGTGGCCTTAGAACAATTATAACAAAAGACTGAGCCCCCCCCCTCCATGAAACTCTGCGATCTCAACTCACTAAAGGAACACGACATTATTTATCTGAACTCTTTGAAGAGTGGCAGCATGTTACCAATCCAGCTAAATCAAATGATAGGAAATATCCAAAGATATTCCTCTGTTCTACTCCTGTACGCTTTTTTATTAGTCACTGTTCGTCATTATTAATAAATAAATGAAAGTTAATTTTATATTTTTAGAATAGTATCTGGTTTAACTGTACGCACATGAAATATGTGTAATTGTTTATAAATTATATTTTAATTAATTTAGGTGGTAGAGCTTTTTCTAATGCCCGCCTCTAACTACCACTTTCAAGTTGGACAGTTTTCGTTAAATACCTATAGGTGTGTTCTGGCAGTTGCTCTTGAGTGCCAGTCGCTCCATCATCTTGGGTCACATCGTCACTTAACATCAGGTGAGATTGTGGCCATAACGATAAACTTGTAACCTATTAAAAACATATAATATAACTGTTTTGCATTCCAACAAAACAGGTATTATGTGTTGAATAAAACACACAGTGTTGCCTGAAAAAGCGATGTGAATTCCTCTTGTGTATGTGTGTAATCTATAGGATTACTTGATGTTTGAATACCAAGGTTTTTGATAAGCAAATAGATGTCCGCCAAGTATTTTCAAGACAAATAAAAACTGTTTACTCTGTATGTTGTATGTATGATGAGCAGTACTTTATACATCCTCTCATTATTCCTCATTCTTCTAGCTTGTTAATATTACAATTATCATAAATTATTTGACTTGTTTAAAAGATTTCAAAACCTTTGTAGCAAAGAGTCAACCCTTCAGCACTCCTTATACTGCAAAATAATTGAGTAACTCTAAAATACTCTGAATTTCTTTACTTCTTTGTTTGTTTTACTTTATTTTAACAGGCCTTTTAAACCAGGCAAAGATAATATTTTACACGAATCCGCGTCGCCCCAGTAGGGCGACGGATGTCTGTGGGGTTTTAGTGGATATTCCCGAAGACTAGCATCGGGCAAGTCCCACATAAACTTCCCAATCCCCCCGGCTTGGAAAGTTACGTCTAAATGCATTTCCCCACTATAAAAATACAGTCTTACTGCAGTTTTTTACTAAACACAATCAACACACGAACATATAATATTATTTACATTTTTATTTTTTAAGTTTTTAATAATCTTAGTCATTTACTCCGTCACCTTCTTTGCAAACTTTTCCAAAACATAACTTATAGAGATAAAATCTTTGGCTACTAATTGTTTCCATAATTGATCATAATACTTCAGACAGCTTCCCCTGAAAGTTTGGGTTTTAATTAGTGCTTTATAATTAAACTTCATTAAGCTTACTAGAGGAAGTACTATTCCTATTCGTACTATTTCTATGTAAGGATTTTGAATTATAGTCAATCTTTAGAATTCTGATTCCCTTAAGATTTATAATATTTATTTTATGACATTTAATTCTTATTTTATGTTTTAGAGAACTGTACATAATTAGGAAACTCACATTTGTGAGCCAGGTAATTAAACTATAATGGTTCTAAAACCACATTACTAAAATGATCCAGGCCTAGTAAAACATTTGTAAAAGTATTTAAAAAGGATTTGTAATCCCATTTAAAATACACTGTTGGTTAATTTTAATGTTAATTAAAAGACTCCGTGTTGGAAAAGCATTATAAATAGTTCTACATAGCTGTTTTCACCTTTTGTAAGAGGGGTCACAGACAAGATTGGCTATGTGCTGAAGCGTGCTTCAATTAAAACTTACTTCAAGCCGCCCAAGAAGATTAGTCAATTTTTACCACCTGTCAAGTGTCATATACCTCTACAAGAACAGGGCGTATACAAAATCGAATGTGACTGTGGCCTCTCCTATATCGGACAAACTAAAAGAAATATAGAGACCCGCGTAAAAGAACATATAGCTGATGTTAAACACCGACGCTCTACGAAGTCTGCAGTTGCTGAACATTCAGAAGAAGGCTCCAAACATTATCTTCGATTCGACAAGCCACAAATCCTTGCCAAAGAACACCGATTCCTACCTAGGATGATTCGTGAGGCTATTGAAATTAAAGAACATCCAAATTTCAATAGAGAAGATGGTTGGAAGCTAGCACAAGCCTGGAATCCAATTATACATTTAATTAAATCGGAACCCAAAAGACCAATTGCCAGACCTCAAGACACTGTGAGCTCTTTCTGCGTAGATCGGAACACTATAAATAATAAAAATTAAATTGAAGGTAGACACAGTAACATAAACTTTTCTGGACAACCTACACCTCAGTCTGCCCCGTGACCACGAAGGCTGAAAAGCTTTCGAAACGTCGGGATCAAAATTTAATAAATAACCGCGATAAAATCCGTTTAAATTAGTTTTATTTCAATGAATAATATTCGCGTAAAGCTAAGAAATCATCAATTGTCTTGCTTTAAAATATAATAAGTCTACTAATAACTATTTAGTGCAAACTAAATAGTCTTTGACCTCATTAAACTGGTATCAGTGTTCATTAAGCTCAATCCGACAAAACCAGGAACATAAGGGATATAACTGTAATACCTCTTCATAACGAATATGCTGCCAAGCAAATATATTGAGTTTTAATTAACTAGCCTACAGGTACTAATAATTCATTCAATGAAAATTAAATTTTAGGTAATTGCTAGACATACAGTCAATTGATTGAAGTAAAATTGGAGGTCTTCTGTGACTAATTCTAGCATTTCTATTAAAAATTTTTTTATGTATCACCGTTTTTTTTTAACACATTTCGCAATAAACGTTAGTTATAATAAGTGTCTCCATTAGTAAATTGTCAATTGTATTGCAAGAGTAAAAATACGGTGTTTTTAGACAAAATTATGGTGGATCAGTTAAAAGTGTACCGTGTAAATTACTGTATAATTTTTCAAAGTATAAACACATCAGGAACCAACACAAATCAGAATATATTTGCTTTTTTAATTATTTATAAAACACATGCAAAATTAAATGGTTAATATTAATCTAAATCTGACTCTCCTAGCACGACAATATTTTTTCGTTAATTCATTTATTTAATTTAGTCAACATTATTATAACATCATCATTTGTAAGTCTGAAATCAACACAATTGATGCTATTTTATTTTGAAATATACTAGACACAAAAATTAAGGGATATAAAAAAAATTCCAAATTTTTGGGTGATTTTCAACGAGCTGTAACTCCGAGGAAAATGATCGTACAGAAAAAACAAAAAAAGCAAATTGTGGCTCCATGTGTATAGTTTTCAGATATGACTATGAAAAATTTTTGTCATATCCAGGTCTGAAGAAATCCTAAGAAAACTACAAAAAAAATGTTTTCCAAATTTTTTCTCGTCTAAAAAAAGGTCCACGGGCTTCAAAAAATTTTTTTTGATTGTTTCGTTTAAAAGCTCTTTTAGAAAATTTAATACTCTTTAATTTGACGTATTCAAAAAGCCTGTACGTCGATTTGCCGCGAAGTTATCGTCAATCAAAGCAAAAAAGTTCTTTTTCACTTTGATAATCAATAACTCCGGAAATAATGATTGTATAGGAAATTGAAGGAGGGTTTTGAAAACTGCACAATATTCTCAATCAGAAAATGTAAACACTTTTTGGAAAAAAAAATTCGCAGCGCTTTGAATTTTTGAGACATTTTAGGGGACACTTTGAGGTTAAAAAATTACCGACGATATCCTTCCTTCATCCATTTTATCCAAAGTTATACCAAGTTATCCAAATATCCTAAATTATGCGAATTTTTGTCTTTTTTTCAGTCCGAATTTTCAATTCAAAAAAAAATTTTTTTTCTAAAAATGTTTACATTTTCTGATAGAAAATATTGTGCAGTTTTCAAAACCCTCCTTCAATTTCCTATACGATCATTATTTCCGGAGTTATTGATTATCAAAGTGAAAAAGAACTTTTTTGCTTTGATTGACGATAACTCCGCGGCAAATTGTCGTACAGGCTTTTTGAATACGTGAAATTAGAGTATTAAATTTTCTAAAAGAGCTTTTAAATGAAACAAACAAAACAATTTTTTTGAAGCCCGTGGGCCTTTTTTCAGACGAGTAAAAATTTGGAAAAAATTTTTTTTGGTAGTTTTCTTAGGATTTCTCCAGACCTGGATATGACAAAAAAATTTCATAGTCATATCTGAAAACTAGACACATGGAGCTACAATTTGTTTTTTTTTTTTTGTTTTTTCTGTACGATCATTTTCCTCGGAGTTACAGCTCGTTGAAAATCACCCAAAAATATGGATTTTTTTTTATATCCCATAAATTTTGTGTCTAGTGTATGTTCTTGTGATAACTGTTTTGGTAGAACAAGTTAGCCTTTTGTTGCTAATAATCACTTTCCTTGAACTAACTAATAGGATTTCTCACGTATTTATAATACTAAAACGAATAGGTGTTAAACCTAAAACCGAAAAACCTCTATAACTTAAAAATGACGATATTATGAGGGCAAAAATTTGAACGTAAAACAGTAGATCTCAATATCGCCTATTTTGTAACGCGTAACTAGAAAAAACCAACGTGATTCGCCCATCTCACTTACTTTGAATTTTAATTATTACATTTCACTTCTTTCTGTATGCTTAAATAAGGAAGAGAATAAATTGCTGCTTTCGTATTGGATTTATTAATTTTTATAAATGTGCGAATGGAAATAAACGTACTGAATTTCATTGATACCCGGCAACCAAGAGCAGTGTTACTATTACAAAATATTTTAAGTTGAATGAAATTCGTTATACGCAGTATATGATTAAATATTTACTAAGGCATATAACACGGTAACACCTTATTACCACCTTAACGGTAGATTAACACCAGATTAGGATGCATGTACGGTAAGTACCGTATACATGGAGACACTGGTTATAACTCACCTGTTTGCATAAGGGTTTCACGTCGGTATACGGCTCTAAACATGTCTGCGTTTGTTTATAATTCTCTTTGTTACATCTTATATCGAGTGGAGGTTGGGTCTTCTTTATCCTCCATCTCCGAGGATGAGGATGAAGAGAGAACGCTGACCTCCCTTTCTGTTAAATACATTAAATGGCGGAAAATCACAACACATATGAATTGAAAGCTTAGTGACAGCTGGCAGCGTCCTTGTTAGTGACAGAAGGACGCACGCTGGTAAGACAACTGGACAGGTACAGTGCAGAGACTGTTTAGATGAGTCTCATCTAATAGATTACACACATACACAAGCGGAATTCACATCGCTTCTTTAAGCAACACAACACAACAAAAAATTGATGACGCCGAACAAAACTCTATTACCCAGATATTGGTAATTGGTCCATCATAAGCTTTACGTTGAATGCATTGTTTTATGTGTATCAATTAGAAGTCTGTAGTAGATAATAGTATTAAAAAAATAGTAACTTGTGTATGTATTTATTTATATTAATTACCACTAAATGCCAACGCCACTTGAATGCTTGATATGATTCCACCAACTCCATTCTATCTCAGGACGACCAGAGGCCGCGAGCGTTTTAAACCGTACATAGTTGATATTCCTCCGATCCGCTCGAAGTTTTTTGCAGCTTCTTTTATAATGCGTACTGCAAGGAAGTGGAATTCACTACTGGAGTGTGTCTTTCCTATATCTTACAAGTTGGGAGTTTTCAAACAGAGAGTGAACAGATACTTGTTGAGCAAGTGTGTTCCATTATAGATCACATCATCACTTACCATCAGGCGAGGTTATGATCAAACGCTTACTTGTTCGATATAAAAAAATACATAATGAGTATACAATGACTAATGACGTGTAATAAAATCGAATGCAATGTTACAGTAGAAATAATTTATTTTAGGTATATTAATGAGCTCGAGAGCCAATTTTCGGTAATGAAGCTGTGTTGGGAGCCGGCGATAAAATTTAAGTAGTCCGCATGGACACAAAGTATGTTGATATACATGTTCATGTCGCAGTCAATTCGTAAAATCAAACTCTTTGTGTAACAATGCATAGAACGAACGAATGAATTGATTTCATTTATTTCAATGCTGATATATAACAATGCATGAAATAAAAGAGAAGAACAAGAAAATAAATTTACAGAACACAAAGCCACACGGCTACCTCAATATCTTAGTAGTAAACAATACAATTTAAATATATAATATAATGCACCGTGTGCCGCAGTGCAAAAGCCGCACAACTCAGCATAATCCAAGTGACCTATACACGTGGACCCAGCGCTGATTCTCAGTTATGGCCAAGTACATTTACAAAAAATAATAAAATGAGCAATATTATTTGTGTTGTATTAATTTTTATGAATTATTGATTCAATTAATTATATTGAATATTTATGTAATTATTAAATTAATTTCTTATAATGGTTAATGAATGAATGATTAAGCATAAACTGCAGTATACAGTTTGTTAGTAGGTACCGTTTCATTTGCTTAAGAACATTTTTTTATTCGATATTTAAAATAGATATTCGTATATTATTTTAAATACTATTTGCAACAATTAAGGATTTATGTATTACCATTACACAAAAACTTATTAAATATTAATATTATAAACTACTCTTGGGGAAAATGCAATAGCGTTTTAATAGATAATAGATGTTGTCGTTTAACATGATATTATATTGACTTTTGAATTGTAATCCCTATTAAAAAAATATATTTTTGTATTGTGTCTAGATAAGTAATAATACCTAAAAACTCTTTTCTTAGTTCACTTAACGTAACACAAAATGAATCTGCTGTATTCAAATTGTTCTATTAGTAATGTAAAAACATATTTTAGTAAATAAAACCCAATTAAAATATATGCATACCAATTACATTTACCATTGTTAGTTTTAAATGTACGTAAACGGCTTTTACTATATTTTTATTGCTCACAACCAAATTAGATGTTTATTATTCTTCACAAAATTTAACATGAAAAGATGTAATGACTTTGAGAACGGTCTCATATTTATTATCGTACTGAATAAGCTTAATTCGTTAACAAATTCAATACTACTTGATTTTTTTTTTTGCTATAGTTTAGCGTTATGGCCATAAACTCATCTGATCTTAAGTTACGATACGGCCCAAGTTACTAGACACGCTAAACCTGTAGAGGAACTGACTCTCAAGTGCAACTGCCGGAACACACCCATTGGTATTTGGCTGCAGATTTTCAAACTTGAGGGTGGTTGCTAGCCAGGCGGGCATTAGAAAAAGCCCTACAATCATGATATGGTTTTCTCACGGTGTTTTCCTTCACCGAAAGCTGAAGCTTATTGTAGGTTGATTCGAACTCACGTCCCTTGACGCGGAGTCCGTACACACCAGAATTAAGCTATCATCGCTATAATTAACAAAATCCAAAATAAAGTATATTGTCTCAACCTTTTACTAAAAAGATGAATATCGTAAACGCCCTGCAACCATAATCATAAACAAAGGCAATACGACAAAATGTTTTATGCCCGCTTCGTTGGTTATTATTGCGCTGGGTCAAAAATGAAAATAGCAATCACTTTACTAAATCATAAGCAATAAAAACACGAAACGTGCTGATTAATTACGGTCAAAGTTACGTCAAAACACCGCAGGAGTTTTGTTCATATTTTGTTTTGTAATCTAAATAATTTATTTCAGTGAATTGCACACGGCGCAATAACCAAGTTGTACGTTGATTCAATTCCAGCGTTTTATTATAATAATTACATTTGTGTCTATTATGCGCTTTATTTTTATAATTGCTGGGTTCATTTTGAAGCGATGATAGCTCAGTTGGTAGCATATACGGACGCTGCGTCAAGGGACCTGAGTTCAAATCCACCTACGATGAGCTTGAGCTTTCGGTGAAGAAAAATATCGTGATAAAACCATAGCCTGGGGGTGGGGTTTTTCTAATGCCCGTCGGGCTAATTTCCACCTTCAAGTAGAAAATATACCGCCAAATACCAATATTTGTGTACCGGCAGTTGCAGTTAAAAGTAGTCTAGTAGGCTTAGCGTATCCACCATCTTAGGCCACATCGTCACTTAACATCAGGTGAGGATGTGACCATATCTCTAAGCCTTAACTATAAAAATAATTATAGGCATGGATGTATAACTATTGAATTTACGTATTAAATGTTGTTCTAAATAGCTATCAGAATACCTGAAACCGTCTGAAATAACTCTATACTTAGTAGTTGCAAAAACAACAATTATATATTTTTAAACTTTATAGATTTAACGTAGAAGCCACGCCATAAGATCACAAGATTGTGGACACGCTAAGTCCAGTGGGGAGACTAGTACTCAAGTGCAACCACCACAATACACAATACCTGTATTTACAGGCAGATTTTTAACTAGAGGGTGGTAGCTAGCTCAGCAGGCATTAGAAAAAGTCCTACCACCACGCTATGTTTTGGTCACGATTTATTGATTGATCATTGATCATGCAACGACGGACGCACACTTTTTTTTTTTTTTGATAGGATATACGCTGTTATCAGAAGGGTCTTTCACAGCTTGGCAGGGTTCTTTGGGGCGAATGATGAGGGCACTCAGCTCAGAGGCAGCGGGTACCATAGCGATCGGCCCTCGGCTTGGGCTGCTTCCGGAAACGTCTGTGGCAGCTTGCTATACCATATTATTTAGGTTGGTATATTCATATATATTATAGCTCCGACTATCGTAGGCTTAAATTGTACTTATACATGTCTATTTTGTTTTAATAAAACAAGTTAGTGTATGGAATAAGTCGATGGAGCGTAAATAGAGCTACAATAATATTATACATATGTATATTTAAGATAAACTTCAAACATCTCACTCGAGCGCCTAAGAAAACATGCCTTTTACTATGCCCATATATCTTTTATTGTGAAAGTATAAAAACATTAATCTATGACATATTTACTTTACTTACAAGAAAAAAAAATACAAAAAGAAATAACAACTTCAACAAAGAAAACAATAATACAAGTAATTCATAATAGGGATCCAATTTCAAACTATTAATGATTTTTATACCAATCTGTATAATATACATAAAATTATAGTTCTATTTGAATATTTCTATTCAAATTTGGCCACTGATATAAGTAATGGCAATAAAAAAATTGTCTGACTGTGTGCGGATTTGTATATCTGGATTTAACTCCAATATTTTTTTTAATTTGTATATTGCTAGCTGTGTTTTCGACTTCGTTTACGTGGATCTAAAAATTACGTAATATTTTCTTCCCGTTTTTGTAACCTTTTATAACTTCTATCGGTAGTAGCGCGATGTCAAATATCTTGAACCCTTTCTCAATGATTGCTCTATCATCAAAAAAAGATTTTTGAGATTTAACTGGTAGTTAGTAAGATTAGCGCGTTCAAACAAACAAACTTTTCCAGTTTATAATACATACATAGTATAGATTATTATGTAGTGCATATTTAATACGAGCTGCTACCAGCCCGCTGCGCTAGACTTTGTATTTTTAACAACCCTAAATAAAGCGGTGAATAAAAAACAAATGGCATCAAATTTCTACAACAGCAAATCGAAATAATACAAAGGGATAATGCGTCCAAAAACTAAGTACCCTTGAACCATCTACAAAAAACTGCATGAAATGGTCATAGTCCCAACCTGATAAGTTCAGTAGTTTTGACGTGATATCATATTTATTACTTTTGTTTTATTTATGCACCCAAAATACGCTTGATTCTTCTCTATGGAACATGTCCATCAAAAGGTTGCCTAGAATAGATTGCAATTACCAAACAATCTACAAGACCTTGGGCGGTGTTGATTGGTGCCGATTGATCTTGAGCTGGATTGTTACTTTTACACTTTGTTTTTCACTAATTGTCCCCAAAAATATTGAGCTGTCGCCGGTTTAGTATATTAATTGATTATTGTATCTTGCAACGTCCTTGTTATCTTGAGCTTGCAAAGTCATACTCATAAGTGATGTGTCAACTGTCCAATCGCACTCCCCTTTGTCATAAGTTATAGATAAAACTAGACTATGACAACTGCGTGGATGCGGTCACGTCATAACATTTTTGCACGAATAGCCGCCCTTGATTCTAACTTCATAATTTAAAATTAATGATAATATATATGTAAAAAGATTAAATAAATGTGATATATAAATTTTGGATTATTATTTGTCTCCAAATCAGAAAAGTCACGCATAGGACATTTGTTAAATGGACCCTCTGAACCCCGAGTGCCTGAACCAAATGGCTTTAGCAAGGAAATATGCCAAAATGGACTTTGTAAAATTATATTTCAACTCAACAGGCAATTGTGAAGTTGGAGCCGAGGGCTGTAAAGGCGAGAGGAAAGTTACAAACTTAATTTCATACTTACTTGTTATAATTTGTCGTTGCCAGTGACACGCTAAAGGAAATTTCATTTTCGCGGTGACTGTGTTGTTTCAAGTATCTGTCTGTCGGGCCTGACGCGTGTTTTGATAAATCATTAATATTATTATCTCGTTAATATAATCACTATGAATGAACTCGCCCACGTCATTATTTCAAACGCTTGAATTCAAGCACAATTATAGTTTATACACACTATACGAGGTCTATTATATGTTCGACGGTTCCGAATTCAAGCATAATTATAGTTTATACACACTACACGAGGTCTATTATATGTTCGACGGTTCCTAAAATTCTAACGTTACTGAACGTTCGTTTACATATATGAAAGTTTCTTTAAAATCTCTTATATACAGTGCTTCATTCAATGAAAATAAATTTCATATGTAATAGGGTGCAAACGAGCAAACGTGTCACCTGATGGCAATTGATTACCGCCGCCCATGGACATCCACAGCACCAGGGGAATCACAGGTGCTTTGCCGGCCTTTAATGGAGCGACTGGCTCTCAAGTGCAACGTGCGGGTCTACCTATTGGTATTTGGCGGCAAATTTTCCACTTGAGGGTGTCAGCTAGCCAGGCGGACATTAGAAAGCCTTACCACCATGCTATGGTTTCCTCACGATATTTTTCTTCACCGAAAGCCCAAGCTGGTTGGATATGAACTCACGTCCTATATTTGGAATAAACATAAAAACAGGCAATCTTTTTATATGGATTGTTGTAAAACAATTTAAGACACATATATATAATTCCATTATGTGTACTTTTTTCATATATATCAAAGAATGGCATATGACTTTTTGAGCACCCAAAGAGACCCATTAAACTTAGATATTTTACAGTAAGCCCATTATGAATCTAGAAAGTAATAATTCCTATCCTTACTAATATTATAAATATGAAAGTGAGATTGTTTGTTACTTTCCTTGTTCCGCTTTCACGCCTAAACCGCTGAACCGATTAGGACGAAATTTGGTGTAGAGATAGATGGGATCTTGAAGACAGTGATAAGCTTATTTTTTTCGTAAAAAAAAACTTGTCGGTATTGGGTTAAAGAGAGGGATATGAGGGATAAACTTTATATGAAACTTTTTATTGCGTCATCCGATTTGGTTGAGAAAATCAATACTAAGAAATTGTTGATATTTTTATAATTGTTTTAAAATATTTATAAGGACTAACAATAAAATCTATACTTGATGCAGGAAACGATAAACAATAAACGTAAAATAATTTAGGAAACACATAAGGAACCCTGCAATAAAACTGCAAAATATTAAATTTAATACATATTTATCTCGAAATTTTACAATTTTAAGATTCAACGAGTAAATGTAATAAATAAGTGCTTCGAGATAAACTGCGTCCGTCCCTAATGAATTCAGACCTGTTAAAAGCTTTGCGGATTTATATATATGAAAATAATTTATTTTCCCTTGTTTCGAATGTCGTGAACATATCCCTCAGACCCTTGATCCACATGTGGTCAAACTATCTAACTGTGCTCCATCGTGACGTTGTTCAAAAGTTCGATACTACATTATAAATTTAACACACCGACTAGTTGAAACATTTCAACATAAATATTTAAATTTATGTGTCGTTGATTAATGTTATTTTAATTCTGAAATTCAGATTAGGAGTAACTTCTCAAAGAAAATTCTTATTAGTTATGCGTTGGACACAGACCGAGATGTCTGAGGAATACTACTTTATATTACTCTTTTATAACAAAAAAAAACAATGTACCTTCAAATTATGAAGGCACATGATTATATATATTAAGTTAGTTCTTAACAATACACACAGGATCCCTAATAGTAATAAATTATATATTAGTTTACAATTTCAGTCCGAAATAAACAATGTTTTAAATCTTATATACAAAAATCTCGTGTCACCGTGTTTGTGATCTCACTCCTCCGAAACGACTCGACCGATTTTAATGAATTTATTTATGTTTACTTGCTATACCT
Source organism: Actias luna (assembly GCA_039707435.1). NCBI lineage: Eukaryota > Metazoa > Arthropoda > Insecta > Lepidoptera > Saturniidae > Actias > Actias luna. The sequence goes on from JAZHAC010000027.1 coordinate 4,952,663, forward strand.
ATTCTCATAATAGGTCGTAAAATATATTTTATGCCTCTAGGTGATTAGGGTGGCCCTATCCAAAAAGTTTTTTTTTCTGTATTTTCTTTTTATGTGTCATCAAAAATATCTGTAATCCCAACCACCCTGTCATTTATTAATCGCGATTTAATACAACCAACGTGTTCAGTACAAATATTTTTTTATGACAGAACAAAGTTTATCGGGTCAGCTAGTTATGTGTAATATGATAGTGTTCGTAATGACTACATCTCGGTTCTTAATAGCCATCTTCATATTATAACTATGCTTGGTTTACTGAGTTACCTACGACAATTAAATTATAAACAATATCTGGACAATCGAGCTTAGCTACGTATTTTTTTTAACATGTTTATTTAAAATATATATTTAGTTACCAATCATCCACATTTTAAAATATCCATATTATACGACGAAATAAAAAAACACGATTCAAACGATTTTATGAACAATGTTCCTAAAAAATACGTTATTACGCAAAATACAACTACATATGTGAATTCAAGCAAAAAGTTGGCTAATTACAAAAAAATCCTTCAAATCATTAGAGTAGTTTCAGAGATTGCCCAGTAACTGTCACCCAAGCATAGGAATAAAGGGCACAAACCGAGCATACTACGTAACAGTCAATGTAAACGCTGAAAAATCCTACAGCTTTGTATTTCCACTACGTAGTACTTCCTCCAAAATATTAACCAAGCGTCTAAGTTTCCTCTCCACTTTACTTTAATGGGTAATGTAACTAAATTTCAATATCACAATTTATTTCGCTGCTTTAGCACGATATTTGCCTTTCACATTACAATTTCACACCTGGTGTAACGCCAACAATAATGTCTTGCTTAAGGTGTTGCATTCTGGAATCAGTTGATCCATACTCTATTACGCTGTGACTCTGTTTTGATATGTCGTATTTAAATTATTGTTATAGGCAATTTAAATTATTAAACTGAAACGTCTTTAAGCACGTTGAAGGAAAATAAAATATGTATTAAAAATAAGTGACTTTATCTTGCCACGACTAGATGTATGTATGAATACATGGGTAGTACTAAACACTAGTACACTAAAACTTTAAATATATAGTAGTGTATTATTGCTATAGGAAACATTATTATAATATTTATAAGTTTCTTTTCTAAGGCATGGACAGTTTGTAAGCAACAATTATATTCATCACACAAAGGCGCGTCCTATATGGGAGTCAAACTAACAACTCAGGGATTCAGATATATATAGCCTGCCAGTCAACATACTTGAAAATATATCGTGATCAAACGTAGAAATAAATTTAAGTCCTAAAATATATTAAAGTAGCTAAAGATAACGATTTTCTTAGCGTTTGTTTTTCAAGCAGTCTTTCTCTTTCTCTATCTTTACGTTCGAAAGGTAATATTCTTGTCAAATACTATTATAGTTAGGCTTATAGTTTTTGAGATCAGATGTTGAGTTAGTGAAAGGCTTTTATATATCTTGAGATGTAACAACCCCACGTCACGGTGTTTGTCAATCGTCATCGTCTCAATCGATTTTATCGAATATTGGAAAATATATTATAAGGTTTACCACACCAATTAGTACAAACATAAATTGTGCGACACTCGAAATTTACGATTGCATATTTGACCATGTGTCAGAAATATGCAACTTCTTTTTCTAATTAAATGAAGTTAATTGGCACCGTTCCATTTTACAGTTATTACATCGAAAGCTGGCGCTGCAACTGCCTCAGTGAGTGCCTCATTGAAGTAAGCACATATGCTGCTTTAGACAGAGCCAACACGTTTGTATCGTTTGTAGTTAAAACTATGGGAACGTGGGATCAGAATGCATACTGTGTTTCTAACATCCGATCAACTGATACGATTTTATTTCTAAAAACTAATATAAAACGATCCTTAACCTAATGGTTACCTAATGAAGTGACAATAACAAAGTTAAAATATTTTTAAGTTATTGTATTTCAACTTACGATGAACATTCTCAAGCATTTAACGATGTGCTGATTAATACGTTCAAAAATTAGCCAAGGCAAGATTTATTTTCAAAAGAGTTATTATAGGGTGGAACATTATATCTATGATAGTAATTTCAAAAAAATACTTATCTATATACTGTATACTCAAAATTACAATCAACCGTAAACAAAACTTCTATAGTAAAAAAAAATTGTAATGGAAAACATTGATAAACTCTTTCTAGCACCTTCTTTCTTAAGTTTCATGGCAAATTTTGTCTGGCTATGGCGATGGTAAGCTATTAATATTCATAAGTGCCTTCTTTGGACTTAACCTGAATAAAAAATAAACTGATCGATGCGTCTCGCAATAAGAAAGTTAAGCTATAGATCTGTTAACTTGTATACTGTCAAATTACTTTCTAGAATAGCAAATTTTGACAGATCCTTTCTAGCTACTTATTTCTTGACAACCTTTACCGATAACCGAGAAGTTTGCGGAACCAGTAGTAGTAGTTTGATAATCATTATGTGATTTCTTTGGGCCTACATTGAAAAGAAATGAAACTGGTTGTCGTATCTCGTAGCGCTTATGTTAACCAGTAGATCTGTTAAATTGTAAAGCGTAAAATAAAATGCGTACATATAAACACAAGCTACGTACAGTTTAGTCTATTTTAATAATTACATAAAAATCCTTGTAGCCAGCGGTACACTTTAAACAAATTTGAAATCGTTAAAGCTTAACAAATATATGCGAACGGCAAACATAAAGCATTATTGCTTACAAGGGAATTAACTACAATGTAATAATACTACATTCTACATCTACCATAAATGTCAACGCATAAACAACAAACAACCTTACTAAAAGAACATAAAGATAGTTCTTTAACAACCAGAAAGTTAGTAAGTACAGTGTAAACTTTATACTAAGTAGTAATAAAATGTTACAACTTACGTCAACTTCTATCCCGGGTATGGGAAATATCTTCAGAGGAGGCACGTCTCTAGGGGAGTACCGGCAGAACTCTCTGTCTCCTCGGTACCACTTAACAGAGTACAGGACCTCGTTCTCAAGGTCATAGAGGCACTTCATCTCGACCTTGGAGCCACGCTCGACCGCCTCTGGGACCACTACGTGGACGTTTTTCAGGCAAAGTGATCCTACAAATAAACATATTTTTAAGAGATGATTTTATAAACAAGACTGTTAACTTAACAACATATTTTATTTTCTACTAGCTTTTCCATGCTGCTTCGCTCGCGTTAATATTGATTTTGTTAAACAAATGGGATAACCCAGATAGGGTTTCATAAAGTTTATCCCTCTCTTTGCCCACTTCCAATAAGTTTTTCACGTGAAAAATTAACCTATCATCGTCGCCAGGTTCCTATCTCAATACTCAAATTCATCATAATCTATTCATCGGTTTAGGCTTGAAAGCGTAAAATATAAACATACTCACTTTCGCATTTATAATATTAGTAAGGATTCTTAGGAATGCTTACAGAATAATACAAATTATTTAATAAAATAATTACAAAGTTCAATATTGCGAATTATAAGCCTGCACTTAGTAAGGATTAGTTTGTGAAATTATCGATATATACTCTTTTTCTGTTCGTTGTAATTGAATTCATATTAATATTGAAATATATTCATTTATATTGCATGCTGTGTTGGCCTATAATTAGTTTATATAGTTAGTAATTTAAATATACGTGTATTTAAATATAAGAAACACTAACTGTTAGCAGACCTAATAAAGAGAAAAACAAATATAACTAAATATATATGAACTATATGATAACTTTTTTTACCTTTACACAGGCTTGCGATCCTTTTGTCAACTGGATATACAATGAATTATCTCGGACCTTGAAAAACTAAAAGAAAATCACTGCGTCGGCATTAGCACTATGTACATGTGTTTTTCGTACCTGCTTTATAGGTTTAGCATTATGGCCATCATCTAACTTGGTATCAAGTAACGATGTGGCCTAAGATGGTGGACGCTCTAAACCAAGTAGAGGGACAGGCCCTTAAGCGCAACTGACGGAATACACCTATAGGGGTATTTGCCAGCAGATTTTCAACTTGAGGCTACCATCATGCTATAGTTTCATCACGATGTTTTCCTTCTCGAAAGCTCAATTCATACCAGGGATTTCGAACTCAGATCCATTGACGCGGCGTCCGGACACACTAACAATGGAGCTATTATAGCTTCGAAATACTTATGATTCAAATCCTTAAATTTTGATAAATGCTAAAATAATTGTTAGAAATTATCTTCCGACAAACATTGTTACCAAGTTTCAAATTAATAATATTATTTTCCATATAAACTTTACCACCTATTTCACCCTCTTATAGGTTTAATTTCCAGAAATCCCTTCTAATACCTACAGTATAATGTCTAGACATTTTCCAAATTTGAAACGTCTATCCTTATTAGTTTTGGTTGAGTGATGCTGAATGCCACGACAATGCTATTTATTTATTTTATATTTATATCTAGGTAAAACTTGAAACTACTTAGTACTGAGCTCTAAACGTAATATTTACATATAATTTAGAAGTTCTTCTAATGCCTAGATCTTAGTTTAAATATGATTATTTATATATTTTTATGACTTTTAAAGTACCGCAGATATTTCTATTTTTTATTATTATATTATCTTTTAAAGTTCTTGTTTATTATTTATTTATTTAAATATTTCTTAAAATCACATTTAACCTAGTAAAATCAAATATATTTAACAAATAATTGGTGCAGATATTGATAGCATATAGAGATAGCATGAAAACAGCAATGAAACCATAGTATGGCAGTAGGGCTTTCCTAATTTTCACCTCAAGATTAAAATCTGTCGCCAAACACTTATAAGTCTATTCCAGCAGTTCCATTTGAGAGCCAGCCCCTTATTATAAATGACCACAATTTTTGTAACAAATCATCGTTTAACATTAAGTGAGGTGGTGGTCAAAACGCTAAACTTATAAAGTATAAATATCAACGAAAATCATCTTCTATAGTGACTAATAACAAAACTAAGCATTTATTGATCTGCTTATAGCAAAGAATTTCGTTCCGTTGTAAACCGAAGATAGTTAACAATAACAAATAAATAAGAAACAATAATAAAAACATAGTATGACAGTAGGGCTATTCTACAACTTACCCGGTTAGCTACCACGATCAAGCATAAAATCTGTCCCAAATATTTTTAGGTGTGTTCCGATAGTTGCATTTGAGAACTAGCCCCTATAATTAATCTTAGCGTTACCACCATTTTGGAACACATCGCCACTTAACAACAGGTGAGGTACTGGTAAAAAATGTAAAAACACTAAACCTATCTATACAAATGACTAAATTTAAAGTGTCTGTTTGTAATGTCAAAATAACAGGTTTTTACTAAGTACATATGGAAGTATAAACGACACAAATAAATAAATTATTTTTTTGTAATTTTGTCTGTCTATCTGTCTGCTTGTTCCAGCAAATTTGTGAAACGATTAGACCGATTTTATCGTGACTTTCGGCGGCAGACAAGTGATGTTATATATAATAAATTAGGCTACTTTAATTTTAGAAAAACATTAGGATTTCACGAAAAAATATTAATCAATAATTTTCAATTCCACGCAAACTTTAAAATTTAAAACGACATTTCAATATATGGATCGACCAAAACCGTGTTCTATATTGACGAATAACAAAACTAAACTTTTTTCTCTGTTTATAATATACAAGTCCACTTCGTTGTAATTCGAAGATAACGGATTGGACGGTCAACGTTCACATATACACAGCAAACACACAGACGTGAAACCTGATAAAGTATCAATAAGCGGTAGGTATTACACAGCTGGACTAAATCGACATTCAATATGTCTGGGTCAATAGTAAAATAAAGGGAGAGAGACATTATAGCTGTTTATCTTTTATGTTTGACTAAATACCGAACCATTATTAAAGGACGTTTTCAAGTACGTTTAGGGTAAAAATAATAAGTCGAAATTATGACATACACGTAAGGTAATGTAAAAGTTTGATAGAATAACAAAGACGTAGTTCTTAAAAGCTCAAAGTTAGAAATAATGCCTTATGTTAGAGTAGGAAAATTGTTACTTCATCTTTTCCTTTTATGTAAGCAATCGTTTCATCTTGGTTTTAATTTTTAATATATAATATACAAACTATTTGATTTTGTTTATATTCTTTCTTGTGTTATATCTTATGTCGTATCTTCGTTTATGATTTCTGTTTTGGTTATCACACTTTGTTTCGTCGTCAAAAGAGAGTTTCATTGTAGCAAAAACCATTCTTTATTTTCTACACTCAATCCAATAATATTTAACACACTATATACTGCAATAATATATAATGTATTTATGTACAATGGTTATTGCAATAGAAATATATAATGATTATAACTAAAGGTTAACCGTTTTTTTTAAACTTAGTCGAGTCTTATTCACAAGTAATTACGTTGCAATATTTAGCGTTACGGCCACATCTCACGTGATGTTATGTGACGATTTGGCCTAAGATGGTAGGCACGCTAAGCCTAGTGGAAGGTTTAGCTTTCAAATGCAACTGCCAAAACATACCTATAGGTATTTGGTGGTACATTTTCAACTGGATTGTAGTAGCTAGTCAGGCGGGCATTAGAAAGAACTCTACCACCAGGCAATGGTTTCATTTCGATGTTTTCCTGTAGGTAAAACTCAACCGCATGATATACATTACTATCTAAACTATCATAGCTTTGTGATAAAGATATTTTTTAATTAATTTTGTATCCAGCATTATCAACATAATAGTATTTTCAGTTTAATAAACGAAGAAACAGATAAATAAGGAAAATATCGTATATGTGATACGTCGCAAATCTGTAATTACTACATCTCATGTTGCAACGCAGTATTATGCCAAATTAGGTTATTCATTTATTGCTTAGCAAAATAAAACCAAAATTAAAAAAAACCTGTACCTTATATAAGGTACTTGTACGCCACTCGTAGCGTTGCTAGCCTTTGCTCCTAGCCAAGTTGTCTTGCTGTACGATCATAATATTCAGAAATCAAAAAATGTATAGGCTTTTATTCAATTCAGACGTGCAATTTAAAAAATACCTATTTGAACAGTTTATATAGGTATAGGTTTTTATATTCCACTTTATTTGAGCAATCTTTCTAAGTAAAAATAATGCATAGAGAATCGAAAACGTATTAGTCTTTTGTTTCCATTTGCCCACGAAATTATAGAGATATATCATTGTCACTATGAATGGGTCGTTGATCTTACGTTTCAGTAGAGATACTTTATTTTATTTAGTCTAGCTAACCAAGTCGCATATAATACCATGTTGTAGCTACCAAGTACTCTCTATTAATGAATTTTTTCCCATGTGTAACTCAACAAGAATATTCTTGTTCTTTGTCTTGACTGCTATCATTTAGTAAACTGTATTCTGTGAAAATGAATAAATGATTTCATCAAATTGAACCCAATAAAGCACTGAAAATGGAAAAAACAGAACATAAATTTCTAACAAAATCAAATAATCTTTATTAAATTTAGGCCGTCTGAACGTCAAAACTACCACCGGTTCGAAAAGTAACCCAGACATCAAGAAGAATTGGCAAGAAACTCGATCCGCATGTTGATATTTTTTTTTTGGTACATTTGTATACATAATAGTTTAATGTGTGCATTTACAATAGTTATTAGCGAATGCACTGAGAGGAGTGTTAATTCCAGATATCACAATCGCTCACAAATTAATTAATTAATCCACCCTAAAATAATAACTTTTTGACATTAAAAATCGTTTGGCATGCTACTTGAACCGGTCCGGTTCTTGTCCTGGAATTCGGTAATGAGCTGTGGCCTTTTAAAACCTTACCCTATTACCTAATAAAACTATTACTGGTCTTACTTAGTCAAAAATAAGGGGTGACCTAATTTGTCAAGATTTGTAGTATTTGAATCACGTCGGGCTTTTCCGAATTTTAGTTTTCCAAGATTTTGCGGACATACATTAAATTAATAATGGTTTAAGAATTACTATATAATGTAATTAGAACATACTAGATAATGTATCTACTCTCAAAATACAAATACTCAATGCATAACTTTACAATTGCGTATATTATTATAGTACGCGAGAGTCGAAAGTCAGTAATAAACATATCACTCAAATTTCACATCAATCACGAGAGTGCTCCTTAATATTTGATATTACTTTGAAACACAAAATGCCGTGAATGTCATTCTTATAAATCTGAAATACGAAATTTCTAACAACAAATTTACAAAGATGAAATATGCGTCGTACTTTCAAGAAAGGAAAAAATGAAAGATGTACTTTTATCATGTACACGTAAGATGTCGAGATTCCAGAGATCGTAATTGCAATTTTAAACATAATTGATAATTTGACACGAAATATATACATCATTTTTTCAAATCCTAATTTAGAAGCAAATAAAAGTATCAGGCTATTACCTCTTCACTTAATAATATCGTCTCACATTAAGAATGAAATTTTACTTAATTCTCACATTAATTCTTTATCTTTATTATGACAAAGATAATAACAGAGTGGATAAAACTTATTTTGTAAAGAACTATACAAACCTACAATAGACGGGCGCAGAGTTTAGTTTGACTCAAAGCAATTATCTATCTATATATGTATATATAAGGAAAATACAGTACCTTTTGACGGTCAATCACGTCAAAACTACTAAACTTATCAGGAAGAGTCTGTGATCATTCGATGCGGAGTTTTTTGTAGATCGTTTTAGGTTTCTTAGTTTTTGGGCTTCATTGTCACTGTAGCACTTTTATTTTTTGTTTACTTTTGTATGCTGAGCAATTATTAACAAGCTGTTAGCGGGCGGATAACGGCTAATTTGTAAAGAACATAAAAAATTCGTGAGTACCGTGGAACACTCGGTTGGAACGAATTTTCTTACGTAGTATATTATTATTGATTTTCAAATACAACTAAATTAATCACTAGCTTCTGAGGGCAATTAAATGAAACGCAGATACAATTAATGGGTTTCAGCTGAAAATCAGCGCTGTGTTTCGGACACCTCAGCATATGCTTAACTGGACACCCTATGCTAATAATAAAACTTGTATAATTTATTTATGTCTGTATTTTATTTATTTTTTTATGTTTTTATTGATAGCTTCCTTTGTTGCTCGCATTTCTTTTATTAGGATTCTTTCTTTCTAATCAATTGAAGGAATGGTAGGCAATTTATTATTTTGACTTGTTGTTAAAAAATAAACATTTTATTATACATGATTCAAATCATTCCATACATATAATACGCTACGAAACAGCCGACGTGTATGACGTGTACAAACTATATCTACGCAGCCGTTGAGAACTTACTGGCTATCTTGAACCAATAAGCGCGCACCTATGACTCGGCACAGCCAATATCATACGCGCTGTGTCCGTAACCACGTCCATGTGTGTGTGCATAACCGTCTAGACTATAGAACTGTAGTACAATATAGAACAGACTAAAGAAAGGGTCGTGACGGTAAAATCTTACATTTTTCCGTCCATACCCCACAACATTCAGCTTGGTGATATCTACGAGCTGATCACTTAATTCGTTTCACCAGCCGTGTAGTCCTCAAACATTCATTACTAACTTATACTTACTGCTTCAATTATTTAATGAATATTACTATTATCGATGGACGTCAGTTCGAAGCCTTGGAATAGCCTCAGCTTTTGGTGATGGAAAACATCGTATTTCCTATTCCCGACTAGCTATATCGCTTAAATTAAAAATCTGTCGACAAATACCTACAGATGTGTTCCGGCAATTGTACTTGCCACTCCCTCCATAAGGCTTAGCAATGGTGGATACAATCTGAGACACATCGTCACTAAACAACAGATAAGATTGTGACTAAAACGCTGTAAAGTATGAAATAAAGTTAATTTTATCTTTCTTACTCTATATAAATATTAAGTTTAAGCTTTTTATCATATTTTATCCTTCTTATCATTTCAAACGTATTAACATATCCAGTTACATTTTTAAGAAATCTTTTTGGCAATTATTAACAATAAATTATACATTTACATATTTATAAAAGTTAAAACGAAAACACTTCACCAGCATCTTTGATCATCTTTTCAAATGGTTATTCTACAGAAAGCTTTTAAAGACTATATTCATCTAAAAAATAATATTCAACAGAATTATTAGATTTCCTTTTAAAATTGTTTGAAATTTATCACCGAATCTTTTAGCTACTCATTAATGAAACATGTCTAGACACGTACTTAAGTATTAGTATTATTTTCTAGAAATACAGATTGCCTGTATATACTTAGAAGAGTTGTTGCGGCATAATTAAGCTTTAAACTTAATGATATCTTTGTAGGCATTTTTTTTATTTCTATTGAGTGATCCTAAAGTATATCCATACATATAATCATTAAAATATTTTTATAGTTTATAGTTTTAACGTTATGCCCTTATTTCATACTTTATAGCATTTTAGTCACAATCTCACCTGATAGTGTACATGATGTGTAGCCAAGATAGTGGACATGCTAAGCCTAGTGGATGCACTGACTGTCAACTACAACTGCCGGAACACACCTATAAGAATTTGTGGGCAGATTTCTAACATGAGGGTGGTAGCTAGCCAGGTGGGCATTAGAAAAAGCCTTACCACCATGCTATGGTTTCATCACGATATTTTCCTTCACCGAAAGCTCAAGATCATTGCAGGGATTTAAACTCACGACCTTTGACGAGGTGTCCGTGAACGTACCACTGAGCTATCATCGCTTCAAATATTCGTAATTCGTAAGATAATTGGAAAGAAATTACTCTCCTTGATGGTTCGACTGCATGGTAGTTGCAATAATGTCCTGAAGGTATTGTCGAGTATGGTATTTTCGTCATTGGACGGAATTAATTAATAGTGTATTCACCTATGCAATCATAGGCGTATCCAACAATAGCCGTAAACATATATCAAAACTTCTTTTTGTATCCTACTAACTTAGACTAAGTTTTACTAAATCAAACGTCGAAAATCGATAAAAGATATAACTTTCTTTTCTCGTAATTTCACTATTTTCTACGTTTATTATTTTTACGATATTAATATTATGATTAAATGACTAGGTTCCTGCAATTTTCAAGTCAATATTTTTATATCTATATGTCGCTCAAGATTTTTTTAAGTTTCCAAGTAGAGTACCTTAGCCTTTTTGAGCAAGCACTGAACATGGATATTAATGTCTTTTTTTTTATAATTGTATAAATAATATACTGTTATTTGTGACGCTCAATCACGTCAAATCCACTAAATTTATCAGGTTGGAACTGTAAACCAATCGATGCGGAGTTTTTCGTAAATCGTTATAGTCTAATTAGTTTTTGGAATCCATGGTTCTTTCACCAATTATTTTTTTCGATTTACTTATTTTTGCCTAGCACAGCTGGCAGTTGATGGCTAGTACGTATATATATAAAAAGGATGTTTTATTTACGTAACAGTTAAACTCCAACACCGCTTAACTGATAACCAAGAAAATTTGAAGCGATGATAGCTCAGTGGTAGCAAGTAGGTACACCGCGTCATGGGATGTAAGTTCGAATCCAACCACCTACAATGAGCTTGAGCTTTCGGTGAAGGAAAACATCGTGAGGAAACCAGGGCATGGTGGTAGGGCTTTTTTTAATGCCCGCCTGGCTAGCTACCACCCTCAAGTTGAACATCTGCCGGCAAATACCATTAGTGTGTTCTGGCAGTGGCACTTGAGAGCCAGTCCATCCTATAAAGGCGACTTCCTCCATTGTTGTCGGTGTCCATGGGTGGCGGTGATCACTTAACATCAGGTGATACGCTTGCTCGGTTTTCGCCAATTTCATAAAATATATAAACTTTAAAACGAAAAGTAGCAAGTAAATAAAAATTAAAGGCAAGCTGTACAACAAGTACTGATTGTTTAAGATTTTTGGCGAATGTGTGAGTGTATATTCGGACAAATATTTATTTTTCCATTGCGAAGGTTTCATGCTCTTTTGTAAACGATAAGTGGCGCTGTGGTCTGAGTATTTATTATCGATAAAATAAGAACAACGTCTGCTGTTGCACCGATATGTTAGTAAATTTGTAGTTATGTCATTGTGTTTTTCATCAACTTTTTCCTTGTTAACTATTTTTAGTCCGTCGATTACTAATTTGATAATTTACATTATTTTGTCATCTATCTGCCCATTTATAAGCTTGTATTTTACAAAACACCTACTTAACCGGTTGTAATAAAATTTTGGACACTAATAGGTATATACGTAATATTCAAAAATATATTTATACTAGCTGACCCGGTGAACTTGGTATCACCTATAATCGATGTTCTTTATTCTCGCTAAAACGGTTTGACCGATTCGATTTTTTTACGTTAACTTTAAAAACATATATAAATGAAATCGGTTTAGTGGTTTGAGAGTTTTAGTGAGACTAACGAACAGCGATTCATATTTTATATATATTTCTCACTTATATAGACTTCTCTTATATCTATTCAGTTAGTCTTCTATTCAATTAGCCTATTCATTCCCTCACTTTTCATATTATGAGAATAAAAAAAAATATTTTCTTTTTTTAACCGACTTGAAAAAAGAAGGAGGTTACTCAATTCGATTACATTTATACAAACATTCTCCTGGGAATAATGAACACAATATATTAAGAATTATCCAATTTGGTGTAGTCGTTGGGAAGTTATGCGCGTACAAACATTTTGGTGATTAGTTTTCATAGATATATATAGATTATATTTATAATTTATATGATTAGTAGAAGCGGTAAAAAAAACAAATGGATATATTTTTTTTATTTATTCACACTCGATTTTGACAAACATTTGTATATGGGGTAGAATAATATATTATTTTAAACTAGCACACTATAAAAATTTAAAAGGTGAAAATTCAATCAAGAAACATTAAGTATATCCGCGTATATAGTGCGTACGAAGCCACGAGCATAACTAGTTTCGGAAATCATGCATTCTTAAATACTGGTAATTATAGAGGAATACTTAATATGTAACATTTGACCGGTGTATTTGAAACAGGACCTATGACAGATGCAGTGAGATTTACCAACCCTCGTCATCAATGGGAACCAGTATCTTAAAATTAAATTAGCTTGTTTATCGCTCTTTGGTTCTTGTTTAAACTTGTTCGTCGAGTGGCCGATTCCCAAGTGTAGCTGAAAATGACAAATTGGTGTTTGCAAGATTTAAGTGTTTTTGTTTACGCATTTGCCTTGTAGGTCTCTAAATGTATAATATATTTTTTGGTTTGTTGTTCATGCTCAATTGTTATGTATTATTATTAATCGTGTATTTCCATAACTCCCTATTACAATATCTGCATCAAACGAATAAAAGGTGTTCAGAAAAGGTTTCTGTGGCACTTAATTTACAATGAGAATATGGTCAACAAACTCGGAAGCTACTCAGATCGATTACAATATTTTAATACGGAATCTCTCAGTGACCGTAGACATTTGTTAAATAGAGTGTTTCTTTACAAATTGGTGAACGGTTATATTTTTTAATTAGGTACATCTTCTTTTTTTTCGTTTTTTTTAATGTATATGTATAAAGATATTATTTTATAAAAAAAAATCAGGCTTCTTAGGCAGTAAGAACTTGCAAAATATTAAAGGCTATGCTTTCGGAATTCGGTATCTTCACTCTGCCATCCTAATACATTGTTGCGAATTTAAGTAATTACTATTTATTTAAATAGTACCTCAAAATGATGGTATATATAAAAATTAAATATTTTAACGTATTCAAAATATTAGTTTATGTCCGCAAAAACTTGGAAAAACTGAATTTTGTGAAGCATGATTTAAATAATAGAAATCGTGACAAACTGGCCACCAAATATTTTAGAATCACTACGACAGGTAACAGGTTTTAGGTAATAGTGTTAGGCTTAACAACAAAGTTCCAAAACACATTACGGATTTGCGGAATATTAAGTTTAAGCACCATGTCAAGCGGCTTTTAATGTCCAAAGGGTGGATTAATATGGGAATGATCTAGAATGAACACCCCTCTCCGTGTAACCTACCCTAACTATTGTAAATATACTATTTAAAAAATGTACATTAAACAAATTAACGAATCTAGTCTCTTACTGGTTCTTCTCGATCACTGGGTTATTTTCCGGACCACTGTAATTTTAACGTTCATAAGCGCCTTCTCATTGAATAAAGTTTTTTAATTTGCTTTCATTTGAACAGTTGTAAAAGTTCGCATCGTAAATTGTACACCATATCGGACGCTATGGTAGGGGGTCAATTATCTAGCCTAGGTAAGTAATGGTTGTATCATTCGACACTGGCAATTCATGTATCATCCTTAATATCTCAATGACGTAATCGTAGTATACTTCACCCTTAAGGTAATTGATCGTGGCTTCGTTCCCCGCTGACTGACTAACTTTTGTGTGATTAGCTGAATTTTTAATTGCGTCAAGGTATTAAATATACGTACATAGATATGGCGTCCCTCGAAACTGTTTCTGGCCACATGAGTCGGCTAACGTACCGAATTGATAAAATGTGTACATTACAACTTGAACAATACTCATCTCGGTACATTAGTGAATCCGTCGTGATGTGAGAACGAGGTCCACTTGTAAAATTATCAAATATAACAATTGAACTATCAATTTTCCAGATATTGTTAATAAGTATTTGCCCGAGAATCTCATTAATTTTTTTTTTTTAATACGCATATTATATCATTTCTTTAGTGTCTATAGTACAAGTCTAACATCGGTGTGTGAAATTTTCTCTGTTTATGTATCCCCGTTTATTATTAGTCTAATGATAATACTCTTATCTATCATAATATTATAATGAATCTTTACAATTGTAATTAATATGCACATTAATATTAATTTAAAAACAAAAGAACACAATATAATATAGTAAACAGAATATTTGATCCGTTGAAGTATTTGTATCATTAAGCGCACATTTTTATACGACACGTATTTTTAGACGCATATATTTACTGCCAGTTTCCGCCATCATGCTGTCTCTTCTCTTCTCTTTCGTCTTTCGTCGGACCCCATATCGTAGGAGGAAGGAGGGAACACACTAACGGAAAGACCACCACATCCCCACGGTACAACAAAAATACGAATCCGCAAATTTTTGTTTCTTGATTCAATGGGAGTCACTGTGAACCTGTGACTCTGTTATGATCCTTGTCAATATAACCATCATTAGGGATCAATAAACTGGGATACTTAAACTTATGAGTAGACTGCTAGAGTTAGAGTACTATTTAAAGCTATATGTAAATAACTAGAAGCTTCACTGATTTCATCTACCATATGTTTAGTTTTTTTTTATTCTACTGCTTTTCAGTCAAACGTGCCAAGATATCATTAGGGTGTTATTAAGGAAGATTACAGAATATGCCACTAATCCAAGGCTACGTTATAGTTTGGACGGGCCGCTCGTTAATCGAAATATCAATATGGTGAGATTATGCGTAGGCGAGGGTGACTCAATATAACGATACAAACATCGAAAGCCTCCGCAGAGTAATAAATAGTTAACACGAACCTATGTATTCGGGTAATGGGTCCAGAACTCAATTATGTGTCATGAAATTTTACTAGCAATAGACATCGTACACTTTACATATATGAACCGTTAACTAAAAAGAATTTGATACTGAGTTTGTATTGTACAATAATGAACAAAAATAGTAATGTCCGGGCAAGATAAGTCAAATTAAATTGATGAATATTTAGATAGATAATTATCATTTGTTATGACAATAATAGTTGCAATTTAAGTTTCTAAGTATGTTTATATTAGCTGATAATAATACAGGAGAAGGTTTTAGTAGCCACTATTCTCTGAATCAAAATGTTATAAACAAAATACTGTATACCAATTATAATGAAAACTCGGTCAAGTATTTAAATAGTTATCATTTTAACACCGATTTGATTGTTATCAAGGCACGCTACCCTGATATCTATATAAATTCAAAAATATGATTGTAGATTTGTTGGAATAATACAAAAAACACTGTAAAATATTTAAACAAACGATATATGTTTATATTATGACGAACACGCCCCGGCTTCATACAGATTAATTAATGATAGAAGAGAAATAGTGTTGCTACACTAATAGATCTTTTTAAGAAGAATAATTCCGTGATACATTGTTTTTTCAAATAAGATTCCTATCACACAGTAAGGATGGAAGCTAAACAAATCAAAACGTAAGATTTGTTCGTTACCTTTCTTTAGACTGTTCTATATTGCACTATATTTGTATAGCATAGACGGTTATCCATAGCGCGGACGATATTGGTCGGCCCAGTCATGGTGCGCGCTTATTAGTTCAAAACAGCCAGTAAGTTCTCAACGGCTGCGCAGATATAGTTTGACACGTCATACGCGTCAGCTGTTTCTCAGTATAATATAATGAATTACATGAATTGAATGATGTACAATAAAATGTTTATTTTCACAACTAGAAAAATATATTAGATACGAAATTTCCTACTATTCCTTCAACTCCTTAGTTATTATCACTGCGTTTTATTCAATCGCTCTTAGACGCTAATAATTTATTATTTTTGTATTTATTAATCAATAATAATTCATTTAATAATAATATATAATAATAATAATAAAATAATCAATTAATCAAAAATATAATACGTTTATCAATAATAATATACTACGTAAGGAAACTATTTCGACCGAGAGTTTCACGACACTCACGTATTTTTTTATATAACTTTATTGGTTTTCGCAGCACACGCCAGTAAATCTTACAGTCGGTATGCATTTTTCCGACTTCTTCCACAATCATTGTAATATTTCACCCAGTTTACACAAAATTTTAACAAATTATACAACTCTTCCTCACGAATAATTATGACTGTTGTAATTGTAATTTGTAGTGGTGGTATGGTGGTAAGGCTTTTTCTAATGCCCGCCTAGCTTGCTACCACCTTTAAGTTGACAGTATGTCCTATAATAGTAAACCGATAAACTGCAAAAAAATGTAGCGATGATTACTATGATTGATTTTTATACAACCACGGCAAAGGAACAGCATTGTAGCCGATGGAGTAGTAATGTACAGTATGAATAAAAAACAACGTCGTCGACTGACATATAGGCAAAATATCTTACGGCTGCTATATATATAATATATATATATATATATATATATATATATATATATATATATATATATATATATATATATATATATATATATATATATATATAAGTACGCTGATCTCGATATGCATTTAAGATTCAGAGAGTCACTATAACATGATTATTACCCCGTATGCATTGTGGATGTAACCCAGTCGAGTAAAATTGCCTAGGTGGTAGCCGCACCTATTCCATATATTACTAGCTGGCCTAATACACCTTGTTCTGTACTTTCCAGAAACCTATACTTCTACTACAATGCCACCAATCGCGTAAAGACACATATCGAGATAAATAAGATAAAAAATAAAAAAAGATAAAAAATATGCAGAATTTCATTAGCATCAGTAGTTCGGTTAGTTTAGGGAGTTCGTCGCGAACAAACAATGTAACACGGATCTTATACAGAGACTAGCTGTGCCAGCGCCTTCGTTTGCGTGGAACTAAAAATTACTTAATCAGTTTTTCCAGTTTTTGTAACTTATTTTGGTACAGCTTTGCTTTCCTATTTGTACATATAGGGAAAATATAGTTATTTTGGCATCACGTCAAAACTACTGAACTTATCGCGACGGGACAATGACTGTTGTATTTTTGACTATTCTAAACACAAATGTTAGTAGATGAGTCTAGGCTACGTAGATTCTGGATTCCATTGTACTTTTGTCACATTTTTCCTATCTACTTTTGTATAGTCAACGTAATCGGCGGGTGACAGTTAGGTATTATAAATATACTGACAGATCCTCGAACATAACACGCCTGAGTATATTACTCCGAAGTAGTTATAGATCAGTGTTAGTGTGTGCGGACTCCGCATCAAGGGGCGTGAGTTCAATTCCTTGAGCTTTAGCTTTTAATGAAGGACAACATCATGAGGAAACCATACCATGGTGGTAAGGCTTTTTCTAATGCCCATCTGGCTAGCTACTTCCCTCAAGTTGAAAATCTGCCGCCAAATACAATATGAGTTCCAGAAATTGCACTTGAGGGCCCGTTCCTCCACAGGTTTAGCGTTTCTACCAACTTAGGGCGTATCGTAATTTAAGATCAGGTGAAGCTATAACCATAACTCTAAAACTTTAAAAAAAAACAAGTAGTATTGAATTTATATAAATTAGACAAGATCATGTGATATATGAGTAAGCTGTGCGTAATGTAGAAATGATACCATAGAAATAAAAAGACACTTACAAGTTATTGTCAATTATAATTTTCGTTATTTAGTGTAAATATCAGTCAATATTTCAAAATTTATCATTATAATACTTGAAAATCAAACAGAAATGTGTGTAATAAACTTAGCTTTATTTAAGTCATATTATTAATATAAGATTACTGTGTCTCATTATATTATAAGGTAATAAAACAAAGCTTCTCCAAAACACAGAAACATGTTCTTAATTAAAATCAAAGATCTTAAACGAATGACAAAGCCATTACAAAGGATCGATACGCTTTGAAAATGTTACTTCACAATTATTAATTAGAGAGAAGTTGTTCACGGGATTTAAGCTGAAGTAGCACTCTACTGTACTTAACTTTTTTATTAATGGTGACTCGTATAAATTCCACTAATGACCTTTCCGCATTAAATACCCAGATTAATTTTACGGAATTTAAAAATATGTATGATATTAAGGAAAGAAAGAAAAAAATACATTTTTGAATTATACAAGTCTACACGCCTAAACCAATGTATGTACATAACATTAAAATTGGCTTAAAAAGTTTTAAATCACCATCAATAACAACCAAAAATAACTTAATCTGGATACATAATATAATACATTATGCGCCGCAGTGTCACTGCAAGAGGTACACAACACAAGCTGAGTCATTATGGTAGGTGGACCTTACGCTGATTCTCAGTTATGGTCAAATGAGGGTACAAAAAGTAATCCAAAAAAAGCAATATTACTAAATCAATTTATTATTATTTATACCAAAGTAATTTTCTGTTCGATTGTTACTTTTCCACGCTCAGATCGCTACATCAATTTCAATGAATGTGGGAAAAACAAAATTATAAATAATCGAAAAGAAAATAGATCAATTACTGTCGCCGAAAAAAACTAGAAAGCATAAAAAAGGGTGAAAATATATATAGAGAATCGATTATTTGACAAATTAGACATATGAAAACTTATATTTTATACTTGTTTAAATATACAGGCCGTTCGTTTTTTTAACAATAAGCTCTTGTGGTAGCATAATTAATCCATATTTTTCTTGTTAAATCCCAGTACATACAAAGGTTTTATAACTTATTCTTAAATAACATTGACAACTCGATCCTATAGAAATAAATGATGAACTGTGAGATGGAACGTGTCTGACAGGCAATGTTATATTGTGTATGCAATCCGAGGCCAAAACATTTGCTCCTTGAATTTCATTACGGAGGAATTGCTCGTACGCAACATCTGCGGCCCGATTCGGTTTAACTGCTAAATGAAATTGTTTTCTATTGTTAAAATGTTTCACGTTCAGCCGATAGAAACAAAATTATTACTCCGTTTTGCACTAACTAAATTCCTGGATACAAAAGAAACGAAAGAGGTGATTGAACTTGTTTGTCGATTTGCCTTAGTTTTCAACTTTGCCCTCATAAATCAAATTAACTTTTCAGGGGTAAATTTATTTAAATAACCATTCATTTGAATAAGTAACTGCAATTTTATTCAATCACAGGCTGTGCCGGCGACTTCGTTCGCGCGGAATTGATTTATGTTTCGTATAATATTAGGACAAGTTTATGGATGTGATATTATAATTTTATAAGTACCACTATCATATAAACTTTACTAATAACTTGTTCGAACATATAGTTATTAAAGTACCGAGAAGTTTATATATTATATTATACAAAAAGCTTTATTTCCATTACTGGGATCCTATTTTATTATATGAGATATAAATATTGTATAGGAATAATCCATACCATATTTTATACAGTGATATAGAATAGATTATCCAAAAAAAATCTACAATATGGCAGAGGGACAATGAAATTAAAAAAAGAAATAGTCTGGAAACATCTACGAACGTTTCAAACCAAATTAAATCAAAATACTTTATTCAATTTAGGCCTTGCAAAAGCGCTTATGAACGTTAAGTCTACTACCGGTTCGGAAAATAATTTCCGGTTCCTATCCCGAAAAGTACAGTAGTGCTGGCGTGTAATGCGATAAACTGTCAAAAATTCTATATACAATATTTTCGGTTTTTTATATTAAAAATATAGAATACCTAGATTTAAAAAAATATTTAATGTAAAGATTTGCAACTGTCCCAGTGTTATTCTACGTATAGATATTATTAGTATACATTTTTCAATTATAATACATAAGTAAACTTTTAATGAAATATTTCTACAGAATAATGGACGGTAATTCTGATTAAGGACCTCTCTCCTTTTGAAATAGCAAGCATACACTTCTTTTTATAAACATGTTTTTTTTTTTATACTGTTGGCAAACTTGGCAACGTATCTGTATTGTAGTTAAGTATAAGCATAGTACAATGCATTAACATTGGTAATCACTGAGAATATAAGTCTATCGATAGCTGGATACTGTGATTAATCCCAAAATGTGATGAAAAAAGTGGGCTCTGTGAAGACTTTGTCATCATTTGAATGAGGGTATTGATGTAATCCTTTATAGTTTCCTACTACCCCACTTGATTTCGAGATAAATAAATTAATTTACAACAAAGTGCATTACGGTACATCTCACCATAAATACGGTAGTCACAATATAGCAGTACATAGACATAATATCCCACCCACCCAACAAGTGTAATGAATTCTATAATTAAGGTAACCAGGTGTCTCTACACCCCGTCAGAGAATGAAAGTTTGAAAGCTGACCCTGATCTCTGGTAATACGGGAGATTGAAGCACCCCGTGGTGCTTTTTACTAGGTAGTTCGATGGTAATTTCACCCGATGAGTATTGCAACACGCCGCTCCCGCCTTAGCCTCAACCGGGGTAGTGCATTTACTCATTGTGGTGAAACAGCACAATATTCATTCCAGGATATTATATAGTGTTCTGAATATTTTAGTAGATTTTTAATTCGTAGCATCTAAACGCTATTCCATCAAAATTCTCTATCAGAAATCATTACCAATAAACATTTTGTGATCACCTATTCAGGTTTATAAATTCAGTACTATGAAATGTTTACTATAGTACTTTTATTTAAATATTACATATAACATTGTTTTTCAGTTACCACTTTTTAACTACGAAGTTGTAATGCTTGGTAGCTTGAAAGTCTTAATTATGAGTTTTTTTTTTTTTTATAACGTGCGGTTTCCAGAGCCGCCGCCAACAACCTTTCTTCAAGGCGGTCAAAGTCACATTGCTGGAGATTAAAAACATTAATATATTGTATATGCTCTATGGGAATACGTCGCTCTCTCACTCTCTGCGTGCGTCTACCCCCATCGATACCTGTGTAATATTGTCATTAATCTATTATAAAAGTCTAACCACAAAAAACATATTTCATTAAATAATCCAAATATAAACATACTTAATAGCTCAGTGGTAGTGTGTACTACTTCGCGTCAAGAGACCTAAGTTCGAATCTAACCACCTACAATAAGCCTGGGCTTTCGGCGAAAAAAAACATCGCGAGGAAACCACAGCGTGGTGGTAGGGCTTTTCCTAATGCCCGCCTGGCCAGCAACCACCCTCAAATTAAAAATCTGTCGACAGATGCCAATAAGTGTGTTCTGACAGCTGCACATGAGACCCAGTTTCCCCACAGGCTTAGCGTGTCTACCAACTTGAGCCGTATTGTCACTTAAGATCACGTGAGATAATGGTCATAACGCTAAAACTTAACTACAAAATAAAAATAAAAATAATATAAGCTAAGATTGTAGCTAAACGTTAAAAATGTAAACATTCACAGAACTTCTCTTAATATACATTATATATATGTAAAGTTGATGTGCCATTTGGTAAATCCATCTTTTTCTATGATAAAACACGTTATTACTCATAATAACATTAGTTATTATGTTATGTCAAATGCCTGTATTAACCTTAATTTATATACCTTAACAATTCTACATCACTTGATTACATACGGAACCATATGTGCATGTGTAGATGCGGACATAACTGCTGCACCCGTATTCCCCTTTATAACTTTAAAGTAACCAAGGTAATGTAAAATAGGCTATAATAGTTTTCTGAAATAAATGCTTTTGTTACATGGCGTAATTATTGCTAAGTATACTGTTTTTTTTTATATATTCTAATTGGTGTTCAAACCCATGGTGTTGGTGTAATAAATTCTAATAGATTATTTTACAATCTCAACTCATGTGAAGTGACGATGTGTCCCAAGATATTAAACACACTTAGCTTAGTGGAGGCTTACGTAGAAACGTAGAAAAGGAGAAAATAAATATTAAAGAGCAAATCGTCGTCTAGTTCAAAGTACTTATATTAAGTAGGTTCTTTGAACCCAAAGGACATATGATATAAGTACTCTGTACCACACGATTTGCATCTTAATATGTATTTTCCCTTAATTGGTAGTATGGTAAATCCACTAAACTAGAGACCTTTTCATATTAATAAACAAGTAATATATCTGTATCGCTAAGGTGCCTTATCTTGTCCTAACATCTGCAGGTTTTATTAACTTCTTGTATTATTACTTCGGTCCGAATTAAGGAATAAATTAATTCGTTTTTCCCTTTTCTGTCCTTGACGTTCTCTTTCATTTAATTGCGAATTCATAAGCGTACGCAGTAAAATATAATAAAATGTATTTGATTAGATAATATTCAGAATAGAAAATAAATTTGGTCAAAAACTGGTAAATAATAGAAATATATAATATCGTTTCTTCGAAAGATTATCAGGTATTTCGATATTTGTAATCCCTTTCAGAGACAACGAAAATAACCATCCTGGGGTAAAAATATCTAAGCTTAATTTTTTTTAATAGTTTCTGGAGAGAAAATTTAATTAACAAAGCAGCAATTAATTAAGTATAAACAGTTAAATAAGAAGAAACTACAATTCTGTTAAATCACGTAGTAATGAGTTCTTAATTATCCCTGTATTAAGATATCAATTAACTTTAAAGAAAAACTTTATTTAATATGAAACTCCTGCTGTAATATAATTTTAATAGTAGCAGGATCGATTGCCTATATCGATCGATGATCGATATATACTCATATATATAAACAAATACAAGTACGTATTTACTTACGTACGTACTTACTTATAATAAATATGAGTTTTTAGTTAGTAATAAATCAAAAATTTATGAGCAATTTTCGATAACTGCACTTACTTAAGTCTATTGTGTCATCATATTTTCTTTTAGTTGTAACTTCGTAAAAATATTATATCACTGTTTGTAATTGTATTTTTTTACAAACTAGCTTTTATCCGCGTCATCGCTGAAATTGATGAAAATTTTTCAAACAATTTTGTTTGTCGATCGATACAGAAATAATTTTCCTACCAAATGCTATTAAATTAATTGTTTTATTAGAGTGTTGATCCAACAGACATGAATTTATTCAAAAATCAAAATTATAAGCAATTATTCTCTAAAGTTTGAAGCAAGTTGGATGACGCCATAATAAATTTCATACAAAGTTTATTCTTTTAGCCCACTTGTTATAAGTTTTTCGTGAGAAAAAGTAGCCTATCACCGTTTTTAGGGACACATCTATCTTACACCGAAATTCATCATAATCGAAATTCATTAAAATAATTCAGCGGTTTAGGCGTGAAAGCGTAACAAACAAACTCACTTTCACATTTATAATATTAGTAAGAACTAGTAAGGATTTAGTTAAATCAAGCCATCATTTTGTTATTTTATTTCTACCTGAAAGACTTATTTATAACACATCGATGAATGATTCTTCTGGCCGGAGAATGAATCTTAAAAAATCAAACGATGTAATGCTCCGATAATGTACCATTAAAATAAATCACGGATTGAAAATCACGACCTTGCCAGAATATAAATACAGGACATACGCTAAAGTGTTAAGACATTTTATCAATATGTTACTCGTCGCTCAGAGTATTTCAAGTGAGCTTGAATCAACCTAATCCAAATGCACTAGTAACTTCAAACTGAAAAACCATCACTGTCCAAGTAATATAAAGTGCAATGGTAAAAAAATGGAACAGAAAATTAAGCCACATAAAATCACTGTAACACTTGTAGAGTACTCCCAGTATGCTACTAATTCGATCTAATCTAAATCTAATTTCGAAGAAAGTTGAGAAAAAAATCTTTTGCTTGCTCCATGTCTTTGCCGTATAATACTCGCCATATTCCTTTAAAGTCTAACCATAAATATGATTATTTATATACGCGCCAGTTTAAGTACCTTAATATACAATGATTTCTTAGGTTTACGCGAATATTATTCATTGAAATAAAACTAATTTAAACGGATTTTATCGCGGTTATTTATTAAATTTTGATCCCGACGTTTCGAAAGCTTTTCAGCCTTCGGGATCAAAATTTAATAAATAACCGCGATAAAATCCGTTTAAATTAGTTTTATTTCAATACCTTAATATACGTTTTTTATTTGTGCTTTTATTTTTCAGTTTTATTTACGTAACATCGGTTCAGTCGCAATCCACAATTAAAATAGAACTGAAAGAATTAAAATACGTGCGTTTTATACTTAACAAAGCCTATAAAGTTTACTTTGTTTTTTTTCACCAGAATCATATAGAAACTTAAGATAAATGTTTATAAAAAGCTCCAAACTGATATGGATGAAAGTTTTAAACATACTCACAAAGTTGTATGATAGTTCCTAGAATTATACGAAACATAATTCAAGTCTACTCGAACGAAGTATACGGGTGAATAAAGATGATGGGCTTTCACTATTTGAATCTCTCATTTAGTGAAACTTGATCTGTAGTCAATACTATATGTTCAAAGATACAATATTATTATTTCGATAGCTTGGTAGCGTAAATTTTAGTTATAATAATATGAACGTAGTTGTTCTGTTTATACTTAACTAAATCTCGCAAAGCTTCGAAACGTGACGTTAACAAGGCCTCATTTCATAGTCACGCCTGAAGTGCTAACAAGCGGATTAGGTACTATGCAACCAACATATTGTAATTCGGTTTGTACATCAACAGTATTCGGGTAACGTGGAAATTATCTCAATAATGAAGTATTATTTTCATAAAGACTTTTTTTCATAGTATAATAATTGGCTTTAAACTAATATAGTTTATCCAAATAGACTGTCAATTATATTATTATTATTTATATATTATCATTCCATTATTATATTTATTCATTTATTTCATAAAGAAAAGCCGAAAATGTTCTATTAGTTTACTATTTCTATGTGAATTTTCAAACTGTTTTATAGAATATTATTTACGCAAAGCTCATGCGTTAATATATAATAAGCTTATAGAAAACCTACGGTTTTTTTAATGAAATCAATTAATATATATAATAATACAATGATAACATATATATGTATTTTTTTATAGTTAAGTTTTACCGTTATGACCATAATCCTGTCTGATCTTAAGTAGCTTAACGATAAAAAACGATATGGCCTAAGTTAGTAGATACGCTAAACCTGTGGAGAAACTAAAAATTATTTAATAATGTTTGTGAGTTTTTGTAACTTTTTTTTAAATACAGCTTTGCTCCTATCGGTGGTTATGTGATGTTCAATAGTCTAAAGCATTCCTCAAAAATTTATTTATCAAATACAAAAATATTTTCATAGATTCACTGGTAGTTCTTAAGAGAGCGCGTCAAGCGCGTTCAAATAAACAAACAAACTTTTCCGATTTATAATATTAATGCAAATGTAGATATTACAATTTCATATATTTTTGTATAGAGATAGGTGGTACCCTAGGCGGTACTTTTTCTCGCAGAAAAACTCTATAGAAAGTGGATAAAGTAAGGGATAAACTTTGTATGATAAGTTGACAAAATCGATGTCACCGCGCGGAGCCGCGGGTAAAAGCTAGTAATTAATATTAGTAAGGAAGTAAGGATAAGGATATGGAATAAACATCATAATCTTCTTATTATCACATGTACTGATATACAATAATAATTTTATATATAGTATACCTCACTGCAGTGAAGTTTCATAAAAGCCAAACTTGTCTGACTCGAGCAGCTTTTCTAGCATAATTTAAAATAAACTACAACAGACTTTAGAGGAAGCCAATTTAAACTGCCTTTTGGATTATTTAGCGGTGAACGTAATAAACTGTCAACTTTACAACTAGCTACTATCGTAAAGTAGAATATACCTTGAGTTATGAATGTAAGATATAAATTTAAAGTAAATAACAAAGCACTCTATTGAATAATCTTGCCAAAATTATGGTCTGAAACTGTGGTTCATCTCACTTCGCTATTTTATTTTCTAAAATTAATCGTATTTAAGAACCAATCTTTGAATCTTTAAATCTAAGAAACAGGCTTTAACTTCAAAAGCCTTATTTAGATATTTTAAATGAGTTAAAATTAAATTTGCGTCTAATATCAATCACTGTAATTCTATAAGAATATTTATTTATGAAATTTTTATTACTAAAAATCATGTTTTGCAGGACCTAGCTTATAAACTAATATTTATTTTATTTTCTGTCACTAACAAAAGATTTTATGCTTCTCTAATTGTCATGTAAATCGATCTTACTGTAAATTTTATAGCATTCTTTGTTACTATTTATCTCTTTAAAATTTCAAGTACGAATATCTTTTAAAAAATTTAGCTTTATCTCACGAGACTAATCTCAGGAGTGGTTGCTTATATACGTATATGTATTCTTCAAGGACTTTATAGAAACTGTCTGAGGCCATAGTTATATTTTCCTCTAGTCAATATAAACATAGTACGAGTCAACGTAAAGATATATTATTCACAAAGGCTTTCATCAGCTGGGGCTTACTTACTCATCTAACACAGGGAATATTCAAGTATTTTTTTCAATATTAAACCTAAAAAGTAGAATGAATTCTGATCTTTATTTGTGCCAAATTTCGGCAACACTGTTGAGGGTAAGATTTAAAAAAAATCGGCTACAGTTATTTGTCGAATAACATCGTTGGTCTTTGTCATCGTAAACTAGAATGACATTCGTATAGACCGGTAAATATTATCCTTGATAAACATTTTGTTACTTCAAAATATACAAAGGGAAATTTGGTCTTTCCTATTATAAAATTAAACAAATATGCTAGAGAAAGGTGGTTTTATACATGCATGAATAACTTAAATACATCGATGTATGTATAACAGCGGGAGGAATATTAGGAGGGTAGTTATTCATGCTCAAGTAACACGCTCAAGCTCACTGAATCTTTGTCATTTGGAACAAAAAGCTATTGTATGCATTTATCGGACAATTCTCGTAGCGGCAAATTCGTCAAAGGGCCGTAAGATTTATATATTTATATTGTAAATACTCCTTTTCGATATGTTGGTGTTTATGCATATCATTATTAGGAATGGTTTATAGTGAGTCAGGTGGTTGTAATTTTATTCCTTCATCAAAAATAACCGCTACGTTAATTTCAAACATGCATATATAGGTTTCATCGAATATTAATTATATATTATTGATTTTATGATTATTATGAAACGAGAAACTGTAACTTTTTGAATATAAACAAAACGTGTCGCGTGTACAATTAAATGTAAAGGTTTTCTGGAAGGTAAAAAAATGAAATATAATATGAGGTAAAATTTACGTATATTCCTAAAGGCTTCCTTTAAATACATTATAAACATTTACAACGTGTATAAATAAACCTGTTAAGTTGGTCAAAGTTAAGTCCTCTCTAGCAGTGCGCACCTCCGGTAACGGGTACGTCCTTCTGCTGGTGAGCACAATTAGAGGAACCTTCGTTTGTTAATTCCCACTTCTTCTGGCCTAATAGGTGCAGTAGCGGCATCCTCGACATCCGGGATATATCATATTGATAATAATAATGTATATTTTACTCCTGCATGGTATTCTTAGGCTGCACGATACTATAATTTTTCACACGTCCGTCCATCTCGGACTCCTGATCTTGACTGACAAAGCAAATTCTTTTGTTATTTCTCGACGTTCGAATCTTCTTTCAAAATATCAAATGTAAACGTTCCTTCATATACGGCCTCCTTATTAAATCCAGTAAAAGTCGTGTTCTATATACAAAGCGTATGCGTTAAAATATTCTATAGAATTCTGTGACACTTGACAATGAAATAATAAACTAACAGAACACGAAGATATAAGAAATATATAATTGAAGTTGTGAAATATAAATAATAATAATATAATAAATACTTTATTTGCATATAAGAAATTGCGTCAAAACCAAATAATCATTACAAACGTAAATCGTCATTGCCACCGCTCGGAGTTTAGTGAACTGAAATTCCTTACAATACATATATCTGCGTGATTTACAAGTAATTTTTACTAGTCTGGGTCTACTATTTGACTGTAATTGTGTTTGTAGGGTGCTTCAAGACACTGGGTGTAACCTCTAGTGCAGAAGTCCATTTTAAAAGAATACACATTTTTCACAATTTGAACAACGACATGTAATCTGAAAAACATTGAAGACATTGCATAACTATCATTTAAAATTATACATCTAAGTAATAATACGCCATAAAATCACTCACGCAACCTATAAAATAAAAAATAACATACAATAGAACTAATACTAGGGAGGACAGTAACACACCATAATCATAGAAAAAGAACTACTAATTATGGAATTTGCCGAATAATTAAAGTTCAAATACTATGTCGATTTCTTTTAAATGTATTTTTGGCCACCTTCGACCTTCGTATTAATAACTACCTAGGTGATCAAACACGACTCGGGATCCTTTTGAAAAAAAAATATGAATAAACTAAGAACACTATATACCACCACCATCCAAAACAGTTAACTACCGTGGGTAAATCTTTGTTTCAGAGAGCACAAGGAATCTGTGACGAGGAACATCTGGCTGCTGAGCTGCAACATGTCAAGCAAGTACTGCGAGATAACAAGCTCCAAATTCCACGCCACCGTCACGGAAACCGAGTGAAACCAGCCACAGTAGAACGTGTACCTGTTGTGTTACCTTTTGTAAGAGGGGTCACAGACAAGATTGGCTATGTACTGAAGCATGCTTCAATTAAAACTTACTACAAGCCGCCCAAGAAGATTAGTAAATTTTTACCAACTGTCAAGTGTCATATACCTCAACAAGAACAGGGCGTATACAAAATCGAATGTGACTGTGGCCTCTCCTATATCGGTCAAACTAAAAGAAATATAGGGACCCGCGTAAAAGAACATATAGCTGATGTTAAACACCGACGCTCTACGAAGTCTGCAGTTGCTGAACATTCAGAAGAAGGCTCCAAACATTATCTTCGATTCGACAAGCCACAAATCCTTGCCAAAGAACACCGATTCCTACCTAGGATGATTCGTGAGGCTATTGAAATTAAAAAACATCCAAATTTCAATAGAGAAGATGGTTGGAAGCTAGCACAAGCCTGGGATCCAATTATACATTTAATTAAATCGGAACCCAAAAGACCAATTGCCAGACCTCAAGACACTGTGAGCTCTTTCTGCGTAGATCGGAACACTATAAATAATAAAAATTAAATTGAAGGTAGACACAGTAACATAAACTTTTCTGGACAACCTACACCTCAGTCTGCCCCGTGACCACGAAGGCTGAAAAGCTTTCGAAACGTCGAGATCAAAATTAATAAATAACCGCGATAAATTAATAAATAATCCGTTTAAATTATTTTTATTTCGATGAATAATATTAGCGATAACTTAAGAAATCATTAACACTATATAAATACAATATATAATTCAAATATCTTCACTCATTTTCGAGAACATAATTGTATTATATACACATACCAATCTTTCTGATTTACAATGAGGTAAGTGTAAACTGTCAACGATAGAGGAACACATTTATTCTACGAACATGCATTTTAAACTTTTTTTATTTATTATATCTTTTCCAGAATAACAGTATCTATTCATTTTAAAACTAATTCTTATTTACGTTTACATCATATAAAATAAATTTATTTATTCTTTAATGTTATGATTCACAATATAATGTTATGATTCAATCTACAAACACGATATATCATATACTAACGTTTATTTATATATTTATTTATTTTATTTAATATAACATTATAAAGTGGAAAAGTTTGTTTGAACGCCCTAATCTTAGTAACTACAAGTCGGATTTTAAAAACTATTTTTGTATTTGATAGTACAACCATTGAGGAAGGCTTTAGGTGCTTCAACATTACGCTACTACTAATAATAGCAACTAGTATTGCAAAAAGTTACAAAAACGGCCAAAACTTATTAGATATTTTTTGTTCCACGCAAACAAAGTCACGGACTCAGCTAGTATACTATATTATAAAATATAATATAGCTAAAAAAGTTTTTGTACGTTTATATAAACACGCTAATCTCTGGAACTACCAGCGGGATTTGAAATATTGGTTCTTTATTGGTTTTTGTATAGATAACCATATTTATAAGGAATAGTTTAAAATAAAGTACTATTCTCGAAGGATAGGAAAATAACTTTTAAATCCACGCGAACGAACTCGCAGGTGCGGCTAGTTACATACAAACATCTACTAATCCTTACTAATATTATAAATGTGAATCTGAGTTTGCTTGATACGCTTTCACGACTAAGCCGCTGAACCCATTATGACGTTTTTTTTTTTTGTATAGAGATAAATCGGAACTTAGAGACGGTGATAGGATAATTTTTCGCAAAAAAAAAAACTTATCAGAATTGAGGTAAAGAGAGGGATAAACTTTGTATGAGACTTTTTTTTGCATCAACCGATTTGGTTGACAAAATCAATATTAACGCGAGCGAAGCCGCAGATAAAGAAACTAGTTTTTATATATTCATCATTGTAATTTCAATGGTGTGATATATACGAGAATTAGCATTAATAGGTTTGTTTTATAAATATTCTAAAACATATCATGAATTTATCATATTTCAAATACAATACGTAATACGCATTTTATCGCAAGACATTAATATATTTATAGAATGTAATCTGAGGTATTTAATACTTATATTAAATGTGAATAAATAAACTACGATACACGAGGTGATTAATATTAAATGTAATTTACCGAGCACCGAGTATTTTGTCCGAATTTACATGTATTTAAATATATATTGTTAAATTCTATTATCTATCCACAATTCATAGGTTATTGTGAATTATACGACAAAATTTATAAGAAACCAGCCGACCAGGCAGACCCTGTTCTGCCTTTTCGAGTAAATAATTAAGAAATATTTCAATATTATAATGAGTAAATATTTCAATCACATTGACTATGGCATCATCTATCGCGTTATGATCACTAATCGAGAGAAAAAGTATCCTGTAAGTTTCAAGTTGGATCAAACAGCACACAGTGTGCAAAATTTTATTAAAATCGGTTCAGTATTTTAGGATTTCATCGCGGACAAACAATGTGACACGAATATTTTATATATAAAGATGTATGTTCCGATAGAAATGATAAATTTATTCTATTTCTATTAGTTTTCCTCGTGATAACAGTACGTATTTGTAAAAACAGTACAATTCATAAACAATGGCGAGCACTGAAAAATCATTACTCTGTCTAGGGTCGTCGCTGTAATATCGGTAGGTAAGCCCCTCGGAAACTGATTACACACGGGCTGGTCCCGAAACGTGACGAAACAAAAGAGGTCCACCGTGACGGATTTATCACAATTTGAATAGTGGTTTTAGACTAACCGGCTCCCTAATTACCTATTTTGCAACAAGCAAAACGAAACCAAAAATCACAAAATATTTGTCTCGAAAATACGAATTTGTATATTGTAACAATTATTGTGTGCCAAAACAATCTTCATTTGTTTAGTATAAACTCTTGTATTTTAGTTCAACAATTGTAGACAGTGTGCTATAGTCTTAGCTATAATATCTGTCTCGGGCATTAGATACTGAAATTCCAACGGGCATCCGTTAGGATCGTCCTTAGCAGTATTTAGTCTTCGTCTTCATTATTTTTTGTCAAAATTCGTATCAAATCTATTTCAAATTGTCTCTAAAAAATACTCATATGTAGTGGTGCATGCATTTTTTTATAGTAACGCTTGGGCGTTATGGTCATAATCTCACCTGACCTTAAGTGACGATACGGCCCAAGTTGGTAGACACGCTAAACCTGTGGAGCAACTGGCTCTCAAGTGCAACTGCCGGAACACATCTATTGGTATTTGGCGGCGGATTTCCAACTTGAGGGCGGTAGCTAGCCAGGCGGGCATCAGAAAAAGCCCTACCACTATGTCTAGCTGTTTCCACTGTATTCTGTTATGAGCCGCTCTCCTCCAAGTGGGGCCCGCTGTAAGCTATAATTCATCCTCCCATCTCCGCTTGAGGTGAGCAGGGCACATGATTATATAATGATATATGTCTATATGAATTTACTGCCGATTTTTTGCGATTTTTGCTATCGCTTCGCTCTCACAAAATATTCAATTGACGATTACAGATAGACTGCTCTACCATCTCACCCAATTTCTGGATATATAGAAACCGATCCCAAAAGCCGTGCATGTTGGTAACTAACTAATTGTACTCAATCGTCGTATATTTCCTACCACACTTTTACTTGAGTTCCCAATAAATATGTAAACATTCCTTTAATCTGCTCATAATCTCAACTATTTGCGCGCTATTATAGTTACATAGACCATGTTTCGTATTGTTAATTACATAATTCCGGTACCCCTAATGAGGAATATCATTGACCTCGGCTCGGAAAAATTTCGATGTATAAACCCTTTCAAGTGGACCCAATTTACCACAAACTAATGCTATATTTATTATTAATGTAACCAAATCACAAGCCATTATTATGCGTGCTATATATAATCTTAGTAATAAATATTCACATTAGAGGCAGAGAGTTCTGAGAATAAATTCCTTCCAAATCATTAGTCCTACGCTTCATGTCTTTCTTGAAGAGTCTAATGTCACTAAAAAAATCAGTTGTCAAATGCAAAGACAGTCTTGTTCGTATATTTAATTGTAATATACATTTTTCGATTTTATCGCACAGTGTATTGCTTTACGATTTTTTATACTTTATAGGTTTTTAGCGTTTTGGCCACAATATCACCTCATGTTGAATGACGATGTGGTCCAAGGTGGTGGACACGAAACCTAGTGGAGAGACTGGCTCTCAAGTGTGACAGGTGAAACAGTACTGTAAGTATTTGGTGGTAGATTTTTAAATTTCAATTTCAAGTTAAAATGCGTATAACTTTTTACGTCTGCAATATATTAATCAAACAAACTAAAAACTTATATTGAAAATTCTTGAATCATTACTTCTAATTTTGTATTTATTCAGATCTATAGGTAAATGTAAAGGTATCATTAGTGACGAAGTGAACCTTCTTTAAAATATTACAATTCAAATTAATTGAATTAATTATAAACTGAATTAATATTTGACAGGGTAGCTGATTGTAATGAATTTAGAAGGGCACTGTTGTTCAGTTGTTTTGATCTCACAAATACAACAGTATCATGGCTTTCGTCTTGTAATAAACTTTTAAACAATAATACTAATTAATATAATCTAGAGATGCCGCAGTGCTACAGCATACATTATAGGATTATTGTTTTGTATTAAATATATGCATGTGGAGTATGCAGATACTTTTCCAAGAAAACTCTTTACACGCCACTTTACCAAGAAAAATTATGTTTTTTTTTTTAATTTCAAATAAAAATAAATACGTGAGTACCGTGGAACACTCGGGTGGGACGAATTTCGTAACGTAGTATATTATTATTGATAAACGTATTATATTATTGATTAACTAATACAAATAAAAGAATTACTAGCATCTAAGAGCAATGCAATGAAACGCAAATGCGACTAATGAATTGAAGAATTGGTAGGAAATTTCGTAATTAAAATATATTTCTATATCTATCTTTATAAGGTGTATGTTGTGTTGTACATTGAGCACATAAACGCGTCTGTGTGCATGTATGTATGTCAATGTGTATATTTAAAAGATTCTTGACTGATTCTAAGAGGCTAACTAATCACCCCAAATAAATATTTTGTGTCTTCGATGAAAATACTACGAAACCATGTTTTGGTAGCAGATTTACGTGATATGAAAAAAAAATAACAAGAAGTTGTTATCCCCTATCCTGGAGAACACAATTTGTTTTACAAAATAAAAGCAACTTATATATTTATTTCAGTTATCAAAACGTGATTACATAGAATTGTTTATTATATGTATGTTTTGTGTACTATATGTCACGCAATGATCCATTAGTGTAACCTAGAGTAACCATTAGTGTAGGTCATCAGCCCCGGGCGGCAACTTAAGGGGGCGCCAAATCATTATTTGCAGAAAATAATTGAAAACAAAACGAAAGTGTACAAAACCAAGATTAAAACAAAGTCAAACCATATGGTCGGTTTATTTCTGTCGGACCGTGGGCTCGTGGAATCGTCGTCCTGTCAGCGGGTATCCCTCCTTCCTATGATAATCGATTTTTTTAAAGAGGCGTTTAGAGATATATATGCAGGCCAGTATAGCAAAATTAATTGGCAGTGAATGTTTATTCATTGTCAGTCATCGGTGATTTGATTTCGGTGATGTGATTGTACTGTACCTAAAATCAGATGCAGTACAGTCACGATAATGCACAACATAAAAAGAAAGGAATAAATTTTGGTGAAAGAAAGAAAGAAATTTTGGTGTCCCGACCACAAAAAAGCCACCCATCTTTGTGAGTTTTTTGTGGATGCCACTATCAAGATTTGCCCCGGTTCGAAAAAATCGTAGATCTGGGGCTGCTGTAACGTATTGTATGAATGACTTTAATGAACGGATATATTAATTTTCTTATATTTTGATAATACAAATTAATAATTAAAGAAGTATTTTATTTATTGCATCTCATATAATTATCGAAAATGTATTTCAAATTTGTGATCAAACCAGTTGTTTCGCTACTTAGTTTGGTTATACCACTAAAAGTTATCTTTCTATCCCTTCGGGAGCAGTACTTTGTTCTGGATAAAACTGCGATATGTCCTTTTCTGGACCCCGAATACGTGTGAAGATAACCCAGTGGTTAACGTATATGATGATGATAAATAAACAAACAAATTCACATTCGAGTTTACAATAGTTATGGTAGAATGTTACAAATAGTTAAAATTTCAAATAACACCAATTACCCTGTCTGTGCTTAAGAATAAATATCCAAAAGAGATCCCTAATAGAATATTGTTTTAAGGTACTGTTCGAACAGAACTATTGCTACCAAATTGTAGATCCCCGCACTCGACTAGGTCACGCTCCTTTTCTATATTGCCTCTTGAAAACAACAGGTTTAATTAATTTCTAGTCACTTAGTAGCTATCGTGGCTTTCTCTACTGTATTTACAAGCTAGAATAACGTTTACTAAGGAAATATTTCGTTAGTTGAAGTCACAAAGTAAATGATATTATTGATACTTGAAAGGTCGTGGTCGCATTCTAAAGTATGGGTAATACATATTTTAATATTTAGTTTGTTAACATATATAAGTGCTCAAAGTAAATAATAAACAAATGAACAATATACGTAATAACAGACTTTAGAGTAAAAAAGTGTAATTTTTTATACTTTGCGTTTGGCCACAAGTTTCACCTAATTTCAATGATAATTCGAATTTATGTGATTCAAACTCCCTTCTATCGACGCTAAATCCATTCGTGCCATCACTAAGCCGTCTTTACTTTATATAATATAATATGATTTAAATTCAACGTAAAACATTCTCTTTGATGATCTTTGATCACATTTGATAAATATACAAACAGATCGCCGATCAAAAACATTAATTTTAGTAATAATCGAACACGACCACTAAAAAATATATGAGTACGTACATATGTATGTTCCACGTTCATATGTGTATGTTCCAATAATAACGCTTATTAGTTTTACCAATAAATAGGCTTACTGTATTTTATTAGGCCATATCATCATTCAAAATTTGCTTAGATTAAGATCACAACGCTGTAAACACCAAAAAAGATCATCAAGAGGTCTCTAAGGAGTATTGTAGTCTATTTACTGATGTGTGGAAATATTTTTTCATTTCAATGTGCGCCATTTTAAATCGCTTTCAGGCGTAATAATATTAATAATAGCATTAAAATAGTTCGGATGTCCAAAAATTGTTTTATTCAAAACGAAATAGGTCACTCGTGAATAAGCGAAACGTTATATGAGAACATCGGGCATCACATCGTATTCTGAATTGTATCCGAGATCGTAAAATACCAAAAGAGCATATTTTATGCTATTACGAGAACGTCGAGACAGCCTTGAGATATAAAACAATTCCCACAGATGACTGAAGTAATCTCAGACCGATTATAATTTCAATCTGCGTAATTCGTCACTTTTTCATTCAAATTTTCTTTTAGAGTTAATTGTCACGGCTTTTGGGGATTCGCTTGTTTGCGTGTAGTTCAACGCTATGTGAATTTATTTTAATTTCAGTTTTATTTATTACTAGTCCCTTAGTACATTGTTAAAAAATAACATCATTTCAACGATTTCAGATTGATAGAAATCTAATTTAGTAGTTAGTTACATATGATAAATTAGCGTTTTATATTAATTTTGTTTAATTATCCCTCAAGATATGCCAGTCGCTTATACCTACTTACAAGACTCAAGTTTAAAAAAGTGTAATAGGTAAGATTAAGTCAAGTTTGTAGAAGTGATTTAAGTATAAAAATATATACATGGTATTTTGGGAATATCAAACGTCGGTTAACCAAAATACGATGTTATATACCAACATCCCAGAAATTAATTTAAAAATTAATAACAACTGATGTCCTATAGGTAAATTATATTTTACCACGAATTTAACTGTACCACTAAAATACTTATTGTTAGAATCCAGTTCCCAGAAAAAAACCCCTTTTGCTGAATTAACTTTACCCGTTTTATTTCAATAGATTTTATATTCTGACGTATAAGTAGCTAACCGAGGAGTTTTTACCAAATATTTATTATTATGGTGAGAATTTTAACAATTATCGAAATTTCAAAATAGACGATGTTAAAACGGTGATTGCTACTTAACATTGGCTAAGTTGGCTACATAAGCAGATGCCATAAAGAACCACGTACAAGGAACACTATTTTTTTACATTTTTTTAGTTTGTTCATCGTAAAGCGATAACACGCGCAATTGTACATTTTTTATTATTGTAGTACACAGTTATTTATTAGTTATTGTATTAATATAGTGTGATTAATGAACAAATAATAAGGACCAATATCAAAAACAGTAAGTAAGGACAACACCAAGATCCCGTGAAAGAAACAAAATACGAACGAAGAAACAAAATCTTCATTTATACCAGTAATATACTCCATCGTTACATATTATAAAAACGTCTTTTTGTTTGTCCGTCAATATACTTATAGCTTAAGAATCACTATACCAATTTAGATTATTATAAAATCAAAGATAAATTTTCAATTCAGATTTTAGTGTATTATTTGCTATATTACGTAATGTATAGAATAAGTTATAAGGATCATATTGAATAATCAAGAACATAGAATCACTTATTTATTGTTCTCTTGCAATATTGTAAGTGAATTATTAAATATTACAAACCAGTATAATATAGCGGGAAACGTTTAACCTTAGTAAAAATACTTTTACAATTTACCCATATTTTTGGCTAACAAATTATGTACATACATATATGGTTGAACAAACCCTCTATGCACGAGTCTGGGTAGAAATTTGACATTTTTTTACATTAATTATAAAG
Organism: Actias luna; assembly: GCA_039707435.1. Lineage (NCBI taxonomy): Eukaryota > Metazoa > Arthropoda > Insecta > Lepidoptera > Saturniidae > Actias > Actias luna. Next base: position 4,990,918 of record JAZHAC010000027.1, read on the forward strand.
GTGAGTAACGATTTCAGTACCCTTGTTATTTACGATCGTTTCTCTCGTATTAAATCAAATTAAAATATAGAACACTTTCATAATAATAATCAAATAATACCGATTACGCACGACTTCTTCCGTGTTGTCATTAGAATGAGATTTAAATAAAGAATCAAAAATATTTCTGAAATAAAACATATTGTATATGTTAACCCAGCTAATCAACTTTCTATGTTAAATTTGATCCAAATCTATTCATTAGCTTTTGCTTGATTGAGCAAACATACAAACTTCACATTTATAACGTTAATAGTAATACATCGATATACTGTTCGAATCTTGCGCAGTAATTATATCATGAAGACTTCCCCGTCCCGAGTAAGATATGTCGAAATTTCTCTCGTAGCTTGATATTTCTTTATATATGATCGAACTACCTTTGATCGGTGTCTTACAAAAGGACATCGAATTAAATAAACTGAGATAATAACATATTACATAATACATACAATGTCACCTAGCACATCATTCTAGGATTGCCTAGTCAATAGTAATAGGTATTATTCAATTATTTTATAAAACAAATCTTAAAAATGCTTCCTTCTAAATTTATTTCATTTAATAACATGTTGGGACAATCCATCTTGGGACAAAGTGCTTAATGGACAAAATAGATTTATATTACTTAAAAATTTATGAGATATTATAAAGGCTGTATATTGCTACACTATCACTTACCTAAAGCGACCGGGGAATTAACCTTTCTAAATTTATTAAGCAAATTTTCTTGCTTACTTAAATTTTCTATTTGTTTATACATAGTAATATATTCATTCTTGAACATTTTTAATTTTATTTGACAACGCATCCTATCATATACCTATGAATACATATTTATAAGCGATTTAGGAATCTCATCACTCATCACGATATCTTTAAAACTACCACACCTATACCCAGACTTTAAGTTTGGCATGAATATTCCTTTTATGGCGTAGACACTCACCTTAAACTTGAGAGCCAGTCCATCCTCTAGGCTTAGCGTGTCCACCATTCTAGGGCATATCGTCACTTAATATCAGGTGAAATTGTAACTGTAACGTGAAACCTATAAAGTATAAAAAGTTGATTCCAAAACGTAATAAGACCAAAAGACACCATTGTAATAAATAAAAAAGTTACCATAAAAATACTAAGTCTACGTTATGCTAACACATTTATATTATACAAAGATACACTAAGTCATTTGACTATAACACATTCAACTTAAAAAATTACATACCGGAAATTTATCATAGCTACATAATTCCATAATTTATATTACTTGGAGCCCCATTGGATGGCTGTCTCAGTTATTAGGTTGAAATTATGAATCCATAAAATAACAGCTTTTACTTTTTTAGTAAATTATTAATACGATCACAGAATGTTTTGGTGATGATAACAAATTTCTGTGAAATTTAATATGGTAGGAATGTTGTTTGGTATCATTTAATAACTAACTACGTTGGAAAATTATGTTTTTTGTTATTTTTTGTGCTACAATCTCGCCTTACATAAAATAACCAAGCTAGTTAACCAGTTGCCGGGATAGTTCTATAGATTTAAATATAACAAAATTACAATCTCACGCTAGTTAGCATGCTGACCATTACAAAATACCCTACTATTATAATATAACTTTACCATAACTCCTTTTTTCACCTACCGCTCAAGCTCATTACAGAATTCAAGTCGATCGACTCGGTATCCGAACAAACTACAATTAACGCGGTTTTATAAGTTTATATTACGTGGTTGGTCTCCTAATGGTAACTAGACGTAAGGCCGATGATGAAGCCGACGTTTCTGTGCCTTTTATTGAACACTCCCCAATTATAGCCGGACATAAAGACAGACAGGAAGTGGGTGCCACTTCTTAGCTGTACATACAATAAACGACAAAACAAATCCCTTTATTGGAATTGGCCGTACTTTCAGTACATTTAAATGGAAACATTCATGTTTGATTGTTCTATGGTGGAAAGGGTTCGACAGAATTAAGTTATAAAATTCCTTCTCACACTTTCGAAAGTGTAATCTGCAAAGCACAAAGAGCGTCCAACTGATATTTGATTGAACCATCTCAAAGGTGACCAAAAATTGTTATACATGACCATATTTACATATATTTAATTCTTTCTAAGTTAAATCGGCGGGAAAAACCGCTGAACATTGAAGAGGTTCACTAACTTCTTGCCAACTCTTCTTGAGTTTGCCTAAATCAAGCGTCCAGACATGAAGTCAGATGATAATTGGATCCTAAAAAGTTTCAGATACAATACATAAAAAATATTCTTCTTATGTCTTAATAAACGTTTACACAATGTAGAAAAACAATTATAGTGTACTAAAATATTACAACATACGTTTTTATTTGTTTATAAACTAGCTTTTTAACTAGTGTCTTTACCTCACTTACTATAAGTTTTTCGTAAGAAAAAGTAGCTTCACCGTATTCAGGATACCATCAATCTCTATACCAAAATTCATCATAGTCGATTCAGTGGCTTCGGCGTGAAACCATAATAAATTAAGAAATGAACACACTCACTTTCGCATTTATAATATCAGTAAGGATTTACTACAAAATGTTTGTATAATTTACTGCCGGTTTCGTATATTTCGTTGACAACATTTTAATTGAAATGAATAAAAATTGAAGAAAAAGGAACACTTACCATCTGTTAATATATAAAATGTAAATTACATTTAACGTTTACATCCATCTATCATAACGCATTTTTAATATTTTCAAAAACGGTCGTGTAGATTGTTGTTCCGTATACAACACGCTTGCAAGGGCTCACGAAGAATGCCTTCGTATCAGAATTAATTCCAGCTTATGTTAAGCAATGCCCCGTGATTCTACAAATAAAACTCATGGATTTTACTCTTTGCTTGTTTTTTTTTTGTACAATGATAAATATAAACTCTATTAACTTGTTGATCAACTATAGTTTGTATTCTGTACTAAGGTTAGACCGTTGAAGCATGAGGTAATATTATTTTTAAAACGCTTATATCATATGTAAAATAATTTTGATAAACAATCTTACAGTCCACATTATATCGGTAATTATAGTAAGCTACAAATAAAAATGATTTCAAAAGTTTTACTATCATTTTGCTGACCCTAAAACTCCTATAAGAATCGTTGAAAGTATTAGAAACCCTAATCGATGCACGAATACAACACAATTATTATTATTTTTGTCTATATGACATTGATCACACCAAAATTTCGTAAAATGAACGCGCCCGCGCAATTGACACATAATCTGTAGTTTTAACACCTATCATCCGCCACAGAGTGAGTGTGTAAGGTCAAAATATAGACAATGAATATAATGAAGTGAAAAGTGTAAAGAACATAGATAATTCAGCTAGAGGATCAATCAGCATCACTCAAGACTGATGTGCATATCAAACACATCCTGAAGATAGTTATCCTCTTTTCATTAACTATTTAACATTATTTATATATCTATAAATCCTTGGTGTATTCGGCACCAAATATTTTATAAAGTCAACGTATTATACTAGTTTCAAATTAAAATTACTAATGTTACTTACTGTATTAAATCGTTAAAATGGAGATGGGCAGGTCATTTGATTAACAGTAACAAGGATAAATGCTCATAAAATATACTAGACTGGAAGCGGCGTAAATGGCAGAACGATATTAAAAGTATAGCAAGAAGGACTTGGGGTAGACAAGCAAATAACCGCGAGGTATGGTAAACTCAATGTTGAGATCTATGCTGGAAAGCAAAACATTTATCGCGTACTGGTGTCCAACAAATAATTCAACATGTATTTATTTATTGTAAATAAAAAAAAGAAAGATTGTTAAATAAAGTTTATTAGTATTAGTATACTAGCAAGGCTATTTCGAATAAAGAAAAATATTAAACAGTAAATTCTATACCCTACCTCTCTTATGAACCAAAAGTTCTGTAGTAGGTCATTTTAACGCATGACTACCCCACTAGATGAAAGTCAGTCGTCAACACATGATATAAACCTTTAGGGTACCTAAAATGATAACAAAACTTATTGAGTATATCGCAATGGAAACTTGAACATATTTCTATATTTATGTGTGTTTGAATAGTTGGTTATTAATGCTGTTAGATTTGATGTGAAATGTATAGTACTAGTAGTTTTAGAAAGATAATCGGTTCAATAATAATGACACGGTTGGAGACATCATGTGACAGAGAGAGGATAACACTGAGACAGTGCCCGAGGCTTGCGCTTACGGATGTAGGTTTAAGGAAACCTCCTTTCAACAACTGTCAACACTCACCTTCACCACACGTATTTCTCTCTCAGTCCGGTATAAATCATTCGCGATAATGATTCATAGGATAAATACCATAATAGAAAAATATAATTTGGTGATGTTTCAGCAACGTACGATGAATACGAGTCGAGTGCTTCGCTTAGACTGACTCATATGAGTTTCTTTTTTTTTTAGTACCTACACTGTTAGCTTAAAGGCTTTCACAGTTTCATCGGACTTTGTGGGTGAGCGCGGGGGGCGCTCAGCCCGAGGGGCAACTCGCGCAAGGGTGTCACTAGTAACCGAACCTCGGCTTGGACTGTTGCCGGGCTCGCCTCGCACTTATGTTGTGATCGGTGTTATAAACTTTCCTCCAAAATTTTACTCTGACTATACTATTTTTATTGCTTTTATCTACCACCATAACATATCATAATATGTAAAACTAGCTATGTCCGCGGTTCCCTTCGCGTAAAACAAAATTTTTATTTAATCAGTCTTATTAAAAAAAAACTATATAGCCTATGTTACTCTGGGCTAATGTAGTATTCTAATGGTGAAAGAATTTCTGAAATTATTCTAGTAGTTACTGAGTTTATCCGCTACAAACAAAACTACAAATATTTTATCTTTATAATATTAGTATATAGATATAGATTGAAATAATTGCTCGTATGTCATCTATCTTCGGTAACATATAAGTGAAGGAATCAAAAATTAGGCGTTACCACTAATTTTTTTAAAGTTAAAGTTTAGCATTAGTATCACAATTCCACCTGATGTTAAGTGACGATGTGACCCAACATGGTGGACACGCTGAACCTAGTGGAGCGACTGGCTATCAAGTGCAACTGCCCGAATACACCTATAGGTATTTGGTGGTAGATTTTTAACTTGAGGAAGCTAGTCAGGTGGGTATAACAAAAACCAATACCATCATGCTATGATTTCATTACGATGTTTTTCTTCACCTAAAACTCAAGCTTATTTTAGGTAGATTCGAACTTATGTCCCTTGACGAGGCATCCGTACACACTACCAAATGAGCTATTACGTTTTAATAAATGAGGGCTTAGCGGATATCTTGCCCTAATGGGACAACTAGAATATTTTAGAAGGTAAAAGTTTTGATAAAATACTAAAAATATATCAACGGTAAATAAGTTATCCCCTAAAATTACCAACAAATATGTCACGACCATCGGAACACATTTTATGTTAAGTTGTGATGCCACAGTAAATGGGATATAGTTGGCGAGGTGCCAAAGTTTTCAAACGCTTGGTTAAAATGCGCCTTAGTGTGTCGACCCTTGTGACGTATCACCACAGGCACTTATTCAGAATTTTATAAGGTGACCAAATTGTCTATTTACAGTAACAACAAACGTAGCTTAAGTTTTCTTATCCCAGGACTGACAATATGAATTAAATAGTTAATAAAGTACTTTGTTCGTTATTGACAGATATGACTGATAACGCGCACGTACTTGAAGTGAAACTTGTTTAGGGACATTGGAATAAAAAAATTGTGTCATATTAAACATAACGTAATATGAATGTAACGTATGCATATTACACTTCCAGCAAAAATTTTATAATGTATGAATATACTTTAATATCACTGTTGTAGGAGAGTAATCTTAGCAATATTACAAAAAAGGAAAGTTTGTGAGTTTGGATGTCCGGAAAATCTCCCGTACTAATGATCCGAATTTAAAAATTCTTTGACTATAGGAGAGGTATATTATCCCTGAGTGATAATGAGTACTTACTATGTTGGTAAATATATATTATCAATAATTAACGCTTCGAAATTTATATTATTATTATAAAGAAGAGTTTGATTGTGTGTAGTGATTTTTTGTTTGTTTACTTGAACTTACTAATCTTAGGAACTACCAGTTTGATATCGTTTTTTTTTATTTGATAGAGCAATAATTGAGAAAGTCTTTAGACTATACAACATTACGCAACCACTAGAAAGACCAAGCAGTATTGAAAAAAGTTACAAAAATATTAAGTACTTTATATTTCCACGCTAATGAAGTCGCGGGCACAGCTAGTTTCTTTGTTAATGAAACTTTTTGGGCGGCGATTCGATAAATGGAAGAGAATTGAGAAGGAAAGTTAAGAACATGTCACTTTTTGTACATTTCGTTACATGAAACAGAAGAAAGATATATCGTAGGCAGAATGAAAAAAGAAAGCTATATACTTTGTATATCGTTTTTGTATTTATTTTATTACGTTTTTAAGAAGTTTCAGTTATTACGTTTATTTACATATCACACACAATATAATATTCTGTAATAATCTAAGATGTTCTTAAAGATAAGTGATGTTTCATAATATTGACAATCTCACTCGAGGTTAAGTGAAATTAATAATCTAATAAGTTTCCACACCGACTTGTCTTTATTCGCAACAACCGGAACACATACGTAGGATCTTAATAACAGATTGTCAAATTCTCGTTAGTAACTCAATAAGTCATACTGAAGTACGTTACATCAGTGTGCTAAACTTTCTACAAAGATCTATCCATAGAATTCAACGACATGTTAGAATATGCTGTAACGAGATATGGAGATACGAAAGATTAATGTTTTAAATATAAAGACTATTTGACAAATTTCTATCTTACCATGGACCTTCAAGTGTATGGAGATACAGTAAATGCATAAAGAGTTTTTCTATGTAATAATAAAACCTCCGTACCGCAAATCACGCCACGTATCGGAGTTTCTCTTGTTTAATATTTTTCAGATGAATTCGCGGACCACTTCTAGTAGTTCATGGGACTATCACTTGTTCTTGGTCCATTGGTAAGCAATCACAGGTCAGGGGTACAATAAATATTTATTATTAGTACTGGCTTCGCAATTAATAGTACACTCCTCGTTTTTCTCCAAAGAGGAGCGTAATCTTTTAGAAGTGCCTATTTAGAAATAAATGTACCGTGTATATTTCTAAATTTCTAAACTTTGATCTAGATCTTAAGAATCTTATTATGTTTATCGAAATTACTAATGGAGTATCATTATTAGTAATTTTATTTTTATTATTATTATTAATAAGTTATATAAAGATATTAATTAATGGTCGTCTTGTGACAAAAATTGTAAATCTCGTCTTGCAAATTGTAACAAAAATTAAAAATATTAGTGCAAATTTAAAGAGGTTTCATTTAGCTACAATTAAGCAGGAACCATTTTTACGTATAGGTAATAGGTAACAGAATTTTCATTACTAAATTAAATTAACACCAGGGGGTCAATTTCACGACAACTGAATACGTTGAAATAAAACTAATTTAAACGGATTTTATCGCGGTTATTTATTAATTTTTGATCCCGACGTTTCGAAAGCTTTTCAGCCTTCGTGGTCACGGGGCGGACTGAGGTGTAGGTTGTCCAGAAAAGTTTATGTTGGACAACCTACACCTCAGTCCGCCCCGTGACCACGAAGGCTGAAAAGCTTTCGAAACGTCGGGATCAAAAATTAATAAATAACCGCGATAAAATCCGTTTAAATTAGTTTTATTTCAATGAATAATATTCGCGTAAACCTAAGAAAACTGAATACGTATCAGTGTAAGGTGACTTTGATAGGTGTACCATGTTTAGAACGTCAGGAAGCAGAAACCACCTAAAGCCGTCACCTACAGTATTGGAGCGTCGGAAAACGGCTGTGTTAATAATGCAAGGCGATAAATAACTTAGATTAAAAATATATACACCATACATACTTATAAATTACATTTTCAGATAAACGACTTCAGATTTATGTCGTGAAGATTATTGTTGTTTTAAAATCATTACTAATCCTGAGCTTGACCTAAAAAAGAACTTAAAGTGCGCTGTTAAAAGAATGTGCATACCGAATTTCAAGACAAAAGGTCGGGCTATTTTATAAATGTTGTAATGACAGAATCAATAGTAAATCCTTACTAATGTTATAACTGCGAAAGTGTATTTCTTTGTTTCTAGGTGTACCATGTTTAGAACGTCAGGAAGCAGAAACCACCTAAAGCCGACCAAATCAAAATTAACATGAACGAAGCCGCGGGCAAAAGCTAATCGATTATATATCTTTTAAGGCAAGAACCAATGTTTTTATTAATCTTAAGCACGAATCGATTAATGTGTATTACAAAACAGAAATCAAATTATACGGATTCAAAATTCATTCCTTATTGACAACAACTTAAAACGAAATTTACAGTCCATACGTAGTTGGAAAAAGACACAAAGGAAATCGAAGGTTTCATCTATATTATACAACTTTTCCATTCGCAAATACGAATTATGCTCAAAACTCGTTAGTGTGTGTCACCTAGCTCGCACTTACAATACAATGTACAGTCATATAGACATCTTCGCGGAAATGCATTTAGAGCGAATTTATAAAATTACATGCTCGACTCTAAATTATAAACATACATTTTACATGTAAACAAACATACAAAAAGACACATCCTGCACCCAAAAGTCTTAAAGAATCGATATTTGTTGTACAGCTTGCCTTTAATGTATATTTACTTGCAACTTTTCATTTTAAAGTTTATATATTAATTTTATTTGTAAAATACTATTATGAGACGAATTTCTTATCTATCCATGAATTCACTGTGCGGATGCCGGGTCCGTCGTGTGGCAGAGAGGGAAGCTCTATGCAGTTCCCGAGAATTGTGACGCGGATGTAGGTTTAAGGGGCCTCTTTCCGATGCGCATCAACACTCACCTTCACTACTTGTGTTTCTATTCAGTTAAATTTGGTAGAAGCCTGTAAGCGCAGCTTTAGAAACCCGTTATAATACAGAACTTACTCCGGTCCTAAACAGGTCAAAATCTTTTAGTAGATTATAGAGATGTGTTACTTAAACATGTCTGCTAGTTATATAAGTACGCTGTTCGATTTCAAATACATAAATAAATAAATATCAAAACTAGACATCTAAGTAAAAATACCTATGGTGTTGCTCTTCCTTTTGTGACCCCAAATTTAATTTTAAACAGGGAAATAATCAATTATATAATTTTAATTTATTGAAGCCTGAAATATTCCATAATTCATTTTCATTTATATTGATATTTTATCAAAAAAAATGACATTTATTTTACTGATCGAGAGCATAATAAGTAAAGTTGTAAGATTTTATATTTATTATATCAAAACGATTATCGGTAAAATTTTACAAATAAATAGGCAAAGCCTGTACTGAAGTGCCGAAACTTTTTCTCTTCTGTTTACAGACTGATTATCTTTTTTTGTTTAGCTAATAAGAAGCTTTAATGTTGATTCTGACAAAATGACACAAATATGAAAACAGTTTTCTTTTTTTCTCACCTTTCTAAGAATTTCATCAAATATTAAGCAATGATTTAAATAATTTTCGACCACAAGAAGAACACTAGTTGTTATAAAAACAAACATAATAATAAAAAGATCGATGATAAACACAATACAGTTCAAAAACAACTGTGATCACTAGCGCTAAGTAATGTGCCGAAGGTCGTAAATGTGAAGCCAAGAAACTTCTCAATGTACTGTACAATGCACATACGCAATGTAGTACCTGAACCCGTTCTAATTAATGTATTGTATTCTATTAAACTCAAAGGAGTGCATGATAAAGAGCCTACACGTGTAGCGCAACCAACAGAAGCAAAAATTCTTTATTAAACACTAATCGCTCGATACATCCTGGACAGCCCGTAACGTTTGCGGTTGGCCAATATGTTCACCACTTTGATGACAAATAGACCTCCTAATGATTCTTCTTTTTAGAACCACAAACTGGCAACAATGACAGATTATTACATACTGAAGAGACGATTTCTAAGTTCAGTTGCAGATTTATTTGCAAATTCAGTGGTTCTGTTATTTTTAGCCTGTTATCCACATTTCGAATGTCTCACATCAATTTTTTTATTTTTGCTTTCCAGTGTAGTACTGATATTTAGAAAAAAGATATAGAATAAAGAATAAAAACGATAGCGATTCTGATTCCAACTAAAAATCTTTCTTTTTTCTGTACCAACATTATTCCCTTCCCGGTCGTTTACCTGTCGCCAGTTTTTCATCTCTTGTATGGCTTTTCACGAACACGGAAAATACCGTGAAACGTAACTCCTTCCGGACCAGCGTTCATCTTTATCAAAGGACGGCTAAATGAAAGCCTTTTTACTACCCTAAGCATGGAATCACTTGGCATTGCATTAAGCGTATGTTGTACTCGATAATAATTACTAACTCTCTCTTCAACGGATGAATTTATCACTATCAATCGGCTAATTAGATTAACAGACTTACCTTATGCACCAGAAATCTATATTTATGTTATTAATATTATAAAACGAACAATTTTGTTTGCGCGATCGCACTAATCTTAGAAACTGAGAGTCGGATCAGAAAATCTTGTTTATATTTTAAATTATTGAGGAAGGCTTTAGGTTATTTTACATCACGCTACCACAAATGCAAACAAAGCTAAATTAAAAATGTTACAAATAAGGGCAAAGAATAAAATTGAAATTAGTTCCACGCACACGAAGTCGCAGTCACAGCTAGTAATTTGTATATAGTATTCAAGTAAAATTAATGCACTTTTTAGGATGGTAGTGAGCACGGTGCAATCCAAAAGTAGGTAAAACTGTGTGTGTGTGTTTCATCTGTAACGTACGACTGGTGGTTACTTCTTCGCCCCTAACCAAGTTATCTTCTAACGACCGCAAACCTAAATATATGCTTAAATGTGGTTGTCAATTGATTTTGAAATTGTTTAAAACTGAGTTAGTTTCAATAGTGGATGTCGTGATATAGGTATGGTGAGCGGAGAAACATTACACCTTTAAGTTAATGTTTGTATTAATTTCACACTTCATAAAATTTTCATACCAATTTAATTACCTAACCTAATAAAATACCATACCAAGTTTCCATATATAAATATCAATTCTCAAGAAATAAACTACAATAATAATCCCTGAACAGCTCTGACGCACAACTGGATTTCTACTCCTTAAGTACGATTGTCTTTGTATCATTATTTCAGAGTAGTAATACACAATTCTAACGCCTTCGATTTACCGCTTATATTAATTTAACTCATCATAAAAAATCCGTACTGTGAGCCTTATATTAAAATCGATTTTTAAGAAGTAAGCTACAATAACAACCCATCTACTGTCGTCTTTGTCATGACGGTTTGTAATCCTCTCAACAGCATGTACCGTATTGGGTGATCCCAAAACAAACGACTTCATTTATCTCCATGTATATAGTGGTAGTGATCCCATCGGGCCCAATCCTTGAGTAGTATTGAGAAATGATTAATTTGTTCTTAATAAATCAGTAATTGCAATATTCATACATAAGCACTATAATATTAATAACATTATAGAAAGTTCTATCGTATTGTTTTATATTCATATCTGAACGTATAATAATTTGGAATAGATTTAATTACTGGAATAGTGAAAATGTATTAAATATTTAATTTGAAACCATATTTGCTCCATTAAGACCTTTATAAGGACTTAAGGACAGTTAAGACATTTGCCTCGCTGCAACGACTAACAGCAATAAAAAGCTTAATAAAAAAATATGAATCTCTGGTCAGCAATATTAGGTTTAAAAAAATAGTATAGCTGAACGCAAATCATATAGGTATAGATTTAAAGGACTAGTTAAAACTTGACCAAGCAATGAACCCTGAGGAACCCCACAAAGAAGATAAACCCAGCTTGATATATAGTTATTCAAAATGACAGCTTGTGGTCTGTTTTGCATATAGGATATAAACCATCTGTGCAGGTCACCGTGTTAGTTAGTTTTAACAACAGGATGTCATGGTTAATTAAATCAAAGGCTTTACTGTAGTCAGTATAAACTACATGAACCTGGTTACCTATGTCCATGGCATTAGAGATAAAGTCGTCAAGTAAAACCAAATAATATTACTTTTTTATAGCTAATAGGTTTAAGCGTTATGGCCACAAACTCATCTGATGTTAAGTGATGTATGACCCAAGATAGTAGACACGTTATTTTTTAGTGTAGAGCCTGGCTCTCAAGTGCAATTGCCGGAACACACCTATAGCTATTCAACTTGAGGGTGGTAGCTAGACAGGTAGGCATTAGAAGAAGCTCTAACACCATGTAAAAACTGTGTTTAACGTACACCCGTAAAAAGGGGAAAAATATATTCTCACAACTACACCGCTGTTACAAAAGTGTAGTTTTGATAAAAAGAAAAAGAAATGGATTTAAAGCAAGGCTCAATTAAAAGTAAGTAACAATGCAAGCCAACGGTACCGTCGACTCGTCAAAACTTTACCGCTTAAATTAATCATCGTCTATAACGGACTTAATCCTCTATCTCATATAAACGAAAAGGAAAGCTTTAATTAAAAATTAACGTTTTACTATACAATTCCCGGGTTATTGCGGTGAAAGATGGCTTAATATTGTACATCGTAAGAAGCGCCCGGATAAAGCTTAACTCATATACTAGTAAAACAGACGTTTATTTTATGCTGTAGTTTAAAGAAGATTTTATTAAGATACAAATTTTGTGTCTCAGTATATCTTATTTTTCTAAACTCATAGTATCCCTTTAATCATTTATATTACAAAATGTTTTCTTCTGTGCATTTCTTTACTTCTTTAAATATTCTACATTTAACTTAAAAATACAGATTTACAGACTTAAAAAAATATATAACTTATTTGTATATATTTTTTAAATTTTACACTTAAATATATACACATATAAAGTCTTATATGTATATAAGAATAATTAAATTTAATCAGTTTAATATTGTACGAATAAATATACATGTATGTATAAAATTATTGCATTAACATAATCGAGATTTATCGGTGCGTTTTAATTTCTATAACAAAAAAAAACAACAAAATTCTCTTACCTTGAATTATCAAAAAGTACACAAACGCTTTAATAGACGTATTTAAATTACACATATTGATAATTAAATCAAAAATTCGCATAAACAGTTACACAAATCACTTCAAGCGCACGTATTTACACTTTAAATTATTAACTTATTTATACACAACACAAAGCGCGACTGTTCAATTATACTACCGCGTAGGTCGCGTAGCGAAGCGTCGTAGCGGACTGACAAGCGTGCGTTCGTTAGACGACTACGAACAGACTGGGGTCGCGCAGTCGGTTACGGTCTACGACCCTCCTAAGGAACCTTGTTACTCATCCGTTTGTTCTTCCACAGGCTCGTCTCGCAAATAAAAATAATCTCAAGTGTCCCGTTTTCTTAGCGGCCTTTAAAGACAGTTTTGTTTAAGCTTATCTGCCAATCTTTTAAGCCCGTTTATTAATTGTACACCACATAAATATTTTTCTGTTTACTCTATCTGCGTTCTTTTTAAAACTTTTTTGTTTTTGTATCCGTTTTATTATTCTCTCGAATCAGATTTGTTAGTGATATTGGAATGTTACGTTATTTGAATTTTGTAGCATTTTATTAGAAAATATTAAGGAACACTTTTCTGTTTTACATTTTCGATTGCCCAAGCAAGATTTAAATGAAAAATACCATGCATTACTTAGTATCTTTCTGTATATCTGTGCTAGATAAGTCTATAGTTTTATCGGTACGTGTAATTTTTCCATAGTACTGATGACGAATATTTTTACAAAATAAAATTTATTTGTCAATCTGTTCGTATGTCCAGAAATAATTCAAAAATGTCTTTCTCCTTTTTATGTCATTTTTACGGGGAAAGGTT